>VZDJ01000782.1:18363121-18387369 GCA_008694505.1 Cyanoderma ruficeps | reverse complement strand
AAAAAAAAAAAAAAAGAAAAGGGGGGGAGAGAAAAAAAATAGAAAACAAGACCCCAAAGCACTCAGTGGACCAGTCTGCGTCCAGTCTGCACCAAGTGCATTTTAAAAATCGGTTTTAAGTTAATGCACCCACAAGATATAGCATATCTGCGAAGGCATTGGAGAGAGGGGGAGGGGAGGGGCCGAGAGGCTTTAAATGGGCTTTTTGGTGGTTGCTTGTTTAAATAAAATATAGAACGAGACTTGTCATTTAATCCCTCAAAAGGGATGCCTTACAAATATCGATGCTGTTGGAAAATGCAAGGGGTTTAATTTTCTTGCTTTTAGTCCAAACAAAGCTCTGGTGGTGTCTGCCCGCGATCAATCTTGGCCGCCAAAAGGTTTGACAGCTACTGGCCCTTAAGAACACATTTAAAGCTTCTTGCTCTTTCCAAGATCAAATGTGGCCGTGAAAAGAGGCAGAGCAAGAAACGCAAGTAAACAAGGAAAAAAGCTGCTTTTAAAATATGCTGGCAGAGGACTGGGCTGCTTGTGGGAAAAGTCCGGTTTTATTTTGCTTCTTGGTGCCTACGTTTTCTTTTCTTTTCTCTGATTTTTTTTTTCCCCTTCTGGAAAATATTTGGATTAAGAGCAGAATGACAAATAATAAAGAGAGGGGTTTGGACTTTAACCAGGCTTTGTGAGTAAAACCTGTGTGGGTGTCTCTATTCTGCACATTTGTTTCTTGTGGTCAGTCTAATACAAAAACCACCTGGAACAAAACCTTTGCAGAAAGGACGAGAAATTCTTGGGAAAATCAATTACTGCTGCCTCCAGGGGGATCTTTTAATCGGACGAATCTTAAATGCAAAATTACAAATTCTTGCTTGCAACCTACGGGTTCTGAAGAGAGGATTGAATGCCGTTTATGGAAAGAAGGGGAAAAATCGCCTGTATTTTTCTTTCTCCGGGGTGGGAGGGGAGTGAAACTCCAACTTCCTTCTATTTGAACATTTTCCTAAATGTAATTCGTGGTGCTAAAGGAGCCACGCAGTAAGTATCGTGACTGTACCGTTACCTTTTGTTGTATCTAACCTAACTGATCCGAGAGCGGGGGGGGGGGGGGTGGGGGGGGCAGCTTGAATTTTATATGGGCGCTCCTTTGAAACGAACATTGTCTTGCCATGTTGCAAAAATGCTTCCCTTCCTTCGCCTGCAAAAGTAATAATCGGTCGCTGGTCTGTATTGGGTAATAATCAAGTTTCAGTGAAAAATATTAGCCTACATAGCCTTTCCTTCCTCGGTTCCATGTCTATATATACAATAAACAGCACGGTATAAATCGGTTTGCTATCCTTTTCTTTGACTGGGCACGCTTTATCTATTTATGCAGAAAAACTCTATATAGATTCACGGATGCATGACAATGTTTCAGCATCAGGCAAGGATGGTTCTGGGAACAAGGTAAAGCCCAAAGATTAATAATATTTCAGCGTGAGACCAAAATGGCGACATTTTTTTTCTGTGCTCTAAAAGATACAGATGGTGAACAGCGTGCGTTATTATCTACACAGCATAGGAATATGTCTTTATAAACGTGCAGGGGTATATTTTACCTAGTCTATTAAGGTCCGTTTTGATTTATCTTTCAAGTTTCAATCTAAAAATTACGGACATTTCGCCTGAAAGGAAGAAAAATCGGATTTAAGCACAAGCTCGCGGGTTTCTCCATTCTACCTCCAGCCGATTGGGACCGGGGACCCCTACGGGTGCCCATTTGGGGCCGGGACCGTCGCCCTTCTACAGTACCGTGTTCCCCCACTCCGACACAAACACACACCCGCACACGCATCCACACTTCCCCCCTCCGCGGGAAGAAACGGAACACAAGGCTCCCCTCCCCCACCCCTTCAGGCTGCCGTGGGAGGAAAGCCGGGTCAGCAAGAATGAAATCAGTAAAAATACATTAAAAAATGATTCGGGGGGGGGGATAGGGAAAGGAAAAGGTAAAATCCACTTCTTAAAGGAAAACGGAAAAACGGCGGAGGTAGCGAGTGGAAGGAGCAGCAGGGCGCGCATCCACCCCCCAGCGCATCCGCGGTTCGGCCCGAGCCTGCTCTCCCACCCTGCTCCCCGGGGCTGGCCGGGCTCCGCAGCCCCCGCCCGGCCCAGGGCGCCAGCCCAGCGACCAGGAGGCCCCACCGCACCCGCGCGGGGCTTTATCCTGAGCTGCGGTGCCTGTGCTCCCCACACACGGCTGTACACGCACAGCCCGGGCTGTCTCCCCGGCGCTGCTCCGCGGCCGGTCCCCGCCGGGCCCCGCGGGCAGGGGGCGAGCCGCGCCCGCCGGGCACCGCGCAGCGGGCGCGGGAGGAGGCGGCGGCCGCGGGCCCTGAAACCCTGCTGGAGGAAAGGGAAGGAAAAAAAAAAGAAAAAAGAGAAAGAGNTCTCTCCCTGCCTATGAAATCTGAAAAGGCATCGCGGGGCCCTTCGGGTGAGCAGATCCTCGTGTAAGTTTACAGACGAGTTTCCTAGCTCCCCACGTCATGAAGGGCTCTCCATTCCCCCTGCGCTTCGAAGAACACGTTCTTAACTCTTTATTATTCAGAATAAAAACTTTATTTTTTTTTCCAGAACGTGAGCAGCAAGGAATGTATAACTTTCAAAACAAATCTAGCCTTTTCAGCTTCACACACTTTTTGCCTAGCTGGATGTTACAAGCATAAAGTATTCAAACCTCGATCTTTTTTCCCAGATTTTATTGCATCGTCATCATCATTATTATCACTATTTTTAATAAAAGGAGTTAATAGTTTCCTTTCAAATGATATTTCTAACACGTGCCGATATGCCATCTAATATATGGCCTCCTGAATATTCAGGGTACAGATATTTTATATATATATAAATATGAACAAATGGGGATAAATAAAATTTTAAACACTTAGATTATTCAATGTTTGCGAAAAAAAAATATAAATAAATCTGAATGTTCACCAGCATACACACATTGAAAGACTTACACGTATCAATAATTGTCCAGGAAGTCCCTGTCCAAGCGCTTTTGATGTCTTTCTTGCTATTTAAAAGAAGTGCAATAAAAAAAATTGCTTCCCCGTGGGATCAATCATGTACGAACAAATTCACATTTAAGAATTCCTTTTATAGAAAATTTGTTCATATACCCTGTTTTGATAAAAGTGTAGAAGGTAAAGTATAAAGCCTCTGCATACTCCCAAAGTGAGACACAAGGCTACAGTTCAAGAAGATAAATATCCACTAGTGAAACTATAGAGCAATTCAAGCAACAAATATTGCTACGTCACATAAACTAGAAAACGCTTGTACGAAAGGAAACCAAACAAACCAAAACGAACAAAAGAAACGAGAAGGGAAGGGGAGGGCACATATTGGGGGGAGGAGAGAGAAGGGAAGGGATGAGTACTTTCCAAAACTTGGGGGCTTGGTGTTCCTCTTAGCGACTCCTGTCTCTTACAGATGAGTGAGTTTGGGCGCTTCCTGAATTCTTCCCTGAGAAGGATGGTGAGCGGTAAGGTCTGTGTATGTTGGATGTGGATCACAAGGTCCATGGTGGTGATTGTTGGCCATCGGCCCAGCCCCGCTGTAGTCCATGTTGGCAGAGGGAGGATGAGGGAGATGAGTTAGACCGAAGATGGAAGGCCCGGAATTGGTCATGGTCTCCACGTAGTTGCCCCCTACGTAGACGGGGCTTCCCTGTATGTGTGGATTCCCATAACCGTTGCCTTGAAGAGGATGAGTATCATATTCAGGTGTCACAGCTGCTGTCCCCGTGTATCTCTTTTGAGGAGGTGGGCAATTATTAAGAGGAGCGGTGTACGATGCAGGGATGCCATAGGTGTTTTGATGAGGCTTGTTAAATGGTGGAGGCGACTGGGGCTCGTAGGGGACACTGTTTACTAGAGAATGCATAGAGTTTAGATATCCCCCAGCAGCTGGAGGGACGGGGCTTCTGCTTGGGGACTGTCCTCCTGAAGAGGTCATCATACCCTTTCCCTTTTGATCCTTTTTGTATTTCATTCTGCGATTTTGAAACCAGATTTTGATCTGTCTTTCTGTGAGATTGAGCAAATTAGCCATTTCTACCCTTCGTGGCCTGCAAAGGTACCTATTGAGGTGGAACTCCTTTTCCAGTTCTACCAGCTGGGCACTTGTGTAAGCTGTACGGGCTCGCTTAGAGGAGGCTTGCCCTGGAGGGCTTTTATCACCAGCACAACTCTCACCTATGTAAATCACACAAAGAACACAATCAGCATGGCGAACCTGCACACAGCAACATGAGAAAATGGCCAACAACACCAGCACCTGGAGAAGTCAGCTCCCAAAGTCAAGATGGATGCCCATGCGTGCAAGGAGTACTCCCCCATGGCATGCTCTCAATGGCACCAAGCTCCAAGCCTCTAAAGAGCTCCTTCACCTCAGTAGTGTCACTGTGTGACTACGCTTGCTTTCCTTAAGAATGACAGCATGCAACATATCTTGAGCTTGGTAAAGAGGAGCAAGAAAGGTTCAGGGAAACACAGTGAGGTTTAGAAACTCTGAAAGTGAACCCTGTGGCTCTGCGGTCATAGTGGGATCAGGGTCTTCAAGAACTGGCTGTTCTCCATTGCTGTAAAGACCTAAAGCCCTCTTTTCTGAAAACCCATATCTATATGTGTATATATATATATATATATATATACAGCAGCTACAAATGCCTGCAAGCTAGGTATCTACAATACAAAATTTTAACATATAAATATAGAATTGTCAGTATAGTGGATTTTTTTTATCATGGCTGGTATATAGCATGAACATATGGTAATGATTGGGAAGTATAATATGTATAAAGAAGAGCATACTGCAGCTAGGCTTGCATATAAGCATGGAGATGTATTTAAATGTTGCTGATTTTAATAAAATAAATACCTGATATGGAAGGCTGTAAACAGCAGTGTTGCCACAGCTTTAAAAAACAGGCTGGCAAAGCATTTGCTAAAGTTTTGAACTCTTTTTCTGAGGCACATTTAAGCAAAAAAAGAGGAAGAAGTCAGAATGAGCCTGACTTCTGGGCTTTGCAGCTGGCACTGGTGTTATCAGTTTGGGTTTCTTAGAGTAATAAAAGCTTTGATATACACTTCCATCCCTCAAATAATGTTTTATGGACTGAAGTTTATGGCGCTCCAGAATGATTTTTGTTTACCAGGCTTGTAACTTTGCCAATCAGCTTATTAAAATAGGAAGAGGTTCTGGCTGCATGCAGGGCATTGATCCTGCCTGCACATGATTATGAGCTATTTTATTCCCGTTACACTTCAGCAGAGATAGGTCACTGTCTTATTAATCTAACAGCACCATGCCAACAAAGTACTCGGGACAAGCCTCTGGCTTAAGGCCTGAGCTGCTCCACACTGACATGATTTACTGAAGGGAGGATTACCTAGGAAATGTGATAGATGCTGGAGGGCACAAGTGGTTCTGCCACTTGGAAGCAAAGTCAGTTCAGACCCATTCTGCAAGGCTGGGAAAGTTTTGTAAGGGGTGGTTTTTTTTCACTGAGCTTCCCTCGGTGAATAAACTGAGCGATGGCAAGCCCTTTCCAAAAGTTTCATGGGGTCAACTCAGAGGGTAAAAAAGCCCCCACCCTCCCCTCCCTGAAGCGAAGGTGGGGAAGACGGTCCTCCTCCCCACCGGATGCATAGTCAGCCCAGGAATACCCAGGGAGAGGGGGAGCACGTTTCATACCTGAACTGGAACTGCTGTTTTTCTGCTTTGTGTTTTGCCGAGATTCTTTCATCCATGGGAATATCTGTTTGGACACGGTGGGTGAGTTAAGAGCGGGGCTCTTGGTGGGGTTGGCCGGGGCAGGGTTGCTGCTGGCATTTTGAGGTGGTGAGGTGGAGGACGGAGGTGGAGGCTGTGACTGCTGGGCTGGAGGCGGCTGCGGTGGAGCCTGTGGGTCAGCGAGGCTGGGGGGCTGGAGAGTCTGGCTGGGGAGGGTCCTCATGCAACTCTCACTGATGTCATTGGCCTTGTGGTGGGACACAGAGCTGCCGGGGGACTGGAGGGAGCACGCGGGGCGGTGATACTCAGTTTCCACAAGTGATGAAGATGGAGGATATTGCTGCTGACTCGCATTATAAGTGAAACCATTTGCTCCTTGGTAGGGGTAGGCANTTCGTTGTTTCCCAATATTTATTTCGCAAACTGACAGGGTCTTGACACCCTTGGAGAATAACATTGGCACCCCTCTGTCACGTGGCGCTCTTCCTCCAATGGCCTCTCCGGGCAGACCTGGGGTGTGGGGAGAGCAGAGCAGGGTGAAGAAATGGTACAAATCCATCTTACTTTCAATAGCTAAGTGACATGAAAGCCATAAAAGAAAAAGTGGTCAGCAATATTTAGCAGCATGACTTGGCCTCAGGCGTGGAGCATTTCGATATAAAAGCTGCCTAGGTTTACTGGCAGCTACAAATATGTGCTTTGCTGCACCGGGATAGAGGCTTTCTAGGTTTGTTGTGGGTTGTTTTTGGGTTTTTTTTTTNTGTTCTGGGGTTTTTTTTTTATATATTTCTTTCTTCTTAAGGAACAGAGCAAGCGGGTTGATCGTTTATCACCAAAAGGCTGTTTTAATACCCGTTCCTGAGATAAGGGTGATCGAAGAATCCGTAATGCAAAGGGGCCGGGCTATTACCTCAGTCCAACTCTAAGAACAAACCCTCTCCTTTAACCGGCGTCGTTTTATTTTTAGCCTTTCTCTCCTGGTTACGGCTCTTCATACAACTTTAAAGAAATATATGAGATGGTTCCTCTCTATACGTGGCAGGGGGCAGGAGCGGGGTGGAAAGGTTTCCTAGGCAGGGATATTTAAACACCCCGATCCCAAGTGATGGATTTTGGCTTGTCAATGAAACGCTCGATAGGAAAATAAACGAAGCCAGCACCTTCTCCCCTCCGTGCCCGCACACCACCCCGAGACGCCCAGGTCACGCACCCTGGCAGCAGTGGTTTCTGCCCGGGCGAGCCCCGCCCGCCGCCCGCAGCGCTCCCCTCTCGGTCCTGGAGCGCGGCTTGGGCCGCTCCTCGGAGCCCCCCGAGCCTGCCTCCCACTCGCGAGTGGGTCTGGAGCTTCAACTGCGCCCAGCGCCGCGCAAAGCCCCTCTAGCGAGGCCAGCAGGGGCGGTCGTTGGTTTGTTTTTTTTTCAGCAGTTATTTTCAAGACACTAACTTTTCGTGGAATCAGCCAGATCCTACCTGTTAAAACATGATGGATTGGGGGAAAAAAACACACCAGAAACCTGAAAAACCAGCGTTCATCTCCATGACCACGGCTTGAACTTTCCTTCCAACTTAGCGATAATAGGTTCTGTCTTGGAAACTGCTATGTAATTTGATGTATGAGGGTCACTTGGCTGGGGAGAGGGTGGACACAAACTCAGAGAATGCTTCTCCTGCCCGGGCGAATCCCTTCCCCCATCTCCCCCTTTTNTTTTTTTTTTTTTTTTGGTCACCCATCCTTCTTTCTTTCTGGGATTCCCCCCCATGCCCCTCCGAAATTAAAGTCTACTCGTCACCTGCCTGAAAATAACCAATTAAAGAATCGCCCCTATTAATGAGAGAGGAGACCTGTCCCTAACCTCCGATCTAGGAGGTGTTTCCACACGCACTCGCATTGTTCCCAGAAACTGAAGTGTGTTCCTCACCGTCCCCCTAACCCCTTGCTGGCAAATAACCGCGTCTTTTCAGATCAGAAGAGCCTCTTTCCTTTTACCACTTTCCCTGTACTTAAGCAGCTGGATATTTCTCCCCCAAAACATCTAACGAGGACAAATGCTTAGGGGCGAAAAGCCTTGCACAACACAAGCACCAAACGAGCTCATTCTACGCCTTTCAAGTTATACAAGTTCTTAGAAAACAGTATTCCCTTTGTTAGACGGTAACAAAACGAAGGTAACACACCTACAGCAGGGCGGTTACCCTGTTATTGCACTAATCAAGCTCTTCGGATGCTATTAAGCTAATAAGCCGATGGAGATCTGAGGCGCATACACAATTTCCAGCTCCTCGCCTCTCCTTCCCTGCGCTATCGAGGCCTGGTGTGATTTTTCTCAATTCCTTTGAAAGAGAGGCTATAGACACCACGACCAGAGGAGAAGGAGGAAACAATCAGCCAGCGGTGATTTCACAAAGGCACCCGCCTTTCGTGACCGCGGCACCAAATATTTCACCTTTCTTCGGCCGCTGCGAAGTTTTGCGGCACTGGCCGGACGCGCAGCGTGGGGCGAGGATGCGGGGTGCTCTGCTCCCCTAGCTGCCGGCCTGCAGACAATAGGCAACTTTGCTTGGAAGGCAAAATATTATTGGAGCTTCGGCCGTCTGCCAGCGAGTAAAAAAAAAAAAACAAAACAACAAAACAAAATAAAAAAATCAGATCCCGAGTTTGGGTTCGCCGAGTTAATCACTTCCTACAAAGTTATAAAGAAGCGGGGGTAACCTGAGGAGCTCCCGGTCCTTCCAGGAGAAAGTGGGAATAGCGGGACAACGATCACGACAGCGTCCTAACGGGAAAGGGGATAGGAGGTGGATTTACCACCCCAGCCAGTGCCTGGGATGGCAGGAGCTCTCCTCTCCCCTTCGAAGACAAAAAGACAGATCTCACAGACACAAATGGGCCCCCAATCTTTCCAGTGCCTATTTTATCGGCTCCATCTCGGTTTGTGCAATACTCGGCTCTGCACTTTACCAACTTCTCTCCCCCCACCCAGACAGCCCAGAAACAGTAGATGAAAGTTGCTTGGGGAGGCAAGTCCGCTTGGTTTCCCCCACTCCCCACTTCAGCTCTCTGCTACCCTCTCCTTCCCTGCGCACTCCTTCTCCCCGCTTCCCAAGTACACCAGATCTTTACCCTGTAACTCCCAACCGAGCCCCAAACTCTGACTCTAGGACGAAAAAACAGGCAGCCCCCCTGAAAGATTTCCTGAAAGATAAAGAAAAAGTTGAGGGAAGGTGGGGGGTGGGGGGAAGAGAGGAGAGAGAGCTGCCTGAACACGAAGTGTAAGGGTATCAGTCACTGCCTGGAAGGAAGCCCCAGCTTGTGAACTCTTCTTGAACCGACATTTAAGTCTACGGTCATAAATCACTGGGACATAAACTCCGCCATTCACGACTGATAGCAGCGTATTTGTGGCCTGCTTACCTTAACTTCTGACGACTGAGGCGGAAGCCAGCATGCTCTCTCTCTCTCTCTCTCTCTCTCTCTCTTTTTTTTTTTTTTTTTTTTTTTTTTTNGAAAAATATAGAAAAAAAGGAAGGAAGAATGAAAGGCGGCCGCCTGGGGAAGCATGGGGCAGGGTGGAGGCTGGGGAGGGAGCGCAGGAGCACGGCAGTGAAGGAGTGCGGCCCCCCCGCACCCGGGCGTCACCGAAGTCCAGGAAAATTATGCTAATGAAGACAAACGGCGCTCACAAAGGGTCGCTCTCACCAGCCTCCAGGGTGCTGCTGTGGGGGTTTGAGTTTGTCCCTCTTACCGGTGGGCTTGGGAGGCAGCTGCGGAATAGCCCCTCTACCGCTCCCCACGGCCGGGAGCCCCGCACGGCCCCGGCTGAATCCCGGAGAGGGGAGCAAAGCCCGGAGAGCCGGGGCTGGGTCCGGAGAGCCAACCGAAGCCCACCAGGATCCCCGCTCTGGGCAATGCTTTCAGAGCCACGCTGGAAATCATTAGAGTTACTAATTATTAACTCATGCATGCGTGAGCGCACACACACACAGATGTACACACAGACACCCCCCCCTGCCCCCCTCAAATATCCCCAGCGCCCGGGACGGGCACAGAGGCGCTCACGCACACACATGTGCTGCACAGACGGGTCGGGGTGCCCGCGGCACCCCGGGGGGACGCGTGGGCGGGAGCCTCGCGTGGACGCGGGCCCGGCGCCTCACAGCTCGCCTTCGCCTTCTCTGCGCGGCGTAGCTGGGGCAGGCGCTCGCCCCTTCCCTCAGCTCCGCGGGGTTTGGGGGTGGCGGTGCGCCCCCAGTTTCCCGCAACAGAAACACGGCGGGGACCGTGCAAACGAGAACTTAAACCAAGTTGCGGATCCTGCCCGTCTGGCAGACGGTAACGGGGCTCTGCGCTCTGTGCATTAAGCAGAGCCTGCGAATAAAAATCTAGGTGTAAACTTGACGTTACTTCGTTAATTAAGGCATTATAAATACAACTAGTCCGTTTAAAGCACGAGGGAACCCAGCGTCATCTTTAAACACAAACAAAGCGAGGGGGAAGCGAGAAATAAAAAGCACTATAAGGCTGGGGTGGCCTCTTACGCATACCAATGGTTTTTGTCATTTATGGCTATGCAAGATTTATGACTTCGTGCACCAAAGCTGTAAACAGAGCACTAAAACAGAAAACACTTGCTCCTTATGGCATAAGTGAGAAGGCACCACATGAAAGGGGAAGCGGCCAGCGTAGGAGGAGAGAAGAGGCAAAAATCCTTCGTATGCGTTTTGCTTCAAACAATCCAGTGAATGTTGCTTTGGAAGAAAAAAAAAAAAAAGTCTTTTTAGTCAATAATCAACCCCACACTTTCTTCTGAAACTGCTGATTTGCCATTCGCCCACTTGCCCGGGCAAATACCGAGAGGCAGCGCTGCGCCCCGACGAAGCCCCCCGAACTGGCGAGGAGGATTTGGACAGGGAGAGAAAAGATGGGGACCGCCGAAACCTGCGGACACCGGGGAGCCTGCCGATTTGGGGGGCCCCGCCGAAAGCCGGGCGAGTTTTTCCTAGGAGCGCGTTTCAACTTGGGAGCCATCTCCAGCGGGATATTCTGACTAAATGTCTGTATTTAAGAACGGGGAAAGGGAAGCGGGGGGAGGTGGTTGTTTTTTAAATGAAAGGATATGTAAGGACTTTAATCTTGAGAACCGAAGTGGTTCATAGGAATATGGAAGTGTTTCTTCCATTCATCTTACTGCCTGCGAAGAGTATTTTGCGAGATTTCTCCAATTAGACCCATTTCCCCACGCCCCCTCTCTCCCCAAAGAGGTAATTTTAAACATGAGAAGATGATTATTTTTTTTTATGTCTCCTATGATGTCGGGATAAGTGTCCCAACGCACAGATCCCCGCTGCTTTTATCTGTCTTTCCCTCCCAGAGGCCGAATATTTTCTTTCTGCTCCATTCCGCGGAGAGAGATAGGGCTCAGCTCGGGGAGGGACGGGCACCGTTTGGGGCTGATTTCTGACTCAGAAATGACCTGCCTTTTCTCCCCGAAGAGTCCCACTCTGTGGCGCTCCCTCCCCTTCCTCCCCCCACCTCCCGCGAATTACTATTTTCCGAATAAAATAATGCCTGTAAAGCGCCTTGTCCTTGGATGCCCTGAAATGGAAGCAGGCGGCACCATCATTCAGGGCTGGTTCTGGGGGATCTCTTAGAGATGAAATAGCAAGGCAGGGAGTTGAGGGAGAAGGGGGCCAGTTCTGGCGGTGGTGCCTGTCCAAGTCGTTAGAGAGTTAGAAGGGGATATCAGCTGAATTACAGAAGGACTGGACAGTCGAAGCAAGCCGTGGTCGATCAAAATTGTTGTTTATATTTTCCAACACTAGAGAGGCAACGCACTCTTTGCTCAACAGACTGAAGTTATTTACACAACTCGCCGAAATCCCCCTTTCCTCCAGAACTCTTCTTGCTTTCTTTCACTCTAGAGCAGGACTGCGTTATTTATGAGTGTTTTAACTGGGTCAATATGCATCCAAACTGGGTCATAAATCAGAGGAAAGGCTGCCAAGTAATTTAGCTGCAATTAAAGCTTGGATTTTATTTTTGAGGCACATTTTGGCCCATTTCAAAATACGGCAACTCCAATCTTGGCTTTTAGACACACAATGGGAGCAAAAGAGCTCTCCTTCCCTTGCTGAAGAGAGAGACACTGTACTTCAGTGCGATGAGAAGGGGAAATAATATTTATTTGGGTCAGTTCTGCTTCGAGAGCCTCTTTAAAGAGCAGGAAAACCTAAGACCATCCCAAACATCACCCTGAAGGTCTCTGCAGAATGGCCGCGAATAGCTCCGGGTGGAATGAACCTTTTTTTGTGTGCTCTCAGCGGAGCTTTTATAATCGTTCACTTTTCTCCCTTTCCCCCTCTCTTTCTGACCCCTTAGAAGACGAGCAATTACAAACAGCGCGTAACTGGACACGAAATGGCTCAACAGGAATAAGCGAGAGGCATGGAGCGAACTGGACGAAAGCGAGTCCCAGGACTCCAACCTTTCCCAAAGCCGGGGCACACCGGAAAAATAGGGTTTCGTTTAGCATTTTGCCCTCTTTGGATAGCCAAGTAATCTTTCATTTTTGTCATTTAAAGTGCATTTATATATACGCATTCATATTGATAAGTATACGCAAATACTTACGTATTTTTATATATGGATATTTCTATATTTATGTAAGCGACGGCATGGATATGAATTTAGAGCTAGTATATGTTCTCCTAGAAGGTACTTTCCACTCCTCTCCGTTTCACTCTCCCTTTCCAGATCCCCGTCCAGAGAGGCAGAATAAACCCCCACATTTTCAAGGCTGATTTATTGTTAGAAGCCGTGCCTGGCTCTTGGTTCAGTTCCTTCTCACCGCGGAGAAATAAAGAGGAGCGCCTTGGCTCATTTGGGAAGGGGAAGCTTTGCCATAGAGCTGAGCGCTCATGCAGCGCTCCGCGCACAATAAACAAAGTACCACTAAAGCATCATAAATAAAATGGCAGCACGATCGCACAGTCATCGATTTACGGAGCGGCAGCGGCCGAACAAACACCCATAAAACAACAACCGCCGCCGCACACTCGAGCACGACCCCGACCGAGGAGCATCACACACCCCCCGCATCGTTTTCTCCGACTTGCCCAAATACATAAATAAATAAACGCGCAAACACACAAATAATATACTAGAATAAAATTAAGGCNAAAATTAAGGGGGGGGGGGGGGGGGGGAAATATTCAAACACGACAATAAAAGAGGCTTCCTATCTCTGGCCGGTCATAAATAATGGTAAAATGGCAATCGAGGGGCTGTAGCGGAGGCAGCTGGCCATCAACAGCAGTGTGGGATCTCTATGGAGAAAAATAAATAAAGAAGCAAACTCTGCCTGCTCTGCTCGCTGCGAGGGTAGAGTTGAATATTTACCACAGCAAATTGAAACAAAGGGGAAAGCAGCCTGGCTCCGGGTGCACACACACCCGCACGCACACACACGCACTCACTCCAGCCTCTGCTACTGACCTTTGCCTCGAACAGCAATAACTCACCGCATAAATGAACAATCAACGGAAATACCTTAAAATAAAATCCATCCTTTCTAACGAAGCATTTCGTCCTCTCGGCTCGACAATAACCTTTCCATAAGGAACGAAAGCTGTCAGCGAAATGGCCAGCTCTTGTGGGGACGGATGGGGGCAGGAGGAAAAAAAAAAATAATAGAAAGCAGTGCTTGCTCTGAACAGAAACTGGAAAAGCGTAATCGCAGACGGAGCCAGACCGGGTCTCCACTCCAAATGCCACAATAATGCGCTGTATTATGTGCTCACGTGGTCATACGTCAACTTAAATCCTTTTATTTGAAATAGGGAATCATTGAAGGAACAGGGTTTCTTAGCGCGAGCCTTCGCTTTTTAAAGCCTTAACCCAATATGTTAAAGAAGAGTTCTGGGGGGGGGGGGGAACTCTAAGAGATGCAGATGACTATGGGGAGAGATTGGTCTGATTCTCTTTCCTCCCACACCAATATTTCTTTACACAAAACCCATTGGAAGGTAAGAAGAATTCTTATAACGCTGCACTTTGATACTTAGCCTAATTAAGCGGCGTTTGCTCCCCAGGCCCGCCACTCTGCTCCACGTCGCATGTCCTCTGCGAGCCCCGAAGAAAGCCCAAATCTTAATGCTATTATTTCCAGCCCCCATCTAAACGGGACGATTACCAACCTTCCCCCCACCCCCAGCTCCCTCTACCCTGCCATTGTACAGGGCTTGCTCAACTCCCACACGCTACATCAGGGCTCCTGTAGAAACTAAAAAGACCTATAATTACCTGACAAAGGCAAAAAAGAGTCTCTTCTAAGAGCCTAGTTGATTTTTGTCCTCGTAACACACTACGAAGAATGCACCTTCCTTCACTGGCGTGTCTCTGAATTTTGCAAAATCTTTTGGGACCTTGCTGTTAAACCTGTGCTTACGCATTTCCTATACAGCTACTTTGAGTGATGCACAAAATTATAGGTTTCTAACGTTGGAAAAAAAAAAATTGGGGAGGGGGAGTTTTTGCCTAAGGGGAAAAAAATTAAGAAAAAAAGAAAAAAGCAAAGTTGTATGTGGCCCGTGAGCCAGGCAGCTTCGCCTGTGTGTGAACCCATTACATCTTCCCTGTAAGATTGTTTAACTTGTGCTATTGACACAATAAGCTAAACAAACAAAAGAAACCCTCCCCACACACAACTTTTCTGGAAGGAGTCAAAGTAAATCAGATAGTTCACGCTTTTAACGCGCTCCTAGTTCAGTTCTGTGACTTTAGCATTGTGCATCACCATACATACACCCTTGCCTAAATCTTTCCACCATCTCCCACGAGCTCAAAGAAGCTAACTGCATATCCCCTCTGACTGTTTCACCTACACTTCATGGAACAGAATGGAAGGAGTTTTCTTTTTAAAGATGACTTCTAGCGTTATGGACAAGCCTCAGTAGACTCTGGCCTGGCTTGTAGAAGTGGCCCACTGGAATGTAAACCCATTCAGTGTACAGTGTACAGTAGTGGCAATGCAGCAAAGTCAGCATGACGTTACAGCAGGAGAAAACTTCGCAGTTTTTCACATGGAAGTGACTAAGCTAATGCGAGGCTACACATATATTATCCCTCACTAGGAACTGGAATAAAAACTACAGACTTTTTTTTTAAAGAGAGGGCATTGGGCACACTCAACATGCCCGAGTCTGTAACTATCAGCGTGCCTGATAACTCCAGAGTTCTCGTATTAATTGTAAACCGAGGCCGATATTTGCTTGAGATGGATTCACGGCTCTTTTAAATTTGGTGCGTTTACATGGAAGAAACACACAGAGAAGTTCTTCTGCAACAATGAAACTGAAATTAATGGGGAATGGAGCAGATGCTGAAAAAAAAAAGCAAAGCAAGTCTTTCTTGGGGCTGTTGTAAAAAGTTATCGACTGCTTTGCGTCAAAAGTAGAAAGATGGCTTTAGAAGTTACAGTCTTGAGCAAATAGAAACTACAAAAGCAATAAATCACAATCATAAGTCATCTGAAATGCCTTAACGCTAGCTGTGGCCATTGGCTTCAAAACCCTGTTTCTGTGAACATCTTTATTGGTATTAATGGTCAAGTTAATCCTAAAACGGCTGTTTAACAATTAACTTGGTGTATATAGTGGGGAAACTAATTAATTCTTAAGAAAAGTAACTTCTTGACGTGTGAATACCTTTCACAGAGTGCGCTTTGGGAAGGCAGAAGGGGGAGTCTGCCTAACTTTGTGCTGTTCTGAATTGCAGCTGAAAATTATTCCCTTCCGCCGAATTTGGAGAAAGTTTTCTTTGCTCTAGTAGAGTGATTACGAGGTTTCAGATGCAAATCCAAATGATCTTCCAAGTCGCGGGCGCTAGACTTCCCTCGCCACCCCATTTATTGCTTTGTTCCTGTTCCTGGACTCTCAACGTTGTGTTTTATTACCTTGATGATTTGGAGACCCGAAAGACTGTTTCTAGTAGAAAAAAAATGTGGAGTTTATCAGTAGGTGTGCTACTGATTTTTCTGTGCTTTATGCACATGGCTTTGAGCTGAGTTTAAATTCCAGCCTCAGTAACAACAAACAGATCTGAGTTCATAACGTGCCTTCATTAAGAGAGACCCTTTGTGCCCGTTCTGGCATTAATAGCCACTCTTAGCATTAATACTATTTGAAGTTACCTTCTATGTAATTAGATTTAGAATTTCTACTGTGCTTCCAGTTTACTTTTGCGCCAGTTGGTAAGAGGTGTGCCTATCACTCCCATGTGGAGACGAAATGGGAATCACCCGTACGATATAAGTACTTATTTCCTCGCTACCTCGAAAGATTTGCAATCTGCTGGGACGCAGAGCTGTTTACCTACATCCGTGAGCCTGATAAAGTCGGTCTTTGATCATTCCCAAGTAGATAAAAAGAGCAGCGTTATCGACTGTGCCCTTGTGAGAGAAGTTCTGCTCAGAGTCAGCTGAGTCTGCCGGTGTTGGGTCAGTTAAGGAATCCCAAATATCTCTGCCCGCAATGCTGTGGGTACATGCCACCGGAGGAAGGTTCCTTCGTACCGTGTTTTCGCTTTCAATTTCCGAACACAAGCGTGAATAGACATTTGCAGCGCCTTTTTGTAGTTAAGATTTAAGCAGCTCATTAAGCCAACACAAAGAGCCCTTGTAGTCCTGTAATTTATGGCCGCTTTTAAAAGGTAGTAAAATACACTAATTGTACATCAACATCCAAAAAGAAGCAGGTAAATCTAGCAGGAGTTTGAGCTAATTCTATGTAATCCTCCCCTCTCGACGGCCGGCATTAAAAAAAAAAAAAGTCACTATGGAAAGCATTTCTTTTCTCCTGCCAGAGGACCAAGTACATCAAGGACTTCAGCAACTCCGAACCACCAGACACGGACCTCCACTCAGTGCAAAGCAGGCCAGGACGGACAAACACCCGAAATTTATTCGCGAGCCATTCTGTTGTATGCACGCAGACAAAAATCAGGTTTTCTAACATCCCCGCATGCACTTCTCCTTTGCAGGACTGGCTGCGGAACTCCTCGAGGAGGAGGCGAACAGACAAGCCGCGATAAGCGGCCATTCAATACCGAACTGGCTCCAACCCTCTCTCCCTCGCCTGGTGCCTTTGATTTCGGAAGGAGCTAAGAACGGACAAAGAAACTCTCTAACTCTTTGGCTCTTCAGATGACTTTGCATCCTTCCTGTCCCCAATGCCTTTATAAGGATGGCGATCACTCAGGTCCCGTACACTTCTTTGTCTGCCCAGACACGCGCATTCACCACCCACGGAAGATGAATAGAGCCAATCCAGAAAAAAAAAATCCCAGCTAGGTTAAATATTTATCTCAACAACAACAACAAAATCTCATTCCAGCAGTGCTGTTCTTCGTGCAGGTACCGGGCAAATCGCATTCTTACAGCCGCCACCGGCGCAAAAGCAGCGGCCGCTGCCCGGCTCTTACCTCCTCCAGCTGCGCAGGGTCGGGCTGAGGCGCTCCCAGCTTCTTCCACCGCCCCGGCCGAGCGGCTTCGTTTCGGGGCTCCCTGTAAACAAGCAACAAACAGTGCCTTACCGGGGAGTGCGGGGGGAGGTATTTTGCTCCTTCATTGGCAAGACATGGTTTGCCGGGCGCGCTGGGAGAGCCCGGAGAGGGGCGGGCGGGGATGGAGCGGGTTCGGGCTCCCGCGAGGAGCGTGGATTCCCACCCGGGTGAAGAGCACGGGGAGCGGAGAAATAAAAGCGTGCGGTTGTTTTGGTTGGGTTTTTTCCTTTTTTTTTTTTTTTTTTTTCCCCGTAGACAGCTATGCCTTCTGTCTCCAAGTGTTTGGAAATATTGTCATTCCTAACTCTTGTTACATGAATGTCTGCTTTATTTTCCTCTGGGAAACTTTTGTTTAGGATCATTTAATCAAGAACAGACATTAAACACAAGTCGTGGTGTTCATCTCTGCTGAATAAAACTCGGAAAGGGTTCCGGTTTAAATGCGGGGCGTATTGTGGTTGGGCTTTTATTCAAACGGTTAGCCAGGGCCCAATCCTGCCACCACAAGCTCAGTAAGAGACTAACAATTGACCTCCGTGAAGCGGGATCGGGCCCAAATGCNAGAAAGAAAGAAAAAAAAGAAAACCACCAGAAAAAAAGGAAAAAAAAAAAAAGAAAAAAGCAACAAAAAACCGACATCACTGAAAGCCATTGACGGAGGGGAAAAAACTGGGCTGTTTCTTTTCCCCTAAAATAAACAATATTGCTAGGTCCAAAAAGACAATAGTCAGGTCATTTGCATGCCACTTACTGAATCACTTTTACATATGAATTTGTCAGATATAATAATGTACCCCCGTATTCAGTCTTGCTAATAAAACCCATCTAACGCATCTTACAATCGAGAGTAAATGTAAATGCTAATAATTAAATAACACCGTTCTTGCTGAAGGGTGTTATCTGAGCCCTGAAAATATTAAGTCTGTCTTGGGAGAACTTTTCGAGCAGATACTTTGCTTTGGTAATTTAGTAGTTCCATAATTACGCTAATAATTTTAAATTTGGTGTTGAACTCCAGTCTACATAAAATCATGCAATAATAGCCTACTAAACTGTTTATTGCTGTCTCATAAATTTGCGAGCGCTGACTGTTAAAATCCACTGGCAAACACAAAAGAAAATGGAAAGTTCGAACTGCAATCCCAGAGCCCGGGCGCTGCTTCCTGGGGTTATTCTTAGCTCTACCTTTCCTTCCACTCGGCTCCAGCACAGGGGGAACCCCCTAGCATTTTAGGCTCAAAGTCGTACCTTAGCCGTTTTGATCCCTAATCAATAATCATGTTACAAACAGCAATAATCATCGATCAAGCGTGTCGTGACTGGGTTGTCCCACTCGTGTTAAATATGGAGCGTGTAGCTGAAAACGGTGCCAGCGGCTTTCTGTTATTTATTTTGGAGCTATTAGGTCACGCTACCATATTTTACACTGCCACGGTCCTTTAAAGTATGCTGTTTCTTGAAAGAGTTGCTAAGTAGCAATAAAGCACTTTACAAAAACTATGACTTTTTTTTTTAATTTGTTGTTATCCCAAACTGTAATATTCATTGCGGCACTCTAGGTTCGTACATAAATCGTTCAGACTAATGAGTCATAGAGAAATTCGCCTATGACTTTTCCTTTGCAATGCTCACTGCCTTTCCATCGCTTTTTTGGCCATGTATTAAGAGACGGTGATTTATTAACGCCAGGAAAATTGAACAAAGCAGGTCCTCCTGCACTGTGGCACCCAGCCTTCCACAGTGTGAATTAGAACATTATCAAGTGTGTTTGCCTCCGTAACACTTAATCACCAAAAGCCATAATGTGACCACAAGGCAGCTAAAACAAAGATTTAACATTTCTAAATATTAAACTGGTTAAGCAAATGCTCAGCAGACAAAGCAAGCACAAACAATTAAAGTCATCAAGCTAGAAATACACACTACCTACTTACCAACACAGACCCTATTGCTTGCTTAAGAAGTTAAGAATCTTTCAAGATAAATCAGGTGGGGGTTTTTTAAAGAGGGAAAAAAAAAAAAAAGGAAGGAAAGAAAGAAAGAAAAACAAACTCCAGTAATAAGGAGTTGAGTTTCACTTCTGAGAGAATCACTCCTAGTGAGGACTGACGGCCACAGATCCATTCCTGACTATCTGCATTAATTATTTAATGAGTCACGTGACCCTAAAGATTAAAATTTCAATATCTCCCCCAGAACAGACGCAACACCTTTATCTGCGAGCGCAGGGATGCTCGTACTTGGGTCCCCTAATCTCTAGTGCCTTTGACAGCTCCTCAGTTTCCAGGGAGAGCTCTGGGGCATTATTAACAAGGGTCTGTCCCGTTCTGCACAGCGAGCCGGGTCGGCTTTACCCCCTTCGCTCCCCCTCCACTCCAAATGATTCAGTTGAACCCAGATCGTCATTGTCCGCACGGGGAGGGGGCTCAGCGCCGCTGGCAGGGGGACGGGAGAGCGCCAGGGCGGCATTGCACGGGCCGTCTTCCATGGGTGAGTGCCGCCTGTCCGCGGGCCCGGGCGGAGCCAGCAGGGCTGCCCGGGGCCGGAGGGAGGCGGCCGCCGAGCCTCCCCAGCCCACGCGGGGAGCCCCGACCCCGGCGGGACCCGCGTGGGCCGGGCTTGGGCGCCCGCGCAGCGTCGGGCGGGAGGGGACAGCCCTGGAGCGACACCCCGGGGTCCCACCCCGCCGCGGCCCGGCCAGGCCGTGAGGCTGCGGGCACGGCCGGAGAAGCCTCCGCCTCCTCGGGGCCGTGACGTGCGGGGCCCGGCTCGGGCGGAGGTGCGGGGACAGCGGGAGAGCCCGGGCGGCCCGAATGCGGCCCCGAGGCGAGGCGGGGGGGGCCGGGGAGAGCTGGAGTTTCACTGCAAAGCTTGTCAGGATCTCCGCCTGTGTGAGGGCTCCCCCCCACCCCTTCCTCGTTTACAAACACAGGACAAGAAGACCTGGGACTGCAAGCACCCCGGGAAAAAAAAAAAAGAAAACAGAGAAAAAGAATTTCTTTTTAAAAATGCTACCATTGCGTAATCCCCCGATGCAGGATGGCCCTGGTTATTAAATACCACAAGGCGCTTGTCACAGTTCAGCTCCTCCTGTAATGAAACACCAGGTATAGCAAGAGCTTGCAGGAGGAACGAGGAGGGGGATCTTGGAAAAGGAGTATTTTTCTTGGTGGGTGGAGGGGAGGTGGGTGCCGGGGTTAACCGAGTGGCGTTCCCTGCTGACAGCAAATTGACTCTGAGGTGATTTGGTCTTTCTTTGAAATATTGACACACTTCCACTTCCAGCGTTTTGAGCTGTGCTCGCCTTTGTGGCCGGAGCAGATAAATCCGTGTGTGAGACACCGGGAGAGCAAGAGAGAGGGAGGGGGGAAGAGACATTTAGGTCCAAGTGCCGGATTAAAAAGAATACTGTCTTTAAAGGTCAAGGGTTTGAAGGGTCAGTCTGCTCCTCTAAAAAAAACAATTAATGGGATAGAAAATTTGTCCTCTCGGTGAACTCCTGGTTGCCTTAGCAAAGGGAGCACAATGCGAGAATTTAAACAGGACGATGTAATTTTTGAAGTTATTGTAAAGATGGGAGGTATTGAGCGGGGAGCAGAGGGCTCCCAGCCCGGGAGCAGCATTCTGCTCCCAACAGAGGCAGAAGGGGAAGAGAGGGAAGGAGAATTTACCTCAAACGACGATAATCTGCCATGGGGTATTTTGCAGTCCGCAGTTCAATCTCCAGCAAGAGAATGTACATTTTTTTAGCAGACAGCCAAGATGCTGTGTCTTTACACATGACCACTTTTTTTTCCCCCAGGAAAATCCTTTGCGTCTTCACAGACTTTTCCAAGAGAATGCCTTTCAGAACCGCTGTTGAATTACAAAGAAGTATTTATTGTAGGAGGTGATTAATGATTCTCGCTAAAATTGCTATTTGCAGCGTGATTTCATTTCTCTTTACAATGGGAGCAAACCAGGTTTATAGGCATAGGCTGCACACCAAAGAAATCCTGCACTGCCAGTTAATACGTTTCAGCTGGAATTTTGCTCAGTTGTGCTAATTTTGGCTCTAAATACGTTAAGGGATACTCAAGCGATAAACCAAATGAAGAGTTACACATTTATGGATAGTAGTTACCTCACATGCAGCTATATTTTTTCCCCCCTTTATAAGAAGACAACTGGCGGCTCGGGATTTAATAAAGAGCAACGTGTGAGCAGAAGTGTGCTTCTCAGGCCTGCTCCTTGGTCAGGTATGGGGACAGCCGTGTTTGCTGAGGGTGTTTACAGCTGCCGCCTCCCTGATGCTGAGTGTGTTCTGCCAGTGCCACCCTACATTTTTGTGCATCTTTGGGATGGTACATATTCTACGGCCAGGCAGGGATGCTGCCACAACCTTTGGAGCCTGGTGGTACCTCAACCGGGGATGATGATGCCCCTGATCCTGGCGGCCTCACTTATGTGAAGAAAAGCACTGATTCCAATAATCCATCTTGGATGTATTTGGCCGAGTAAATAAATAAGTGTGGGCCTTCAGGTCTTCCCTGGAAGATTGACTAGCCCTTGAGCTCCTTCCCAAGACTTTTCCTACCCAGCTCAGTGCTACACCACGTTGTGAAAGCGCCAAGCAGGGTTTCCCGTTAGCTGCTCTGCTTTGCCCGAACTCCTCAGCTGCCTGGAAGCAGCAAGATGCACAGTCTGAGCTGGAACCCAGTTGAATTCCATTTTGTCACAGTAGTTGTGACAATCTCGGTCACAAAATCCTCACGAGTGGTATCCAAATTCATGTGTCTACCAAGGCTTTCTCAACACATTTCAAAATAATCTTAAGAAGGGAAAAAAAAAAAGGTACTAGAAACAGAAAAGGCAGCTTAAAAAGAAACTTTAGGTTACCGTTCATGTATTCCCCTTAAACAGTGCTAGCCAGCTAAGAAATCATAATCAGGACACAGTGAATGAATAAACCACGACTGGCTAAAGATTTAAAGTGTTATCACGGCATGGGAGCTTATTGGCTCCCAGAAGAAGCACAGTTTCTCTTGTCAGGCAGCTGAAAACAGTCACACGGCCAGCGGTGGAGTCAGACTCATTCGGTCTAAGTCAGCTAAAGAGAGCACCACTCACCTATACAATGGAGCAAGACCTTTCCTCGTCCTGCAACGCGATTTTTCCCGGCCAGGAGCCAGGAGGTTTTTCACCATATTTAAAACAACCATTACCTTATTGACAAGATGAATCCGAGTCAAAACAATGCATTGAACTGTTGTTTTCCGTTCCTGATGCCAACACCAGCCAAGCACAAGGTGGATGAAACAGCACGTAGTGGACTTGTGTTTCAAGCGTTTAATTCTTTTGTACAGAATAATCTTTATTACTAGCATTTGGCACTATTATACATTACACCAAAAATCCACAAATTGTACATGGACCCAAACTATTTAGACGGTGCCAAATATGAAGACAGCAACAGCTTTTATAGCAATATTTCTTTAAATAAATGCAATAGGGAATGTGGAGAGAAACTAATAGATCACAGCTACTGAGGGGGCTACACTTAAAACCAGTTAAGTTACCTTTGATACATAAAACATTTGCCTTTAGACAGCGTAAGGGGGCTTTTTCATGTCTTTAACCTCTTTGTGGACGTGTTCGTTCTCTCTCCCGTGTTGGTCTGTGTGTGTATACGTGCGTGTGCACCATCACACACACAAGCACGCACAGAGAAATCCGTGAACACACCACAAAACAGCGCCTTTCAAGTCAATGCCTTACACAAGTGTCTCACGAGCTCTTTGCTTTAAACGTTTTTTTTTTTNTCCCAAAAAAAAAAAAAAGGAAAAAAAAAAAGAAAAAGAGTCCGTCTTAGGTACAGAGAATTCGTCCATGACAGCATCCAGCCCTCTCTTACATCGAGGGCAAGAGAGCGTTTCCATAAATAGAAAAAAATGATGGGCATGGAACCATTATCTATATACAATGTAGACAATCGTCCGGGTTTTGGTTTAAACATGTGCCCGTTCTTGGACACGTCTCGTCTTCCTTTTCTGCTCCTGTTTTGTTTTACACAGTTTGGTCCAAAAGGCCAGCCTCCACCTCGAGGCAGCTTGAAAACCCAATAGATAGGTAAATATATATATTTAAAAAACAACGACAACGACAACGACAACAAAAATGAAAGCCAACCAAACAAAAAAAGACCAAAAAGACTCAAACCAAACCCCGTATTTATAGCGCAGCTGCGTTGGGTGTAGCCCCATCGAGCGGATGGGGGTGGCCCTGTGTCTGTGCTTTGGACTGCTGGCTCAGTGTGGACTGGTTTGAGGAGCGCATCTTTGTGTTAGGCAGTTTATGGTCTTTCTTCCACTTCATGCGCCTGTTCTGGAACCAGATTTTGACCTGGCGCTCGGAGAGGCAGAGGGTGTGAGCGATCTCGATGCGTCGCCTTCTGGTCAGGTAGCGGTTGAAGTGGAACTCCTTCTCCAGCTCCAGGACCTGCTGTCTGGTGTAGGCAGTGCGAGACCTCTTGGGCTCTCCTCCGTTGTAATTTGGGTTGACTAAAACGTGCACACACAGGCACACACATACACACGCGGAGGGGAAAGAAGGAGAGGGGAAGGGATGGAACATAATCATTATATAATAACTTGACACCGGGTTCACATAAGATACATAAACGGCAAGAAAAATTGTTTCCCAGCCTATCGACAGTGGGGACAATCGAGGAGCAATAAAAAATGGTGATGGGCATTTGGGTTAGAAGAAAAGCTTCAAAGACACATGGCCCAGAGCCACTGCAGGGCAATTAAATTTATGGGGGCTATAATTACTGCCCTAACAGTTTGGCGTCTCGTAAATCTTTTGATAAAGGACCCCGGATACAAAAGGTTTCTCACTTTTTTTCCTCTTTTTTTTTTTTTCGCCCCCC
>VZDJ01000782.1:18349312-18363037 GCA_008694505.1 Cyanoderma ruficeps | reverse complement strand
CAACGACCCATCCCGGTCCCGGGAGCACCCTCCCCCCCCCCTTCCCTCCTCTGCAGGCGCATCCCCACCTCCCCCTGGCAAGGGCAACTCACCCGTGCTCACATGGATCTTCTTCATCCAGGGGTAGACCACCGGCTCCTTCCCCTTCAACCCGGGCAGGCTCTTGTCGGGTAGCAGAGGACAGGCGGGCCCGGTGCCGGCCCCGGCGGCGGGGGCCGCTTCGCAGCGGCGCTGCAGGGCATGGCCTGGGAGCAGGGGCTGGGGCGGGCCGGGGTGGCCCTTGGCGGGCGGCGGCGGCGAGGCGCCCGGGGGCGGCTGCTCGGGGCCCGGGGCGGCGCTGCCGGCGCTGCTGTAGCTGTAGGGCGCCTGGGGGTAGGAGGGTGCCTGCGCCGGGTAGAGCGCCTCGGGAGGCGGCCCCGGCGGCCCCGGCGGCGCCGCGGGAGCCTGGTAGCCCGGTTCCCGGCGCGGCCGCGGGAAGTACTCGGGCAGCGCCGGGCCCGGGTGCGCGGCGTGCAGGTGCGGCGGAGGCGGCGGCGGCGGCGGGGCGTGCGGGTGCGAGTGGTGCGGGTGGTAGCTGGCGGAGCTGCCGGCGCTGCCGCTGTGCTGCGTGTATTCCTCGCAGGGAGGGAATTTGGGCTCGATGTAGTTGGAGTTTATCAAAAACGAACTCATGGTCATTAATTTGTGAAGTGCAAAAATACTAATTTTTCTCGCGTTGTCGTTTTTCTGGGCTCGGCAAGGCCCCTCCCCTTCCCCCCCCTTCCCTCCCTTCCCTCCCTCTCCCCCTCCCGCTGCTGTCAAGTGCNCCCAGCCCTCCCCCCCCCCCCCTTCCCGCTGCACTCCCCTCCCTTCCTCTCTTCCCACCCCTGGAGCGCCTACAACACACACAAACACACACCCGCGCACACACACACCCGCACCCCCCGCCGCCCCGCCACCACCTGACCGCCAGCGCCAATTACCGCGCGGGGCCGCGGACCCCGGATCAGGAAATGGAAGAGGGACGAGCGGCCGCAGGGCAGCTCCGCGCCCGCGGACCCTCCGCGGGGACCGCGCCTCCCCCACGGGCGGCGGCTGCCTGGCGAGGGAGCGTCCCGCGTCCGCTCTTCAGCAGCATCGCCGGCTCCTCCCGCCCGCCGACCCGGGCCGCGTCCGGCAGTCGCGGTGTCAAGCGAGATAGAACTAATCCGGCTTTGACAGTCTCCCACCCACCCGGCCCGCCCCGGCACTTTTTGTGTCTTCGTTCTCCCGTGGGAGAGTGTAGGAAGCGGGGCGAGGAAGCGCAGCGCAGCCCAGCTGCGCGATCCAGAGGGAGGCAGGCATTGCACAAGGCGTTGCACAATCCTTTTAAACAAGCCCGTCTCCGAGCGCCGGGGCTGCGCGCAGGCAGAGGGCGGCAGCGGCTGTCGGGCACAGGCCACCGGCCGCCCTCCGGGGTCTGTCCCCTGCGCCCCGCCACCGCGGACCCCGGGCGGCCGCCAGCTCCAGGGACAGCCTTTCGCCCCCTTGAAGCTGAGCTAATCGGAGGAATAGACGCAAAAGTTAGAACGAAGGTCGCGGGGAGGCCGAGGAGAGTCCTCGAGGGGCTTGCGGCGTGTGAGGCACAGAACGAGCCTGAAAATAACGGGGAACAGAGGGGGAAGGGAAAGGGGAAGACGGACACGACGGTACCAAACACTCCCTACGGGCGATTACAGGGCTCACTGCGAGCATCCCTCCCCGCGGAGGAGAGCTTTCTGAACTACGAATTTAAGTCCGTTGGTTTGGTGTACCTCGTCTTGGGTTTATTTCTTAATTTTCATCTCCATAAAAAATCGCTAGCGCCTTCGCAGAGGTAGCTCGCAAACCCTGGTGTAGGAGGGAGAGGGCACTCGGGCACGTCTGCGCTGCTAAAACTGAGACTATTAACGGTATTTGCAGCTCAGGGGGAAACGAGGCAACCGCCCTGACCTTAGGTAATTGAAATTTGATGGTTAAACTAATTACGCTCTTATTCTAAGGGGGGAAAAAATACTTATTTGAACGTCAGCTAGTCCGCCACATTTGGAGTAGGCGCGAACTTTTTCAGATTTTTTTTTCCATCTGTACAGGAAAGAATATAAACACATAGAAATATTTACCACACCCTTAGAGAATATAATTGCTGACTGGCTAAATCTCATCTGCTAGTATGGGAAAATACTTCTAATATATCAAGCCTAAATATGATACAGCTTAGATTTTGCCCTCTCAAAGATATTACATTAACAGTTACCCTGGTTTAAATTCAGATTATTGTCTTTTGCAGTTTAATAGATAATGGATACATGCAATAAAATTCTATTTGAATATATATTCTATCTAACAAGACACACATCGTATCGATTTATATTTTATCCACAGACACATAGGCATGCACATTGCATGCGGCTTGTAATATGTTAGAACATTTCCAGCACTTGGGTATACTGGGGTACTTATCTAAACAATCACTCATTTCCTCCTACTATCGAATGTCTAATTTGTAAAGAGAGTTAAAACACATTTACTTACTCATTTCCAACAGCACATCTATGGAACTCTAACAGGCGTAATAGATAAGTTTCTCTATTTACTCTGCGTGGAGAGGAAATGCGGTTACACACACGCGGTTACACACAGAGACAGCCGCAACTGTTCAACAGCACACATTTGACAGAGAAGGGGAGGTTGTTTTATTTATATTCAAAACAACAACAACAAAACAACAGCAACCCACTTCCTAAATGAAAAAAAAAGCTCCCATCTGCACGACTGTAAAAAATAAAAGACTGCCCAAGTCCACCACGATAGCATTTTCCCGGTATAGAGAGATACATGCACACACAGAGACGCATACATACAAATACCTGCCGGCTAGCACCAGATGAATTGCACCGGGGTATCGTAAATATTATCCTCGGCGTAAGTCCTGAGGCACTATGGCCGGAGCACTACAGCGGGCTGCCGTGTTCCCACGCCACAGTAAAACCCAACGAAAAGTGTTGTCTGGCTTTGTAAGATCAGCGCTATATTGGGAGAGTTGGCCGGGCTCTGCTTCATATTATTTACTGTGATTAGATCTCCAAGTTTCACCGTGCCCCTTTCTACACTAGGGCTCTGGCGCTTGGTTACAGAGAGAAGGGCTCAATTTTGTATACGAGTGTAAATCTGCAAGGTGACCTGGGCTGCTCAGCTCAAGTCTGGTTTTTTCATGTGGTTCTCTTAGTCTGTGAAGATGTGCTGAGGCAGGACCTCCAAAAGGCCTGTTCCGTGTCTTTCTGGTTTTGTTATCATAAACAAGAACCCAGCCAAGACCACCAAGTGTTATCTTGCACACGGCCATTTCGACATTTTACTGCAAGATTTATGGCTGTAATAAACAATCTCAAACCCTTTTCTTCCCCAGTACTTCCCTTAACAAACTTGTACCATCACCCTAAGTTCTCAAAGAAAGAAAAGGATAGGATAGGATAAAATAGGCCAGCCCTTATTTTTCTAGGAGGACTAAAGGCTCGATTCCACTGGAGAAGGAGACTTCAATCAATTAATAAAGAAGCGAGAGTTTCCTGGCCGAGGCTGGCCGAGACTAGGATGGGGACAGCACTGGAATTAAGTTGAGAGGGAGAGAGTAAATTTTCATGCACCAAGAAGAGGCAACTCAATACATACCGAAAGAGGGGGGAAAGGGGATCCCTCTTTTTCTTGTGAAACGGACAAGCATTCCTGTTACCCTCCACATATGCAGCTAAAACGTAATTACCACGAAAGATACAAGAATAACAACAGCTACAATAATAGTAGTAGTGTAGTAATAGTAATAGTAATAGTAATAATAATAATAATGATAATAATAATAATAATAATTCAAGTCAACCTCTCGCCGTGCCGGGCATCCTCCACCGAGAGCGGTAGGAGGAGGAAGAATCGCACTAGCAGCCTGGCTTGACTTTGATTTGAACCATTTTGAATATATTTAGTCCCAGCTTTCCCCTCTTGAATGCGAGGCTGTCCCAAGTTTCAAAGTGACCGAAAAGTGACACCGTGTGCATTTTGTTTCTTATTAATCTTACACATTGACAGTCTTTGTTAAATAACAAGGCGTGCCCTTCACCAGGCGACATTTTCATATTTGTTAGACGCGGTGACCTGAAGTTCACCTCGGCCTTGGACTTAGTTTTTCTAAAAGGTCTATAACAGTGTCTTTTAGATAGCAGGGTGCTTTGCCCAGGTCACTACTTCTAAGGGAAAAATAAGAAAAAAATCGAGGGAAAATGTAAACGTTATGGAATGTATCGACTGTATTCCTTTCTTTGTTCCTGGGAATGATACAGCCCCGAGGCTGCTCCTGCCTCCGCGGATGAGAGCGTTCTTCCCGATGGGCGCTGCCGGGGCAATGTTGGCATTTTTGCCCCAAGTTCAGCATTTGGTAAAAGCGGTGGTTTCCCTGGCACTGGGGCTTTTCTTAACAACGGGATAGTTGGCGGGGTTTGCTCACTCTGTCCTGGTGCGCTTAAATAAACACACGTAAAATGTGATTTGTGCCTGGATTTTAAATGAATGGTCTTTTGAGCAGACCTTCCACGCCAGAGAGCAGCGTGCTGAATGCAGAGAGTGAAAGGACAGAAAGAGTTCGTCTCAAATTATTAACTGCTCTGTTCTAGTCTGCTGCCTTTTTTTTTTATCTTTCTTTTTATCTTTCTTTTTTAATTTTTTTTGTGGGGGGGAAACAATTTACACAATAATTGAAAAGAGTATTTATGTAAGTCGCGGTTTCAACTTCTTTGAAATTATTCTCATTGATATTTTTATTCTAAACCAGATTTAAAATATGGAATCCGGACCACTAATTGTTTTAGTGAGGAAGTAAATGGATTTCTGTCACCTACTCTTGAGTAAGCCGGTTATAGTAACAGCTTTCATTCTGGGTATATCAAAGACGCATTGTTATTCTTGGAAACAATCCGCCTGCTATTCTCTAACAAAATAGATATTTGGCTACGGTTTTTAGCTTGTTATCAGGCTTCGCTCTTACACCAAATAAATAGTCTGGATGTGAAAGGTTATATACTGTCTCCAGAGCGGGCAGGCTCCCTAAACGTGCAGTGCCAGGGCTCGCTACAAGTGAGCAGCAGCAACAACTTGTGAACAGCGTCTACACGCCGAGCAAACACTTGCATTACACACTTGCCGGGCTTCAGCAGGTACTTTAGGCACAATCTCCGATAATCACTTTGGCTAATCTGATATCTAACCTCTCGCGTACTTGTTCCCAAGATACAGCGCTCGCCTGCCACGATCCAGCTGTGTCTCTGGCAAATAATTCACGCGTACCAGCTACACAGAGGCCGGTGGAGGCTGCTGCCTTGGGGGTGGAAAGGCAGCAATGCGTGGTTGGGGGCGAGGTGCGGTCTTTCTCGGATTTCCTTGTCGCACTGTCCCCTCCTCCACACCTTTCAGGTCGGATAATGTCTATTTGGGAATATCCTTTCCCTCTTCCACCGTCCCCTCAGCCTTAAAATTTCAAGCTGAATCCCGTCTGCGATGATGTCCTCCAAAATGAAGTTGGTTGAGCAATATTGGCTAGTTCTCCCTGCAGACACGTCTAACCAAGGAGCTAAAGGTTTTTACTCAGAGGCGGCACTGGGAACAAAAAAATCCCAGCAATGTGGGAATCTCTCTGCGCTTAGAAATTCCACTAAACTTTTTCTTGGAAGGGTGAAGAGGGGTGGGTGGCGAGAGGAAAAACAACGCGTCCTACTCCCAATTTCTCTGGGAACTGCCGCCTCGGGTAATTCCAGAAGGCTGTGAGAACCCTCCAAATCACGGAGAGGCGCAGGGCGCCAGCTTCTCCGTAATATTTTCCATGGGTATCGCCACACGACTCTACCGCTCCGCATTTTAAACGAGCTCCTTCGGACCAAACATATAGCCCGTATTATCTCCGGCATGTCCTGTTTAAGCACAGTTTAGCGGTCGCTACAGAAATGAGAGCAATAACAAAGACACGGCTAGGATCGATTTACGTGTTAATAGCTCCGCTCCTATCTTATCTTCCTGCCATTTTGCAAGGTGAGAAGGCTTAACATTAAACCTCTTAGAGCAGGTTATTATATAATAAACAAGGGTGAGGCATTTTGCTACCTGACTTTTGCAGGAGGTAACACCAGCGGCTTCTGTGGGGGTAACACGCGTGTTTACCTGCCGCGACTGAACCTGAGATGTTCAGACACAAAGGTGGCTGATAATTCAAGATGAAATACAACGCGTATTATCTTGAAAAGAGGAATTTTCTATACTTTCCTTGGTAATTGAGGTCATTCAGCCAGTAGGGTTCACCTGGAGTCCATACTGTGATACACACGTAACTCAAAGCTATTTTATCTTTTGTGCTGATAGTCAAGATCTCGGCTATAACATTGACATCAAACTCTGTCTGGGCGAATGACTAAGAGTGGTGCAAAACGTAAACTTTTGACCCTCAACTTTTTGACCTGCAGTTGTAACGCCCTTAACCACAAAGATATACAAAAGCTATGCAGCTTCTTTTAGGAGTAAGAGACTCGCACTGTTTGTTTCAATACTTCTGCTGTTTCCCCCAGCTTTCTAAGGGCGCTTTTTTTCCTTCTTCTTCTTGCTGCTGAGAAATCGGATACTTTTGCATTTTTAATTTTTTTTTTCTTTTCCTTAATCTCGCAGCTTTGTAATATGCTGTTAGATCAGTTTGCACAGCCTTTCGGCAGCGTTGGAGGGAAGCCTATTACTCAAAGGCGCTATATGGTTACAATTGCAGGTGAAATGCTGGGTAAGTTCTGGGCGTGAGGTTGGAAGGAATGGAGCGACGAGCGTTGGGGGAAAAGCTGCAGCTCTCTGCTGAAGGGTTTTAGTCATTTCTCCTTGATTTAAACATAAAGAAACGAGTCTAATTGTTTGCGAAGCCTTGTCTAGGCAAACGAGTTGACTGTGAACTTGGTCTAAAGCGAGCTCTGCTGGTGATTCCTAGGGTGTGCAGATTTATCTTTTCTGCATTTACTTAACCTGGCAGTGAACTGCACGGGCTGCCATTTATTATCCGGAGACAGACTTCACCTCAAGCAAGGACTGTTCCACAAAATTGCAATAATTACCCAATAACCTTCATAGCAAATATTATTATTGAAAAGACATTTTTTGGGGGGAGGGGATATAGAAAAGATTCCTTTTGCGTGTTACAAGGCAAAAATCCATGCAAATTCTACATGCTCTCTGTGTCAGATTCGAAATTGTTTGTGCGCATAGCTACAGGAACATGTGACCGGGGTGGTCCATGAGTATTTGCCTTACAGAGAGACATTAGTGAAGATGCTTTAATTTGAAAGGGATAATATTTTCAAAGATTACCAGACGACTGTGGGAACTGTGGTCTTCCGCTCTAGCTAGTAATCCTACCCTCAAATCGGGGAGATTTTGAGGGCAGAAAGAGAAAGGACTAAGAAAGCAAACGACATCTTAACTTGATCAGGAGATTTACTTGTGTCTGCATCAAATGCGTTAAATCTGTATTTGCGGGGAGGGAAAAGGCATGGCTCCCGTATTCAGGGTTTGAAATCGAAACCTCCTGATCCCCCCCCTCGTCATGATCAGTTCCATTCAATTTCCCATGAAGCAAATTGCAAACTCCTCTATTGTCACCCTTCCACAGATACACACTTCTTAAATGTAAGGAAATGGCAGAATAATAATCTCCTTGTAATGTTCTGAAATTAGGGTGTTTGCATGGTTTAGGCAAGGCTGCAGAGCTGTAATTTACGGATGACTTTCCATTGGATTGTTGTACTTCTGGTTTAGAGAAAGTTATGTCTTGCAAAGTCACCAGTTCCACACATTAAGAGAGCTGCCTAATCTTAAATTGGTTTTACACTTAGACATGAGACACTACGTGCAAGTATTTCTTTCAAAGGATTAGGTAAACTGTGTTTCAAATCGCAGAACGCAACTTGCCATTCCTAAAATGGAAAAAAAACCTCGCACTTATTAATCCTCCAAACTCATCAGAAAAATAACGTGTGCAGATAAAACCTCTCTCCTGATTCCCAGCGATGATTTCCCATGACATTTTCCCTCGGAAAACAATTCGGACCTGGGACTATTTTCACAGAGTTCGGCAGTCTGGTCTCGTTTGAATTTCAAATTTCAAAGCGTATTAGGAAATCTTAATGCATTTCTGGGTTTGAATGGTTTCAACTGTGATGCTAAGGACAGGGCAGGGCCAGAAACATGGTGAAGTTTGTCATTTCTAGCTAACTTTCTTTTGTTGCTAGCGTTTCTTGAAGTACAGGCGGGTTTATGTGCTTCTGGACTTAAGGATATTTTTCTTTTCCGTAGTTCTTGAACCTCTGTACATTGTTTTGTGCGGGATATGGTCCAGAAGCCGCATTCAAAAATGTGGAAAATACATAGTAGCAAATCTTTTCACTCTAGGCAATGAAAAATTACAATCCAGGATGATATCCAGGATCCTAAAATATTAGTCGAACGGGAGTCCGTGCGTGCTTGTATATTAGCCAGATAATTCAAATAGCGTAGTATTGTTGAATACTGAGCAATCATGAGCTGTTTGTGTCTCGTATAATTCCCGTCAACAAGCGAAGGGTTTTCCTTGGAAAAGGACCCACATATAAATGAAGACCAAACTTCTAAGAGTTTTTCGTGCCTTGCCTCAAACTATAAAATTTTATGGCGTATAGTATGATACAATACACGCCTATCATATACAACTTTCTGATATTCCTATTGACGAAAATGTGTCAACTGGAGTACTATAAAATCTCCAGCTGTTTATAAGGAAATGATTTTCAAATGTGCGTTCGGATATGCTCTTTTAAAGCCTTTCTCATTTTTAAAATATGAAATATATGCAGACGTGTTTGTTTAGTGCTGATAGGAATGATCGACAGACACAAAGGCATCAGACTCTATTTGTCTTGCACAAGGGTTGACTTTAAATATTAAATGTTTTTTAAAACTGAGCTCTTGGGATGAACATACCTTAGATACTACCATTTCTTTAAAGTTAAAGACAAATAAATGAAAAATAGGAATCGGCCAGCAATATGCAGACCTTGCAGAGGTACACAACAACCTTCCCCTCCTAAAACCCTACGCCTTTTCTCCCATTTTTGCTCACAGTAGCCAAACCAGCCTAAACCACAACATTCAAATGGCACAGCACTAGCGAGATAAAACAAAGCCCATCTCTCACATCAAACCCCTCCATTCTTTTGGAAACCCGACTTTATGACACATAAAGGAAAACATGCAATCTGCTGAATCAATGTTACTCCAAACCTGCACAGAGAAAGAGATATCCACAGCTGGTCTGGAGAAATAGATAGATAGATAGATAGATAGATAGATAGATAGATAGATAGATAGATAGATAGATAGATAACAGGCAGTTCTCAAAATTCTACCCTAGCCCCTGACTAGCCTGTTTATACCCCTCGAGATCACTCGCCAAAGTAACAGCTCTGAGGATAAGGATCAGGCCTTAATGTTGCTCAGAGAAAGATAGAGTTCCTTTCACCCTTTCATTCAAGTCCTGGAAATTCAAAGACTGAAGTTAAATCCGGCCATAAAGTTTATTGCTGAGTAATCACACTCTAGTGAGAACAGTCCACTTAAATAAAAAGAATGTTGAAGTAAACACGCAGCTGGGGCCTACCCCACAATGGCAGCCAGCAATATAAGGCAGAAAGGGAGAGAGCAGAGCTAGGGGGATATTTACAATCTTCAATAAACCAAGCCGGTATTTCATAATTTGCAGCCCTCTAATGACCTGTAGTCTCTTGTATTAATGCTACAAGTTACAGTCAATTGGTTCGCTTTAAAAAAAAAAAAAAAAAAANAAAAAAAAAGGAAGTCACAGGAACATATATATGTGTACACATGTACACACCCTTTGTGTACGTGAATACACCAATATGAGACACATATATGCGTCTGCACGGCTTTACACAGACGTACAAACTGATTTGTACATGCAGGCACACATGCAAATAATTTAAATATATTTATATTTATGCAATTACGTACAGAATCAGGGAAAAGTCATAGCAACGTTATAATTGCGCATCCCCAAAACACACCACACGCTCGCAGATGTACATATACACAGAGCTGAAGCTTTCTGCACAACCCAAGGCAGAAAATACATATCTAAGCACTCCAGTACAGTCTGTGCCATTTTACTACTGGATCTGATGCGCAACATATTTCACCAATCCAAAGATTATTACCATATCATCACGCCTCCAACTCTATCATGCCCACATAAGATACTGCCCAGACAATATCCAGCCCAATCTATTTTGTTTCTCCCTTTTTTTTAATCGCCTGCAGTAACTACTCTTTGCTAAACAAAACCTCTCCAAACTTGGAGAGTCTATTGGAGCAAAGGAAGTAATTATCTTCTGCGGTAGTCAAAGTGATTAAAGCTAGGCCCCAAAATCCATCTCTGCCAAAGTCGCTTATTGTGGTTTACTTTGATTTGATCGTTAAAATAGAGAGCGAGCTGCTGCGAGTGAAGGGATGGGGGGGAGGTATTTGCATCGCAACCTGGATCATTAGTGCTTGATCCTGCCTCTCGGGCTCGGTGGGACCGTCCTGAAAACCTCCAGGCGGAGAGGAAGGGAAAGAGAAAGAGAAAGAAAGAGAGAGGCGAGAGGCAGCGAGAGCGAGCACGAGCCTCGGCTTCCCCACTGTACAAATAAACTTTAAGGAACTTGTGCACAAAACTTACCTTTGACTTGCAAGGAGCCATTTTTCACATAGTACTGAGAACTTGTGGTTTGGATACTTCTGTCCCTAAACCTGACAATTTGAATGGCCAGGAGGCACACGTAGCCTGCAAAAGAGTCAAATGAAGTCCAGCGTCAGTGAGATTATATGTTATGTGGTATATAATGTTGGATGTCAACTCCCCAAAACCATAAAACTTACTTTAATGGCACCACGTGACTTTTTATAGCCAGTGAGCCTATCTGTCTGTGCTATGGATGATTTTACGATCTAATTCATAGACAAAACCCTATTCATTTGGCACCCAAATGTCATATAGCCGGAACTGGGGCTTATAAAGTTTACTGTTTTATAACTTTTAAGGGAAGGCATCAATGTAACCAGTCAGTAAATGTGCAAATCTTTAGTTGCTCTTAGAAGCTCAGAAGAGTTAACCATTCAAGCTCTGATGGGGTAAGTAGCATTACGTTTATAGCAAACTAATTGTGGCGAAGAAAACCAAAAATCTTTAGAGGGTGAAGAGTGGGAAAATGTGGCTAGAGAGGGTTACTAATAGACGCAGACCGCTTGGACACGGCTGTCCTAAAATATACTTAATGAAACCACAGGAGAAATTCTAGAGTGATGCAAACACACCCTGGAGTTCGCAGAGTATTTTAACAGGGCACATGTTTTGGGGTTTGGGTTGTGGGTTTTTTTGGGGGGTTTTTTTTGGTGTTTTTTTTTTTTTAATTTCAACCAGCAATTTTTAAATTTCATCAGCAAACAATTAACAGTTGATTCAGCCACAAAGGGTGTTGATTGTGGTCCTGCGATGCAGCTTTCCACCTAGCGAGAAACAAGTAAGGAAGAACTTATGGTCAAACTTTCAATTAAAAATACTGGTAGCGGACAATTGCAGCATCCGCCACATGCAACGTGCAGCAGGAGCCAGGTAAAATACTAAAGCAAACTCTGCACGGGCTATTTTTTTTTTCCTTTTTCAGAGGCAAATCAGGAAGCACAACTTCTTGCTTTGCACAAATCAGATCACAAAAACTTTACAATAGAAAGTTTATTTTTTTTGTTGATTTCCAGTCAGTTTTTTTTAAAAACAAATAATAATAATAATAATTAAAAAAAAAAGCTGATCACAGTTTGCTCAAACAGCCAGACTTTGACTATATTTGTAACTTTGTTCACAAAAAACATACATCACAGAAGCTGCGCTTAATAAGAGCCACTTCTAAGAGTTCGTGCAAAGAGTCATATACAAAGGCACAGCAAGGACATACTGCTTGGAATCACAGTTTTCGTCACAGATTCACTATTCACTACACGTAGGACAAGTTCAGTTGATTTCATCATTTCACCTCTACAACAGCATTAATTACACAGGAATTATATAGGTAGTTTGAATAAAAATATTTTTAACAGCTTGGAGCTATACAGACATTAACACTTGACCACACATGCACAGTTAAGCAGGTTGAGTGCAACACATAACATTTGTACTAAACCGGGGGAGGGTTTCCTTTCTCTCTCTCCTTTTTTTTTTTTAAACTTCTTTTTTTTCCTTTTTGTTCTTTTTTGTTTAGTTTTGTTTTGTTTTAACAGTTACTTCAAGTAACACAGCTCGCTTCATATAAATAAGTTAAAACATCTATTATTTTTTTCAAGACAAAGCCATTCAAGACAAAGAAATGTACGATAAAAGCAGATCTACTTATACACGCGAGAGAATGGTAATAAACAGGCTCATGATTAAAAGATGAATAAGGGTGACAAGAACAGGGTTTCTTCACAGAAGTAACACAAGGAAGTTTTAGAAAGTCAACTTAGTACTGACATGAGACGACGCAGGGTCAGCTAATACTGCTCAGTACTTTTAATTGATCAAGCGCTTAGGGACGGAATGCCCCTCCTGCAGCTGCCATGCTCATACTTTTCAGCTTATTATCCTTTTTCCATTTCATTCTCCTGTTTTGGAACCAGATCTTTATTTGTCTCTCTGAGAGGCAAAGAGCATGTGCTATTTCAATCCTTCTTCTGCGGGTCAGGTATCTATTGAAGTGAAATTCCTTTTCGAGCTCCAAGGTCTGATAGCGGGTGTAAGCAGTCCGAGCCCTTTTCCCTTCTGGTCCCCCTATGTTGTCTGGAAGAGAAAAGTACATGATTTAGATTCTCAGCAGCCTCTCGGAGCCTTCGTGTCTCAGTGCAGCTACCAGCGACCAGGACCGTTATTCTCAGTCCTGCTTGGTTTTGTTTCTGGTTTGGATAAACGCTCAACAAGTTTCCCCCCTCCAGCCCCTCTTAGGGAAGGCTTGGGGGAGGGGGGTTTGGTAGTCTCGGTAAGTTTTCGCTTGGATTTGAGATTCGATTTTNTTTTTTTTTTTTTTAAATAAGGTTAATTCTCCCCCATGCCTCCCCCAGATAAGCTGATTTGGAGGATGTCCCTGCTGATAGCTGTGTTTTCAGAGCTGAGAGAGCAAGGCTGAAACGTGCAGCCCTTTCCCACGGCTGAGCTGGGGAAGACTCTGGGAGGCTGCGAGCCTCCGGCCGCTCTCCCAGCAGCGAGGGCAGGTACCCGGGGCTGAAAGTTGCTTCGCTCCCCCACGCCCCTCAAGCTCTCTACCCCGAGTTTGGGGCGACTCGCCCTTCCCCCTCCCCCACGGCTTCCCAGCAGTGAAAACTGCCCTTCTCGCCCTTTCCTATTCTCTTTTTAATATGTCTAAGCAAAATAAATGGGGTCAGCCGCGCCGTTCCCACTGGAAGATCCCCCATCCAGAGGAGAGCCGGGAGCAGCCTCTGCTCCCGATCTCCCTTCGGCAAGGCGCCTTCTACTCCTCCCGCCGGCGCTGGGAGCCAGGCGGGCGGCGTTTTCGGGGCCGAGCGGGATTTTTTTTTTTTTTTTCGGGGGGGACTCGCCCAGAGAAGGGAGCGTGCTTCCCTGCGAGCAGAGTTGTGGTG
>VZDJ01000782.1:18284483-18341412 GCA_008694505.1 Cyanoderma ruficeps | reverse complement strand
GGGGGGGGGGGGGTGAAAGCTCCGTCTCCGGCGCTGAAATGGGTTTAGCCGCCGCGAAGCCCGCTCCGAGCAGCCGAGACGCGCAAGCCGCCCACGCCGCGAACCGCCGGGCAACCGCCGGACCCACGGCGGGGCACGGGATTTATGCAGGCAGCGATTGATCCGATAAAGAAAATCTAACACACATTCGCGCTGTTTCCCCCCGTCTAGAAATAACCTTCCTCCCGGGCATAGCAGAGAGAAGCTAGGAGGCATCGTGCTGGCCTTTTTTTTTTTTTAATGAAATAGTAAAAAATAAATTACATCTAAATTTCGTCAACCGCAAATGAAATTTAAGCTAATGAGTTAATGCTGCGAATCAGTATTTTTAAATGTTTGGGGATATCACTTTTATTTTTCCCCTCGTGCTGGGAAAAAAAATCCCCTCCACTGATGCTGTAAAACTGAATTATTAGAAAATAACATGAACATCACAACATACCCCTGGCTAATGCAAAAAGAAATCAACTTCGTGGAAAAAAAAAATAATCCACCGCTTCCTTGCTAAATCACAGAAAATAAACATTTTATTTAGGCATGTTTTTGCATGCACCGGTTAAGTCAAAATCAACTGATCTGCAGCCATCTCTATTTTTGGCTAGTAACATTTCCATTTGCTTTAATTGCACATGTCTAATATTTAAACGTATTAAACCATTTTTCCCTGCTTACAGTAGTGTCATATACATTTCTCACCTTTTAGGTTCTGGCTCACAGGAGCCCCTGCGACTTTGACAGCTGTCGCTTTGGCTGCACAGGAGACGAATCGCCCTCCTTTTGGTGCCAGAAGAAGCAGGAAATTAGCCAGGTTGCAAGTTGAAAATCTGCCACGCCAGTGCTTTGAATCCAATATGCCACACCTTCCAGCGGGGGAACTGGAAATTGCCATCCCGGATCTGTGTTCTAGGCGGCTGCTTATGCCGAACCTCCGCACACTTTGTTCACTATTGCCTTACAAAGAACAAATGAAATGGGGATTGAAAGCCAGAGAGATCCGAAGCAGGACAGAGCTCAGCAAAAGAATGCGGCTCTATTCTCGCAAGGGAAATTATAAAAAAGTTCATGTTCACGGTTACCATCCACATGACCGACAACGACCAATGGAAAAACCGAACAACTCATAAAGTTGTATTGCAAAGTTGTAAATTTTCATAAACAACAACGGATTTATGGCCTTTTCCTCATCACTAAGAAGAGGCAGGTCTTAGAGAGGCGCCATCTTACCACAGAGGCAGCCCTGGAGTTTTTTAAAAGACCTGGACTTTGTACTAATTTTATTAAAATTACAATTAGTGCGTTGACCAGGAACGGAGTGTAGTAGAAAAAAGGGAACTTCAGCGCAAATAATGCTCCAGGTCTTACCTCTATTTATCCGGCCGAATAAAAGGACTTTTCGGGTTAGGTTTGGGGGTGTTTTTTTTCTTCTTTTTTTTAATTAGAAAAAAAGGGGGAATATTAGATCTCATCGACATTACGTGGTACCTGGCAAAATTAAGAAATTTTCTAAAGCGGGACAATTTCCCCCCATTTTCGTGCCACCGTGATGCCCCCTGGCCCCCGAAAGCCGCACACACAAACCACACATGTACCCGACCAGATCATTTACACTTGGAAGTTTCGCATTTCACTTTCTGTTCATTACAAAATATTCTTTCACTGCATGCGATTTCGGCTTGATCGCCGATCGTCTGGACTGAGGTTATGACTGCAAGAGGACACGGGAACACGGTGGAAGGAAGCTCTCCCATAAAAAAGGCTTTCCGCTTTATTAATCAACAACGCTAGGGAAAAAAAAATCATGAACTCGAGATAGAGATATTGACTGATTCCTATCAATTCATCACCTCGGGTTTTTTTTTTTTTCCTTTCTGATTATATTAAAAAATGTTTAGATGGTCTCATTTCTTAATTTGTCTATGTAATATATATTTTTGGTGCTTCCCTCGAACTGATTCCTTAATAAAGAAACACGATGAATTGTCAACAAGCATATTTATTTTCTGTGTAACATAAAACACATTTATCGTGGGAGATAGTTGAACACGGTATCACTTCCAAAGAGAGTTCACAGACATTTTTTTTCCCACTTCCAATACTTACACGGCATATCCAAATGTTCACAACGAACACACCGAAACACATTGTAACATACAATTTTTGAATAAACTTTAGCCAAACCTTCAAGACGGATTTATACAGAGTTCTTAACGATACATCATGCTACAAAGTTTCCAAATTAATTACATACTTCCCAATTTATGACATGATCTTACAAATGAGGTTCAAGACGAATATAAATGACAAAAAATATTACAATATCTGCTATTGTAGGAAAATTCATGGTATTACATATTAACACGTTCAGATAATCAGGACAAACAGTTTGTTGATTTTTTTTTTTTAAAGGTGGTTACATGATCATTTCAATTCACTTTTCAAAGAACACTTTCCGCTATATTAAGTAAGATCAACGTAGAATAAGAAAACGGCCTTTAGCAGAAGCAGCTGAAGGTAGAAGCCAACGGGAGATATTAAACCGCTTTGTACAATATTGGCGTGTGTTTGCTTCCTCTCTCGGAATAGCAAAGAATCGAGAACAAAGATATATTGCAGCATATGGTTTTCATTTATAATTGCTTTGGAATAAATATATTATTTTAAATTTAAATATATTCAGACTTTTCGGTACCAAATTCTATACCAAAGCTATTGATGCGTGCTTTTTGAACGACTACACTTACACGTCTAAAAGCATTTTGCGATTCACATTAGTAATCTTGTAACATCCTTTTGACTACTAAAATACAGCATACTTTCAAAGATAGGTAGGCAGAGCAAGATATATAGGTAGGTAGTCTGGAAAATAGGTAGTACAAATAATTGCTGTAGATTGTAGTGGTTTGTGGAACATTTTCCCCCCCTTACTTGCTGTTTAACCTTTTGTTAGTGTAGCTGTTACTTATGATACTTTTCTAACAACAATTAAAAAAAAAAACAAGAACAAAAAGAGAAGTGCAGAGCTACTTATTCAAAATTAGGTAGTTTTTCTTAATGTGAGCCTAATGCACTTTTCCCCTCACACATGATTGGGACTATGGAGTCAGGTAGTTACTTCGGAAGGTCACGGTTTACTATCTGTGCAAGCAGCAGTTCTCCCACTGAAATGTCCCCTGAAGAAGCCCACCCAAGTTTGGGTTAATGAAGAAAAAAAAAAAACCAAACTGATTGTAAGATGCTCTTAGGAGATATTACCGAAAGGTTCGGCATAGGGCAGGTTTGGGGAGTATGGGAGAGTGGAGAGAAGGCTGGAAAACCAACCCAAGAAATGTTTTCATGTTTGCAAATGCTCGCTTTCAAGATGATTATTAAAGGGAACTGATTTTTTTTTTAATAAAAACAGTAAGTCTTTTTTTTTTTCTTTCTCCTTTAAAGGGAGTTTTTCCAACTGTCATGTGCATACACTATTCTAAGAGATCACTTCCTCGGGTGGGACTCCTTAGTCCTCCTCCTCTTCATCTTCCTCCACTTTCTCGACAGAGGCTGCTGCTGACGTGGGCTCGTTGGGAGCCGGGGTGCTGGAGCTCTCCTCCTTGTGCTCCTTCTTCCACTTCATCCTCCGGTTTTGGAACCAGATTTTGATCTGCCTCTCCGTCAGGCAGAGGGCATGGGCGATCTCTATCCTTCGCCGCCGAGTCAGATAACGATTAAAGTGGAATTCCTTCTCCAGCTCCAGAGTCTGGTAGCGGGTGTAGGTCTGGCGCCCTCGCTTCCTATCTGGACCTGAAAACAGGCACACACACACGGCCAGGAGTTAGACAAGAAATGGAAAGTTTTCTCTTTTTATTTTTCTTACTGATTTTTAATAAATAAATAAATAAACAAACAAACAAAAAGGTGGCCGAGCCAGAGTGAACGATCCCCTTCTTCGACTTCCACTCGCCCCCCCACTTTGCCCTAACAAAGACATTTCAGCCACACGACCTGCCCTGCTCAGGCAGGGCAAAAATTAAGTTGCTCGAGACCTAGAAAAAGTGAAGAGAAAGCATTCAAGAGAGGAGGTGGGGGAGGAAATTGCTTTTGGGAGGAGGAACTTTCCCCCCAGGCGATGTATTTCCCTAAAACCTTCCAGACTTCCACGTTTCGCAAGGGGAAATAAAAAGCTGGAAGGCTGGGCTGTATTTATTTTATTTTAATGTCGTGGGCTCCCCCCCACCCATCCCGCCTGGATCGTAAACAATACATAGCATTTAGCTCCAGAAGAGAGCTCTCCTTTTTCACACACACACACACTCTCTCGTCCCCAGTCCCCCCCTCCCCCCTCCGTTTTCCTGTTTAGTACATTTCTATAGATCTTTATCTCCGTGGAAAGGGCAGGGGGGACGAGAGTGGCACGTCTCGGCAACGCGGGCTGGCAAAGTCCTCGACATGCCGCCCCTCGGTCCTAAACGCCTCTGTCCCCTCCGCCTTACCCAGCGAGCGGGATTTTTTTTTTCCCCCAACTTCGACAAGAGGGCAGGGGAGAGAGACGCTTACCCGTGGGGGCTCCGGGAGCCCGCAGCCAACTCTCCGCTTTTTCATAGCAAACAGCGCAAATCAACTCAATGCTAAAATTCCATAGCAAATGGAGTTAAATAAATTTACGAGGCTAGAACCCATTAATTGGGCAATAAAAAGTTTTATGATACTCATTTACATACAATGCCACGGGCTTTCTACGCAATGGCGCCTCGGCTATAATTAAAACCATAAAGGCTGTGCTGACAGTAATCCTGGCGACACGCTTTGCCTGGCTGCCACGGCTCCGAGCCCTCTCCGCTCGCCCCTACCTGAAGACCTCATCCAGGGGTATATCCGGAAATTAGGCTCAGCCTGGTTGTGCAGGTTGCTTTCCTCCGCTTTCTCACAGCTGGGTTTGGTTAGCTCATTGCAGAGGACGGGAATGTTCTGATCAAAAGAGGAACAATGCAGGTTGTAGGCATCAGAGCCCAGGCTGTATCCGGAAGAGAACGGGCTTTGATATATGGTACTGTTCACATTGTACAAGCCGGGCATGGAGGAGGCGAAGGCACCCGCGCCTGGTCCATAGCCGCTTCTCTGGGAGTTGCTTGCAAAGGAGCAAGAAGTAGGCTCCGCATTTTGGAAAAGAGAAGCCCCCGCCGTATATTTGCTAAAAAGCGCATTCACATAATACGAAGAGCTCATAATTTTGACCTGTGATTTGTTGTCCGGCAGGCTTCAGTGTCGGTTTTACGAGGTAGCGTGATATATGATAACATTACACCCCCAGATTTACACCAAACCCCATTTTCTTTTGGACTGAGCTGCCCGGAGCACGTGACCGGTCATGTGACGCCGCCCGCCAATCCCCGCCCGCCTCACAGGTGGTGCCGGCCGGGGCCCGACGGTGCCCGGCCATGGACGGGCTGGGGCCGGGGCCGCCGCCGCCGCCTCCGCCGCGCCCGGCAGCGCCCTCCAGCCGCCGCCAACGCCGCCCGCTCGGCCCCCGGGGACGCCGCACCCCGTGTGCTCGCGGATGGACAGGGGCGCGTTGGGAAAAATCAAATTTTAGACCTTTAAATATATATATATAAATATACATACATACATATATATATACGCACACACATATATGTATGTGTAAGGTTTAAAGGAGGCGGCTCGTTCCCCCCGCGCTGTTTTCCCGTAATGGCAAGAAGCAGGCGGTAACCCTGCAACAGGGTTTGCGAGGGCACCCCCCTCCGGTCCCGAGGGGCTGCTGAGCCTTGGAAATCAAGGCGCTTCCCAGCAGTCAGCCCCGGGCATGGGGGCGGAAAAGAATCACAGGCACCCTCCCCGGGAAAGGGAAACGAACAAACAAACAAAAAAATCGGAAAACCAAAGCCCCAAACAAATAACGACATCCAACTAAACAAAAAACACCCACCCAACAACAGAACACGCGAAAAACCCCTACCACCCACCACAAATAATGGGGGAAAAAAAACCCCAAACCAACAAAACAACCCCCTCAACTTTCTGAATGTCTTAAGAAGAAAAAAAAAAACAAAACACCAGAATAAACCGAAACTCCAGACTTGATGAAATCGCCTGCAAATGGCTTCAAATCGCCGCCGCCTGCTTACTGCCCGAGTTACCTTTCCGCCCTACATACCTTGCAGTCCAGAGCGTGAGGCGGCAGCGGTACGCTCGGATGTCGGGGAGAGTTGCTGCTTTTCTAAACACTGGGACCCCCAACAATGCGAATGGCTCTCCATTGAGGATGCTGCTCCGTGCCCTTCCTTTAAACGGATCGTAAAATGAGTTTCCTTCCCTCAGACAGGGAGTCTTGGTAAAGACAGCTTTTACTGCCTGCCTGTATTGCACATCATAAACTGGAAGAAGCACAATGGAATTGCCCCGGAAATTCTCCTTTCAATTATAGTTTGGTGCCCCGTGTACAAAGACTTTCTCACCAGTTAAAATTGTTCTTGGCGATATTTCGCACGGACCCTAAACTTTATGTTTTCCAAGCGTGGAGCACCCTCTCCCCCCCGAACACATCCAACACACACCCGCGCACCCCTTGGCACCCTTTATGCGTGGTTATTTGCAGCCCCATGAACACAGGTTACTGACAGAAGCAAGTCAATTCTTGAAAGCCAGATCCCTGAGATACTGATGCTTCAGAGCATGCAGATGTTGTGGATGTATGTAAATGTTTGCCAAGTGTTAAGCATGTGAAAACGCAGTTATAATTCGCAGGCATAGGGGAGAAGCCGCCGAAAGAGCCCCTTCGGTTATTTCTTCCAATTCACCAATATTGGACAATATTCCTGAGGTTCCGCAATCACGGTGCGGGAACATGCCGGCAGAAGAGGCTGCTGGAAGGGAATAGAGGCCCAAGAACTTAAACGAATGCGATGCAAACAAGACGACGACCAAGAAGATCAAAGAGGCTGAAGTAGATGGCATTAGACCAATAAATTGCTCCTCTGGTGACAACATACCAAGATGCAAGAAAAAAAGAAACAGCAAATATAACCAATGTCTAGACTTAAATATGGAGAGTGTAGGACCGAATAGATTGTCTGGATGGTTGTATTTCGAGCTCCCTGATTCTCTACAGTTTGCATGTTGATGTATTTTTCTTTGCTTACTTGCGTTTATCGCCGCCACGGCTTTTAAAAATGTCTTTTGCCTTCAGCTTATTTTTCCCGACCAGCCCTTTAAATTTATCAAAACACCTTCAGTGAATAAATGCTAGAAGGACCCCTAGACATGGGTCCCCGCCACCTTGTTGACTCCCCCCACCCTCTGCGAGTTAGGCATAACGCTGCTTCTGAAACACCCTCTGAAATCTCTCGTTTTGTCGCTTACAGGGTCAGGCTAGATCCCCGCGCCTGTAAACGCGCTTTTCATTTGAATTATTTTTTTTTTCTAGTCGGGAAAGGGTGAACAGGCGCAGGTTTCAAATTTTTAGTCGCGGCAATATTCTCACGCGCTTTAAAAATAATCCTTTAGGACGGATTAATTGTATTTTTTTTTTCCCCTGTAAGCTCTGGACTACCCTTCTTTGGCATTGAGCTTTTCTGGGAAGTAAAATGTAATGATAAAACGGTGCTCGTAAGTTATAAGCGACCTGGGAGCACTACGTGATTATGGCTTGTGTACAAAGCAGTATCTTGATGTGGTTCATAGTAGAGAAGATTTTTGTTGGTTTGGAATCTGTTCTCACCATAATTTATCCACGATTATAATGGAACATGCTGTGCCAAGTTATTACTTAGTATGACGATGCATAAACACTTTTTAATTTCAATATAATTTTACTGCCCAAGGAAAAAAATAATTAATCATAACAAGTTTAGCAATGCCATTGTAGACAAACATTTGCTAGGAAGGCTCTTGTTAGAAAGCAGGGAGTGGCTGTTAGTCTTTATCCCTAGAAAGAATTTAATCTTTGAATCAGTGCGGGGAAAAAAAACTAGCTCAGCGCATTCCCAGTGCTGAATTTCGATATGAAGAGAATGGCTTTGATTTAAGGAAATGTAAGTAAGAGGCAGAGAAAGTAGTTCTGTTACAGAGCACTATGCAGCGATTTGTTTAGTTGTCTAGCTTAAACTTACGAAATACAGCGTTTATACTTCAGCCCATATTTTATGCTTCCTTTCCTTCTGCATTTATTTTCCTTCCAATTACTTTTTTTTCCCCGTCTCTTTTGGCAATTGCCATCTGAAAATATTCCACAACTCCACACTAAGCCCCATTCTCAAGACGCGGGAGCCAACAAAAGCAAAGCGGGGAAAAAAAATAGGAAAACGATTCAAGGAAACAAAATAGACGGCGAGAACAAGTTAGGAATGACTTTGAGAGACACGTCAAGTTTGCAGAGCATCAGCCTTCTCACATCTGTGTAATATAATCATAACGGGTCCCACAGAGCTGAAATTGCTTCGGACACAAGCAGGGCTTTTTATTTGTATCAAAGACAGCTGTTGAAGAATTTCACCGGCCGGTAAATAATTTTCAAACGAGATTTTTGCAGTACTGCCGGTTCCCCGCACGGCTGTCTCAGCCACGCGGAGCGGACAAGGGCATTGGAAAATCCGTCGGTTGGCCCCAGAGCTCCAAGGGTGAAGCTCTTCGGGCGCTCTCGTTCCAGGCTGAGCCGGGGTGACCCTTTTACGTCCGGCCCGAACCCTTCAATTCCCCCTTTCTCCCAATATTTCATTTCACACCAGCCCTTCGGGAAATCAGGATACCCTGTTTGGAGGCTCAGAGCTTAAGCAGAGAAGAGCAAAGGTTTGGGGCAAGGGAGAAAAAGAGAAGCTGGCAGTTCGGTGCCAGGGTTTCATCCGTCTCTATCACATAATAGGAAATGTCTCGGTATTTTGAGAATAATAAATGCACGGTGTGTCCTTGGGGCAGATCAAGCTTTACTTTCGCCACGAGTGCACTGAGCGTGGCCAGGCGGTAAACGCTACCCTGACGGCCCACAGTCGGCGAGATAAGGTGGGAAAAATCTCGGGGATAAGGAGGGGGAAAAAAAGCACCCTCAGACCCATCGGCCTTTGTCAAAACCAACGCAGCCCTTCCAAGCACAGTTATGCTCCCATAAAGTCGACATTTTAGGAGCTGTCGGGGAGGCGGCCGAGCGCTTGATGGCGGAGGGCGGCCGGGCGCTCTTTCGCGGGCTCACAGCGCCACCTGCTGCCCTTGAGCCGCCACTGCGGCGCCGCCGCCCGGCCCGGCCCGCCGGAGCCCGCGCCTCTGCCCGCCAGCCCCCGCCAAGATAAATGTCCACCTCCCAGCCTGGATTTAAGCACGGGAAGGCCAATAAAAGGTTGTTATTTCCGCTCTCCCGCTTTATCTAAAACAGCCAGACAAAACAAATGAAAAGGCTTTTGTAGAAAATCTTAATTGTGGCTGGACAGTTGTAAACTCATTAAGAGCCGAATTCCAGACAGTTTGCAGACCCGTCATTTATTACACACTCTTAATGCTGATTCTTTGAAGTTGCCTCTGTCTGCAACAACAGAGGGCGTCCCAGCATCCCCAAATACTGGCTCGGGGATCAATTAGGGGCTTTTTTGTGTGTGTGCACGCCAGAACGAGCTCCTTTTTGCTAATTAGAACTCATCAAATCTTACCCCGGATTTATTTCCTTTTTTTTTTTTTTTAAGGTGAAGTCGAAAGCATTTTTTCCCCCCTCAGTTCTGCACATCTGTAAACTTCTTGCCGGCTCCCTAAGTTTTGTCTTCAGCCCTGCAGCGTTTTACACCCCATAAACGGTTACAGCAGTCATTTTCTTTTATTGCGCTGTAGTATGGCTCTGAATTTTCCTAACAACAACTTCTGCCAAGACCATAAGCGTGTTCCGTCCTATTTTGCTTTCAATACATATACATATATATATATGCAGATATGCGTAAAGGTACCTTCATAAAATAAGAAGGATTTTATTGTTATTCGCCATATTTGCAAGCAAGGGTCGGTGTGGTGCAGAGCTGTGCTGCGATTCATGTTATGGAGGATAATCCACCGTGAGCAGTAAGATGTCCGCCCAAAACAAGGGTAAATTTCAGCAAGCTCATAGACTTTGCTATTTTCTTTTGTTGCGGAGCTTGGTTTGGCTTGGGGCGGCGGGGGAAGGGTAGATGCAATGGGGAGGGGATGTATGGAAATCTTCCACTCCAAAGAAACCATTCTTTTCTTTTTAAAAATAAATACAATTTCGTGTTGTCTGCTGTAGACTGCTTCCACCCCACCACTTTCCTTCAGCTAAATCAGCGACTAAAATCGACACCTTCAATTCTGCCATAATTGTCAGTAAAATTTTATCTGTTTCTATATCTATCTATAAATACATATATAATCTGAGGCGCTAGTAAAACGCAACGGGTTGTATTTATTTGCCACGCGACATTTAAAAGGGGAAAAAAATACGAAAGCGAAGGCGAGGGAAGGAAAAAAGTGGATGACGTTTGAAATAACATATTTTGCATGGGCAATTGTCTCTAGCAGGGAATTTGAAATGAACGCCCTGGTAAGGTGAGCCTTCTCATAGGGATTGTGGAAGCACGCTTTTAGTGCTGGACATTTTCCGGCGGAGGCTAATGGACAATCTCAGTTTAAATGTCGCTGTCTGAGCTGATTTACATTATTGTCCGCACTAAAGCACGTCGGACATTTTGGTTTGGTCCTAGTTCCCCAGCCCCGCCGGCGAGTTTTATTAAAACGGCATCAGCCCGACACCGTGCCCCGCTGCCATCCAAGGGGCTCCCTCCGCACACTGCTGAGCACCAGCTCACCAAACCAGACCCGGGAAGAGGGAAGAAATCCCTACCCTCGGAGAAGCTACGGCATCTAGAAACTGAGCCTGTCCATTTAGGATTAATGTAAGACCAAATTTCCATCACCTGGGGGCTGCGTTTATGGAAACCGTGGGTTTGCCTTGGCTCGAAAATAATTATCAATTCTCGCCTCACCTCTGCAGCTGCCCTAGCCCTGCCACGTCCGCTGGCGAGATTCGGTGCGCCGTGAAAGAACCTCTCCTCAATAATGTTAAAACATCACAAAATATAAAAGAATCAATATATTTTATTTGGCAAAAAGTTAAATATCATTTCAACACAACGATTTGGTCAGTAGGCCATGAGGTAACTGTTTCAAAATAGACAGTGTACGTTCTGCATCAACATAACTTCCCAGATTTTGTTTTTTAAATCGATACAAATTTACAATAACCAAATGTAGTTTTTTATAATGTATAATTTATTATCAATAAAATTAACCTTCATTACAATAACCATCAAATCATTCGATTAAAATTCAAACATAAACCATAGGTAGTTACCTTTTTCACATATACGTATAGCTCCGAAATCTGCTAACTGCTCACTGGTGCAAAAACAATATTTAAGCTAGTCTGTTTATTTACTTTTTTTTTTTTAATATATAGATTATATATACAACCGACGAAGACAGTACTATATATATATCAACTGTGCATACTAAAATTACTTGCTTCATATTTTGAGAACCGTAATTCCCAGACATCCCGAACGAACGGTTTTTCTACCTTTTTTTTTTATTATTTTGCATTGGGATATATATAATATATATATTTTACAATCAAAGGTTAACTGTCTAATTATACAGAAAAGACTTAATACACTACAGAGCTATACTCTATGCAATTTTTATAATAAACAACCTGAGTTCAAATTGAATTCTAGCTTACACCATTACATCTGGTACAGCACCCAAGCACATAAATTGAGTCACAAACATAATTACCACAATAAAACACAGTGTTCAAGTATTAGAGCAGAGATCTCTCTCTGCCACGAAAAGAGCGAATAAAATTAACTACGTAGACTAAACTACACAGTCCGTAAATAGTTGTGCATTATGAAAAGGTAGTTTTTTTCTTTTTTTTTTTCTTTCGTTAAGTGAAGAAACAGGTAGATTTATACAAGCCAGTTAAACAGCCTTTTCGTGCTAATGCCCCCTTTTTCTTTCCTATTAGAAAATTAAAAGTCTTACTGTACCTCTCCTGGCAATCTGGCCTCTGTGACTACCATTGTACAATCATAATCAGAATTTGCCAAGGGAAAAATGAGGCCTGGACCCAGACGCATTGCATGGTAGGGCTCGAGGGGATGATTTTTTTTTTAAACTTTTTTCTTTTNTTTTCTTTTTTTTTTTCTTTAACTTTACGCATTTTCATTATAACCCACGTGTCGCCATCATTCGTCCTTCGCTCGATCTTTGTTGATTTTCTTCATTTTCATCCTCCTGTTCTGAAACCAGATTTTCACTTGTCTCTCTGTTAAATTGAGGAGTCTGGCCACCTCGTATCTACGGTCCCTAGTGAGATACATATTGAACAGAAACTCCTTTTCCAGTTCCAGTGTCTGATGCTTGGTGTAAGGGCACCGCTTTTTCCTGGTGGACCTTGCGTGCAGCCAGTTTGCAGCTGGATTATCTACAACGAAAACAACAGAAGTTCAGGCTGAGGGGGAGGGTGGGAGGTGGAGGGAGGGGGCTGGGAGGGAAATCCACGCAGAAACAGCCCATCAGGTGTCCCGATATTCGTGTTTAGGACGTGGCTCTCATTTCCCCAGGCACGGAGGCTCGTGAGGCACAATGGACTCCAAAATACAGACACATGGGGAGGTCACACGCAACCACACGCGGCAAAAAAAAACCCGCTGCCCCCGCCTCCCCTCGCCTTTTTTATTGTTTGGAGACTACAATTTTAAAATACTTTCTCCTCCTCTCTCTTCCTCTCTCTCTAACTCCCTCCCTCCTTCCTGGCCTCCCCACACCTCTAACTGCCAGCCCGGGGAGTGACCAGCCAGATCAACATGTCATCGAAATTGTTTGTCTTTTTAATCTCTACCTTCTCCTGTGTCATCCCTGGCAAGACGCAGGGAGCTGGCGAGTTAATCTACAGCTGGCATAATTAAACCCTCGCCCTCTTAGGACCCTTATTCGCACGGCGTTAATCGCGATAGTAATCCCGAGGCGCTCTGCCACCAGTCTCGTAGTCCTGGGAGCATCCAGCCCGGGGTTTTCCACCCAGAAGACGAAAGGGGGAGGGGAGGAACCGAGTCAACGGCGAGGTTTCTGTTCTCAGCCCAGCAATAGCCGCCCTGGCCTGAGAGCCGTCTCAGAAAAGATCAGATTCACATCCAGTGCTTTCTAGGCACCCCTCTCCCCGGCGTCTGCCCACGCCTGGGAGCGCGGCGAGGCAGGAGGATGTGAGCACGTCCTGCTGAGTTTGCTGGGGTGGCAGGAGCGGGGATGGGCGGCTACTGCGTTTCTCTCGCTTTTTTTTTCTTTTTTTTTTTTTTTAATGTTTGCTGAAGTTGCAGTTGTAGGGTGGGGTTTTGTTTTCCTTTCACCCTGGAAAGCCAGAGCCGTCCTAGATCCCGTTCGAGCCTGAGAAAGGCAGCGCTGGCTTCTGCAGATGGCAGACCCCGGCGGGCAGGCGCAGCGGCGGCGGCAGTGGCCGGTGCTCGGCCGCCTAATTTGCCCCAGCGCCTCGACACCTCCCCGCGGCCGGCGCAGAGCCCTGAAGTCCATTACCCTTGCCGTCCCACTTACTTGGATCGATCTGCGGTTTCTCTCCGTTTGCCTCACTTTCTCCATTGCTTTCAGAGAATGCGCCTTCGTGGCTTTGCTTATCCCTATCAACTGGAGGAGAACCACAAGCATAATCAGAGAGAGACAAAGTGTGAGTGTCAAACGTGGTACAGTCAGCCCTCCTGGCCGCCAGCGGTTCAGGTTTAATGCCGTAATGCCTGCTGGTAGGTAACCCGGGGAAAGACAAGGAGCCCGGCACAGGCTCAAGCCACGAACGCATGTACCTGCCGTCGGGCGGTGCCACGGGCGCCTGGTGGTGCGCGTAGGGGTGGTAGACGGCGGGGACGCCGCTGGCGCCGGCGGGGTGCGCGGGGCTCCAGGGGGGGCCGAAGACGGGCGCCTTGGGCTGGAAGCTGCAGGGGGCCAGCTCGGGGTGCTCGGCCAGCGCCGCCGGCCGCGGCGGCGGCCCCAGCGGGGCGGGGGCGTAGCGGGGCGCCGCCAGCTCGTCCCCCTCCGGCACCAGGAAGGAGTCCACGTAGTAATTGCTGAGGGTCCCGGGAGCCGACATGGCGGGCGGGCGGGCGGCGGCGGACCCGCCGCGGTTCGGGGCTGCGGGTTTCACGTAACAACTTGGTGCTGGCGGAGAAGTAGAGTCAGTAATAAGTTGAGGGCAGCGCAGGCGCCCATTGGCTGCGCCTGTCACGTGGCGGGGGAGCAGAACAATAAAGTATAAATCAGTCCGCGGGCTATTAATGGGTCAGTGTTTTCCAGCCATAATTTTTATAGCGAGGCCATATGTTTTTATGCAAAGGGATATTTGAGTTATACGGCGGGGTTTGTTTTAATTGCGGCCAACTGAGATTAAAAGATCAGATTCCATATTACAGCCCCCCTCCCCTCTTTCTCTCTCTCTTCCTCTCTCTCTCTCCCCTCTCTCTCTTTCTCTCTCTCTTTTTTTTTTTTCGTTTAAGCGGACTATTTTATATCAAAATTAATCATCCCATCAGTGGGTCGTGTTCTCCGCGAAAAAAAAATCCTGCCACCCTTGTGATCGGAGACCTTCACATAAAATGATACAATAACTGAAGCAATAAAAGGAGCAAAATAGTGGTTGCGGTATACTGTATTTAAATATACATTTATTATATTTCATAAGGAGTTATTGTTTCGGGAGCCACGGGGTTGTTATTAAGTCAGTAACTATGAGCGCGCTCATTTGCATCGCTGTGTTTCACAGCAGTAAAAATTTACGAGTGCTTGGAAAGGTTAAATTATACTATTGTGTTTAGTTTGGGAACCCACTGTAAATAATACTGTTCCGTTCGGCTCAGAGCTGGCAGCGGAAAGTCAAATTCAACGTATCCCCTTTCCCAAACCCCGGAGCAGAGCCGGCCCTCTCCGCCCGGCCGGGGGACAGGGGCAGACGCCGGCTGGGTATTTAGCCTGGCCCGCACCAAAATGCACTTCACCACCCCAGCCCGCCGGGCATGGCGCGGCAGTGACCGAAACACCCTCCTCGTCCTCCCCGCTGCCCCTGCCCTTGGACCGGGGACCCCCTCGGCAGGCCGGGGAGAGCAGCCGGGGCTGGGCGGCGGTGCGGCGGCGGCCGGAGGGGAGCCGCCGTCCTGGCCGAGAGGGAAGGAGCGCGGGCAGAGCCGGGCGGCGGTATTTATCACCACAATTAATTCTTCAACTATGCAGGAAAGCAGCGGGGGGAAAGGGGAGAAAATGCCCCGTCTCCCCTCTGCCGAAAGGCACCCTGCTTCTCTGGGCGGCTATCAAAGGGGCGTTCGCGGTCGGCCGTCCTGCATTCTGGTGAATCAAATTTATGTTCAAATATAGTTATTTATTTGCTGGCACCTCCTGTGACTGCAGGACACACGCTAGCGGCATCGGAAGCCGAGCGGAGGGTTACAATCCTCCGCAGAAGGAGGGGAGGGTGCGCGGGGGAAAGTAAGAGGCGGCCAGATCCAAGTCCAGTGTTAGGAATTAAAGTAGCGGCTGAGCTCTTGGCAAACATGCCTGCGACTCCCTGGTTTCTCTCTGGCGGACATTCACGCTGTTTATCCCCGTGGCTGGCGAAGGAGCGCGGTCACTAAGATGCAGGGGGCACAAAAATCTCCGTGAGAGGCTCAATTTACTCGAAATATCTTGTATTGAAAATAGAGCCCAGCAAATGGTAGGGACGACTGAGTAATGATTAAAATCGCGTGTAAATATTGTGCATGCGAAAGTGTGGTTCTAATTAGTTTTGCATCGCTATGTGGGCTGTCTCTCTCTCTCTCTCTCGCTCTCGCTCTCCTTCTTTCTTTTTCTTTTCATGTCTTCTCAACAGTTTAATCCGAAATCTTACAGAGGTCCCATTTTAACACCGCTCTCTTCCACAGTCAAAATTACGAAGGCCCATAATGGAACTATTATCCCCTGTTAGAGTTCGAAAATCGCGGAACAGTTGCAAGATCTCAATAAACAAGGGGCCCGTTATTTTCTAACAGTTTAAAAAATGCAAATTAAGTTCTCTCGGCATTTTTTTTCTCCCATTGTATAGACACTCCGTAATAGAAAAAAATAATTGCATTTCTTTCCTGGAAAGACGGAACTCCACGTCATTTGTATTTATTATTAAGAGTCAGCTGTGGTGAAATGTGATTGTAGAACTTCCTTTTTCCATTCAGAAAAAATAATCTTAGCTGCAGGAGTCCTGGATGTTTATGTTCGAATTTGGGTTTTCAACTTTAGCAGCGGGTTTTATTTTTTTGGTTCCTCACCAAAACTAATAGCAAATGAATAACAATAACAATAGCGTTTAAAAGAACGTGGCTGCATTTTTATTTCCCCTGTAAAATTCCGCATTTGTTCACTGCCAGCATCCAAGGGGCAGGAGAGGTTGTGCAGAAAGCAAGAGGAGAAACACAGCTAATAATCGGACATTTTTCACGCGGTCACGTTGCTGATAATAGCGCTGGGATATTCGACTTTTTTTATCGCCGTTTTAGATCCGTTTTTACCCAAAGTGCATTTTTCGTACGAGCCATGAAGGCGATTTCGCTTCGTCAGTTTTGCAAATGACTTAAGGTTTTGGTGTCTTACGCCTTCGGGGGCAAAAGACTCCAAACGGGGCAGAAAACAGACATTGACATTAAAATGCCATATGCAACCAGAATTTCCAGGAACGAAGCACTGCTGGAGCGACCGTGTCCGAACATAAGTACTCCCTGTCCTCCATCCCAACATAACCGAACTAGCAGAGCTCCCATTCCGCTAGCTCCGACCGCCGGCTGCATCAGGAAGGATCCCGTCGGATTTTAAGTGGGAGGGGGGCATCTGTAAGCGCTGCTTCATTAGCCACGCACCACGGAGGCGCGGAGAATACGCGGGCGCGGGGCAGGAATTCGCGGGCGTTGGCTATCTCTCCTGAACGGGAAGTTCAGGATCGCCTTTCCCCAGGGTTTCCTGCCACTGCAGACCTCTCTCACGGAACCAGCGGTGGTACGAAGCCACGGAGGGGTTTTGGCACAGTGAAGAGAAAAAATGATTCAGAATTTAGAGGAAGAAGTCCAAAATCAGGATGAGGCGATTCAACTGGGAATCAAAAGGGCAGAGGCAAAAAGACGCCATTCAGGCACACACAGACACAGGCACTGTAAATACACTCCCCGAAATGTACACAGACCCTGCAGATAGCCCGTCAGACCTTGTGTGTAGAGGCCAACACGAGCACTTAAATTTGACTGCAATGCAGAGCTCTGCTCCTGCCCCGGCCGGGGACGACTGCTTTTCTGAGGATGGCCGAAATCCGCTATCCAAACTCATCTGAGCTCCTGCAGCCCAGCCTGAAGTTTCGAAAAAGTTTTTAGGTTTTACTATTGTTATTTTTTTAAGGCAAAAAAAATCGCGACCGCTAAAAAAAATAAATACAAATAAACGAGCAACGAGTGAGTTTTCTGTCCTTTTCCCCACCCTCCTTTCCTCCGCGAAGGGTGCCCCGCTCCGCGGCCGCCCCGGCGCTGGCTGCTGGCGGAGGGCCCGGCGGGAGCCCGCCCATTGCCCGCGGTCGCGCTGCGAACACAAAAGGCGGCGACGGCGGCGGGCCCGGAGAGGTCGCTGTTGCCCGTTCCGCCGCCGCGGAGAGCCCGCACCGCAATCGTGATCGTAACCGAGGCCTTGCGGGCCGCAGGGCAGCCGGCGCCCCCGGGCAGCCCCGGGGTAGCGGGCCCGACGGCGGAGGCACGGAGCCGGCCGAGCCGTGCGCCAGGCTCCGGCAGCACCGGCCACCACACCGCGGGCACCGAGAGCACCCGGCGGGACCGGGCCAGCGGCTCCACCTGGCCGCGGGCGCTGGGCTCCGGGCCCTCGTTTTAGATGACGCCTGGAGCGGGGCAGGCAGATTGGATCTCTCGCCACCCCGTCCTCTAGGCACGTTTTCAGGTCTCTTGGTTTTTAATAAATCCAGACTGCAAAATAAAACAGCCATCCACCTCCCCCCCGGCCCCCCGAGCTCGACCCACGCCGAGCGGAATGCAAAAACGCACCTGACCTTGAATGCAGCCAACGAGATATATTAAAAACCCGCAAGCAGGCAGGGACTCGCTTAGGAGCTAGCTAACCTTGAAGAACTTGTCAAGCTTCCCCCCTCGGCTGCCGTGTTTATCTGAGGAATCAAAGGAGGCTCCGCTGCAGATGGGAAACAATGGCATTGGGACTTGACGCCTACAGTTCACTTCAGCGCTAAGATTTCTTCGGGTAGAAAGGACCCTCGCACCAAGCATACCTGGTGATGATATCAACTGAAGTAATTAAGGCAGTTTCGTGCTGTAGAGAGAAAGGTGGAGCCCCAACAACATGAAACTACCTAAACCACAGAGCAGTTCTCAGGCGCTAATTATTACTTTCCCCATTGCCGTGGTCCTTAACGCAAGGATCCCGCTACGAAAATAAAACCAGAAACGTGACTAAAACATCCCTCTCGCCCTCCCGCCCACCCCGCCGGCGCCCCTCCGCGCCCCCCGGCCAGCCTCGGGTGGGTTAATGAAAACAAGAGTAAAATATAATAACAACCACACACACGCGCCCGCGCAGGCAGCCTTCGCCTTTCCATGCAGATGTAATCGGGGAAAAAAAAGGGCCGTGCACGACAATGTTACATCACGAAAAGCTAACGGCTCCCAAGAAGCCCGGGTTCAAAGTCTGTCCCCCCTCCTCCCGGCGTACATATACCCTTGCAAGGAAGCATTCTCTGTCTCTTTTCTTCCAGCCTTCCTTCTGCCTTCCCTTTGTGCAAGACCCTATTAGCTAAACATGCAGCAAGGAAGAAGAGAGNAAAAAAAAAAAAAAAAGGAGTAAAAAAGGAAAAAAGCAGCCTCTGTGAAATAAGATCTTCCACATGCAGCCAGGTAGGGAATAGCCTTGCCTGGAGGGGCCCGCTGGCAGGGAGGCGAGGCTGGGGTACCCCCCTCCCTGCCCATGAGCTCACCTTTACGATTTCTTCTCAGCCCTGATATAAAGCTAGAATTTTGTCAACGTCCTCTGGAGTTAAAGATCTCCGCACACTTGTAGGTGTTCGATTAACAACAACAAAAACAAAAATTAAAAAAAAAAAAAGAAGAAGAAAAGAAATATATCGTTTCCCTACCCTCAAGAAATAGTAATTTGCTTCCTCAGCCTATGCAGTTCCTCAGTCAACTGAGACCACTCGTTCAAGACAGCAACAATCCAGATATACTAGCAAGTCATAAAACTGAACAAAAGCCGACAAACCTTAGAGCACCATCGCTATATGGCCCAGACAAATTACGACCGTCTAGGTAATATTTAAATAGATTCCTAAAGTAATTGCGGGGGGTTTAGGCAACTATTCCTGTTGTAAAAGTTCTTGAAGACATAAAGTAGAACCTGAGGATAAACAGTCACAAAAAGAGGTAAAATTAAAAGGATTCATTCCACTTTTTTTTTATTCTTCTATGAGAACATAAACATCGTCTTTTTCACGCACAGCAGCATTACAATATTAATTTATTCCGTTTTAAGGTAAGGACTAGATATAACTAGAACTAACATTTATAATAATGATAGAATGCATTTGCTTAAAACAGTATCGGCATTTTAATAATAATAGACATTTATCCATATCTGTATTTATAGCTCTCCCCCTTCTTTCTTTCTTTTTTTTTTAATATTTTTAAATTTTTTCACCTATATGTTTGACCCTTTAATGCATGTAACTTCACAGTATAAAGGAAGATGAACATATTCTCCCTCACAATCTCAGACTCTGGCTCAGAAAATCCATCTGATGCTCAGAATATATACTTTTCAGTGAAATTAGTGAGGAAAAAAGTGACTATTTTCTTCTCAAGGGGGAATTTCTGTGTGCTTGTCATGCGTTACCAATGGCAACGTTATATAGAGACACAAAAGAAAATCACCAAATTCACATATTTAAGCAAAACTACATTAAGTAAATATCTACAACCAGCGAGAGAAATTCAGAGGTAAGTGTAATAATTTAGTCCATGAGTAAACCGAACTTTTTTATACCTTTAAAGAGAAGATATTTCATTTTCCTGGCCAAATTTAAAGCTGTAATATTGGCTTTTAAGGTAAAGTGTAAAAAAAAAAATCACTCCTAACACCCGTTCCCTTGAAATCCTTTTAAAGGATGCCTGCATTTCATTATTTTTAAGTCCCGCTTTTCGAGGGGGAAAAAAAAAGAGGAGGAGGGGGAGAAAAGGCAAACAGAGAAGAGGAAAGGTCCCGATATATAGAAATATGGAAATGCTTAAATTCTTCAATGTGCAGCTACGTACAGTCCAAGTTACAGCACTTGTATTTTAGAAGAATGCACCTTTAACCAGGATTGTTTACTTTTCAGAGAGAGAGACAGGGGGAAACATATTTGCAGCTCCTGAAATGGTATTTTTTTGTGTTTCAAAGCTTAGAGGAACAAATTGGCCCCGGGAAAGGCTGAAGGAAGAGGGGAGGTTCACACACGGCATTTTGTGCTTTAGCGTGACTTCAGTCCGCCCACCCCCCAAAGTAGCTCTTAAGAGGTTAAGGACATATTGAGAGCGCCTAAAATCGTTAATCCATACAGGTGCGGATGAATACAGCCTAGGAAAATGATACTGGCTCTTTAAACCATAAAGATGTGTTTATAGGTTCATCAAGAGAAATTAAAGTTGGCTGTGAGCTCCCGAATCCTATTCTCTCTGTTCATTTTCTTCAGTTTCATTCTGCGGTTCTGAAACCAGATTTTAACTTGTCTGTCTGTGAGGTGGACTGTGCGGCTGATCTCTAGGCGACGCTCACGAGTCAGGTACATATTGAATAGAAACTCCTTTTCCAGCTCGAGAGTTTGATGCTTGGTATAGGGGCATCGTTTCTTTCTGCCACTTTTTGCCGTGAGCCAGTTTGCTGCATTTTCTCCTTTTGAATTGCCTAGTTTTGAGAGAGTAAAAAATGGACGTTACCATCGGGGAGGAGGCAAAGAGCTGCGGGGGAGAAGGTGGAAGGAGCATCTGAGTGTGTGTGTGTGTCTTGTGTGTGCGATGGGCTCACTCCGCCAGCTGCGGAAAATTGGAATGAGGGCTATCCTTGAGGGAACCGAGAGCTTCAAAACGGTTTCCCCCAGGTTTTGGGCATGCCAGGGTAAGAACTGCCTCTGCTCAAAAGCCTCCGGACAGCCTCTGGTGGGGCAGCGTGCCCCAGACTGTAGTTCATCTCCGACCCTCCAATACGAGCTCCTACCCTCTCCCTGTCGGCCATTCCGAGCCCTCTGGCACTGGGGGCACTTGGTGAAGGGCCTGCAGTCTTATTTCCTTCCCCCCAGGCACCTGCTTCCAAAAAAACAAAGCCTCCGGATCCGGACTTGGTAAGTGTGCTAAGGAGGCGGAAAACAAGGTGAGCTGGGGAGCCGGAGCCTCCCTGCGTTCAGCCCCTGCCTTGCCGGAGAGTTTCGCCATGGCCTTCTCTTTTCCAACCATTTCGGGGAAGAAAAAATACGGTCATGACAATAATAAAAACGTTTCGAGGTGATCTCTATCAGTGGAACTGGCTGGGAAAGAGGCAACACCAACCCCTTGATGGCTGAGAGTGGTTAGCGGTTTGGGGTTGGCTCTCTAACAGTTTTTCGCTGACCCTTTTCTTTTCTTTTCTTTAAATACTACTTTCCAACGGGTCGCCTGAAAAAGAGTAACAGGGCGTCTGAAAGGCGGACGGAGAGAAGCTCCTGAAAAGTCTGCCGTCCGAGGAAGGGGAGCTATTTTTTGCCATGGGGACACGAAGGGGAAATAAATAAGGAAATGTATAAATAACAGCTCTGTTATCTAGTGTGGATGCTGAAGGATATTCGCCGTGCATTCATCAGTCTAATTTGATAGCAGCTCAGAGATGGCACATTTCAGCGCGGTTGTTATTCCGAAAAGCATTCTGGATCGTAAAATATAACTTACCGCGTTAATAGGTTTATTTATTGGCACTGCCTATTGCTTATTTTGGATGCTTTACAAACATCTCTGTTATCTGGTAGGCACCTTCCCATCACGGGGGAGAGATTGATCTTGGTTTTCTATATGTTTTAGCAGCATGCAGGCTAAAGTTGCCCATAGAGGAGGCTCTAAGGGTTTTAAACTATAGGATGGACATTAATTTTTACGGCAACCCCATGCCCGAATATTACAAAGTTCAGAAGGTCAGTCTGAGCAGCGCTTCTTGGCAGCCCCGCGGGGCAGCTGGGATCTTCCTTTCGCATCTCAATGCCGCTATAATCCTCAACGACTATTTTTTTTAATTTCTTTTTTTTTTTCCTTTCTCTTTAACCATCTCTACCACCATCACCATCATCATTGGCTTACCTACAGGCTCTTTCTCGGGAGAAGCTTTGCTGCTCTCTGACGGAGCTGGAGAGAGCTCCTCTGCGGTGGAAGATGAAGCCTGAGTCTCGTCCTCCCTCTGGGAGACGCACGCCAAGGGGCTTGGAGAGCGTTCCTCATCCTCCTTCCTCCCCGCGTCCGGGACGGGAGGCAAAGATGGAGGCGTCTGGAAGCGGCCGGGGGGCTGCGGAGGGAAAGGGGCAGCCCCGGCTGGCCCCGCGCCGTAGTTCTTGGAAGTGCCATAAGCCTGGGAGAGGCGGAAGTAGCCCGGGACGGGGACCCCGCCGCTGCTGCTGGCTGGGCTGACCTCGGCGCTCAGCCGGGGGAAGGGAGCGAGGTCTGTGGCGCCTGAGCCCTTGGGGCATTTCTCTGAGTCATAGAGGCAGTAGGAGCTCTCCTCCTTAATGCTTGGAGCGAAGGAGCACGAGGTGGCCTGCTGGCTCTCCGGCTCTTCCATGCGACAGGACCGGGGGGGATCTAGCCACACTTCCATCCCTGACACGTAGGAGTGCGAGCTGGGGACCATGTTTTGAGAAGTACCTTCATTGCGTTTGCCCAGCACGGGGAAAAGTCCGCAGCTTTGCAGCCCGTAGGACAGATCGGACGCCTGTGGCAGGTAGATACCACTGTTGGGATAGTAGCCGCCTCCGCCTCCGCCTCCGCCTCCTGCTCCCGCCGCTTCCCCTCTGCCCGAGCTGATCAGGGAGTCTACCAAAAAAGAGTTTGCAGCCGGGCTCTCGGAGCATGACATTGTTGTGGAATAATTTGGCGAAGGGAGCAGATAGCCCTTTCTGGCTGACATTTCTTGTGCAAAACATGCTGAATATGATGAGAGATACCCCCGCACCACGGCAGGCGCCCGCAGCCAATGGAAGCCCGGGCCTCCCCAGCAACCCCTCCCCGTCTGGTTTCGTATGCACAGAGCTGCTCTCAGGTCGACCTCTGAATTTGGAAGATAGATGTATATTAATGTGTAATATGGATTTCCATGCGCACGGGCGCGCGCGCTTCCACCACATGGGCGAGCGCCTGGGCCCGGGCGGGAGCCGCGCTCCCGGGAAGGGGAAGGGGAAAGGGAAGGGGAAAGGGAAAGGGAAGGAGCGGGGCTGTGCTGGTCCTGGCTCCAAGTTTAGCTCCCCTCTTATCACACGCACCGCTATAAAACAGCCCGGCGGTCCTGATGTTTATTATACCTAGGCCGGAGCGGTGTCCAGATGAAGCTTTTACTATCTCTCCTCTCTCCCCGTGGTTGGGCTTTCCAGCAGCAATGCCTGCTCACCTCCCTGCGCAGCCTATGTGTCACACGAAATTAATAAAGCCACGGCTCGCCCGGTGTTTTATGCTCAGCCTCTGCTCATTTTATTTGATTGTCTCGGTTTTTTAAGAAATAAAAGACATGTTATTGTTTATCACGGATCACTGGAAACCGTAAAGGGGCCTGGTGCCTCCCGCGTTAAACTACCGAGGAAGGGGACTGCTTGCAGCCTAACATCACCACCACGACGCCAGGCTGGGCTTAATTTTCCTGGAGATAAAATGCTCGCCGCTGCGCTGAGGAATCTCTTAGGGAGCAATGCCACTCTGGGAGGATTGATTGTGCGGTTGCAGCTTCTAATGCTTTAGTTAACGCTGGATTCTTCCTGAGGTCTGATTACCATTTAAAATATAAAGCCAGACATATGTCACAGAAAGAATCCAGACGCGAGCAGTTCAAATGGATCCTCGCAGGATGCTGTGCACCGTGTTTATTGATGTGTTTATATTTGGAAGATCATTTTTACATCTCCCCTCCCTCCCCCTCCATTTGGGCCTTTTCACTTTTCGCCTCTTCAAAAGCGTCTCCGTTAAGCAATGTACTAAATAATAGAAATAAGAGCGGCTAGATAAATACCGAGATACTAGACAGCCCAGTCCAGTCGATATGTAATTGTGGCGGAGGTAGCAGACAGATAGCAGACAGGCAGGGACGCAGGCAGAGAGACAGATAGATTTCGTAATGAAATGCTTAATGATGACTTGCTTTCACTTCCATCATCTCTCGCTTATGCCATTTTGAAGTCGCCTCACTGCCTGGCCCGCAGAACTAAGGGCACTTTAGTTCAAGGGGAGCCTGAGGCTGCCCGGTTCTCGCTGCCCATCCCTGAGGAGCATCACTCGCTCCTCTCTCCCGCACGCCGCCTGAAGAAGCAGCCTTCGGCCGGTTTCCGCTTCCAGCAGGTCGGGCGGGCGAGAGCGGCCGCCGCCCGGGCGTCATCACCGCCCGGGACGAGAGCCGCTGGCGGGCGGCCGCGGCCGGGAGGGCACTGGCCGAGGTGATGGGGCCGCTGCCTGCGGGGAGGGGGGGTGCCGGACCAGGCGCGGCTCCCCAAATTCCCCGGGCCCTACCCTCGGCCTTCAAAACCCCCCGGGAGCGCTTCTTCCCCCTCGCCCCACGGATCTGTCAAGCCCCACGTGGTCTCGTCTCGCAGCGTTCGCCTGCCACGGGGAAAAGCTTTTTCCCTACAGCGTGACATTCCCCTGGAGGAAGCCCTTCTTGCGGCAGGAGGGCAGTGTCCCTTCCCGCGGGGCCCTCCCCAGCCTCCCTCCGCGCCCTCGAGAAGCGCCAGGGCAGGCAAGGGATGCCACAACTTTGAAGCACCCATAAAATCTCTGTGGAAAGGCGCCTGATTTTTCCTGCGTGGTGGGGCGAGCATCACAGCGGGGTTTCCTTCCGACCTGCCCGTGGGATGCGGTGACAGGGGTAGATCCCCCAGCCTATAGAAACCCCTCGAGGTTTTTTTCTTCCCCGCATTTCCTCCCGTTACATTGTTTGTAATTTCCCAACCCGACTGACTTCGGATGTGTTAATGTGCGATGGACGAACCCTTATCAGATTCCTATGAGGGCCATATCATTACTAACCAAATTAATACCACAAAAGGAGCTGGTTTATTGGCTGGTATACAGGAAGGCTATTATCAATAGGCTTAGCTTCATAAATACAGATCTAAATTAAAAGAAACGTGAGCCCCAGCGCCGCCTTCCAAATACATTTCTCTACGCAAGTCAGGTATAAAAATTACTCTGGGGAAGTCCGCTCTTGTGGTATGTTTATTTTGCATTTGCCAAATTAAATAGAAACGGATTGCAAATCTAAAAGCCATGAGGAACCGAGCAGAAACGCTTGAAATCCTTCCAAAGCTGTTTTTAAAATAAGCAGCTCCCCTTTAAAAATTGGATTAAAGTGAAGGAAAGTACTATAAAAAGTACGCTGCAATCCTCGTCAGCCGGAATAAAACGACTGGAAGCGCATCGACGAGACGCGAGTTGGCTTCTCCTCCCTGCGCGATCTAATGCGGGGGAGATCAGACAAAAGGCGCAGAGGCCGGTGAGAATTTTTGAAGGTGTTCTTCAGCCTCCCCGCTTAGGTTTAGCAGCCGTGGGTTCCCCCAGCCCCGTGTCAGGCCCCGCGGGAGCCGCCGTGGGCTGTTGTGTTGACCGCAGTAAACGGTGCCGGTTTGATGGTCAAGGCACCGACTCCGTCTAGATCATGAACTCAGCTCGGCGTTGCATTATCTCCGCTTTCTTTAATCGCTAACAAGGCCAAGGCAAATAGTAACCAGCATCATCAAACCCAGTGAAGTAAAACTAATAATGTTCACTTGATTCGTAACTATAAAAGATAATGGTCAATTCTGACTAAACTGAGCTAATTTGGCATGCGCTGAGTGTAGCTACTGCATTACCGGCTCTTAACAATGTGTCCCTTGGAACTTAACCCCTATTTAAAAGAAATTTTAAAGAATATTGTGGACGCCAGGGGACGAGAATTACTTTCTTTTTAATTCTACTTCTGTAAGTAAAGCTATCCGAGGGTCTATAAAACCGAGCAAATAAAATTCTGATAAATATCAAAGCCGGCGAGAAGGTGTTTTTGTGGAGAATCTAAATTCATGGCGTACATAGACAATACTATCAAAATAAAATTTTATTGATCTAAGAAAAATATAATAGATGCATTAATAGCGTCGTTAAGCCGTTTTATTGGTTGAACTAAAATTAAAAACAAAAAGGGAATAAATAAAACCCGACAGCTCAGCCTAAGCAAACTCTGACTGGAAATCTCAGAACGCATCGTGTTAAACCGTGATTTATCTTTTTATTATTGGCCCGTATAACCCAAAAGATCAGCGCTGTTAATCCAGAGACGCATTTTGCGAGCTAATTAAAATATGCTTTTATTTGTAGACGCGGGCAAGCTGCAATTTGTGAAAACGTAAACGGCCTTGCAGTGTGTGCAGGAGTGCATGCGCCGCCTATCTGAGAATACAGCCGTGGACTACATTTTTATACAGCTCCAAAAATTAGTGCGATCAGACTATAGTTATTTAATATTGGAACTGTCAGTTGCCTGGAACGTGTGTGTGTGCCAGATTCCTCTTTTTTTATTTTTTTCCCCCTTTTTTTTTCTGGATTTGCTCCAAAGAAGGCGGATTTCAGACAGGAGGTTTAGGATCTGCGTCTGTGCCAAGTTAGGTGACAAATGACGGCCCCACTAATTTTATCTTTACTAGAAATTCTTTCACGCTGGTGGTGGTGCTGGGGAGGTTGGCTTGTTTTAACGGATTATCTCGTTAAAAATTAGGCTGCGATTTAATTTTATTCCAGCCGTCCGGAGGCTTGCTCTCCTAACTATGTTTTATATTATACATGTATCGTTTTACTCATTTGGATTAGGAACATATTTTGCGAGTAATTCCGGCGAGCTTCAAATGCTGGTGTGCGGCAGGACAAAATACACCCAAACCAATTCATTAGGGCTTTATTTCCTCGCCATTTTCCGGCACTGACGAGAACAAGGGGGCTTTCTATTGTCCGGAGAGCCCCAAACACCACGCAGGAGCAACAACGGTATCGGGTTCTATACGTGTGGGGAAAATATTGCACACCCAAGTCTGTCTTTTAAGTGTACCCCTTCTATTGCGAGAGATGGGCCGCACAGCTCTATGAAGCATTTGAGACTGCAGCCTTTCTCCCTTTTTGTAGCTGTTTTCCCTCTAAAAAAATATCTTAACGCATATACAATTTTTTTTTTTGATTGTGGTATAGCTTGGCTGTCAGACGCACACGTTGGCCAGAAGTTTCGATTTCAGAGCATTNAAAAAAAAAAAAAAAAAAAAAAAGACAACAAAACACAAACCCAATGAGCTTATGAAAAAGCCTCCCAGGGGTTTGGATGTGGTATGTGAGCTGAAGTTGAGTACACGATTAATTAAACACAGTGTAGACACTGAGCTGGCTTCCCCTCTTCCCTCCAAAACACGCAAACCCAAATAATGTGAAATAATAAACAGTTATTGTAAGAAACAAGCTTGTTTTTTTAAAATATTATCCTATGACCGCGGCCGTCAGTAAACAATTCGTAACCAGAGGGCGCTTTAACTGCTCCTGGGGTCCCTTTGATTTATTCAGCCAAGTATTGAATGGGACAGGGAAACAACAAGGGGAAAAATAAATATTTGATCAAATATGCGGAGTTTAACTTGACTGGTGTAAAATGAAATGTTGCAAAGGGACCCTCAAATCTCCTTGCTTCTCACGTGGCTTCTTGCGTCCTGGCATTGCTGAGGGGAAGTCAAAAGGGATCAACATCCCCGAGCTTTTAATGGAGCATCTTTGATGAAATCGATAGGTTCCAATAATCATCTGAAACTGCTCTCTGTCGACTGAGCATGTGCTTTTAACTACACTTGCAACAGTTCCCCGGAAGCACAACTAAAAACACACAGCAGGCGACTGGCATTATAAACGTAGAAAAGATAAAATGATATTTTTCATTTTCCCGGACAGATATTTAAAGTTCCGTCCTAAGAAACACGTGTATTAAAATATGTAGCCAAACCAGTACCTCCTCCATATAATACCACCTTCCCGCCCACCCTTCTCAAATGGAGACATAAGAAAAACATGTGAAAATTTTATGGGCATGAAAAGTAACCTGGAGTTAGGGATACTCGTAGAGAGGATAGAGTTTCAAAGCTACAATCCAGAGCAGCCCTGGGCACATGAGAACGAGTAACTATTGTTTGTTTACAGCACATGTGCTGATTAAGAAAGGAAAGAAAGAAAGAAAGAAAGAAAGAAAGAAAGAAAGAAAGAAAGAAAGAAAGAAAGAAAGAAAGAAAGAAAATAGTAATCTAAATCTGTTCTTGCACGAACATTGACTTAATATGCAATCACATGAACAGTTTTTAGCATAAGTATGTCAAAAGTTGTTTACCACAATCTGTGTCCAGCTGCAAGGAAGCAGACTACCCTTTAAAGTTACCAAACGACCCTAACTAAACTATAGTTCAAGACTAATAAGATCGTCAGAATTGTCTGTCATTTGCAGACTGTGTTGCCATAGATCTATTTGATTGAAGACACCTACTGTTCCACACATAAATGTCAAGTTTCATAATATTTCCGATGCTACACTTTTTTCTTTTTTCTTTTCTTTTTTTTTTTTTTTTTAAATAAGTGGAAGAAAGCTTCAAGTTACTCTGAAAAAATATTTCCAGATAACGTGTATTTTCCACGCGGCTGGCCAAAACGAAGAGAAAATAAAAGGTCAACTGCAACTTAGAAAGTCCCTTCTATATCATTTCATATCCGAATCACCAACGTTTTACATCCCTTCCCCTCCTTACAGCTCTTTTCCGCGGTGCTCAGCGGCCGGAGCAAGGGCCACCCCAGATCTCAGGGTACCATTCCGGTCACCGCACACTCCTCGCCGTTCTCCATGCCCGGTAGATGTATAAAACACTTACCTTCGCGCATTTCCTAACCCAAAGCCTAGAGGCTTTAACTCCACCGAGAAGCCCCAGCGTCTCCCCCCTCCCCCGGCATCCCGAGAGGCTTTTTGTACAGCGGAGCACGGTAAGTGCAATAATTACCCGTGTGGCTCCAGGGATGCAAAGTGAACAAAGGCCAAGATTTTTTTTTTTTTTTTTTTNTTTTTTTTTTTTTTTTTTTTGCCTTTGCAGGGCTGCTCCCCTTGCCCCGGGCGGCTTTGACATTGATCTGAAGATCGCCATCTTGTGGCAAAGCAGCCCCTAAACCGCGGCCGACGTCCGTCCGTCCGTCCACCCGCCCGCCCGCCGTCCTGCCGCGGGGCCCCGGCGGGCGGGCGGACGGACAGACGGCGGCGGAGAGCAATGGTCGCTCACCTCCCGGTGTAAAAACCTCTGGGCGAACCTCCGCTGCCTTTATAGCGATGCATTTGGTACAGACGAGCAGACAAGTCACGGACAGTTTTTATGGCCGCAATGTCACAGCAACACAGAGGATGCGATTTTATTGGGCTAGGAAATCCAAACCCCGACCACAGAAACTCCATGTTTTTACTGTCTCTGGGATTGGCTCTGAACACCAGTTAATTTTTAACCAGGAAAGGAAGCTTGCAGGCTTAACTTTCATTGCCATTCAGCTCTCCATCCGTCCCTCTATCCCTCTCTCACCGCCTGTCCATCCGTCTGTTTCCTTTTAACTGGCATTTCCCCTTGCATACTAGACAAACAAACAAACAAAGTCCCCTCTTTTCCCCTCACTTTTCAACATTCCCTCTGGGCAAACGTTGTCCGGCTGAGTGGAGGTGACCAACAAAGGCCCAAAGTCAGTAAGTCCTTCACCTCAAGGTTATGGGTGATGTCCAAGCAATACAGAAGTTCAAAGCCAGTAAACAACGCAGAAACAGAACCCACTTTCTTTTCCTGATTAGGATTAGGGTCAACATTAAAGATTCAAACGCTCTTCTCAAAACACATTCCTACCTCGGCTATTGTTTGGAGTTTGGGGTTTTCTCCCCCCTGCCCCTTCCAACTTTCTCTCTCTAGCCCTCCTCCCCCCGCCGCCCGCCTCTGTCCACCCCCTCCCTGCCTTGGAGATCAAGGACAATTTCAAACACTCCATTTCCACCACACTGTCATGGGGATTTCTTTCCCCAAAGACAACAATTTTCTTAGGGCTCTCAAATTCTGGCCACATCCATCAGCTGCCTTGAACCTTCCCTTTGGTGCCGGCTTATAAAACGTGTCCCAAACGCTACTGACAAACATTTCTCCTGGACACGTGTGGCGGGGAACACACAGCAATGGCCCATCCAACCCTCAAGCGCAGAACCTTGCCCCGCCGGTGCTGGCAGGATAAGGGGAAGGCCTAACACGCAGAGAGCTATGAACACAATTTTCCTTTTCCTGTGACCTGCTGAAGCCATGCTCGAGCAAGCCTAGGTCCACTTGTTAACTCCAAAACGGAAGATTTAACCACGAAGTTCGCAAAAGAAGAGTAATTCACCCCAAATGACTGATCAGAGTCATGAGGAATTTCGGGTCCCAGAGTTAAATTGGATGAAAGAACGTGCAGTAACGTAACACCAGAGTAAAAATATAAAGTTTCCATTTTTTTTTATTTTCCTTGTGCGCTGTTCCACCGTATACATGCAACCAAATACTTTCGCATATTAAAAGAAAACTGTATATACATATAGATGATACATATTGAAAACAGTGATGTCATATAAAGATATTGCATTTTGTGAATTGTGACAAAGAAATTACATCCATTTGGTAAAATTTTATTAATCAAAAACATTCTTATCACCACTTTGTTGCACATGTAAAGAAATCCCACACCCTTTAGCCCCAAAGGAACAATTTAAAAAACAAAAACAAAACCAAAAACACCACCAAATAAATCCAACCAGGGGAGAAAAAAAAAGGCATTCCAACAAAATGGGTCATGGGTTCTTTTTTTTATTATTTACAAGTCTTGTAAAACACCGTTCCTGTATGAAATATACATTCAGATATTCTCGACAGCAAATTACCTCAACGATAGAACACTGTATCCTTTGTAAACCGATATAGAATTTTAAATATTTTCCATTTTTTCTTTTTTTTTTTTTTTTTTTGTTTTTCTAAACTGCATTTTTTCACGCTTTGGTTCCTGCAGGGAAATATATATATTTATAGATATTTAAAATAAGTCCAAACAACTCTCCATTCTTTGCATACGTCGACTGTGCGACAAAGTAGAGCTCATGACATTTAAAGTAGACAACAACAAAATTACCATATTTACATTGTTTGGCTTCTGTTTAAACTCCACACTGGTCACCTTTAAACGAACATGCAATCGAGTTATTTTAATCATCCAATGTTAGTGCATTGCACAACTCCAAGTTTCAATTAAGTGTTGTGTGGTATTTGCTAAACTGTCGTTCTCCACAGGTATTTCCTGGAGAAAGTTTGTGAGCCAGAAGCCAGAAGGTTAGTTTCCTTTATGGAGTTGTTTCTTTTAAAATGATGAAATTCACACTTTTTTTGCCGATTTATTTTTAGTGTTTAAACATGATTTGTCTCCAAAAAGATGGCAACGCATAGTCTGTTGTCATAAATAAAACAAGAGCTAATTAAATTTTTCTAATTTTTTTCTTTTTAGTGATTGTTTCTTTACGATATATGGCGAATTTATACCTGATTTTTAAAAGTAAATAATTAATTCTTTCATTTAGGTATTTTTTTTTCCCTCGCCCCCATCCCTCCCCACACCCCCAAAGGAAACACTACTATAACCATCACTACATCCATATTACAACTACTCGCGGTTGGCCCCGGGAAGGTGTAGACATGACATCCCCTCTTTCTTTAATTCTCTGTGTGTGTGTGTGTGTGTGTGTGTCCTTCAATCCTTATTTCAAACCCATGAGCAATAATGGAACACTGCCTCTAACCCAGATATTCTCCTCAGGAAGAACAAAAGATGATTTCTCAGAGTTTATGTATTCTGCAGTGGTCCTGGTTGGGTGAGCCCGACCTGGCGATCTCCAGACAGCTGTTCCACAGCAGCACAGGGGCGAGAAAGGGTCCAGGGTGGGCGAGTCCGGGGATGGAGAAGGATCGTCCCCGCCCGTTCCGCCCGAAAGCGGTGGCAGGGCGAGCCGCAGTGCCCGGAAAGGTAAAGAGGTATGGATTTTGCACTCAGAGGTGACGTGCACGTTTAGAAATGGATCCCATATGTGTCAAAATCAAATCGATTCCAGTTGGTATGTAAATATATATATATAAAAATCATCATCGCAGTTCCAGAGTAGGTTTACATGTGTGTAAAACCTTAGATTCTTCAAGTCCCGTCAGATACACACCTCCTTCCTCCACGTAACCCCGTGGCTTGACCTTGTCAAGGGCGAAATCTGAATTTAATCTCGTCTTGAAAAACGCTACGAGTTTTAGAGTAGTGGATTAGCTGAGTAATACTGTAATCGGTCCCTGTTAATTTTTTTTTCTTTCATTCTTCTGTTCTGAAACCATATTTTGACTTGACGGTCGGTCAGATTGAGCATTCGGGAGAGCTGGAGGCGTTTCTCTTTGTTTATGTAGACACTGAAGAAGAATTCCCTTTCTAACTCTCTAATCTGGTATTTGGTGTATGGGCATCTCTTTTTACGCGTACGTTGTCCACCTGTGGAGCGAAAAAAGGCAGAAACATTTGAGACCCGGCGATGGCCGGCGGCGGGGGGCTCAGAAGGGGCGGGGGGACTCTCAGGCAAAGCGCGTTAACGCGGAAAAGACGCGTTTTGCCCGCTCCGGGCTCGGCGTTGGTAGGTCCGGGGCTTGGCGCCAGCCCTCCGCCTTGGCGGGTGCGCGCAGCCGGGCCGGGACCCGCCGGCACACCCCGGCTCCTGCAGCGCCGCGGCCCCGGGCAGCGGGCAGGGCGAAACCCCCGCCGAGACGCGGGGATCCGGCCTCGCTTCCTCCGCGGGGAGGGCAGCTGGAGGAAAAGAGTGGTGGCGGGGGGTTCTCGCGGATTTCACGAGCCGGAGGAAAAGCCTTTGTAGGCTGCTCCGCCGGGCGCCGGCACGCACGAGGAGCTGCCCAGGGAGCAGCCATCACCTGGCTGCCTGCAGCGGGCAGCGCTGCGGCGGGCGGGGGGGCCCGCGCCCAACCCTCCCCGAGCCCGTTCCCGCTTGGATCTCGCCATCGTTCCCTGGCCTAACCCCGTCTCGACGTCCCGAGCAGAGGAAAAGCCCCCGAGCCCAAGGCTGAAGCGTCTCCTTCTCCCCCTAGCCGGCTCTTTTCAAGCACGTTCTCCACCGCATCGAGGTATTCTCCTCTCGATTAGCCATTACGGTTTTAAAGTTCATTAAGCAGAATATAAAAGGTTTCAAGGTTCAGGAGCTCTTTACATTAAACGTAGCTGCTTTCCCTTTAAAAACTTCCTTTTCTGGTACAGTTCATTGTCGAGGTATTTTTTTTCCCCCGGCCGTATACTAGCTTTGCCTTTTAAAAAGCCCACATAAAAATATCAGACTTTGACAGATTGAATAACAATTGTAAGTAACAAACTGTTGGACAGAAGGCAACATGTAATTGCCAGAGTGCCTTAGTAAAATGGCTTCCTTTAGACAAAAAGGCCAGCTTTAGGTTAATTTGCTTCTTTTAATATATTGCTACAGTTCAGGCGGCTACTTTATCTGTTAAACGCTATTCTAGCGCAATCGTTAAAACGGCAAAGGCTTTGAATTCAGCTCCTAACTAGGCTTCTGATGCAACACATGGCTTTTATAAAATCACTGGATTACATTGATATCAAAGGAGTCGGGATCTCCTTTTTTTGCCGATTTTACAGGCGCGGGACTAACGTTATTATATTTGCAAGAGCTGACCACGGAACACTTTTTTTATTATTATTATTTTAAAAAGCAGGGGGAAAAAAAGAAAAAAAAAAGGGGAAGAAAAAGAAAAAAAAAATTAGGCATCCATTGCCCGGTGGGTATTTCACGGCCAATTTCAGCACTAAACACGTGATGTCGCCTTTTATAACAAAGTTTTGTTGGGGGAAATCTAAAGGCCCTTCATAAACCTTATATGCTTATAAAACAGCATATAAAAATTTAACAGCGGCGGTGCGCTAGATTTCAAGCTGCCTTTCCTAAAAGCGCTCCGGCGCTGCCTTTATACGTACTGGAACTGCCGGATTTCTCCTCATTGTTGCCGGAAAATGACTCGGGGCTGCTGCTGCTCTCCGGCCGCCTCCTCCTCTCCTTCTCCGCCGCCGCCGCCGCCGCCCTGCCGCAGCCGCCCTCCGAACTTGAAGTTGCCGCCGCCGCCGCCCCGGCGGCCGCGGGCGCCTTGTCGCCACTCTTGTCTACCGGGTAGTCCGCCGAGGCTAGGTTTTCCGCCGTGCCATAAGCCGTCTCGAAAAATTGGTCGAAAGCCTGGGGCAGGACCCCGTTCCTGCCCACCGTGCTATAGAAATTGGAGGAGACGTTGGTGCTGGGGTGGTAGACGTTAGCTGTGTTTTTGCCGAACATCTCGCCCATGCTAGCGGTGTTGGTGGCAGGCAGGCAGTCTCTGTGCATGATCTCCTCTGCGGAGTAGCAGTGGGGCAGATTGTTCCTGGGGTGCCATTTACTGGAGGGATCAATGGCATATTCCCTGAAGGTAACTTCTCTCACAGGTTGGACCTGGGGTAGGTTGGAGGAGTAGGAGTATGTCATAGGGCGAGAAGACGGGGTTTGGGGCAAAAAAGAAGGGAGGCTGGAAAAATCAGGACCCGAGACGTAGTAAGTACAACTTGGCAAATACATGTTAGAGGAACAAGGAACACGCTCATCAAAATCCATCATTAGGGCTACCTCGGCTTCTCCGCATTAGCTGAGCTTAACATGATTCTCTAACGCAGCTGCCCCTTTGAAGCGGATCCGTGAAGTAAGAGATGGGGAGACGTAGGCTGACGTGGAGAGCTCTCCCGGCGGCGGCAGGGAGGTGCGGTCACGTGGCCCGACGTTGACATTGACGAGCGGCGGGCCCGGGCCCCGCTCCCTTTGTGGCCGTCGCGGGGGAAAGCAACAGCTCGTCGCCAGCGCCCAGGGGCGAGCCCAGCGCAGGTTGGCAGGGGGGGAGCCCTGGGGGACACACGGCCGGCCCTGCCACTGCCCCACACTTAGCCGCCCGGCCCCTGGCACCCTCTGGCTCTGGAGTAGAGAGGCTTATCAATTCCCCCCAGGGTTAGGTGAGACCTTTCTGTTTGTTTGTGGGCTTGCTGGGGCGTTCGGCGGCTCGCCGGCAGGCTCCGAGAAGGAGGGCACCTCGTGTAGAGACGCACGCACGCTTTCTTGTGGAAAGCTGCTTCCGAGGAGGAAAACGCTCCTGAAGAAAACGTCTCTAACGTCTCCTTTTTTATTATTCCTTTTTTTTTTTTTTTTTGGGAGTTCGGTTTGGGCTTTCCCTCCTCCCCCCCTGAAAAAAAGAAAAAAAAAAAAGCCCTCACTCTTCAGGGTTTTTCTGGAAACCTTACTAGGAAGAATGTGCCAGGGTCAAGTCTTTACTGATTTTCATGGTGAATAGATTACATGCTTGCATTCATGTTCACTTCCGAAGCGCTTAGTGTCTTCCTTCCCTTACTTATATATTAACCTCAAATACCCCGCGCAGCTTCGGCCAAGCTTTACTGGAGGTAGTTAACAGTGTCGGGTCCCCAGAACGCAGGTTTCACCTCCTCACCCCCTCTAAATCGTCCCTTGCCTCATTCGCAACGCCAGAGAGCCAGCAAGCCCTTTAAAGTGCAGACCACGGAGCTAAAGACTGCTTGCTGATCTCTCCGCCTCAACTCTGCAGCTAAATGCTTGGAAAACCAGTGGATATTGGGCTACCCCAGCTTGACAAATACTCCGAGTTTAATTGCCAGAAGCCTAGTTAAAATTATTTGACATACTGTTAACCCGTAGGAACAAACTCGCCGTACCGAGATGCTTTCCTTTTAGCTTTGTGTCGTCGCTGAAGGCTGAGACCCAGGGAGACCTATTTTAAAAACCTGGTTAAACTTTTACTATTGTTGCATGAAAGGGATGATATAGAAAGCGGATTGTACAGGGCAGAGACCAAAAAGTACTTTTCTGCCAATAAAAATGCACACCCCACCGAACGAGCAGAGCCAAAGAAAACAGAGAAATACGCCAAAGAATACAGCACCTTTTGAGGCACGGACATCCCTGGGCTCTCGGAAAAAGTATTTTTTTGCTATTCTGATGCTCGATTTCAGAAAAGAAATATTTGAGTTCCGGCTGGATTTCATCAAAATAGAAAAACAGAATGGCAAAAGGCTATTGTGAAGTCGGTACTCTTAAGAAATCAGATGTAGTTCAAGAGCCATGCCCCGGTGGACTTGGGAGGCTAGTGGAAGGGAAACGAAAATGTGGGGGAAATAATATTTGGATTTTCCCCCCCTCTTCCTCTGCAGTGCAGTGGAAGTATTTATATATCCGGAGAAAGTTCTCTAGTAAATTCTGGAGATCCTCGGTATTTAAATGTCAACATCGATTTGTTTATTTATTGCTTAGCTTATCGTAACCGACTCAATAACAAATCTAATCATGTTGGGCAAAGAGAAAATATTCTCATTATGCATTTCCCCTACATTATAGTTAACTATTGCGTTTGAATTCAAGCTGTAAATTCAATATTATCAAGTAATTACTTTGTAGTGGAGTAAACTAATTTATTAGCATTAATGTTTATATGCCTTTTTCTTATTTTACAAGGGTTACCGTTCACAAATCAAATGCTCTGGACGTATCCCTGTAATGAACTCTTTATTTTGGTTTGCTGCAAAACTTCTTATGCTTACTGCACGTCTGTGAGCTGAACTTGAAATTAATGAATTAATCTTCCAGCTTGACATATTTGCTAGAAAGTGGATGGAAAGACATTGCATGCCGTCAAAACCGCTAGCAGAAGACTGCAGTGTCGTTTAGGGATTGTAAAAAGGTTTGGGGGGTTTCCCTCTCTCTCCCTCTCTTTTTATTTTTTCCCCCTTTTTTTTTTTTTTTNAGAGCTCTGGTTGGCTTTTTCCTTAACGCTGTAATTTCGCTCGCATTTACTTTCGTCCTAGGGTTTTTTTGGTTTTTTTTTGTTTTTGTTTTTTTTTGCGGGGGGTGGTCGCGGTGGGGTGGTGGGTGGAGTGGACTGGGGGGTCGGAAGCCCTCTTTTGGTGTCCGAACATTGGTTACTTTCCCTGTATACCCGCACCGTTCAATCCCGTCGATGAAAACCTCTCCCCACACCCTGCACACACGCAGACACTCCTCCCTTCGAACAAAAAGGAATGTATAAGGATTTCAGTGACTTTGAGATAACAAAGGCGCCACCATTGCCGAGCCTCGCCCCGCCTCTGTGTGATGGCAAACAAATTCTTGCACTTGTATTAGGGCTTTTAAGGCTATAATTGAACACGGCGCGTCTAGGGGAACCGAAAACAGTTCTAGACTGACCTGCGGTTTTATAGCACTTTGGCAGTCAACTTCAGCTTGTGTCAGAGCAGACATGACAGAGCTGCCCAACACTTAATCGCGGGACGCCACCTCCTCGGACTCACTGCAGCCGCCCTCTTGCATTTCAATAAATTTCAAACCTTGGGGCTAGAAATGGGGAGCAGAGCTGGCACAGGTTTGTATGGGGCTCTTTGCCGCTCCTCTCTGCAGCCAGGGCTGCGGCGCCGTGCGAGGCTCCGCCGTGCCAGAGGTCGGGGCTGCGTCTGGGAAACAAAGGGAAATCAAGGCAAGGAGGGCGAGAAGGCAACTGGAAACAGGAGTGTGTGTGCGTGGGTGTGCGTGTGTCTGGGCATATATGTGCTTGCACAGCATGCACACGTGCGGCCCCGATGCCTGCTTTTGAATCGCTCGAGCTCTCTCTCCCCCACCTCTCCAAACCAGGCAGCCTATTCCTCTTCAAGCGGGTTCGTAACGCAGGGGGACCCCAAAACGCCTCCGGGTGCCGCCTGCACAACACGCGGGAAAGGGTGATGGGGAAAACCGAGGGGGGCACGGCTCGTCTGGGAGCGAGTAGACACCCAAGGCACAGGCTGTTCTCTGCTTTATTTGCTGTTAAATGAAACAAGAGATAATGTACGCCTAAAGTCCCGGAATGTGCGGGTAATTGCAGGGAGCCTGCTGTTAAGTTGCTGTGTTCAGCACAATTATCAATGTTGATTATTTGGTCTAATGTTGAATTGCTCTTTTAATACAGTAATTGGGACTTCCGCGTTGAGGAAGGGGGAAAACCGAGCCTTCCCCTCGCTAACCTCACTGAGAACAACATAAACAAAGGCAGGCATTTCGTTTGGAGAAGCAAAATGCATTCGTTACGCCTTCCCATGTATTTCGACCGGATTAGAGAGGGTAAAACCGCTCTGAATTTGGAACCTCTGCTGCAGGAAGGTTTTGCAAAGGAGAAGCGTGGCCAAGAGGTGGGGAGACTGCTACCCATAGCTAAGCTAAACAAAGGGAGGAGAAAAAAGCTACATCTCTTCTTTGGAGGAATATAAACAGAACTAGGACGCCTCGACAGTCTAGCTTTTACATATACAGATGGCGTGCGAAGGGGACTGTTTAATTCACTACCGCTTCTCCAAAAGTTCAAGTTCTATTGTATCTAAACTGTTGTCTTTTTGTACCGGGCTTTGCCTGAAAAATATTTGAAGCCGACCATTTACCTTGCCAGTAGGGTGGGTGCCTCTAATTAACAGGAGGAACGTGGACTAGAAGGAATTTGCGTCAAGAGGAGCTAATTAAAGATATTACAGGATCGCTGGCTTCAATCTCTGCTGCTTCTCTCGCACAGGGAGGGTGAGGGCTATTACCATTCGAGCAGGAGAAAATATCTAAGGAATTAGGACAGTGTTCTGTAAAACTGAGGGTTGATTACAGTCTAGAAAGTCTTATTAGAAAAGTAGAGCATTAGGGAATTCGAAATGCAGCTGCCAACGAAAAGCGCACCCACCGTCTTCCCACCTTTACCAATGCAAATAGGGACACAAGGCGATAATTCGTCGCAAAATTTGCCAGGAATCCAGCGTCAGAAAAACCTGCTGATTGTTTGGATTTTAAATATCTGGGGCTCAGAAGTTCTTAAAAGGTGTTTCTTTTCTGTTTGCCGTTTTGCCTGTTATGGAAAGACGCTATAGGTATACTTTTTTTTTTTAAATATGTTTCCGTAAGACTGCTATAGAATGAAGTGCTATAATAGCTAGCGAAATAATTTAAATATTAGGTGAATTTTTATATGTATTTGTATGTCTGTATATATCGGGGAGACGGAAGTCCTGTGCTGTGACATGGGACAGGCTATTTATTTTCCAAAACATGAGGCGGTGTGGTTGTGATTTTGCTAGGAAACTGCAGAATACGTGTAAAGAGAATGAGTAGATTTAAACAGGATTCAATGTTCTTCTGACTTATTTTTTCTTTTTTCTTGTTTTATTTTTTCTTCTTTTTTTTTTTCCACTACATTACATTATTTCAGAGGCTTGAACACCTCAAAAGGCTGCGCTCATCTGGGCTACAATACTTTAAATTAATTTTAATATCAATTAGCAAAAGCTTTTCCTTTGCTCTATGTCTTTTTAAGTTGCTGAAATCAAGAGGGTGATTGGTTTTTTTTCCTACCAAGCCTCCCGTCTAGTTTGAATTTTAGGATTAAACCACTACGGATCTACAGAGATGTACTAATTTTTGGCGACCAATCATGATATTTTGCATCCCTTTGAGTTGATGAACGTCTGAGGGCTCTCTGACTCTGATAGATGCAAGTAGCCGAAATATTGTGGGCTTTTTTTTTTTTTTCCAGGGGAGAAGCTACTTCTAGATAGAAAACTTCATGTTTCGACAGCTATTCTCTTGCTCACCAGCAGACAAACGAATTGTTGTTCTGACAGCCTCCCGGCGCCTTCCCAAGGCGCGAGGAGTCTCTCACAATGTCGTGTCTCCTCACCCCCCGGTTCCTGAGCCCTGAGCTCCAGGGTCCCGGGGCGCTGAACCCCTCCATAATGTTTGCATTTACTGCTCGGAGCCTGGTCCTGAAAGGCAATGCGGGCGGGTTTGGTAATAAGACGGACCCAAGAAGAGATTTTCTTAGACCAACCAGTGTATCAGAAATTGATTGACTGACGATGCTTCTATAAATGTCTTTTTCTCCCCTTGAACACTCTCGGAGGCTTTCCCGGCACAGGAAAACACACACACACACAGCCCTATTTCCCCCCCGTCTATCCAGATACAGGTGCAAGAGACTTCTAGCAAACTCAGTCAGTGGGAGCGGGGTGTCTGGAGCCAGCGGTGGGCTCTAAACTGGTGCAAAAGCAAATTTCCTTAGTTATAATCCGCCGGCACAGAAGAGCAGGCACTTTCCGCCGACTCCCACCCAGACCCACAAAGCACCGTGTCGTTAGCACCGTTTGCAGTAAGCAGGTACCAGCCCCCTTTCTTGTCAATGTGTTTTATGAAGAATTAAGCAGAGCGGTTTAGGGGAACCTCCCCAGTGATCCCTCGAAAGTGAGGTGCTAGTAATCGAGAGTTATCCCTGCGGACGGCCATATCCCAGGCGATGTTCCCGTGCAAAGTTCACCCTGCAACCGAGAGTGCTGTTTTGCTCTATACATTAAAAAGGGGGGGAAATAAAGGAAAAAAAAAAAAAAGAAAGAAAAAAAGTCCGCCAAAACATTCCCATGTCGACTTACATTTAAAAGTATTGAAGTATTGCTAGAATCGATGCCTTGAACTTGACCTTAGATTTGTTAATCCAGGAAGTATATTCGGTGAGAAGAAAAAATAATCCTATCGCCTTGCCTCTGGCAAACGACCATTTTCTGCCTACCAATTCAGCATATAAACAACGCATGAGAGTTATGAGACATAGAATGTGCCCTCTAGATTAAGGCCAGAAAGCTACAGAAAGTGAAATGCCTCAACGCCGAGACCAGCCTGTCGTAGCTGGACTGTTTCTGAGATGCCGAGATCCACACAGAAATTCACGTCAAGGTAATTGACTGGGATTCTAAGCTAAATTGAATTTTATAGGATATAAGGTTCTCTCTAATGCACATTAAATTTTAACAATGATTTATAAAGGTATTTCATTTTTTTATTTAATTATTTTTCCCAACTCGCCAAGAAACACACCAGATTTTACTGTACCGCTGCTAACTTTATAGGAGAGCCTTATCCACATATCGTGAAACCCACCGAACTAAAGACATTTCTTCATCAATGCTTGCTTTAAGGGGCGGGCACAGGAAGTATCGCTATACCAGGACTGTCAAACCAACGACTTCAAAGCTCCAACTTCATATTTTGATGGACTCTCAGAACTGTATTATAATTAAGGTACCTGTAGTTGTATAACATTTATAGGAAGCTATTTGTATAACACGAGCTTAAAGTACGTGCTGCAATTTAGGGCGCATTCATGTTGCCGTGTACAGCTTAGCCAGCTCGTAAGGATCGTTTCTTGTCTCTTCTCTAATATGTAAAGCAAAGATACCCATAAAACCAGCTCTTTCTCTAAGCCTAATATGGCTGCTCTCGCCTATGCCCGGGTGGAAGCCTGCTCACTGTCCCGCTTGTTTCCCTTTCCCGACTTTTCAAGAAATGCTGATACTAATATCACTCCTTCCAGAAATCGGGGCGCATGAGCGTGACAAATCCACGTTGTGGAGTTTGGGGGAATTTGGGCAAAACATCCAAAATGGGACCAGGCGAAGGGTGGGAGTTACTCGTTCTTTTTCTTTCGGTTTTATTTCCCCATCAAGTTCATACAGCACAGTATTTAGAAATCCTCATATATTTAAATGTAAAACAGCCACTACTGGAGACAAAGTCCATCCAATATTGTTTCGTATTAAAGAAATTTTTAATTTTTTTTTCTGCCTACCCGAAGGCATTTCGAAGCCAGGCTTGAAATAACCCGCTTTTCCATTACTCCTCACCCAAGCCGACCATACAGGTCGTTTTATACGATCAGGAATAAATTAAAGCAATTTGCTTAGTGCGTTCAAATCAAGGCGATTACGACGAAATTCAGATTAATTAAAACTGACAGGTTACAATGCCCGGCTGGCATTTTTCTCTCTAGATACGCACAAACAATGGCGAGAAGCAGACAGGTTAAACATCCCACCCCGTATTTTTTCCATACACAGCCGTCCACCCTCCTCCCCTGCACTTGAATGATTCAAACAATTTCAGAGGCAAGCACACGGGAATAAAACAACCGGGGATAAAAACCAGGAGACGCTTTTCCATGCAGCCTGACCCAGCTCTGCAATACAACACGGCGCTGCGCAAAGCCAAACAACCAGCAGCTCTATCTGCGAGTCTGCTCTCGTCCTGGGCTCTGACCCCAGCCTCTCCTGGCGCACTTCCCTGCCAGGAGCCCTCTTTGCTTCCCACCTATGCTAGAGGGGAAAGCAGCATCCCTGAGGAAGGTGGAGCCGGCGCCCAAGCTAGGAGAAACACTCTTTTCTCAACCGGCTCTTCGGCTCCATCAGCATCGGCCCAGGAAGCCGCTTCCCCCAGGTCCCCGAAGGAGAAGCGGCACTCCGGCCTCAAACATCGTGGGAGAAACGGAGTGGGGTGGGTGGGTGGGCTGGGAGCGGGGGGAGAGCAGGGGCCTGGGAAACTCTCCACAAAGGCCTCCCGAACGACTTTGCTCCAGTCATGCGGGGGGCTTTTTGCGAGGGGACCGGGTGGGTGTTTGCTCTTAGCTTGTTTGCTTAGTTCACCACCGAGCAGGGACAGAGAAGAAACATTGAGCCGCTTCCAGGAAGAGCACGAAAATCTTACCCCAGCATCCAGAAGTCTCTCGCCTGTGCAAAAATATATCCCCATGGAGACTGACAGGATCCCGCGCTGGGCTGTAGATCTCCAGTTCAATGAGGATGGAGTGTATATTTTTTGGTTTCCTTTCTTACAGATTAAATATACAGGGTCCACCAAACATTCCTTCTCGATTTTTCAGTGTCTTGGGTTGCTGTTGACTTGGGGGTTTATAATTTTTTCGTTCTAGTTGCTGTTGGTTTGCCTTTAGATGGAGAGAAATCTGGCCACTGGGGCACACTGTCCTTCCTGCCAGCTTCAGGCAAAATGCAGCCATATCACAGACTAATGACGATTATTGCTGTTATTATTACTACTACTATTATAGCTATTTAATTTTTTCCCCTCTCTCTTTTCCCCCGCCCTTTCTCTCTCTCTCCCCCTCTCTCTGTTTCTCTCCCGGTCCCTGAGGATTTCCAATGGCGATTTGCACACAAGGTGATTGCGAGAGGCTAAAATGCTGTCTAATTCCACGGATTCCCATCGCACGAGAAAAAAAAAAAAAAAAAAANAAAAAAAAAAAAAAAAAAAAAAAAAGTCCCAGTGTTTTTGATCACGAGACACCGGCCGTTCCTCCCCAGTACGCCCCGGGTCACAGTACAGTAATGACCGTGGCTTGTGCGTTGTAGGACTTGACCTTTCCTACGTAGAAGAGGGCGCTTTACGCTAAGGGGAGGGGGAAGCGGCGGGAGGAAGAGAGATGCTCTCTTTGGGGATGTTTAATCACAGTTCAGATCTAGGAACGGGCAAAGCTTCTGCCTTGCAGTACGCCATGTTGAAGCTGTTCACTGTAGGGAAAAAAAAAATCTTTTTGGGGGTGCGGGGGCGGGAAGGAGGCCGAAGGGAGGAGGGAGGAGGATAGACTTAATGAACATTAGCATTTCGTACCCTAGTTCATGAATCAACTGCATTCAAGGGGGAGGGGGCCCAAGGGGCAGGGAAAGGCTCACGGCGTGGCCGGAACACCCGCGGCCGGACCCCCGCGGACGCAGCCGGGGCTCATGGGCGCGTCCCGGCACCCACCGCCCCACATTCCCCCCGGCCGCCCCCTGGTTCCCTCCCCCTCTTCTTTTTGGACTCCTTTACCGGCCGAGAGCGCGCAAGGACATCTCTTCAAATCCTCATGAAAGTGCATTGAAACGCATCTAAATGTTATGAATGGCGACAAACGGCCTTTTAGCGCCTGCCAGTATTTTTTTTTGTATTAAGCGCTGTCTTGATTTTATTGCTAATGCTGCCCACGGAGAATGCTGAAATGCACCAGGAATGGGATTTTATTTACGCCGTAGATATTTTTAATGTATAACCTGCAGGCTGAGATCCTTACCCGTTCTCTCATATATATATATATATATACAAACTGGTTTTTTTTGGAAGTAATGAGCGATTTTCTGAACATTTCGATATTGAAGACGACGTTCCAGGGTGTTTTAACAGGAATCTTTCTGAGTAAAAGGCAGGCAAAAAAAATATATAGATTTAGAGTTATTCTTTTTTTCGGAAATATGCTCCTGTCAAGGTTTATTTCCCATAGCAATCCACCTTTGCTACTGCCAAGTGCTCTAGGCGGGGATAGATTAAATACCAGATTATTTGCTGGGTGGGAAAAAGTGTAACATTTGTTATATCTGTCTGTCCGCGTCAAAGACATAAGGACATTTTCTGCCTATGGGAAAACTGAGGGACCCGCGACGCCAAGAATCAGAGGATTATAAACTAACATTTCCGGACACTGGGAATCAAAATGTATGTCTCTGAATCAAAGACTGAAAGTGAACTACGTGGAGGTTGAAGTGAAACTGAGCTTTTTTTTTTTTTGTCTTTAATTATATAGCGTGTTTTGCGCTACGAATGAAATGCTGCTCTGTATTTAGTGCTCCAATAAATACACTAAATATACAGTAATAACTTGTTCCCTCTGTCCCTTGCATCTCTCTCCACAGCTGCTAAAATATTATACCTAACGTCCTTGATTCAAGAGATGCTGAGAAAATAAAGACTGTACTACTTTTACATACGTTTTGTTTTTTAATTTTGTGTTTCTTTTCCTTCCAAATCCTTCTTCCGGCACATTTTCTTAACGTTTGCAAATAAAACTCCTTGCACTCGTAACTCTAGACAGCAATTCAGGCACAGTAAGTTCCCTACCACCATTTTAAAACCTTCTCTGTAAAGTCGGGAATATAGATAATAGCTCTCTCCGAATCGTGTGCAAGGACGGACGTCGGGACTTAATGTATCACGTCGCTTAATTATTTTCGCTGGTGATAATATTCACTTGTAAAACGCATTAGGGATGTATTTTAGGACTCTGACGGCAGATTGGTGAGAGGGGAATATGCAGCACAACAGCAATTTGTACTTGAAAATGTATGTGCCAACAGCTTTTGGACGGTAAATGAAGGTAATAAATAACATGAACACACACACACACACCTACCTACATGCCCGCTCTCCCCCACGCTCCGAGGCCACGTCTGCCCGGCAAAGGGATGGAGGGATGGGGGCGCGGGGGTGCAACCGTGGGTAGGCAGACACGCGGGACGGCCGAAGCGAGGGCCGGAGTGCACGCGAGGCCGGCGGGGAGCGAATCTTTGGTGACTCAGAAAACCGCAGTCCGCACCTTATGGCTTCCCGGAGTCGCCGCACGGCCGCGGAGCGCTGGGCCGGCCACCTCCGCTCCCCTCAGTACCCTCGCCCCGGTGCCCTGGAGGGCAAGGCACGGAGCTCCCTGTCCTTGCTCACCTGACCCAGCCACTCGCACCGTGGGATATTTCTCCAGAGGTGCACCGAGCCGGGCTGGGCTCGGAGGCAGCGGCTCGGCTCGGAGCGGCCTCCCCGCGGGACCGGGCGCGCAGCTTCCGCCGCGGCCGCCGCACGCCCGAGGCTTTGGGGGAGACACCCCGATGGGGTATGGGGTGCTCCGTTGCTGGCCTGGGGTCCTGTTTGCCTGACGAGGACTCTCCGCTGCGGGACCGGGAAGCGTGACCCGCTCGTTCTGCTAAAGCCTACGAGAGCCTCGGAGCCTCGACGCTGACTAACATGGTAACAGGGGTCGGATCCAAAATGTTACCTTACTCCTGCCAGTGATCGCGAGTCAAACGCTCGCCTTTTTACCCTGTGAAATATATATGAGGCTGAGCTATTTGAACAGTAGTGGGAATTCAAATTCGCTAATCCACAGTCTTGAAATGCTTAGCAAATTTGAACGGTAGGTAGTTTAGTGTGAAAACATAATCTTCAAACGCTAGCTCCGATTAAAAGCTACCTTAAAAAACCAAAACAAAACAAAAACAACAAAAAAACCCACCCCCGAAGAACCAAGCAAAAACTGCAGTTATACTAATGTCGGCCATGTTCTCATTGTGGGCTTCTTTCAAGGCGTCCTTGAATTATATCGCTCCGGGGCATGGTCTGAAAAGAGAAGATCCTAAGGTAGGCAGGATTCAGTCCACTGGATCACCCCCAACTCCGACCTGAAGTACATATAATTTGCGGCGTCTCATGCAATAATTACACAGGCTGCGAAATACAACGAAATAAACAAAATTATTCGCTCGGAGCAAGAACAAGTGTAATTCACTTGTGGCCTTCTTCGGGCAATTTCTCTCCAGGAGAAAACGCCGCAAGGAGACGGTGGAAAGGCGGCTGTGCCGTGCCTGCAGCCGAGGCAGACAGCCCGTGGGCAGCAGGTAGGGCCAGTGGGACACAGGTCCCCGGCGCCAGACCTTCAAGCAAGGTAATAGGGCTTCCCGCAGATAGAACAGCTCCGGCGCTGGAGTTTTCTGTCTGCTCCAGCTCCGCTGAAAATCCCAGGCCGCGGGACTACCGCGGAGGTCCTGGAGGCTGCTGGCTCCCCAGCGGTTCCCCCCGCCCGTGGGCAGCCCAAGGCCCTGCCCGCCACCCACGGGTGGTGTTGCGCCCGTGGATCTTCACCCGTGGTCCCTCGCACGGTGCCGCAGGCCACTGGAAGGCCGGGTGCTTGTCACAGGGGGCCGACACTCTGTCACCTCAAAGCACAACCGAACTGCATGGTCTGGAAACCGCCTGCCAATAATGTGTCTCTCCTAGGCTATTTTCGCAGCAGGATGGGATTTCTCGCTCAGAAATTCCCTGACCGGCCTCCGAAGGGATGCGCCCGAAATTCCCACGCTCCGCGGCCGCGGGTTTCCCGCGGCCTGAGAAACCACAGGGCTTCGCAGCCCGAGAAACCACAGCGGTTCACAGCCCCTGCGCGGCCGCACACGGCGGGAAAGCTAAAATCCCGAAAGTAGGGCAAAGCCCCCGACACGAAAGCCTCCTGGAAAATAAATCCCGCTACTGCAGGTAGTTTTCATGTCAGTTATTGCACGAATGCCTTACAGTCAGATCTGAGGGACGGAAATCGCTCTGCGCTGATCCCTGCAGAGGTGGCTCCTTTTGAATTTCAGAAATGTAAGGCTAGAAGCGCACAGCAAGCGCGGTATATGATACCCTCTAAATGTACCGTAAAGGTTCCCCAATAGCTCTAATTAGAGCTACAGACCACCGCAGGAGACGGGCGGCTAAAGCAAACTTCTCTTTGTGCCCGACCAAAGTCGCCCGCCGCTCACTATCCCGGCCGGCCGGCGGCTCCTCGCACGGCCCCGGGCATCCCTCAGCCGAGCACCGGCTGAGCGCCGCGTCGGCCCCGCTCAGCCTCGCCGCTGCTGTCGCCGCCAAAGACAGAGCGAGCAGGCGAAGCGCGACCCGCTCCGCGCTCTGCCTTGCAAGGCCGGCGGCATTATTTCGGGCGGCCGTGCGCGCCCCGGGGCTGCGGCGGGGGCAGCGATGCTGCGCGGGCGCGGCCAGGTGCGGACGCCACCCGGCGCTGGCCACGAGGTGGCGCTGTCGGCCCGCGGATGCCGCCGGCGCCAGGAGCTGTCAAAAGTCAAGGTCACAAATCGGCTTTTCCCCCCTCAAGGTCAAGGTTTCGGGCCTTCCCCGTCCTGTCATCACCACGCAGCCCCCCCACCTCCCCGTCGAGGCATCGGCAGGCTGGGCAGCGTGCCCCCATCCCAGGGGCAGGCCGCCGGCCTCCATTTCCCGGCGAGGGCCGCGGCGCTGCGCCCGTCTCATCCTGCTCTTCCACCCCCCGTCCCCCAGCGCGGCTGCAAAACCACTGTTTAACATTACCGAAACATTTATAGTTTAGGAACGCTGGTTATCAGGCGTGCCTGCCCGCAGATAAACACCGCCAAGAAAAATAAAACAAAATCCAGCATATATACACAGGCTACATACTGAAAGACATCAGTATTACAATTACAAGACAGATGCATTATACTTTTCTATTAAATGAGCATAGAAATGGGGGGAAAAAAGAGCATTTCTTTCAGGTTTTATTACAGTGACTATTTTATTAACAGTATTAATACTACTATACTTCTACACATCTTGGGTTTTCATTTTTTCAGTAGAAATATATAAAAAAGGGGTGCATAAGTACATTTTCACAGTGCGCTGATTTTTTTTTTTATTTACAAGATAGCTTCTTATAGTGAATAAAAACAAAATAATGTGCTGGTTGAAATAACTGATTGGATTAAAAGGTGCTGTAAAAAGAATCCCTAAACACTCTACTGCGGCCTCATAACAGACAATAAACAAGGAGAAACGACTAATTACTTATAGATCAAATATAGATTACATAAATCAAAGTACTTCTGGGAAAAAAAAATGTATTTCAGTTCAAAGTTCTCGGGTATTTTTTTCCCAGGCCTTTTTTTTTTCTACTGTAAAGAAATGCCAATATTCAAATATTAAAAATTTCCGGGGACTTAGAATATTAATTCTTGAAGATTATTTCAGGTTTAAAATAGGCAGAGTCCTTTAAAATGTATCTATTGTATGGTCTGCAGGAGAAAAAAAAAATTTAAAACCTCCAAACAAACAACCCCCCCCAGTTTAGATGACAAGAATTCATCTGTGGAAAATAAAAAATAAAACCGAAAGACATCTCCAAGCAAATATTTTCCTTTCTATCCTCACCAATACGCGATGTTTAAATTTACTACCAAGATAGATCCTCCACAGAACTTCCTTCATTACTGATGTCTCTGAAATCCTTATTCAGTACCTTCGAGGTTTATTATTACTTTTTGACAATAAATGCATTGCTTAAAAACATACAGTAATTGTAATTCTTTTTCACTATGGTTTACCTGAGCAGTCATTCAACATACAGTTTGGATTGCAATGGAAGAAAATCAGATCATGTGTCCACATCGACCTCCTCACGTTAACCAGCTCTCGCATCGTGGCCACCAAGGGTCTTCTTTCAAACAGTAAGGTCTTAGAAGTATTTACAAGTTTCTCAGAAAATCGTGTCTTAATTGAAAGTGTATCTCGGAGCTGGGCGTGTGGGCTGTACAGTCTGACAGTGAAACTGGCTGGCTGTTTGGGATTTCAGGAGAACTGTCAGTTTTCACCATTTTGTTACAGCAATATTATAAAAAAAAAAAAGGGAAAAAGAAAAAAAGAAAGAAAGGCTATAATTCCAAAGATACTGATCTCTTGTTCTGAAAGAAGAGGTTCATTGTCTGTTCTCTTTTTAATTATTATTAATAATTACTTTAATCTGAACACACACACAAAAAAAAAAGTTCTGAAACTCTTGAATTGCTGGTTCTCCATTTTTAATCCATTAACTGGTGGTCTTCAATTTGTTGATCACTTTTTTCTCTTTGACCCTTCTGTTTTGGAACCAGATTGTGACCTGTCTCTCTGATAGATTTGTAGTCGCCGATATCCTCCTCCTCTTGTCTTTGGTTATGAATTTATTTGTAGCATATTCCCTTTCGAGTTCTTTTAACTGGACCTTTGTGTAAGGCACTCGTTTCTTTCTTCCACGTCTGTACGAGTTCGCATCCGAGGGATGAGAAACGACGTCTGGAACAGAAAAACCATGCAGGGAAGTGTTAGAAAATCGCTCGAACCGGTTAGGACACCTTCAAGCGGTACAAGTGTTAGGGTAAGAGCGCACTCCTCCGCCTGCCCCGCTCCGCTTTAGCTGCTAAAGCCCGGCTGAGCGCCGGGGATTGCTCTTTCCTGGCCGCCGCAGACAGCTTTTAGGCAGGGAAAGGCTCACTTCTGTCAGACAAATAATAACAAACCCCATGTAGCCTGGCCAGGGACTCTGGGGAAGGACCGAGAGGGGCTGCAGGGATTTACACAGCTCGCGTACTTCATGGTCTATGGAAAATAATACTACAGCCCTTCCCGCGGCCCTTTTCAGCTGTTTCCTCTCCCGGGGCCGGCGCCGGGGCCGGCCAGGCGAGGCGGGATGTGCCGTGCGCCGGCGGGGGGCAGGGGGCGGCACCGGTGCCGTTCCAGCGGCGCGGGGGCATGTGTGGACCGGGGCGGGATGGGGCCGGGGACGGCGAAGGGTCGGCCCGGGGGGTGACCATGGAGCCCTGCCGGCCGGATAACCCGGGAGAGGCGAGCGGGGCAGGATGAAAAGAAGAGACAGGGGGAGCCATGCAGGTGTATTACCCGGGAGAGTGGATTTCCAGAGGTGAGGCGGTTGGCTCTGCTCCTTGGGGCAGTACACTTGCCCGTTCCACCCGTTCGTGATGGCCCAAGGCTGGTAGCTGTCCATGGGGAGAAGGGGGTCGTGGCGCGGCTCGCCGGGGCCGCCGATGGCGGGCACTACGGGCATATCCAGATAACCGGGCACGGGCTGGTAGGGCCCGGCGGCGTAGCCCTGGTAGAAGGCGAACTCCTTGGCCCGCGACGTGAACTCCTCGCCGGAGACCGAGGTGTCCATGTACTTGTCGGCGAAGGTGGAGGCGGGCTGGGCGCAGGACTTGATGGCGTTGTGGTGGGTCATGCGACAGGGGTAGTAGCCGCTGCCGAAGTAGCCGTAGGGCAGCGCAGCCCCGGAGGAGCTCTGCACGGCGGCCGAGCAGGGGCTGCACTGCTTGACAGCGGGCTCGGCCATGCCGGCGGCGGGGGCCTCGCTGGAGGTGTAGGCGGCGGCGCTGGGGGCGGCCAGGGGCGCGGGGTGAGCCATCAGGTTGCGGCAGGGGTTGGCCGCCGCCGCCGCCGCGAAGTTGCTGCCGGCGTGAAACCCGTCCATGTTCTTATTGATCTCATCCAGGCTGTTGTCGTAGAGGAACATGACGGGCTCGATCCAGCGGGGGTGGAGGAGCACGGAGGCTGTCATAGCCCGCTCCGCATTGAGACTAGTGGCTCTTTTTTAAAAGCCCCAAAGACTGAAAAAAGAGATACTCAATCTCCGGGACTTGACCAGGGCTGACGCGCCAGCGTCGCGCCAGGCCGGCCCTCATTGGCCCGCCCGCCCCCACGTGATATGCAAAGCAGCTGATAAACATCTGAGGGAATAAAGTGGAGATAATTAAATAACGCAATCAGCTCGGGGCCGGGTCCCGGCCCGGGGCGCGGGTACGGGCACGGCGTGGTCCCGCCGCGGTCCCGCCGCCGCGCGGGATGAGGGCGGCGGGGGGGCGCCCGGCCCTCCTCCTTCTTCCCTCCCTTCCTCCCTCTGGCCCTCCCTCGCCACCGAGGCGTGAGCTTTTCGGTTCCGTTGTTGCCGCGGCGCACCCCCCGAGGTGCGGGGCTCCCCTTGGCACCCCGCCTGATTTCTCCTTGCGCCGCTTTCCTTGAGCCCTCCCCGCCCCGAGCGCCGCGGAAAGCCCGGAGGCCTCCCCTCGTCTCGGGGGGAAGATGAACGGCGCCCCTTCTAGCCCCTTCCTCCGCCGGTCTGAGCCGCCGCCTGTCCCCGGGGAGCGCTGGCTGGGCCCCGTCCGGGTGACGCGGAGAGCCCACCGCAAGCCGAGGGAGGAGAATCGTTCCCCGCGCGCAAACCTCGGACACATAAGGCTGTCGAAACGGAGCCTCCCCGGGTCTTTTCTGGGTGTTTTCCTCCTTCCTTCCCGCCCGTCGAAAGCCCAAGACACATCTCGCTTCTCTCGCCACAAAGTCTCAGAAGTTAGATAAGAGGAACAGAGCGGGAAACCCCCATTTTATTTATCATTATCTTTTAGGGAGGTCTTGAGAAGCGGGAGAGTTAACTGGATATTCATCGCGATACCACTGTATTATTTGTTGCAGTAATAATAAAACCCTGGGCCTACGATTCGACTCGAATCTTTTTCGGCTGTAAATGATCACGTCGGCTTGCATGGTGTGCGCACGGACCCACGGCGTTTTTTGTGTGTATGTGTGTGCTGGGGAAACAAAATGGATTATCGGCTGAAAAATAGGGGGGTTTTTTTTGAAGGCCGTTCACTTTTGAAGGCCATCCACTTTTGCAAGTGAATGCTAGGAAAAAAAACCACCAACTCCGTTTTCTTTTTGGGATGAATTTTTCCTAGGATGAAATAATTTCGCTTTTTAATATCCTCCCACCGGCGCGGATGCTGTTCTCTCCCAAGCTTTTCGTGCACAGCCTTGAACCCAGAGCCCTCCATCACTGAGCTATCAATAAACTTGACCTAAAGCAGCGTTCGACTCATCGTTAAGAGCTCTCAGCCCTCACGCGTGTGCACAAAGCAGCCACAAATACTCCCATCCTGAAAACTAATTTTTTCCCCCAATTGCGTGTTGCTTTGTTTTGAGTCTGACAGCTCGGCGTATTTATTATCCTATTGTGCTTTCCATTGACGTTGTAACATTGTTTTGCCCTCATGGCTACAAGCGCAGAGCAATCCTGGGACCTACATTGTTACCGAGCAGGCTTTTCCTTGCCTAGCGCAGAGCTGCCAGCCATGAGAAATAGCTTTTAGGCGCCCAAGGATATTTTTTCAAGGTGCTTTTTCCGTGCCGTGAGTTGGGGTACCTGAAGTCTCTGTCATCCCCCTGCTAATTTGGCAGCATGTAGCCGCTTTTTCCCTTCATTGTAGCCAGTAAAATGTTCCCATTTTAACTTCGCGTACACTTTTCCGCATTTTTTCCTCATGGCCAAAAGCAAATATTTATTCCGCGCATATTTTCCCTTTTCTTTCAGGCTCCAGTTTTGAAACCTGCGGATTCCCCCGGCCAAACGTTGCCTGACTGGCACGAGTTGGTTCGGATTGTTTCACCCTGTTTTCTCGAGGCCGCTTCTGAAAATCGCTTTGCAGGACTAGGGAGGAGAAGTGGGAAGGGGAGGCAGCTCAACGGGGCAGCGCTGTTTTACATACGGGTTAGACACGGCTAGAGGCCAAGGTCAAGTTGAAAGTTGCAGTCTAGCCAATGCGAGAACTGTCATTCACAGCCCGGAGATCTGTCTGATTTGTTAAAAAGCGGGTAGCCATGAGAACACTAATCTCCCCAGCTCTCCTCTACCCCCCTCCCCAGCCCGCCCCCACCCTCCAAGCTCCCCTCACCCTCAGCCGCAGAGAGTTTCCCGCTTATCTGCCTCTGCTTTTCAAGCCCCTTTCCATAAGGAGGGAGAAGTCATGTGAAACCGTAGCTTTTAGCCCCGGTACAAACTGTACGAGAAGTGTGTGTGGGGTGTCAGGGCGGGGGGCAAGGGGGAGCATCCGGTTTGCTGACTTCTGGTGGTTGTTATTTTGTTTTGTTTACCCTCCCGGGGCTGTTCCAGCCCTGTGTGCTAAAAGAAGAAGAGGGATTAGATTAGAGAGCTTACTTTTCTACCCTTCTCCGCATCTCTTACTCACTCCAGAGGTCTATTTAATAATTATGGAAGAAGGCCATGCTTTTCCCTGGTGATAAGAGCAGTAATACAACAGTCCTCTTTCCTTGTTTGCCATGATGTGAGGAGGATTTCGGGAACGGGACTGTTTCCTCAAAATAGGCAAAAATTACATCTGCAGAGTGCGTATGCGCCATGAGAAAAACAATGTTGTCGGACACGGGACTCCAGGCTTTGTTTTGCCTTCCTAATTTCAATGACTTTTAATAAATTATTGACACCGAGAGAGGAGAAAAGCCTCGTCAGCTACTTTTGATGCCCCCGATACCCGATTTTCAGTCCTCACCTCTAATTTCTTCCTGTCTTAATGGGTATCTGCCATTAAATATTAGAAAGGAACCATGAGGAGTGAAGGCATCGGGCAGAACAGATGTTCTTCGAAAATCGTGGACCTTGTAATGAACACCAAGGATAAAAATACTCCCGAGCCTACTCCCCCTTGCCTTGAACATATCCCATTCCCTACCACTTGTGGAAGAGCTTTTACTTTTCAGAGCCTAAGACTTGGGATGAGCTGGATAAATTAACCAAAACCAAGGAGTTTACTTGAAGCCACTGATTGATTTGAGCGTCTTTGGAAAATTTACTTGATAATTAAACGCTTTCCATACATGCAACCGACAGATCAATCAAAGCTTCTTCCAACTTTTTTTTTTCTTTCTTTTTTTTCCCTTTTTTCTTTTTCTTGGGAAATAATGTTAGAATATAGCACACACAAGCGTATGGTAGAACCATAGCGATTTCCAGGAGAACTGATGCAAACCTCCGAACTGCTTTGCATTTATATAGAGTGTGAAACAACTTGGAGAGAAATGCATCTGTTGAATCGTTTCCTCTAAAACGAGTATTAATTCCTTGGGGGAGCGGGACGATGCACAACCATGATCAGTAGGAGGATTTTAAAAGGTCCTGAATCTCCTCATAGGCAGGCGATTTCTAACTGATGGTAGTCACCCATCGGGGTACACGGCCATGCGCATCTCAGGTATTACAAAATGCTTAAGTGGCATTTTTTTAACCTCGTTGCATCGAGAGTGGTCAGAAGCATTTCACCCACTTCCCGAGTGTAAGCGAGAGTGGAATTTGGCCCTTACAAGTGCTTTAAAACAGGTCACTGTGTGTGCTCCTGACGCCATGAAGCTAAGAATAGTCTTGCCAGTGAGGGCTGCAGCAACATGGCCTTAAACGTGAAAATATGAACTATCTTTAAACCTCTTTATGTGATAGGAATATCTTCACTCATTCACTTCTAAAGAGACCCTAAGATTCCTCTTAGAGAAACCAGAAGTCCTTTCAGCTGAAAGACAAGTTTTGAAAATACGGAGTTTGTCGGCTCAGTATTCAAAAAGCTTTTTTTCCCCCCCCCCCAGACCAGTCTTTGTGTGATAACACACACGCACCCTCCGCAGCCCTGCCGCGGGAATGCCCGGCTGAAGAGAACACTGATTTCTTCTAGGTTAATCACAATCTAGGAATACAGAAAAAAACCAAAAAAAACCCCACCCCAAAACAAACAAACAAACACACACACAAAAAGAAAAAAGACAACANCAACCCAAGCCCAAGCTGTTGCCCAAAGAAATCCACTCTTACTTTTTCATGCACTGCTTAGAGTTAATTAATAAGCATGAAGGAAAAATATCGCGTCTGATTGCTGAAAATATATGTTTGTCACGGAGTTAAATCCCTCTAAACCCGCTAAAATATTTTAGCTGATAATAGAGGAGCTAGAGGGTGATCTTAGCCACTAATAATAATCGTCTCGCAGAGCTCAGGATTCCTGGGAGAAGCCGGAGTAAAGTGATAGCAGGAGCAAGAGCCTTAATCGAATTTGATTTTCATGAGCAAATGAAATTTACCTGCCAGAAGGGTAATTTGGAGCAGTACTGTCACCGCTGTTTTCTTCCGCAATTTCTAAAGCATCGGGGATTGAGATAAACATTCCTGAGTCCGTTTTAAATACACTTTGTCTTTCAGGATATTCATGTGTTTCTAATGGAAGTAAGCAGCTTTACGAGCGGGTTTCGCAGGACATCTTAACTCTCTCCCTCCCACTGCGTGCTAAGGGGGGGTGCTGTGATAATTACAAAATAAGAAGAATTTGTAACAGCAAATGCAAAAGGGGAAGAGTTCGGAAAAATTTGTGAAGGCGTCCTAAAAATCCTCAGGCGCACACTAGATAGGAACTTATCTATTTCAGTCGACCCAAACATTCAAACGGCACCTCCTATGAAAAAGGTGTGCTGGAAAACAATGTCGCCGCTTTCACCCGAAGTGTGGGACACGGTATAATCTTAATGCAGCCAGGTCTCAGAAGATCATTGCACTCAGTGGGATTTTTTTGGGGGTTTGGTGTTTTGTTTGGGAACTTTTTTTCGTATTTCAGCTTCAGAAAACAAGCTGGAGGTATTTCATGTGATTAGAAATTAAAATGGGAATGGTCCTGAAATCTGTCTCGCAGGCGAGGTCTTTTTTCTGATTTGTTTCCCTTTGCTTTACATTTTTTCCGCAGTATTTTCGGGAGGAGGGGTGGGTTGCTACAGTTTTCTGTTTATATTTGGCGGGTGGAAGCAGCTGAAGCCTGGCATTAGGTGTTAGTAGTCCACAGAAAATATTTTACTCCAACTGCAGTGTAAAGGCAGTGATGAGGAGAAGCCTTTGCCGGCTCTCTGTGAGCCGCAGGCGGCTTGAACATAGTGATAAAGGAAATTCCGCCCCCCCCCCCTCCGCCCCCCTTATAATTTCAATTAATTTTGCCATACAAACTGAGACGGATTTATTTGCCTTCAGGTCTGCTCTTTCGGACCAAGGGTACCGAGAAAGTTTTTATTTTTCCCTTAGCAAATTCTGATAAGGTGGAGGCCTGGCTGGCCGCGCAGTAGCTTATCTGGTCGATTCCATCTTCTAGTTGAAATGTTCTGAACGTGTAATAGCAACAGATTACAAAATTATACTCAAGTTACTCTTCCTTGATTTTCTTTGCTTTATCCTCTTCGGGATTGCGCATTTTGGGAGTAAATTAATTTCTCACCCTATCTACCAGTAGGTCACATTTTTGGAAAAAGAAAGGAGAAAAGAAAAGAAAAAGAAAAAGAAAAA
>VZDJ01000782.1:18167797-18284204 GCA_008694505.1 Cyanoderma ruficeps | reverse complement strand
TTTGGGGGTTTTGTTTGTTTGTGGTTTTTTGGTAGGGTGGAGAGTGCTGTGTAAATGCATAAATACTTGTATACATATGGCATGTATTTTCAAACTGGGAACATGCATATCTGGAAAACCTAGTTTCATATTTTACCCTTGTAAAATGTTTTCTACAACAGCAGCTTTTATTATTTAACAGTGCTGCAAAAATTTGGAATGTGGATAAGTGATTTTGGACAAATGCACACATCCTCAGGGAAGATACAATGGACTCATTAGAATCTAAAGTAAGTATTCTTTGTGGTCCTTAATCCTGCTCTCCATCTTCCAACCCCATGAAATGCAAGAGCCTCTAAACAAGGCCAGGAGCTTTTATGGTATGATTCTTCAGGTGTACCTAGTTATCTGTGTATCCAGCTTCTGGACTTACTATTTTTTACATTCCTTTGAGGTTTGTTGCTGCTGTTTCTTTAAGCTTCCGCAGTACAATGAATTTTTCCTTCTGGACTCTAGTTGTCTTGGTCTGCTACACTACCATGCACAGGTTGTTTGCCTTGGTGTTCCTATCTGGTCTGCACACACACACACACACACACCTGTGCCCGGCCCCCGGCCGAGCTGCCGCCTCCTGCCCCTGGGCAGCTCCGCGCTCCCGCCTCGGCACCTCTTCGTGACTCCTCGCCCCCCTTCGAGCACGGTCGGGGATGTTTTTTGGCAGTTTGTCTTTCTGTGCTCTGCGGGCGCATGGAGGGGCTTCTGCCGGCAGTGGGTGAGGAGGGGGGTGCGTGGCCGTGAGCGCCGGGCGGAGTCGCGCACCCACGGGCAGCAGGCGCGCACACCTGAAACGGGTGTTGTGTCCCCTCGCCCTGGCTGGTGTGTCTGTGTGACCGCACCGCGCCTCTCGCCCTGTCACACCGTATGCTCATCCCTCCGCTGGAGCAAGGAGGGGAGCGGGCCGTCCTCTTCCACCCCTAGGAGCATCCCACCTCTGGCTTGGCCACAGCCGCCTTCTTGCGCGGGTGGCACTCCGCAGGGACAGCCCTGGGGACACGTTTCACAAAAAGCAACGAGCCATCTGCACGGATCTGCGATCACTCTGGAGCAGGAAGAGGCAGCTGGATTCGGCTGAGTCCTCAGCACGGCTTTAGTGACCTTCGTCCACGTCGTGGGTGCTCCCAGTACCAACCAACCACCTCCCAGCAGAGCGCTACTCGATACCGTGATGTGATCCCGTCTTCCCTGATTAGCTTTACATTTCACCAAGCACACACATTTTTGCTACAAGTTTATTTGGAAAATCCCAGTAAACCCGGGGTCTAGAAAATGCATTCTAGCGCCTAGAAAGCATTTCTCAGGTATATATAATACGTGCTGTCTTTAATGATGAGAGACATTTGCTACTCTTCATGTTAGATGGAACTAATGTCCTTCTCTCCATACCGTGAACACATTTTCTAAATAGGAATTATACAGTGTTTTCCTTTAAACTTAACACCAGCCAAATGCAGACTAGTCGATAACTTGCATCTCTGGGTAAGCATATTACTCCCTTTTTGCTGAATCATGAATTTTTCCAAAGCTTATTGTATTTTATGTCTTCTTGAGATAAGCAGTTGCATATGTGACTCTGTTGAAGGCTAAATCCCATTCTTACATACGCGACAGCTGACTGTACTTCCATGATGGTATTTACTCTGGAATCAGCTAAAAACGGAGACTTGTGGCTCACCAGGAAAGGCGGGAGAGGAGTCAGACCCTCATTAACCCTCACACAGCGGACCCCAGCCGTTCACATCTGCCCACGCCTGGACTTAGATCTTCTCATCTGGGCTTTGGACTTCATCTGTCTGAGCGCCCTCTTCATCTGCTTTGGGCTTCATCCGCTTGGAGCCCTCGAGGATGGCGGCCAGCCAGACCACCGGCACAGTCTGCCATTGCCACCCTGTGCCTCCACATCCACTCCCGTGCGTGGGTGTGGGGGTATAAACTCGTCCACCCTCGCCATGGACAGAGGGACGAGGGAAGAGCAGAGATGGTTTCAACCCTGTTGCCGCCCTGGAAGCCTTTGCAGAGATACTCGGGGAGAAGGAGCCAGGCTGGTGCCAAGGGATTGGATGGGAGCTGAGGGCACACGCCAAGGTTCCCACGCTCCGAAGACAATTCGCAAAGTCCCGGGAGCGAAAGTATATTTAGTCCAATAATGGCACAGAGAAAAGGGAGTGGTTTCATAGCAACCCCTCTGACATGCAAAATAATGAGCGGCTGAACAATAAAGAAAAAATAAAATGCTTCGTCTCTAGCCAAGCATGTCCCCTGGTCTTCTAGGGCAGACACCTAAAAGAAGATATTCCCCGTCCCCTCGCGAGAAACCCGAGGCCATTTTCCTGCAGATGTAGCAGCCCTGGTGCCAGTGAGCCAATATCCTCGCTCGGAGCCGCTTCCTTCCCTATTGTGGGGAAGATACTCGCTGCCTGCCAGCAATTACCAATTGTCATCCACTTTCACAAGACCGTATTTCTTCGCAATTTCTCTTGATGCGTGTGGGGACTATGTCAAATCCTCTGTCATCTCCCGGCGCGGCCCGCTGCCACACCGCCCGCCTAAAAAGAAAAAGAAAAAAAAAAGAGGAAAGAAGAACCCGACCCCCCCGTCCCCTCAAACAGCTGGGTGTAACACAAAGCTACATATCATAGGTCGTGTTGCAAAGGAAACATAAAGGCTGGTGCGTCTTTGCTCACTGAAGTATCTATATCCGCCGAACGCTGCTTCTTGTTGTTGCCAGGTCAACAAATTCTCAGCCCAGGGGCTCTCCCTCGAGAAGTCCATCACGCCGTGTGGACGTGGATGAAACCTGTGCCTGCGCACAAAAGAAGCTGGACAGGTTGAGCGGATCAGGCCATTGGTGTAGGGAACAGAGGGACGAGGGCACATCCCACTGCCCCGGCCCGGCAGCCCACCTGCTGCTGGGGGAACACCACTCCAGCTCCCAAATCCGTCGGGAAGTTTTACCACAGGAATAATGTCACTGCGAGCTGATGAAGGCATGAACAGACGCGTCATCACCACTTAGTGTGATGTAAATATTCGGCAAATAAAGGAGAGGGAGCTTGTTTGACCTATTAATTTTAGGGTTCTAGACAGAGTAGGGTTCAGGGAGTCGCTGAAAGAGAGGTCAGAAGTTTATGCTGAGGTTCCTACGAAGTTTGGGCAGCGCTTGGCTAATCAAGTAACTGTAATTTCATAATTAGCTTTCAAACAAAGTCTCGTTTTCTGTAAATGGCACAACCGTGGCAATTGGAAAAAAAAATCCCCTTAGATGGAAAGACGAAATTATGTATACAACTATCCCAATCAGAAAATTCAGATTAAATTGCGTTTATCGGGAGGTTGTGTGTGTTATCGATTGTACAACTTTTCTTAACAATAACCACAGGATCGAAACCTTAAAAACTGTGAGCAAGAATATCCTAGCTGACATAAAAGTTTCCTGTGTATAAAAAGAGAATCCCATATAATTCCGCAGCGGAAATCGGTTAGCAAGTATCTTCTGCCCGTTTTCAAACATCAAATGTTCTTGCCATATGTCCGTTCTTATTTGTGTACCAGCTAAGAAACCTGAAACGTATATATGCGATATTAAAACAAAACATGAAAGATTTTCTCAGAAATCTGCGAGAGGGGAATGTAGGTCTGAGGCGGGGGTTGAAGGAAGTAAAAAACCCAAGTGATGCTATTGCCAAAAACTTTAATATTGAACAACACAGCTGAAGCTTTTATCACGGTACGAAATTTACAGCCTAATAATTCAAACCTGCGTGCGCATTGCAAGATGTCTCTTTGCCTTGCTGGGTATCCAAAGAGACAGTTTTACTTCCGAGGTGAGGAGCATTCTTGTAAGCCAGGGGAGCCTTTGCGAACGACAGGTGACTGGCAACTCAAGGGACAGAAAGGGTCAAGGAAAGAATAGAAAATAAGGTTATGGAACATTATGGCTTTTTAGGATCATAAGAGATTTCTGATACCTAGTGTGGAAATATAAGTGTGGCATCTGTAGTCACTAAAGGAACAAAACAAGAAAAACCTTATCTGGCGAAAGAAAAACGTGTGGGGTGAAAGAATAAGAGTTTAAGCATTCACAAGTCGGAAGATCTCGGAGCATCCTCATAATTTGGGCAGATGATGGGGTTTTCCACACATCAGCTGCAAGGTGATTAGGTAGCAACTAAGATGCTGGAGTGATCTGAACCCCTTAGAAAAAGAGGGAAGGTAGAACGGAAGGAGAACACCCAGTTAAGAAAATACCCACCACCCAGCTTTCCGCAGAATAAAAACACTCCTGGCACTAGATCTCACTGTGGCTTGGAAGTGCCTGTCGTGCCCAGAGAAGCCACCTGTTTGTCAGACAGGAACAGCCTGGGACCCCCGGCCAAGGATTGCTCGGTCGCTGTGGTGCCGGTACGTGTTTTAAAACTCAAGGTCAACGCCTCTCCCTCGCCTCTCCCACCTTCCCGGATACTCCGTCCTCTCTCCGCGGCCATGTAAACGAAAACATGAATTTCTGCCATGGCATTGGGGAAGCCTGCAGCCGAGCTCTACGTGTGCTTTGCCCATCCCCCCCCTCCTGTCTTTTCTGCCTACTCCTGCTGAGATCTGTGACCCAGAAAGGAGCAAAAAGTGTTTCGGGTAAGCTCGGGTGCTCGCCGTCCCGCCGGAGCCGCGGGTCTCAGTGCCCCGCGTGTCCCGGCATGTTCGGGTGGCCCCGCCGGGGGCCGAGGCAGGCTCCCGTCCCCTGCTGACGATAACCATCAGGGATTTGCAAGTGTAAACAGAGCCCCAGAGGCTGCGGGGGGTGGGTATCGTCGCTTGGGTTTCCAGCACCGCCCGTGCCAAAGGGAGCGAGGCACCGGGCGGAGCAGCACGGCGGGTTGTGGGGTCGCCCCCGTGGGGCTGAAATCGGTCGGGGGCCGGTCTCGCCGGAGCAGAACCCCGGGCGGGGCCGGACTGGCACCGGGAGCCTCCAATAGGGGCAAGGGGGGCAGCACCGCGGGGCGCCGCCATCGCCGCTCGGCGCTCCGGGGCGGCGGCGCGGGGACGGCCCGGCGGGGCCGCGACAGCAGCGCTCGGGGCGGCCCGGGGACACGAGCGGAGCGGAGGGCAGCGGTGAGTCCGAGCAGCCGGGGTAAGCGCCTTCCCGTGGGGCACAGGGGTCGAGCTGCAATGGCGAGGCTTTTCCACTAGATGTCTGCACAGCTAATGATAGGAGAAAGCTCTGTCCTTTCCCGGGTGTATTCCCCCAGAGCCCGACCTTCCAGCCTCTTTCAAGTCTGCTAACCCCTTGAGAAATTAAATCCCTATCCCCCCTACCATTCCGGGTTTTTTCCTCCTCTTTGTTTCTTTTTTTTCTTTCAAATGTGTGCTGGAGTTTTGGCTAGAATAAAATACGGATTTCTCTACAGAGGAAGCTCTCTGGTCTGCGACTCATGTTATTGGAATCCTTTTATGACCTTTGGTGCGTTTAAATAACACGGTAAAACTGTGCACACACTTCGGATTGAACTTTAATCATCCCAAGCCAAGGACATCCAGGTGGTAAATTACTTTAGTTTGACATTTCTACTTTAGAACAGTGTGTTCTGCGATCCCAGTCACAGGTCAGAGAGACGTTTCTAGTTTTCTCATCCTTAGAAGTGCAAATATACTTTACCTATACCAGAAACTCGTCTCTCCAATTATCTTATTTAAAAAAAAAAGGTGAAAACTAGACGCAGAAATCTAGTTCTATCGGGCACCTCCAGATTTCCCACAGGACAGGGCTCACTGTTAGGCACTGCTCTACCTTTCCTAGAATATGTGTGTGCATAATGTGCTATGCAGGAATTTAGACAAGTTTGGGTTTTTTTAATATATATAACTATCTATTTGCGTGTATGTTCCCTTTCTGCAAACACTGATGCTGTAATAGATTGCTTTAAAAAATTAGAGTAATCTGCAGACTTTTTCTTTGGTCTCAGCGCGGTGTGAGAACCCAAAGTGAATTTGGTTCATCATGAACAAAATATTCTGACAAACGATGTAAGTACCTCCAAGAGAAATCCGGAACGCTTTGTTTTGTTTGCTACCAGCACCTGGTTTTAAAACAGATAAATTTGAGTGAACACGTACAGAAGACAGGAATTTGTGGGCCTTTTTATTGTCAATAAAAATTAGTGACAACTGAGTTTCGCCTTGATTTTTACCAAGGGATCTCTGGTCAGCCTCATCTTACGCTTGTCTTGGAAGCTGTGGAGCACAGGGACCTAAAGTCAAGCCTTTGGCCTGGAGTTTTAGGTCCTGAACTCAGTCATAGGAAAGGCCTAAGCATAGGAAATCCCATCCGCCTTTGTTATTCCCTTTCATGTCGCTTTGTCCGGCTGAGACTTTACACCCACACCCAGGAAAATTAAAATATGGTTAAATATGAGATAAATTTTAAGGGAAAACTAACGGGAGGGAGGTACAGTTCGTTTGGGGGGGAATGTTTAGAAACACAGGAATCCAGCTAGGGCGCAGAGTATCACGGGGGAAGAGGTGAGATTTCGGCTCCAAGTTCAATTCCTCACGGACAAAGTTGTCGCGAACTTGACAGTATAAAAAACATGGGGGTGAACGGCCAGTCCGCCTCGGAGGAACGGCAGGAGGGGACAGAACAGAGTATCCGACACTCTCCTCCCGGGGTCTGCCCCAGCCTGTGAGGGCGGAGGGTGGCACCGTCCCCACGGCTCCCCCAGAGAGGACGGCGGAGTGCAGGGCGCCGAGACGTGGAGAGGGACAAGGCTGCTGGCACAGAGATCTGGGATCGTCCACAGACCTTTTGACACCCCTGAGACTTTATCCTGACTGTTTCCAGAAGTTTGAACGCGTTGAGTTCGAGATGAGCATTTTCGCAAAACTTCTGTGGATTTAGTGAATTTTAGGGGAGGAAGTCTCTGCTCCCCGCTCCCTCCCGGCCGCTGGTTACACACAACTGCCTTCCGTGACTGGCCGTGCCAGGCGGCGTTATTGCCTTATGTACTGTTGTTATTGAATAAAGATAAATAGGAGGGAAGGAGACACAGTAGCCATAATCGCCTCTCCCCGAAAGACAAAAGGCTGTTCTTTTGTTTTACTATTTTTTTTTCCGTCGCTGAAATCCCTGAGTCTAATTATTTAACTGTCCGTTCTCTCCTCCGCTTTTCATTATGAACTCAAGACGTTTAATGCTGGAAAAATACACCACTTGTTTTATACCCGGACAGAGCCTTTACTTGTGAAAAAAAAAAATCTGGAAATAATTAACTCGTACAGTTGAGAACATTATGTTGCTTTTACTGTAAACGTGTCCTTACACCTTTACAAGACGTTACAGAGGACTTACTCAACTAATTGAAACTGTTATATAGCAGCGTTATGTATTCAACATACTTGTTACATTTCATCTTTATGGACTTAAGAGTTTTATTCCTTTCACAGTGTTGGGATTCTTTTTTTCCAGCAGCCCTTCGTTTAATCTGCAAGAAGGACAGATATTCGAAAAGCTGTGAAAAGAGACGCAATTTAGTGCTGTTTTCTCTGTATCAGGGTAAGACGGATCACACCGTCATGGACAGAGTATTGAAAAAAGAGAAAGCTCGGAAAGCCTAAGAGCCAAACATTTCTACCTCATCCCAACACCCCGGGAAGAAACACATATATGTGTATCGGCTAGTTTCTGTGCTAGCTGTATAGGGTGGTGGGACCTCCTGTTTCCCCTCTCCCACTTTAGCTGCACCCTTGAGGTGGGGAAGCGGGGCAGGGCAAAGCTTCGTTGGCAGGGAAATGCGCTCATCCCGCCGAGCACCGGGCTGGGGTGGCGAGGGCAACCTCTCCAGGCGACCACGAGGGTATCCCAAGTCTTGGGAGCGGGCTCTGCAGCGCGGGCCATTTGCGTGCGTGGTGTGTGCACCCACAAAGAGCAGAGAGGTATCCGCTGCGCGGGGTCCCACGCGCGATCCTTGCTCCTGTGTCTCATGCCCGTCCTTCCCGTCTTTCTCTCCATTTCCCGGCGAAGGTGATTCACTACGGTAGACAGTTTTCCCTTCATGCTAGTGGCGAGGGAGCTCACAAGGAAGCGTTTTCATTGCTCCCACCAGTGTCACGCCTTCAGGAGTTGATGGAGACTTTTGTCCAGCTCGGAATAACCAGCACTCACATAGGCCAACACAAACGCCCGATTCACGGGGCACCGGAATAGGGACCAGGATGTGGGCTGTGCTCTGGGCTCGGATTTGTGCTGAAGCCACAGTCCTGCAATTATTACGTTGTTATTTTCAGGGCAGAGGGGAAGGGACTACTTCAGATGAAAAAATTCGTCTCCCGACGAATGGAGTTCGTCCCAAAAAACTCTGTCGTGGCTGACATTTAAAGGCAGAGCCTGGCATACTGAGGAGAAGGGCAAACTGAAGAAGGCAAATCTGGTAGCAGGAAGTTCACTTACACGAGGAAGAGATGTGCATATTACCGAATTTACGTGTACAAGCCAACACGCCTATACACCCACAGATGTATTTGTAGATGACAAGGGCTCTGTGTGCCTTTGAAAACATGTCTTAGGAAGAAGTGTTTCCAGGGAAGTGTTGAAGTTTCAACTCTACAAGCGAGACTTTCTGCCCAGAAACCATTTTTTTACATCCTTGTACCTTCCCTTGGCCACCCGAGCAAGGGGCTGCCCCTGCACCTACGGGCTCATCCTAATCTGTAATCCCGCGTGTTACTCGACTCCGGCGGGACGCGGAGCCGCTCAGGTGCCGGCAGCTCCGCCGCTCCCCGCGCAGGGCCCGGCTGCCGGCCGCAGGTGATGCGGGCTCCCCGGCCGCCGGAACGTGCGCCGCACGCATCGGCACCGTCTCCTCATGACAAAGTGGATGTGTGATTAATGCCGACCCACGGCTGCCTCCAGCCCCGCTCCCTTTCCCATTTTCTCCTCCCTCCCGCCCACTCCTCCCAAGGTCCCCCGCTGGTTTCAATAAAAAGCAGGATCTAAGCTTTTTCTCCTTCAAATCAAGGAGGTGTTACGATTTGAACGAGGGGCAGATGGGGTATTTTCAAAGATATTTCCAAACAATATGAAGTCGAGACGCCCGGGTTCTCGGGAAGTCAGTGTTGTCCAGGAAAACAACGGCAGCGAATAAATCAGTCATCGAGGTCCCTGTCGGGATCCTGGGGTGGTGTATCCCGGATGGGTGACTCTTCTTACCCGATTCCTGCTCGTTAGAAAGTTAACAGGAGGCGCCGGCAATTTATGCCGGGGTGGCGGAGGGGGAATAGGATGGGCAAGGCCGAGGCACCGGGGAAAGCTCTGCTTTTAGGACAGCCGTGTAGCCAGGGAGGCCACGGGCGGCCGGAGTGCCCGTGGGCACGGCGCCGGGCAGCGTCCATCCCGCTCCTGCCCGCTCGGAGCACGGCCAGCACCGCGGGGCTCTCCCGGCCCGTCGTGGCCGCGTCAGGGCTGGGCGTGCTGTGTTCACCCGGCTGTTTAACTGTACCTGACGCTGCTCTTCTATTTTCTTCTTTTTCTCTTTCTTTTTCCTTCCTTTTTAAATTTGTTTTTTATTATTGTTTTTTAAATTTTGTTTTTGTTGGGTTTTTGGTGGTTTTTTTCCCCCCAGAAGGTTAAGCGGGTGAAAAGTAAGATTTATAGGCCCCTGTGAAAACGTGAAAATTAAAACAAGACTTTCAGGTGTAAAGTACACCCCTGAAATGCAGTTTCGAGATTTATTTGCTCAATTTTTAGTTGGTAAACGCCATATTACTCCAAAGGGAAAAACTACTCTCGCTTACAGAGCGAACAAGGCAGGATTTGCACTCGCCAGAGGAATCGTACTCTGAAAGAGGTGGTAAAGTCCTTCTGAAAGCGACTTTTTTCAGCCTAGCACCCGACTGTCCCCTGGAACAGCGTGAATTTTCTGCTGCCTTGGTTGAAGGGAAAGCAATAGTTTTTACGGCCTGCACCGCGACTGCAGCTGAACAGTTTTGCATGAAAGACAGAGAGAGATTAGTGCCCCAGAGCTAGATTTTCTGCCGGAGACCTTGGAGTCGTGAACAGTCGCGACGTTTTACTAGTCAGTATTTACCGCAGAGCTCAACTGCTCTATCGAAAGCGATTCCTGGAGGGGTATTCTTGCACCGGGTTTCATTTTTACGTGGTCACTCATTTTAAATCTTGAGGTGCTCAAAATCAAGGTATAACCGTTTAGTGAAAAATAACTCACCCCAGCTCTCTACTGCTAATGAACAGAAATTATTCCACTTTCATCTCACCCCTCAGAAATATTTTTGCTTAGAAAGGACTGGCTGCTAATTGGGGTGCGCAGTTGCCTTTAATCTCTAACACAGTGCTTGGAACATAACCAGAACGAATTAAAATAAGTCTGATACACAAGAAGAAAACATGGCTTCCCAGTAAAACTCGTTTTATGATCACAGCTTGTGTGCTACGTCAAAATGTTAGGTTTAGGCATTTAGGGCATAAAAAATAAAAACCCCTTTTGAAAGTCACTAATGCTCACATTTGGTACTGTTTTAATCTTTTCTATCAGAAGCACAAGTAAGGAATACATTTTGTTCTAATAAACTATGGATGAAGTACAAATTTGCATGTTTACCTGTAGTTTGTATGCCAAAATCATCACCTGAACCTATGAATAAACGTATGCATTTCTCCTGAAAACAGACTGTGGGAAGTTCTCAGACCACCATCTCCACTCTTCTAGAGTACTGATAGGAAGGAGAAAGGGCCAACGGTGTGCATGTGCGTGTCTGTGTGCCCAAGTGTGTGTACGAGAGCGATCTCTGCCACCCTGTTGTGCAGCTTTGGTTGAGTGAGCTGTAGATCACAGTTTTAGGGTAGCTCAGCGAGTTGCCAAAAAACCCCACCAAAACCAAAACACCTCAGAGGTGGAAATGGCTCTGCTAAAGCCTCTGTCATATGGCTTGTTGTGCAAAAGCAAACACTGCACCGAACACCTAGAAGCCCCAAAATTGCCGAACCCCATTCCCACCAAAGAATTTTTGTTGGGTTTCTATGGTAGGGAAGGCCATTGGCTTGTTTGTTGTTCTTGTTTGTTCTATTTTTAAACATTCATATGGAGCTTATCCACGGGGCATCTGCATGCCCATTGGAGTCAGATCTGGTTTCCTGGGTGAAGTTGCATCCTTATTCAGTAGTAACATGTTGGAAATGTCTGCTAAAGAAGGAATCAACTCGCCTGCCACCTGCGGCATTCCTGTAAGGACTGAAGTCTGCACCCTTCCTAGGATACTTCCACACAGCAGCCCCAAGTAGTTAAACGATGCTGAAAGCAGCTCAAAATAACAAGAGGGACATGAAATGTCTTGTGTTTGTCAAAGAATTTCAGAAAACAGGTGAAGAATTAAGATAGGACTTAATGCTACGCATATCGCATGCAAATGAAATATTTAATCTGCCATTTCATCTGTCCTGTGTGCTAAAACACCTTCAACAGTTCTTTGGGCAAATATTTAGTTTCCAAGCTATAAATTTGTCTTATACAAAGAGAAAGCTTTTAGGATCTCCAGTTTAAACTTGTTTGTACCACTTGGTGTGGTGCTGAGAATTATCAAACCAGTCAGCTTACCTTTCCCACGAGTGGTAATTAAAAGAGAGCTAGGGGCTGTGAGGGGTGGAGTAAAAGAAGGAATAATAGCATTCAAAAAATTGTGAGCTCACAAGTTGTGATTAGCATTCTTCCTAGTTTATTTCTTTCTTCAGTTAACTTCTGATTTCCTCTTTTTCCAATCCCTTGGCATCAGACCTCTCTGTAACCCTGCAGCATATTGAGAGCCCCTACTAATGCAATTATCAAAACTGTTAAGGAGAGAAACTCTTACAGTACTCTCTGATCTGCCAGAAGAGTTGTTTAAAATGAGAGCAACTGTGCCGTATCCTGACATCCAAAGAAATCCCAGAGAAATTGACTGGTATTTTTCTACACTGGGTTGGGATGAGATATGAAAGGGAGAGAAAGAAGGAAGATCCTTCTGAAAGATTTTCACAGAGGTAAGTTCTCTACGCTTCCAGGCAGGAGAAAAACAGCCATGATGACAGTGAATTAGTGGCTTTTGACAGGCAGGTGAGGGGCCCCTTTTCCAGTCACAGTCTTCAGATGCGGGGGTTGAAGGGGGAGCAGGAACCTTTCCCAGCGACCCTACACTACTTAGCATTTATGGACGGATAAAGCTGAACATTGGACAGGACTCCCCAAAGGAAAAGAACCTTTCAGTGTAGCCATCAACCTGTCATCGCTGCAATAAAGGTGTAATGCACAGGAGTGCTGGTAAGAGCCCAGGGTTTATTTCCTGGCCCTGTCACATGACATGGGGCCAGGGTTACCAAAGGTTACCCCCTCACATGGAAAGGATCAGTGGTCATCGGCTCCAGCAGCTGCTTGTCTCTTCTCCTCTCTCAATTTTATATTCAGCTCATGCGCGTGCCTTGTTAAAAACGCAAACCCGGCAACCCTGATCTGCTACAGCCACAGAGATGATGGATGAATTGCATGTTTGCCCACAGCCTATAACACCAGCCGGGTCACGGCCAAAGGCTTGAAACACCTTTCTGCACCCACCTCCTGTCCCTGGAAGAGTTCCTTTTCCCAGCTGGTGGAGACATGTCAGTGAGTCACACCCCAACCTTGTAATGCTTTTTCCAAACTAGTTATTTGTTGCCTTCCAAGCCAATCTGCTTCCATTTGTGTAAAATGGGATGGTTTTTGGCTGGGCATTGCAGGGTCAGACCTTCCATGTTCGTGGTACTGTGACACCAGTGTCAGGAGTCCTGTGGGAAAGCCAGGCAAAGATTTGGGCTGTATCATTCCTTGTCATGAAGTTCCTTGTTACATGAGATATGCAAGCTCTGTTACAGCCTCTTGGCTATTGCAGAGAGGCACCATGGCAGCAATGACAGGGAAAGCCTGGAATCAGGAAAACTGAATGGGAGGAACCAGAAACTACAGAATTAATAAGAAAGACTGTTTTCCACAAAATGTTGGTAATGATGGCTTTGCTGTGGCTTCCTCCAGACAGACACTTGTCAGACAACGCTGTCCTACCCAGGATGTGGGTGTAGGTAAATGGCTTTCTGTGAAGCCCCGCAATAAAATCTACCACAGAACATTAGAGAGTGCAAAGTATTGGTTATAGATCTTGGAGGTTTGCATTACTTTTATAGAGAGTTTGGGCTATACTTTGGATTTACTTAGTGTTACAGAGCCAAGCAGTGGTGCTGCAGACAGAAAATATTTTCTGCCTGTAGAATCAGAACTATGGCTGAGCCCTTTGATTCAGATTCCCACCCAACTGTACAAAATACCAGAAGTAGGGTGGCCAGGAATGCCTGCACTGACCCTGTTCCAGGATGGGCCTGATCCTCCACATGGATCAGGCAAATCCAGACTGGTTTTGTGCAGGCTGATAGTAGAAGGCTTCTAGTCACTCCTCCGGAGTTGAGGATTATTAGGGCTAATGATCACTTAATCATACCTTTTCATCTTTATTATTGCTGTCGCTTCTTAGCATTGTAAACAGGACTATGTGGAGTGTGGATAAAGCAGTGAACACCAAGATACCCCCTCCCCTGGAGAGTTTTCCAGTTCCATGTAGGAAAAGAAGAGCTAGGTGAACACTGAAAGGCTTGGAAACACAAGACAGTAGCTTACCTGAACAGCATTTGCTTGAGGGCACAAGCAACTTGGAACAGAGCTGACAGCAAGGCTTTTCCATGAGAAAGTCTTAAATAGGTGTTTAAGCTACAATGTTTTGGGATTTTAATTTTGATTTCCTGAGAGGGAGAAAGAAGAAGTTTCAACAAGAGCAAAACAGGGAAGAAAAATAAATTGTTACCAAATAGAAGTGCAAGAGAAAAACATGAAGCTTGCCATTAAATAATTATTTGTTCTTCCATTTAAAATCTGCTGTAATGGCAACTGGGTTGTTTTCACTTCAGATGTTGTATAGCAGCTGTATAATGCCTGGGATGCCCCATAGCAGATGATTTGGGTTACAAACTGGATTTGTCCCTTTTCCAGGGGGAGAGTCTTGGAGGTGTACTGTAAAGCAATCCTGATGAACAGGATAAAGAGGTGGGTGGTTCTTAAAATGCTCAAATATCAATATGAATAACAAAGGCATAGATCTTCTTTAAAATACTACAGGCGATAACATTCAAAGTTGAGGGGTTTTCCATAAAAAAACTGATAACTGATCACTACTGCAGTCATCACCATGAAGTAACTAATATTAGCCCAATTTTACAGGCTAGGAAGTGGAGTCAGAAAGATTAGGACTTGCCCAAGGCCACAGTGCTAGCAGACAGGCAGGCAGATTTCCTGGCTCTCACTCTCCTCCTAAATTTATTATCCATACTCCAATGACATCAAAACAGCGGATTTTTTTCACCGAGATAAAAAATATCCATTTCTCAAATGGTTAAAATTTGTCATGAAGTTGCACTCAAAATAGTCTCCACAGAACCAGGCATTGCTAGAATGTGATTTAGCATGTTTTAGAGCAGCTTTGCAATACCCTGCACAACAGGATACAACGGGAGAGTGGCCATGGCCTCAGCCTCTACTCCCTGAACTGACCAGAATGGGATACATGGAAGAGCTGCACGGTGGGACCGTGCAAGTCAGAAACGGTGGGAGAACAAGGGCTGCCAGAGCACGCACAACATGGAAGCGGATTTTGGATCAAAGGATCCCTGACTTGACTAAAGCAAAAGCCCCTGTCCCTTCAACTAATGTAGTGCCCATCCAACTTCATAGGTAAAATGACAAGTAATTTTTGGTTAAACCATTCAGTATGTGACGTGCCCATTCCTGGGCCATTGTAAACCGAGTATATTTTTTAGATTAAAAACCTGTTTATACAGAAATACAGAGATACAGGAGTGGGCACTAGTGCATAAGCAGGAGTATCCACAAAATGCAGTGTTTCACTGAGGGATGTGATTGATAATTCGTCTTTGATTTAGCTGATGTACATATTGTAGTAGGTTACTGCTGTTTCCATTCCAGCTGTAGAAAAGGAGGATGCCCATTCCTCAGCCTGGTGTGTTAATTTAAACTGAAAACATGTTAGGTTAATTAATAACAGTAGCTGTGAGTGAAGCAGCTGAAGGTAGCTAGCTCTTCCTTGTCAGCAAAGCTGTCAGAGTTCAGGAATTGGAGAGACTAATTAGTGTGTTCCAACAGCGGTTTCTGTAATCCTATTTTCTATATCATTGCAGTGGACCAAGAGGTGCTGTGTCCATCAGTTGTGCTGTCACAACTGAGAGGTGCTAACTTAGAGCTGAGCACATCATGGTTGCTGAAACTTCCTCTCAGGAACACTGGGGGTGACTTGCTCTTTCCTGCTCAGGTGAGGCCTCCTCAATTGAAAAGAAATTAGTTTCATCTCTTGATATCCAACCTCTGTGCAGAAGTGGTCTGGGTTGAGGTTTGAGATGAGAATCTACACGTAGACTTATGGTAGCCCTTTAAGCCCAGTTTAGTTTCATTTAATTACATTCAAATTTAGATTAGATGAATTTAGTACAAACCAACAGAAGATATTCACTCACACTGCACTGGGAAGTTATTGAAAAGATCACATTGTGCTAATGAGAATCTACTCTTGAAAGCTCATGCAAATTAAGATAGGATCTGAGTGTGAAATACAATGGCCCTCCCAGAGTGCTTCCAAACCTGAACATTCTTGTTCTGAACCAGTTCCTGCGTTCTTCCTTATCTCCGTTGGCAGCTCAGGTTTGTTTAACAAGGAAATTCACCTTGGGCTGAGATGGGGTGTGGATCTGAGGACGAGTCCTGTGTGGACATTCTTAGTCATTTCCACGTGTGAACAAGTCCTTCCCCTCCAGTCATCCAGAACAGTCTGTATGCTGAGCCCTGTCACCCAAGTTCCACATATTTCGAAGCACAAATTACTCTGTGAACCTGCCTGGTTCTTAGGTCAGATTGACTTTCTCTGTTTTGTCGTAGGTCGACACCTGACAACCAGTGCTTGCTCTGGAGTCGTTATAAATGCAAACCCTCTGTTAGCCCAATACAAATGCCCACTGTGTTTACTGGGAGGTGTACAAATCATGAATTGCTTTGATTAACTTCTACTCTACTCTACTCTACTNCTCTACTCTACTCTACTCTACTAAGGGTGTGCAGAAATTTCCAGAAAGGATTCAGAGAGAGAAGGAAGGCTTAATCCTTTAATTAGAGTACCCGAAGTGCATCTGAAGTCTTGTACTGAGACATTGGAAACTCCGGTTCTGCAGTGTTGGTAGGTGATTACTAGGCTTTAGGAATGATCTTTGACTGGTGTGCAGGCTTGATGCCATGGAAAATGCAGCCTGTGGACAGTGCATCTTCCATTCATGTAACATTGGTGCCTCTCATCTCCCTGCAGGACTTGGAAGATATCCCATTTTCATTTGGAACATCCCTATCTCATACGTATGCTCCTGCTTCAGGAAAGAGGAACTGGCTTGTGTTCCAGATTGCTTTTACCAGGACATATGCAGACTTCTCTTTATCTATCAGAGGTCTGAGGAAGACCCACTTGATACTTTTTGGGGCATTTACCCCATGGAGATCTGTTTCAGAGACATTTCTTGTGGGGGAGGTAGAGACAGGTTATCTCTAAATGTTCTATTGGCAGGAAAATACTTGACATAGACACAACTAAGGAGTAGAGAGAGTAAGTACCATTCCTGTGGAAAGAGATGAGCTGAGGAATTGCCTCTACTCAAAGAACTATCAAATTGAGGACACTTCTTTCCGGATTCTCTGTCATCATCATGTTATGCCTTGGTTTCCTTTCAGCTCCTGATGGGTGGATTAGGACCTAACCTCTGGAAAATCAGACTGTTTGGTCCTTTCAGCAGCTGCTCTTCCACTGTCCAGTTTTCATGTTGATTTGGTTTCATCCTAATCCACACAAAATTAGAATTTCTTAGAGCTGGAAGAATTTAGACCCATGAGGCTCTGGAGTGGTTATTAGATGGGATTAATGCATCTGCCATGCAAAGATTCTTTCAAGAGTGTTCAGGATTTTTGGTTTTGAAGGTCTTTGGGTCTTTTTTTTTTTACTTTTTTTTTCCAGCAGACCCTTTAATAGATTTTAACCCTTCACAAGACATTACTTTGTATGTGCATGTGTGCGTGTGAGTGCGTGCCTAACCCCGTAACCTGCGTGCAGTAATTTAAGGGGTTGTTTTACACACCCACATTTCCAATGCCCTCGATCTTGCACGGATCTGGCATGGAAACCTCAGAGAGCAGCCAGAGATCAAGTCCTCTCCACTCCCACCCTTTTTATTTCCGTGAATGAGTATGTAAGAGACCAATAAATCTAAAACTGTGCAGGCGTGGAGGAAATCATAAGAGTCAGCCTGGTGATATTACCATGGGGAGCTGTGAAATCACTGAGGATTTATACAAGCACATGGTGATGTTGTCATTAAAAAAAAGAAATAAATGGGAGGATGGTGGTTCTGCTCTGTGCTGCGTGTGGCAGTCACCTCAGACACATGGTTTGGTACCTCCACTCTGTGCTCTGCTCGGGAACGCCAACCCAAGGACAGAAGTTTTTCCAGCCCCACCAGTGTTCTGGAAATCAGCTTTTGCTTGGGCAGCATAAAGCAAAACAGTTCTGGCTTGGTGTCTTTGGCATTTGGGGAAGGACTTATGGGAGAGAGAAGTAATTTCTGCTGCTACACCCAAATCTCGTGGAGACCACGTAGGCCAGACTCTGGGCAAACGAGTACTGGGACCAGCTGCAGAGCCTGGGCCTTGGGCTAATGCCCTTGGTGCTCCCAGACCAAGAGGATGCTGCTGACCTGTCAAGCAGGCCATGCATCTCATTGAAGGCAGATGGAAGGTTTGAATCCTGCCCACCTGGTCAGAGCTTCTCCCATGGCTTCAGGGGAATGGGACCTTCATAGGCCTCTTTGTATTTACAGCATATTTTTTCTGCACTGGGACTACCAGATATCTGGACACATATGGCTGCCCCTTTGTAGCCAGAAACATCCTCCCCTGGATGCCAGGATGGGGGGCTGGTGCAGGAAATAGCTCCAGAACCAGCTGGGTAAGAGGGGGGCAAGGGTTAAGGAGAGTGATTTCTCCTTACCATTCCCCATTCAAAGGCCACTGCCAAGCTGGTTCGCTTCCTTCCTTGTCAGAGGGCCCCTAAAAGAGGATGAGGCCCCGGGTTTGGAGAGGATGGATCACCCTGCAGCGCTGTGCCCGAGGCTGGGGAGGAAAAGGCCAGGACGTGCTGTGGGCTCTGGGCCTCACCCGCTCCTTCCTGGCCAGGGCCAGCAGCACTGCCTTCAGCCCGCCTCGCCCTCCAGAGTCGCTCTCCCAGGGCGCCCCGTGAGGCGCCCGGGGCAAAAAAANACATGCAGATTTGGGCCTTAGATTGGCACTGAACTGTCTGCTTTGGGACAATAATCTTGACTCATGCTGTCTTGTTAGTCCTAAGCTGTATTTACACTTCCAACAGACAATGTAAGTGATTCAGAATTGATCTGCCATGCAAATACAAAATTAAAAAAGTAAAATTGTGTTGCATGTTCCTAGCCTGGCAGTGATGCCACATAATTTCATGCCTTTGAGAAAAACAGAGGAAATACATGCTAGAAAAACATCTGTAAGCTAGATAGTTCTTCTTCACTGTGAATGTCAGATACAAGTAGTTATCACTGCAGAGAAAGGTATGGTGCCATGTTAAGGCTGTCTCTAGCAAACTTTCAGAAGCAGTCTCCCAAGGAAGGGGGCACAGGATTTGGGCTGTGCCTGTGCAGTGGAATTGAGGGACGTGAACTCTTTCTGGGGTGGAGACTTGTAGACTGATTTATAAATGAAATGTAAAACTCCTTTCTTGTCTTCTCACTCTTACTACAGAATTAATTTTAGAAACTAGAACCTTTTCCCTAATATTTTCCTAAAGGAAATGTTTCTTCTATGGAGGAAATACCTCTTTTCAAGAGAGTCTGAACAGAGTATCACCTGAATGCTGCTTCTGCTGTGCTTCATGTGACAGTGAAGAAAAAAAAAATCGGGGGTTTCATAGTACTGTTACTAAACTAAGTATCATGCTAGCACAAAGTATGAGTAGTTGTAGTATATTGGTTTGAAAAGTTGTGCAAGACGCTATGCAGGGTGGGAATAGTAGGTCATATTAAATGCCTTTTTTTCTGCTTATCCTTGCTAGAAGAGAAGGAACAGCACTGTTTGAAAGTGCTCAGCCGTATCCTCAGTGATTTTAATGGAGATAGGCAGCCGCCACTCTCCCTTCCAAGGAGAATCCTAGCACCTTCTTCTGTGTCCCATTGCAACTACTGCTACTTCTGTCTTGGTGCAGCTTCAGGGGTCAGGTTGGGCATAGGAGCATCAGTATCCTTGGAAGAGGTGGACAAAGTTGGATACTCTAGGGGGACTTTTAAGAACCATACTCTAAGGGGACTTTTAAGAACCAAAGCAGGTGCCAAAAGTGAAGAAGTATCAGCACGTAACACTGGAGCCATGCATTACAGTGATTATTTACTGTTCATAGCATTGGGTATACATCGTTTTACTACACTGGAGGTTGCAGTGAGGTGTAAATGTTACATCTGCCTTGCAACAATGCTCTGCACAAATTGCATTTGGTATCTCCATTTCTATGGTATTAAGTCAGACTATATCGGGGTGTATTTTCAGAACCTTGGATTTAAATTCAGGGTTGTTTGGCTAAAATTCCCAGCTGTTTTGTTAAAAAAAACTCCAGCAGAACAATTGAACCTCCTGTTTTTCCAGAAGAATGAATGTCCCTGTGGTTACTGCTGTGGGACACGTGCAGTTTAAGTACTACTGCTTCTTTTCCCACTTTAATAAAATACAAAATGGCAGCTTTTCAGAGATGACTCTTCATGCAATAAAATGTCTGTCCCTTCGTAGTGGTTTAGGGCAAATCTGGGAGGAAATCTCCCAGGGGGCACTCCCTCCCCTCCCCCCAACCGATTCGGAAAAAAAACCTCCTCAGAGAGAAGTGGAAAGAACCCTGTTTATTAAACAGGCAAAGCACTCCCTGGCGCAACAAACTGAACAATACCCGATGACAAGAACTTTGTGCTGCTCTGGAGAGATGACAGATTTAGGAAAAAAGTCCCTCCTGTAGGTGGTTGCTCTGTCTCAGTCCCTCTGGTGCTGGGAAACGTTGCTGCGCAGATCTTGGTGGGTTCCAGATGCAAGTCCCCATGGTGCTCCCCCGGGTCCTCAGTCTAGAGAGATTTTAACAGTTCCAAGGGAAGGCAAAAAAAGAAAAAAGAAAAAACCAGGAACGAAGAAAGGGAAAAAAAAAAAACCAACAGGAGGAGAAGGCAAAAAGTGAAGCTTCTCCCCCTCTGCTAGCTACACACTAAGTAAATAACTACTAAAAAAAAAGGCACAAGGAAAAAAAAAAAAAAAAGGAAGAAAAAAAAACGGAGGCGAGAGGGCGAGCGGCCTGGCTTGTCTCCTTTCATCTCTGCGGCCCATCAGCAGTGGGGGGCGCAAGAAGACAGCAGTTAGTGTAGGGCCGCGGTGATCACAGCCGGGGACCGCCGTCTGGGAGGGTGGGAGGGAGGGAGGGGAGACGCCGCGGCTGGCGGTGAGGGGAGGACGGATGCGGCCGGCGGCGCGGGCGGGAACGGGAGGCCGTGCGCAGGTCTGAGCTGGCCGGGAAAGACAGGGACGCCGTCCTCCCCCGAGTCCCCACTCCCCCAGGGCTGTGTCGTGCTCCCTTCTCGTCTTTTTCGTCGATGACGCTTGCTGAGACTTCGGGATCAGCTCCTAAAGGAGCGTGCAACAAGCCGGCAGAGAAACAGAGCCACAGAACGCGGGCCAGGCAGCGCAAGGAAGCCCTGGAGGGAGCAGCTGGAGCCGTGTGCGTGCCATGGCTACCTGCTGCAGCCTTCACGGTACTGATCCCGTGCCCTGCGCACTGCTGCCCTGCATGGCGAACAAACTCCTGCCTTTCTTTGCCGGGACTTCCCAGTACTCGTTCGTTTCCTCTTTTGGGAACAGCTAAGCCCGGACACTTGGGCTTCGCTTCTAACATTATCTTTTCTCACGCCAGTTCTCAGGCAAAATAACAAGCAATCACACGAACATGGCCAGATTTTTTTCCCTCCACGCAATATCGATACGCCCCCTATTCCCAGCAGAATCACGATGATCTCTCAGCCGCCCTGCAGCTGCAGTGCCTTTTTCCGCTGAGCAGCACACCCACCCTGCATGCCGGGCATCCCGTGCGACCACCTGGGGAGAAATCCATCACACTGGGCGCCCACTGGGCTGCAATTTTCTCTGCGATTCTGGAAACAACATGGTCAAGGTTGGGCCCACCTCGGGATCCGTATGAAGGAAGGTTTTTCCTCCTTCGGTTCAGCCTGGCAAGCAGGAGGCCTGAAAGACAATCCCTTCTAGGCAAAGCGTGCAAACACCCCCCGGCACTCTGCCTCTGTGCCTGGGCGTTGAGAGGACGGGCGAGGTGACATTTGGCATTGCTGCTATATGCGTGTCAAGGGGTTAATGCAGTTTTGATACAGCAGTGGGTTACTCAGGTTGCTTCATTGCCCACTTAATCCTTTCATGTTTCTGGTCCTCATTTCAGCTCAGCTGAAACGTTTATTGGAAACTATTGATACTGATAAATGGGATCAGAAGTTGGCCTGAAGTTCCAGCAAAATTTCTGTGTTCTTCTTAAATACACATCAAGAACTGGAGGGAAAGGATCCTAAATTAATCTGCTTACAAGGATTTTATTTGCTTTGGTATAAGTTTTTTAGATCAAACTCAGAATTTCTTACATGCTCCTGGGCTGAAGTCTCTGGCAGAAGCCCGTGGCTTTCTGTGACAGTTTTCTACATTTCTGCTTTTGCTCTGTTTGCTATCTTGCATGATACACATGGTGTGCCCAGAGCTGTGGTCTGAGAGCACAGAGAGGAGCAATGGGCCAAAGGAGAAGGATCCCCATCAGCACAGCTCATTGAGGGCACTGACTTTGCTCAGTGCACATTGCCAGCTGCTCCGTGCTCACCTTGTCTCTGTCCTTGTCCAGGGGATCATGGATTTCACAGATGGAGGACAGACAGAAAGTGGTCAGGCACTGGGGATCCAGTACCCAGAGTGCAAACCTGGGCATTTCTATCAAGCAGTGGTGCTGAAGCACTTGGCCACTGCTCAGAGAGACAGGGTGGAGATTTTTTCTGTGGAACAAATCCGGCCCATGGATTCACATCCTCATCCCTGGGGGCCATGCACAGAGATACAAGCCAAAAATATACTAGGAGGCCAAACCTGCTGTTAAGGAGGCACTGGGAGAACAGATGATGCCATCTCAGCTTGGCTAGCTGAAGATTTTTGAAAGTGCCATTGGAAGTTAAGGGGTTAACATTCCAGTCTTCATTATTAAAACTATGCAAATTTTTCATTCAGCATGCCTTCCATTCCACTAGTTGAGGTTTAACACGTGTTTGTTTTGGGAAGAGTTTGAATGAGACCCATAATATCCAGTAATTGAACCAGCATTTTGCATCAGTGCAACTGCTGTTTTTAAGGACACTCGAATTCAATGAGGAGTGAGAGAATTTCCATTGAGATGCCTGTTCTACGTGGATGGGGTTTCCTTTTTCTTTCCTCCCCCCTTCCCCTGCCCCTACCTCTTCCCCCTTTCCTTTCCATTTCTCCTCACCTTCTTTTTATGTTCCCTTCCCATTCCTTCCCTTTCCTTTTTGTTCTTCTTTTCCTCCTTTTCATTTGTTTGTCTTATACACAGCTCTCTGTTCCTTGTCATTCTAAACAGAGTCTCATGACATATGTAAAGGGAAAACATGAGGCGACATGCCTGTTCCCATGGGGTCAAACCTGCTCCTTTTCAAATCTAAGAGGAAATCACCCTTTCATTACAAGAGACACACTGTTGGGTCTCTGGAGTAAGATACCCGCTTCTGGAATTTCCCTAATGGCGAGAGGTCCCAGCAGATCCTGTAGCCTTTGGACACCCTTATCTCCAAAGGAACTTTCCTAAGGGATTTCTCACACCTTCCCCAGGGATGAAAAGGGTCCCCAGGATCCAGCAGACGAGCTAGGACTTTTTCAATCATTTTCTCTGAGGCAGAATTTCCACCTCTTAGAGTCCATCTCCAATGCTTTGAAACACACCTATGCCCCTCTCTGCACGTGTTCATGAGGGTCCATATAAAAACCTCTTCATCGTAGTAAAAATACCAGGGTTTGGCCTATCTGGGCCAGAACCAGGCCTAAGGCTGGAAAGCGACGGGGCTGCAAGAGGGCACAGAGAATCGCTGGGTTTGGCCGTGCGCCTCTTGCCTACAGCAGACACAGTGCACTGCAAACGCCCCTCGTTACAACCATTTCCTTCAGGCAAGGGCCAGGACACCGTGTCTCCGGGACATTGCCGCCTACCCGGCAGACAGAACCCCTCCTCTCGCCCCCTTCTGGGCCTCCAGAGGTTTTTTGTTTGTTTGTTTGGTTGGTTTTTTGGGGTTTTTTGTTTGTTTTTTTTTAATACAACAGGACACCAAAATACTAAATGCGGTGAAAGAATGTGTGCTCACTCCTGGTATTCTGCGGTTTTCTCCCAGTAATGCCACATCCCCCCTTTTGGCTCTTCCTTTGAGCACCCCCTGAAACTCCTCAGTGTTTCCGTCGGAGACGCTCCGGCACATCAAGTCTCAGGCGACGCCGTCACCTGCGGGGTAGGAAGGGGGGGAGAGCGAAAATAAACAGCACGAAGGGCTGCTAGCTCAGTTCTTGTTAAATCAAATATTTAAGAAAAAAGGTCTAGTCGGGAGAACCACTGAAATACTGTCGATTTTCATTTACCTGCGCCTTCCTCAGAATTAAATTAACTCCATAAATACCTTTTTGTTTTCAAATCGGGGAGTTTGCCATGCAGGTCGTGTTTTTACTGCTCATTCTAACATTAAAAGGTTGTCGTAGTTTTATGGCTCTCGACGAGTCTGGGAGATATAGGAATTGAAATCGAAAGCCCAAATTCCTCACGATTTACTTACTGTCATCAGTAAAGCAGCAGATTTAGTTTCCACGGTCAAACTTGTCCTGAATGTCCTATGAGAGAGAATCGTGCACTTTCCCGCTCCCCCACGCCCTCTTCTCCTAGGTTTTGGTCTAACAAGGTAAATATCTCCAGAACCGCATGCGGTGACAATGAGGCGTTGCTTCGGACAGCCAACAGGTAAAAACAAAACCCCAAAAGAATCCATCCAGGACAGACCGACGCCCTCCGCAGAGGTGCCGGGATACGCCATTCAGAGATACAGGGAAGTAGAAATGTGTAGTGGATCGGATCCTATAAATACCATTACATGATTTCCTAGGCACATCCCGCTCGCGGCTCGGTCCTCTCTCCTCAACGCCACTTACGTGTTACGCGCTGTCATTGTACCAGCTTGTCTTTACACACAAGAATAATGCCCCTGTTATTCTCTTCTCTCCAAAGCTTCCACCTCTAATCATGTCGTAAAGAATAGCCTTAATAAAACAGTGATAATTACGCCATTATTGTTAACACTACCCATTAAAAATTTAAAAATAGGTTTTCTGGTTTGGTCACCCATTTGAACTAGGTATCACTTTTTTGCGGCACTGAATCGTTCCGCGGTATGTCAAAACTTTCTTATTTTTTTAAAGATGAAAAAACTTCAGGGTTTTTTAAAAGAAATTGATCGTGGGTTCCCAGTCCTAACTGGACAGTATCGGTCAAAAGTTATTGACACCCTGTTGACCGGCTAAGGAAAACAAATATCTCTCAGGGAAGGAGGGTGTGATGTGCCTTTCCTTCTGCAGGCTTAGCACTTTCAAGGAAAATGCTGAGCAAATCACTCTAGCAATGTTTTAACGTCCCCCTATTACTTCCTCGTTTTGGGAAGGGTGTGTGTTTCGTTTGTTTTTCGTATACGGGACTACATTCCAGACAGCGTTAAGGCGGGATTCAGCGTCCTGATCCCGTCTTGGCCGTCTATCAGCAAGGAAAGCTGCAAACTCGGAGAAATAAATAAGTTGGAAGAGTTTTGAGCATATTTATGGCATCCTGGCCGTGACCTAGCGAGCGAGAGAGAATAAGTTTTAAATCTCGGTCCGGAACATGCAGGAAAAAAAACCTCCCCATACCCATAGGGATACACTTTCCTATCTGCCTGGAAATTAATCCCAAATGAGGGAGTATTCTTCCAAATCGAGCATGACAGATCTGAGAGAAACACTAGACAGAAGGCAGTGCGCCGGACCCCGCATTCCCGGCGAGGCAACACTCCTCAGCGGCGGAGAGCGGGACGGGGCTCCTCGCTCCACCACGCCGCGTCACCGGCTCGTTTGACGTGCGAGGGGCTCTTGCGGCTGAGCCCTTCCTGGGGGATGGAAAAATAGACATTTTAAGAAGCCTTTAGTAATCCAATCTAAATTGACTCCAAAACTTCCAGTACTTTTTTTTTTTCTCTTCCGTTCTTAGATTCCACTCGGGCCTTTAACTCGCTGTGTTTACCGCTGGCATGTGTGTGTTTGGGGGGCGTGTGTCTGTCGTGCGGAGGTGTTCCGCAGCCTATGCTGCTGTGGGCTGCGTCAAGCCTTCCGTGGCAATGACCATCGTCTCGGGCTCAACAAAACCTCCGACACGGAGTACAGGACGGAGGGTTTCTTGGTGGGAACGCATTAAGAATGGGGTGAGGAAGGAGGCAGCGGTAACTCGTAAAGAAAGATGATAAAATTCCTGGGGATCGGCCAGCATAATCCACAGGAATCATCCCCAGGGCTCCAGTCTGCCAGAGAGAGAATTTCCCATTAACTTCCCCACAATCGTTTCCACCGCCCACTCTGGGAGCGCTCCCTTGCACTCGGAATTCAGCTCCTGATTACAGTCTTATTTAGAAACAGACATTAATATCCCTCTTCTTACTACCACCAAACTCGTTGTGATGGGGAAATCCTTTCTGTCTGCAGCAGATACCAACCAGCTTCTTCCCACAGGGCTGCTTGGCCAAGCTAGGAAGGAGGTGAGCTTCCTCGGGAAGCTGGAGCTACCGTGGGCCCGGGGGGAGGCCGAACCTTCACATTTCCCCCGGGGTGTCAGGAACATGAACACAGCCCCCCTGCTTACTTCAGCAAAGCGCAAAAACAACGCCACCAATCGTGGGAAGCGTCACCAGCGCGACACGGAAAGAGCACCCCCGCCTCGCCTTGTCTGGCCTTGCCCCACAGCTCCAGTCTGCACCGCTGCGCTCAGCGGGATCAGCGCTGCCCCTCTGCTCTGCTCAGCACCGAGGGCGGACAGCCTTATCCATCCATCCATCCATCCATCCATCCATCCATCCATCCATCCATCCATCCATCCATCCATCCATCCATCCATCCATCCTTCCATCCTTCCATCCTTCCATCCTTCCATCCTTCCATCCTTCCACCCACCCGGACCTGCTTCCCCGGCTCCGTGCTCACACAGCCCGCAGAGCCGAGCCCGGCTGCGGTAGGGATGGGCGGCAGGTCCTCACGGGGCACACGTCGGTCTAGAGGCTGGCAGGGGAGAGAAGGGAGAGGGAATTTAACAATGAATTTTCAAGAATTTTGCAAGCTTTGGAGCAGTGCATGCTTCACAAGCGGAAAGCAGCGCAGTCCAGAGTGTGTTATGTGCAAGATGTGCATTTGCATGGAAAAATACGTGCTGTATATACAGAGAAAAATGGAGAATGGTGGCCACAGCACTGTAAAAATTCGTGGTTTATCACCCTGAAAACAGTACACTTATTGCTAGAAGCACTCCTTAATCCATGCATCCAGCAGAACGGGAATCTTGTTTGCTTGTTGTTTGTTTGTGTCTCTGCATCCTGCTCGCAGGGCTAGACGGAAAATCACAGCATGTTTCCCATTGCGCTGCCTGTTCCCCACCGAAGCAACGTCACCTCAGATATGCCAGTAAATTCCTTACTGGGTTGGGATTGTAATTGGTTGAATGTTTTCTGTATCCTGACTAGCCAATAACACTCCGAGAAAAAAATTTAGAACAACCTAGTTACGACCGATGGCGAAAAATGACTTGACACTACACGTGTGAGGCAATATTAACTAAAGATGAGATCCTTACCGCATTCATTAGAAATATCATAATACGCCACAAAAAAAAGATAACACGTGCTGATGATGTATTTCTGATACAAGGTCCCTTTTTTTCAGACAAGTGCCGTCCAAATTGTTGCCTTGTCATGTCTGTTTTAACAACATCTGCTAGCTAGCATAAGCTCTGGCCTTGATAACTTGCATTTTTCTGAGCCCGAATTATTCTTGGCAGACCTTCTTCTTGCATCCCCCCACCCCCCGCCCCGAAAGTAGATAATAATTTGTGCAAAACAATTAGTTACAAAGAAGAAAGGAGAGGAGATATAAAACCCTCATGAAAGCGCAAGAACCGTGGAAAAATGGAAAAAGCGAAGGAAAAAAATAAGAGCAAAAGGTAAACGGCAGATAGGCGGAATAACTACAGTTACAAGTGAAGTAGTTGTATCTTTTCGTATGCAAAAAGCAATAAATATATAACCGCATTTCCAAACGGTAAACTAACATTTTAGTCTCAGTAAACAGAAAGCAATGACAATTATCCCGATAGGAACCGATATTGACCCAGAGCAAGAAATCAAAGCTATTTTTACATTCAAATGTCAGCAGCGCGTTTCTTTATCCTCAAGTTTGCAAAGGATTCTTAGAAGCCTTATAAATGCAGCTAGGCGGAAGCTGATTGCCAGCAATAAATAATGCATCCAAGGAAGAGCCTTGAGAACGTATCTTCTCACTTCCAGGATGCAGCTAAGGATCTTCGCCTCAATTCTACATCAAGGTTGTGGCTTAAAGCAGTCAAAGGGCTATTTAATTGTCAGGCAAGGCTTCCCCCCGCGGAACTCTCTCCGCATGTTACAACACCTTTGCAGCTCCATATGCATCTCTTTTTCACACTTCCCTCTCCATCTCAGGCTCCTACACCTGGCGCATCACGCATTTAGCCCATTCGCTCCGGCTCTTCCTTTCATCTTCCCAATGGCAGACGTTTCTATTTATCCACTGGCAATCAATGTGTGGCGTCACCGGTGGTACTGTAATGACGACTGCACCATTGAGGATGACAGCTTAGAAAGAAGAGGGCAATGGTGATCCCTCCCAGAGCAGCACAGCAGAGTGTAGCGCTCGCATCACAAGGTCACCCTATCTCACCGCTGACTCCTCTGCATTGGCAGGAGAGGGTTGCTGGGTTTGTACGAGCCTGGGGCGGGAGCAGGAGGGAGAAGAGATCCGGATTTTTTGTCTCCCCTCCCTTAAGCAAAGATACAATGGAAACCAGGAAGGAGATGGTGATGTTTCTGGAGGGGACTACTCTTGGCGCTCTAGTTGGCAAGAGGGTGCCTAATTTGTCCGAAGCAGTGGGGAGCCCCGCTGCGGAGCCGCAGGAGAAGATGATCCATCGGAACTGCATCAGCCCCAGACCTGGCCCCTTGTCGTCCCGGGAGAGAGGAGGAGGAGGAGGAGGAGGTGGCGGAGGAGAAGACGAAGAGGAGGTGGAGGTGCTGCCAGGGACAGGGACGGTGCCGGAGAGCCGCTCGGCGGCGGCAGCACTGCTTTCGGCCGGACAGCAGCCCCCCGCCCCGGAGCTCCCCTCCAGCAAAGGACAGCAGAGCAGCTCGGACACCGAGTCGGATTTCTATGAGGAAATCGAGGTGAGCTGCACCCCGGACTGCGCCACGGGGAGCGCCGAGTACCAGCACAGCAAAGGTACCCAACTCCTTCCCATGCCTCCGGCCCCACGTCCGCTCCGGGGCTGGGTGGCAGCACTGGTGGGGCGGGGGGCTGCCGGAGGGGGTTTTCCCCTAGCCAGCTGAGCGAGGGACAACGAAATCGGGTGTGCGTGTGTGTGTGTGTGCCTGCGCGTGTGTGATCTTCTTCCTGACTGACTGCTCACCTCCTTGCCACCGGGAGACTTGTTTGGGAGTCAGAGGACACGACACCGGGCAGCCCCCGCGTCCCTGGAGGGGAGCCAGGCTTCCCGCCGTGGATGCGTCAGGTCTGCAGCTTGTCCTGTAGGATCTTTTTGGCCAAGACAACCACGCGCTCTCCTCTTCAATCTGTTCTATTTTATTTTTATTCATCCCCATCGCCTAGACAGTGCATACTTCAGGAAATCCCTTACGATCTCCACACCGGCGGGGTTTTTTGTATGTGTGTGTGTAGGGGGGTGAGATCAAACGGGTTTTCTGGCCAAGAGCTGTTTGTGGTTTTGCAGAGTGAAATGTGCCCGGGCGACTGCGGAAGCGCCCATAAAGACCGTAAAATCGCTCGCCGACTCATGCCAGCCCCAAGTGCGGTAGCGAGGGCCTTGTTTGCACGTTGGGTTAAAAAAAAAAAAAAAAGAAAAAAGAAAAAAAAAAAAAAAGGAAGAAAAAAAAGAGGTCCAAATTACCTTGTCACTTCTATGTCTCGGTGGCGCCAGCTCGGAAATGGTCCCAATGAATTAATTGCCTTTGGTCTCGGGCACAATGAGGGAGAGTTGCATTTGAAAGCAAAGGCAGCGGACAGGCCCCTTTTCCCCCTGCCCCCACTCCCCACTCCCTATTCCCACCTTCCCAGCCCGGCAAAGACGTCCCTACCCTGACAACAATTCACTTCTCCTCCCTTCCCGTTCCTCAATGACTTCAAGAAGCCGGGAAACGTAGAGAGCGCTGTGTGTCCTCCCTTGTCCCTTAAAGGCTCGTTGAAAAGATCCCATCCTGTCCTTTGGAGTCTTAGAGGAGATTCCTAAGGCCTCACCTTCCCCTCAGGGAAAACAGTCTCTGCCTGCTGACTGCTCCACTCCTGGGTCCTTGCTGGCCTGGAGGAAGGGAGAGCGGAGCCGTGCTACATGGACGGCGGGCACACCTGCCTTTTCCAGACACTCCGGGTCGGGGGATGCTGCGGCGCACCGGTTTCCCAGTGCGGGAAGCGAGCGGGAGGCTCAGGGAGCAGACACCGCCATTGCGGGGGGTGTGTGTCGGGGAGGGTGGAGGACAGGTAACCTCCCAGCCAGAGTGAATAAGCACACTCAAACCCTTAGGCGGTGTTTCATCCCCCTTCTCCCTGCCCTCCTCCCCGGTCCTCCTCGGATGTCAGCGCCCCAATACCCCCAGTACACCGGGGCGGGCACGGAAACGCCGAATGGGGTGGAATGGGGGGCCGAAGCGGGTTCGCTGGGGAGGCGGACGGCGAGCATCCCTCCGTGCCCGCCCGCCTCCGAGCGTGTGTCGTTGCTCCGGGCTCCCCACGCAGGGCCGTGCTCCGAGGCGTTGGCCGGCAGCCCCAGCGGCGGGGGGGATCACCCCAAGGGCAGCGGAGGCAGCGGCGGCTCCCAGGGCTCGCTGACCTGCAGCGCCAGCGACCAGATGCGCCGCTACCGCACCGCCTTCACCCGCGAGCAGATCGCCCGGCTGGAGAAGGAGTTTTACCGGGAGAATTACGTGTCCAGGCCCCGGAGATGTGAGCTGGCGGCTGCTCTAAATCTGCCAGAAACCACCATCAAGGTACACGCAGCTCGGACATGTTTCCAATTAGCACGATATAAATCTGTATGACCGAACTTCCTTGCAAAACTCGGGAAAGCACTTCGCCGGCATAACCCTCCCTCTCAGCTCCCCCGCCTCCCGCCCCTTTCCCGGCCCTGCCCGCACCCTGCAGCAATGCGGGAGACGGGACACGGCTCCCGGAGCCATCCCGGCCAGCGCCACTAATCTGCCCTCTCCCTAGCAGATTATTTTTAATCCTCCCTTCGGTTCAGTCCAAATCTCTCTCAGCTCTTGGGGGAGGGAAGAGGAAGCCGGTAGCAGATCTTGTTTCGATCTCGCTTTGCTTTGACTTTTCCGAGACATTTGCACATGAAAACAAACCCGATAGCAAGAATCCCAGGTAGTTCTGGATGCGAAAGGGCAGCAGTGAGGCAGACCCGCCAGGCTGGCCGGGACCCAGGGACGGGGGCTGGGGGGGCAGCAGGGCAAGCCCTAACAAGCAAAAGGGAAAACAAGCACCCTAAAAGGGCTGCTCCTCTGGGTCTCCCGATAGATTTTTATAGGGGCTTAACTGATCCCTCTGTACGTGATGACAACTCCCTCTAGGAGGGAAGGCTGGCGCCGGTCTCCGCTCTCCGGCAGACACACGTCCGTCCGCCGCCCTGGGAGTAGGGCCGGGGCCGGCGGACAGGCGGAGCGGGGCGGCGGCGGGTGACGGCTCTCGCTTCTCCTCTATCCGCAGGTTTGGTTCCAGAACCGCAGGATGAAGGACAAGCGGCAGCGCCTGGCCATGACCTGGCCTCACCCGGCCGACCCGGCGTTTTATACGTACATGATGAGCCACGCGGCAGCCACCGGGAACCTGCCGTATCCATTCCCGTCCCACCTGCCCCTGCCCTACTATTCCCACATGGGCATCGGCGCCACATCGGCCTCTGCCGCCACCCCCTTCAGTACTCCCCTGAGGCCTCTGGACACCTTCAGGGTCCTCTCCCACCCGTACCCGAGACCAGAACTGCTGTGCGCCTTCAGACATCCCTCTCTCTATCCTGCCCCAACTCATGGACTCAGCAGCGCCGGGGGCAACCCCTGCTCCTGCCTGGCATGCCACAGCGGCCAGTCCAACGGGCTGGCGCAGAGACCCTCCGGATCAGACTTTACCTGTTCGGCCACAACCAGGACTGACTCCTTTCTCACTTTCACGCCCTCTGTGCTGAGCAAAGCCACCTCAGTTTCCATGGACCAGAGAGAAGAAGTACCTTTAACGAGATAAACCTTTGTCTCAGGGTTGTTAAACACTCATCCCTTTCCCGGACTTCTCTTCGAGTTAATGTACCTACAGCCCATGTTTATTTAATCGTGCTCTCTCCTCAGCCGTGGACACCCACAGAAAAAAGAAAAAGAAAAAAGAAAAAAAAGAAAAAAGAAAAAAAAGAAAAAAAAAGGACTAAAAATAACTCAGTCTTAAAAGGATTTACATTCCAAGGGGAAAAATAAAAGAAAGAAGGAAGAAAGAAATTACTAGCGATTTATCTCTGACAAGGAATTTAGGCACGAAGGAGGAAGAAAATCAACTCGAATTAAATATGCTCCTGCCAGCTACCTATAGAAATGTGTCGGGACTTTCTTTTCCGTGAATGGACTTCTTCCCAAGGGCTGGGGCTTCTGCGGATCACAACAAACCTCATGCACAAACCTATGAGAAGGAGAAGGAAAATCTGAAATACTTGAAAGAAACACTCTCTTGATAACGAAATGGCTTGTGCTCATGAAGAAAGCAGATGTAATCTCTCAGTGTTCTGAAAATAAAAACAAGCAAACAGAAAAAAACCCCAAAACCCAAACCCCAAAAGGTTTCCGGTTTGCAACTCGGCAGTATTATCCAGTTGTCTCTATGGAAAATAACAATGCTTTACCATAAAGAAAACCTGTCATTCTGTACACTACTTTCGTAGTTTAATTGCATTCTTTACCCTCCCTTGTCTCGTCCTTCGTTGTGAGCAGAAATCCAGCATTTCATTTCCTCTTTCATTCCAACTTTTATTTTTAAGAGGCGGACTGGAACTGGCAGGGGAAAAATACCAGCTCCTGCCTCTTTATGGGTCAGAGCTAGTTGTCCTTTAAATAACAATGTTCTATTATCAGTCGCTGAAATGTGCACACACTGAAAAAATTAGCAAGTGATGTATATGTAAAGAGGGGTTTTGAATATCGAATGTACAATGCTCTGTGAGCAAAGACCCCGTGCCAAACGCTAACAAGCCGCCGAGGGAAGAGATTAGAGGTGACAGGGAGCACAACTCCTTCAGACAATCACCAGTCTGTAAATTGGAGCAAAGGCGATTTCCCTTCCTTTGTACTTCAGCCTTCAGTTCTTTCATTGCCTTTTCCTTGCTGCGTCTTTTTTTAAAATTATTTTTTTATTTTATTTTAAATGAATTATTTCATTTGTTTGGTTTCGTGGTTTTTTTTTCCTCCATCCCTAATCTTCGCGTATGTGTGTGTCCTTCACACTGATCACTCTTCCTTCTTGAGGAGTATTTCTTTCACAAACTCACCCACCCGTCTCCTTTCCAGAGGGTATTTCGGAAGAAGGTAGCATCATTGCTTNCATAAGACGAATTTCACCGTGGAGTTTTTAATAGTTACAGTTCAACAAGCAGGAAAATAAATGCTGGACAGAACAAAGACGTGTTGACACCTCTGTATCTACTTTGTACTAAATTGTTCAGAAGCCTCTGGTTTATTGCCACACCGGAGACTTTCTGTCTTTAGGAGAGGGAGTGCATAGTAGCTTTTCCCTATAGCTGATGGAGAGCAGGGAAGAGACATGAGCGTGCCAGGATATATTTTCTCCTATAAAAAAATATTGTTTATTAGAGCCTTTAAAAACCTGATCCGAAGTGACAATCTTTAAATCATTAAGGCCAGATTATTCCACCCTTTGCAGATGAGATTTCCTCACGGACATGGAAAGCAATGGCCCTTTTTGAACACTCACAAATAGATTCTCCCTCCCCGTCCCCCCACCCCCCGGAAATAACAATTGTAAACAGCATCCAAGGGCAGAGCCGAACAACATCCGAGCTTTGCAAGCCTTTCCCCCTCTTTTACTTGTCTTTTATCAGTCAGAAGAACCAGTCCGATAAAACAGGAGCTGCGGAGCCAGCGCTTGATACCATTCCCACAGCGACTCCGGGAGAAGGGAGCGCTGAAGAGCTCGGGGGAGGGGCGGCATGGCAGATGAGCACTATCCACCAAAAACGGGGGCTCCTGCATAGCACACGAGCCCCCGTTCCTCGGCCAGGCGCAGGCACCTGCTGGGCCGAGAGCGCAGGCCAAGATCCGGCCGAGGCTGCTGCTGCGATCGCGGCGCCAGTTTGCTCTCGCAAAATGACCGGTTCAGAAAATGCCATCGGCTGACGCACAGGGATAGATACATACACATACATACATATTCAAATACGTATCTTTTATATATTTAGGTGCGTGTGAGAGAAAAATAACATTTAAGCCTCTGATTACCACTTCCACCCGTGACTGGGACATCCCCGCTTAGCAGACGGGGAGCGGGGAGGCAGGGACAGGGACAGGGACAGGGATAGGGACAGGGACAGGGACAGGCAGCGCCCGTAGCCGGCACGGTCGCCGCTCTCCCCGCGGCTCCAGAGCCGCCCTCCCGATCGGCCACTCTCGGAGGATGGTGCGGCAAAGGGTGGCTGTGGATTTCTTCGCGGCTCGGTCACAGGGCAGAGATTGCCTGCGACAGGTAAATAGGCTGCGGGTCGCCGTAATGCCAAGAGTATTTTCAGTTAATAGGGGAGGGAAAATGAGGTGTCTGGAGCGATATTGGAAAGTACAAGATCGATGATCCGTCCTCGTGTCCAATCAGCAGCCTTTAATTGACTGTATTTTCTAGGTAATTGAGCCGCTGTGCTCCTAAATTGAAGTGGAAGATATAACAATACATCTCAGTGGGAGGAATTACTCATTACTTCATAATGAAATTTTCCATTTGCTGCGTGGGGCCCATGCCGTTAACGCCTTCGCCGCCGGCGGTGTCCGCGGCCCCACGTGGGGCGTTGGCTCTGGGCACGCGTGGGGCATTGACGGCTCCAAGGGCACACACAGGGCACGCAGCCGGCAGCAGGTTCTGCCTCTGGCCCCCAGCCACTGCCACCAGGCAGGCATGGCCTCGCCCTGGTCGGGGATGAGACCCTTCGAGGAATTGGGGTGAGGTCCCGGGGGAGCCGGTGACGGGCACCTGGCCCCTTGTCACCAGCGTGAGTGGAGGTGTCCTCGGGGTACCCCATGTGCTACATAGGGTTCGCTCCTTGGCCAGCCAAATTCAGCTCCTAAAGGCCGTCCCTCCCACCCCCCACCCCCCCTTGTTAGGGTTTGATTGATTGCCTTATTAAAGCGTGTTCTTGTAAGTGTGACCGAGCTGATTGCACTGCATATGTTTGGGATAATGCTCATTTTAAACAACTGAATAATAATACTACTAATAAAAAAAGGAGCAGAAGAGGAAGAAGATGAGCTCTAGAGAGCGGGTTAAGCCTAAACAATCCCGGGGAGCAGCGCTGTAACTCGCGCATTAAATTGCTCCTTTACTATCAAATCACTCAGCCCATCTTTGTTGTGTTTTATCTGTCACCTCCTGTACCATTAAGTGAAATAGCAACGAGACTGACGCTTACTTTCCCGTCTCGGACTATATGTTTTTATTAAGGTTGTATGATTAAACTGGATCGGATCTGCTTTCCCAGCACTATGCTTTACTTCAGCACCTAAATCATTGGCAAATCCTCTCTCCGCATTTCACGTTTTCTGCTGGGTTGTTCGGTCATTTGCTGGCACCTGCAGAAAAGCATGCGGCTCCTTTAGCTTTTTGGCTTGTCTATCAGACAGATCCTTTTGTTTTCTATTATTCTCCTGCTCGCCTGGCTACTTTATTTTACTACCGAGTTTAGCCCCTGAAAACACCCTCCACCATATGTCACCCCAAGGCTCGCTGTCCTGCCTCTTACAATAGTGTCACCCTGGGGTGACACGTCAGGATGAGCTGAAGTGTCTTTAACACAAATGGCTTCATTTAGGCGCATCAGGTTCCTGGGTGGATGTAAAGGGAGAGAGAAACCAGCCCCACGCGCTTTTTGCTTAATCCTTCTGCCCGGAACCCCTTCTATGTTGCCTGCCTCGTTCAGATCTTCTCGCTTCTCCTTTTGTGAGGCGGGAGCGTCCCGTCCTGACCCTGGAGAGCTGGTACTGCTGAAGGGTTGGGTTGTGACAGGTTAGGGTAGATCCCCGCAGGAAATGGTCCCTGTTTTAGGAAGTTTTTCTTCTTTCTCTCAGGTAGAAGAGATAGCTAGTCCAAGATTTTCTAACAAGAAAACAAATAGATCACAACCTCTGCCCTCCATTTCACCGTTTGCCTCCCCCTCCCAGCCCCGCTTTTTTTTTTTTAATTTTTTTTAAAATCGGTTAAACTGAGCGTATCTACTACCAAGAATGTAGTGCAGGTTTACACTAATATTTACCAACCTCATTTTAAAGAATCTCCATCGGTGTATTGCATGCACATATACACGCAAAGCAAACACATAAAGTGATTTTCCCAGCTGCCCTCTCTGCAAAGAAGTGCCTGGGACTTCAGAGACAGAAATTGCCACTTAAGAACATCACATGAAAGTATTAAGTAATTATTTAAAACAAGGCTGTTTAGAAAAATATTTGTGTTTATTGCAGCTGCTCGATTGGCCTCGTTAAATCTGGGGAGCATTTAAATTGTGTTACAGTCTCATTTAAATCCAGTTTCGTTCCAGCAGGCTGCAAAGCCTGAATAGAACCAATCACTCCATAATGATGATGAATGAGAAATTAATTCAGATACAAGCAAGACAATTTAGGCCTTCATCTGTTTAAATAGCCTTCCAAGATTATTCGCAATTGCAGGTCACAGATTTAATCAATTGTCCAATCTTGTGAAAGTCATATCCTTGCATCTTCATCGAGATTATTTATAGCGCGGCGAAGCCCAGTGAAAGGTATACGCTCTTAACAGGAACAATTACTTAAAGAGAAGCGTTTGCAAAATGAAAAACAAATGCCTCCGTGGGCAGTAAATGATCAAACGCTTCCTCGCTCTCCCGGCACATCCTCCCCGGCCTGAGGAAAGGCACGGAGCTGCAGGTGGGGAATAAAGGGGACCATCACCAAACTCCATCCCTGCCGTATCGGCTCTTAGGCTCTTCAACGCAACCACCCGCGCTCCTTCATGGGCCACCCAGCCCAGTCTCTGCGGGGCCGTGCTTTGCTCCTGAGGGCGATGGCCGCAGAAAGGACACGTTTAAAAGCAGCTTTTAACCACGCAAGAATAAGCAGACCGCGCCGCTGCTGAGCCCGGGGATGCCAAGCTCTCCTGCGGGGAGCCCTGTCGTTTTCTGCCTCCGACTGGCTCCTACTCGAGATATATATGTGTACCAGCAGTCCTGTTCTAGGCCAAACCCTGCTAATGCCCCGGCCCAGCCTTATACACAACTGGCCTCCCCCTGGCGCGGGGCTCGCCCGGATCGGGATGAAGCCGGCAGAGAATCACTGTACCTCTCCTGGAAGCGCCGGCTCCTTCTTTCGGGCTTGGATGGACCAGCCTCATTTGGGAAAGCCCGAGGTCCCGAATAACTCAGGGTTAATAAAGCCTCTACAAAAGTTGAAATAAACCACTTTCGTAACGGGGAGAATTGTTTCACTGCTCGAAAAAGGGGTGAAAAGCAGCGAAGACAGCAGACTTGTTTGTCAGGGTGCCGGTGTATAACTGCCTCCTCCCGCCCCTCATGACTTCTCCAAACACCTTCCATGTACCTGGGGCCCTCATCCCGCCGGCACTGACGCCCTGTCTGGGGCGGCAATTGCAGGCTCCTGCCCAGACTCGAGGCACCCCTCGATTCTGGGCTCGGAGGAACACCTGCTGCCCCAAAGAGCCTTACCCCAGTGCACAGGGAGTACAGTGCGAAGGGAAAACCTGGGGGATGGTAGGGGTGGAACCCGGCCCCACGTCCTCTGTCCAAGGGACCCTGAAGGTGGGACTCCGAGGAGCGCTGGGTAGCGCTGGTTCCCTCCGGCCCCGTTCCACTCCTGGGGACGCGGGGCTCACCGAAGAGCCCCGGGGAGCCACGACAGTCTGACCGCAGAGAGGAGTGGGTTTCATGGGTGGGAGTGGGCGAGGGTCAGCGCAGGTGGGTCAACACGACGTGAGACGTCCTCTCAGTGAACAGGGAGCCCCGCATCAATGTAGTTTTTCCGCACGGGAAAGCAGAGCGTGGGCCGCACTCACCCACGGGCGCGGCTGGGGTGGGGTAACACGAGGGTTTCGGGCAGCAGAGCGGGCCGGAGGAGCCGTGCGGGTACGCCGCCCGACACGGGGACCTGGAGCAGCGCCTAAAACAAAAGCCTGCCTACAGGACCCCCAGAGCTCCAAGGAGCCGGTCTCAGCGACAGACTTTGATGTATCGCTGTCCAATTAGTGCCTTTAATTGGTGTCCTCTGGGACAGGCAACCCGGGAGCTGAGGCGGCGAGGGCTCTCTCGGCAAGCCCCGTCCGTCCGCTCGCAAGGTAACAGATAAATAATGCGGCCGGGAGGCAGGAATCCTGCATCCCTCTCCCTCCGAACAGGAGCGGGGAAACCACCAAGCAAACCCGGGGCCAACTGCTGGCAAACAGCCCCGCGAAGCTCCGTGCCCACGGACACCCGTGTGCCCGGGCAGGGAGGGGCGGGGGGTGTAGCTGCTCCCACATTTATCCCGGCTCCGGCCATCGACGCCCCCCTCCCCGCCTGCTGAGGAGGGGGGTCAGCAGCGTGGAAACGACGCTGCTTAACACATACCGCACGTTCCCTCCAATTTGGCTAATGAAGGTGGCCTGTTAAGCGTAATTTTAGGGGTTAAATGAGGCTGAGTGCAGATTTAAAGACGCTTGATAAAACATCTTATTAGAATGACAGCAATTGTATATATAGATGCCATTACAGCGGTCTGGATTTACCTTGGGGGAGGAGGAGGAGGAGGAAACAAAGCAAACACTCTCACAGGGAGGGAGGAAAACGCTTCGCCAATTTATTCTAAACCAAAAACGCTTGGTCGAAAGAGAAATTGATCGCTTCATTCATCAAATGAATAAAATACATTTCTGAGATCAGAGGGTGCTCGAAGAGAGAGAGAGAGAGATGGGGGTAAAGTTCGTAGTTGACAAGAACCATCAAAAGGAGCAAGAAGTCATTGGAAGCTCACCTTGAAGTAATTCTGGTTTTCTTCTATTTTATCCTTTTTCCTTGTTTCTTTCTTTTAATTTTTTCTTTTTCTTCGGGTAGTCAGAAAACATTTTAAGGAAAAAAAATCACCCGAAGATAAGAGAACAGAGGAAGACAAGATTTTTTGATTAATAAGGAAATCAATTTGGCAGAACGGAAAGGACGCTGACTTCTCAAACTCGCTGTTAGCAGAGGCGTCTCTGGGGAAGGCAAGCAGCTCGAGGCTGTTTCGGGAGCCATCAATCCCTAATACCTGGGTACACCTCAAAAATAAGCCACCAGAGTTTTTACAAGAAAGCATCTCTGATCGATATTTGTAAGATGAACTATTTTACTTGCTCTTCTGCAGTTGTGTTTTCAGTGTTAAAATATTGTCATTTCACCACATTTTTCCGAGCAGCAATACAGGGTTACATCAGAGGCGTCTTCTATGTGCAGTCCCCAGAAGCTGTGGGTATGTGGGTCATGTACTGCCACGAAAATTCACAGCCTGAAAATCCCCATTTCCCCACTCCTTACGGAGACCTTAATTTGCACCGGGATGGGTACTCTGCATTTCTTATTTAAGGGAAAAGACCCTAACGATCCGGTCATCCAGTTCTCTCAACAGCTCGATTTCACCTTGCTAAATTTTATTAAATAAACATTTTACTCTCTTTGTCTTGCTTGCCTGGCACCAGATTCTGAAGGTCCTAACTTGTCCCAAAATGCATTATTTTGCCTACATAGGGGAAGTTTGCTTACTGCTGTTGCAGTGCAGGATCAAAGATGAGTTTCAGAACAAATAAAGCAACGACTATAACTAAATCCACACGATTAATATGAATCACTCCTGGGAATTATCCTACAATTATTCTAACGTTTACTCAAGCCTGTGTACTCAGGGAGGGAAGTTTTCTCTAATGTGGAGGCACTGAGTCATAGGTTCCAAAATCACTTTCCATAAGTGACCTGAAGTAAAATTTAATTCAAACTCAAAAGGTCGAATTTACTATATAGTAGCTATGTAGTAGCACAGTCCTGCCTCCTCTCACAACCAAAAATGAAGTAGAAAATCATGCAGGAAAGAGAAGGGGAAAAATAAAGGGAGGGGGGTAGGGGAGAACTCCTAACTTTGCTAATCTTTATGCTTCCCTTTCAGCCAACTAAAATGTGGAGTGGAATCTATTCTGGAGGCAGGAGAGCAGTCAGCCTGCGCTGGTTTGGCTCTGAATGACGTTCTAACCCTGCTCCTGTTTTAGCAGAGATGTGTATTTAGGCAAATGGACAAGTCTGAATGTCTGAGCCATTCTCAGCCCCAAGCAGGGCATTACTGCCCATTAACTCTGGCTCTCGAGGTACAAGAAAATAGAGGTTACATGACCTTATACCCGCCCTCCCTCTGCTTTGGCAGTCACAGCTTCCCACCTGAAAGCCTGGGTGTCATTTGGGCCACAAAGGAAAGTTTTTACAAAAGAGCTATACTGAAGCATCGAGCAACTGAGTCATATATTGATGGCAAGGAGACAGCTATTCCTAAATCTATTTAGTCCCCATTTAATCTAACCTAACTTCAGATCATGACCCCAGGTCCTGCAAGGGAAAAAAAACTGAAATGTCACTAATTATGATTCCTTTCTTTTGATGTCAGTACATCAGTTGCTATCCATGTGTCTGACCCATCTACTGATTTTTTGTATTTTATTCCAGTTGCTACTTGTATCTCAAGGGCAGTATGCAAACATTCGTAAAATAATACTGCAAGACAGTATAAACGACATTATGAACTCCATTTTATGATATTGCTCCAGAGAAAAAAAGAAAGCCATGTTCACTAGTGGGAGTTTGCTGTGGGTTCACCAGATCCAGATGGAGGAATCAGAGATGCTAGCACTCTCTATGCTGGCTCCCAGTACTGATTGCGTTGTCCCAGAGGGTATCCCCCAAATCAACATTCCCCAGCCAAACCCAAATTGCACTTAACACCACAAAGAGGCAGTCACCAGAGATTTGGAGCAAGTGATGATCAGCCATACAGCAAAGTTTTAGTGTGTTCGGAATCTTAAACAACTCCTACGGCCAAGGCCAATTTTTGTGTTTACTTTGTCTTCGATGACAGCCTCACTCTTTAGCCAAAAGGAAGATATTCCAAGGTCTGGCTTTAAATTTCTCAAAGCCCCGCTATGCAATTAGAGTGACACTTCTGCACTGGAATGCATGGCTTTGCTATGGCAACAACATATCATTGGTGTATAACTCCACCAAGGGCAAAATCATCTACCCTGATAGCCCCAATCACTTTTTTATGCAGGAGCATAATTCTCACAACAGCCTTTCCTTGAAAAAGTGGCTGTAAATTAGAGCATCTGTGTGCATGTCATCTCAGTTTGTCATGACCACTCCTTCAGCAAGGGATGGTACTTGATGCCTCCTGTAATCCGGCACACCAGTAGAAATCAGAGTTGCTGTTACATCATCATATTGTAAGTGTACAATTAGTTATTTCCTAGACCTGTTAAACTTTTGCTTTATAAACTGATAGGTTAAATCTAGAGGAATCTAAGGCTTGATCTGTACACCACAGACCGTTAGATTTCTTCCAGTTAATTTTTACTGAGTGCAATATGATACATTTGACTTTCAAAATAGGTGCTTGATGTGACCTGACTTATCAGTTTATGGAGAATCTTGATAGTATACGCCAGCCACGATTCGTTGGTTAAAGCAAACAGAATAGACCAGAAAAATAAAAAGCCTCCATGTTTCTTTATTTATAATAAAAGTTGTTCAGTAATTTATCCTTCTGTTCTTCTCAGCTAAGTTACTGAACTTTTATTACCCAGCATTTTCCATTAAAGAAGTTTACATGTGGTAGTAAAGTACATCTCTATCTTTGCTCTGACAACCTAAGCAAACCTGAAATTTGTGTGAGGCGCTTTCTTCAGTTACTGAGCTCTGAATGAGGCTTTCTCTTAACACTGTCACCGATTTTACAGCCTCCTCTCTCAAAGCAGGAAAGCCATAACTACCTACACGGTATCAGGGTATTTTGCATTCATTCCATCAGCAGCCTGTTTTTATTTCTATTTAATGTTTCTTGTCCAGGCAACAAAGGACTGCAGTAGCCCAAATGCAGGTCTGCAGCACTGACATAAGTCTGCATGTTCACGCATTTCTTCACTATAACACTGCTTTTCTCCACCTCTTTCTTCTTGTATGTGTTCATGTAAGCACTGGGCTCCTAAATGTCTTATTTTGTATTTTGCAATATTTAGAATATTTTTTTTTGTCAGCTCAAATTTCTCTGTGACATTCATGCGCCTTAGCTGCAGGACTGACCTGATATCCAGAAAAACAGATTTATCAGAGGAATATAAAAGGGATTACTAATAAAATAAAGGCCATCTGATAGTTCTGCTGTATGAACAGTCTTCCATAGACATGGTGGCAGCTATGGAGGTCTGCAGGTGCCACATACACAATATGGCAAGTGCATTTTTGACACAAATTTGATTAGCATTAGGTATGTACATATTTCTGACCACCCGATTACAACAGCCAGTAGTGCTGAACATCCCAGTCCGTGCAGAACCACGTTAGCCAAAATCCCATTTCATGATAATGTCTATACCATTGACGCTCTTCTGTGCTCTTCAAATTAGCCCATTTTTAACTTGCTTTAAATAGTTGCTGGCACCTACTGATTGAGGATACTGTAGGGATAACATATAACATGTTAAAATTAGAATGTCTAGAGGTAAATTCCTTACAGAAGCCTGGGCTGAGATATTTATAAACTAACACCATAATCTCATTAAAATAAATCAGATGTGCCATGCCAAGACATATTTTTTCATCAAAACAATGTTGACTGACATATTTGGGAGAGGAATGCAAGTTATTAAATTCTTATTGTGTCAGTTTCACTGTTATTTTCTTTTCTTTTTAAAAGATTTTCCAAATTGTTGATTCATTCTCTAACCCAGTAGGCATTTTTTAGTATCTTCTTTAGTTAATCATCTTTTTAAAAGTGCTCAGTCTTCCTCTGTGTTAAGATTACATCACCCTGATTTTCAGCTGAAGATTAAAACACTGATTTTACACTTCCAGCTAATAGTAGATTCACACTGTTGAGAGGATTTCTTTTGGTTTTGCTATATTTTAGAATTTTCACTGCTTTCTGCCCCCTTTACTGCATATTACTCCCGTATTTTTCCTATTGTCTGTAAATTCCCTTGTCAACTTTCTGTGTTTTATAACGTGCAATGTAGGCTAATTGCTATGTAATACAATTCCTTCTGCATGTTGTATGGTGATTTTTACTTGAGATTTTTGCCTTCATTTTGCTCTCTCTGAGGACTGTTCTGGAGTCAGAAACTTGCCCTCCATGTAGATATTTCTCATATGCAATGTATTTCCGGTCTCCAGCCGCCCACCAGTTTCCAGTCTAAAAATTAATACATCATAACAAGATCCAAAAAAAAATTTTTTTTCCATGCTGGACATCATGCCTTCCAAGATGTGGATTTACCCACGATTTTTAGAAACTATCAGTGGTGGTTTATTGCTAGCCGCATGAGATAAAGTTGCACACATGCTGAGCTGAGTTTGTCCAGATGCTGCTATTTTTATGCCTAGATATCGCAGACAAAAGTGTAAGAGGTAATGCATCCCAGTCTTGGGTTTAATTTGGCAGTTTTTGACACGCACCTGTCAGCACCCTGGTCTTTGTTAGTTAGTACATCAATCCATATGCTTTTGAGACCAGTTGGTTGTAAGTTATAATTACCAAGTTTGTATTCCCTTCTTCCTTCCTGTTCACATGACTACTCCCACCAGGTGCTAGTGCTAATGACTATCTTCTCACTAATAAAACTTTCCTCTTACCTGACTGTGCTATCCATACACCTTACCACTTTTGTAAAAGAATCCAAAGAAATAAATTTCTTCATATTCTTTGTTACATTCATTCAAACTTTCTTGTTTATTGTATCATATTTTCAACTGGAAACATGTTTGTATCTTGCAGCTGTCTTCCTTGGAGTCACTGTACTAAACCCTCTTGCCATTCTGTCTGATTCCCAGCAACTCCCCTTACCCATGAACAAGACACATTCTTCATGCAACTTCTCTCCTATTACTATAAGTTCTATTCTTCCACTGAAGCAAAAGTTGCACTTCAGACCAGAAGCTAAGTCCTGAGAACAATCTTTGTGACTTGTAAGTGTGGAAGAGCCTCTAAAGAGCTGATATGGATATTCATCTAGCCATGCCTCTTGCTTCCTTCTCAAACCCCCAAAGTCTTTCTTCAACCCTCTACCACAAGTTGCTGTGAGTATCAGAGGTTGATACTCACAGGACGATTTCACAAAATTTCTGCTTATGCAGTGCATTAATTCTCATTTTTTATCTTGATCATCTTGGTCACTTCAATGTCTTTTTGGCTCCCTGCAACTTGACAGATAACCAATTGTGGCATTTTTATTTCTGCATCCAGTTTGATACCACATTTTGGAAAGCCTATGACATTAAGCATTTGATTTAGTGAAGGATAGCTACATCTCATAGCCCTTAATCAATAGCTTAGGGATTTGTTGGTATCACTATATTTCATGTCAGTTCTTTTCTGGTGACTTCACATTCCCTAGGGATTTTGGTCATCTCATGTCATTTTATGCCACCATGGAGATCTTCAATGCAACATTCAGTGATGACAAATTAGAAGTGAAGGTACATGGATGCACTAAAATAAATCTTAAATTGTGTCTTTGAATCTGGAGAGTTATTCCAGCACTTTTCTGAATATTCTTCCAATAAGTCTGCAAGATTTTCAAAGTGAAAATTGAAGTCTAATGATGGATTTATGCTACATATAGTCAACAAATCCTCTCTGCTTGTTACCTCCATTTGAATTACCACTATGAGCTACCACATCACTTTGGGAATTCATGTTCAGTTATTCTCAATCTTTCAGAGGTTTCAGCCATTTCAACCACATACTACTCCAGATCCACATTCTGTGATAAAATCAAAGGTGGAAGCGGACGTGGGACCATTTACCATGTGATCCAGGTAATTTAGTTAAAGTGACAAGTCCTTAAAATATATTTATATCTCAAGAAATTCACATTATTTTCCAGCAATTCTTCCCCTGAAGATATTGATAAAAATAATGAGCAGTGGTGACTCATAGGAGAACTGCTGGAGGAGCTATGATTGTTCTCCCTTAGGTGAGGACTGTCTCTTCTGGTAATCTATTAGTTATCTGGCTTTCAACTTATTAAATAAGTGTTGCACTCAAATACTTAACTTTTTATATCAGAATCTGGGTTAAATCAAGGCATCCAGAGTCTATCAGAGAAATGCAGATATCTTTGCCATCAAAATATATTATAAAATGAAAAAAAGGGTAAACCCTATTAATAAGATTCTTCCTTAATAAAGCAGACATAGAAAAAAACTTTTTGTGACAATTAATTGCTTTGCTATCTTATCATTCTCTGTTGATTTCATCTTACATTACTTTTTCAATGGCTTTGCCTGGAAGCAACTTATTAATTTTAACTTTAGTATCCTGATTTTTTTCCCACCCTTTTTGAAATTGCCTCAGACATATAAGATTTGCTACACGCCTTTATTGCACCCTGTATTCTTCCATGTTCCATGGCATTCTTTGAAAGGAAGTCTAAAATTCAATTCCATAGATAGATTATCTACTCAATTTGATCACCTGTGTTTGCAGACTGCTCTTCAATCAAGCACACTTGGGACTTTCTATTCCACAATTTCAAACACTTCTATCTGTTAGCAGGCAGGCCAGAACAGCTTTGCCAAATGGACTCATTTTGATCTTGCTATTTGGAATGTGCAGAGCCTTGAATTTTAACTTTGGGCACAGCACTTGCTGCAATTATGTCGCATTCAGCTCCACTGTCTATTTGGAATTCACTTTTTATCCATTTCTATGCAGTGTCAGAAGACACCTGCTATGGAATATACCAGTGTAGATTCAGTTAAGAGATTTAGTCAAACCTTTGTTTTGTTAACAGAGCTTCATCCTCCAGCTGCATTTTCCTATTGGAGACCAGTGCCAACACCTTGACATGGTGTCAGTTCTCTCCAGGGGTATTGGAAACACAGCCAGTCTTTACACCATGTTACACCCTTCCAGTCACACATTGTTTGGGCATGTGTTTCCAATTGTATGCTTCATTCTTTCAGCGCTTATTAGATACTTGGATTAAGAAAACGTGCTTTCTGCTGTGTTTCAAATACCTTTGCAACTTTGAGTTTGTCTCTTGCATTGAAGTTGCAGTGGCCTAGTTACCCTTTATTTTGTCACAGATAGTTTTGTTTAGTCTGTTAGTCTGTTAACATTCATGCGATTTGGCTTTACCACACAGACTGATGACTTAATGGGACAGACATTTCAACAAGGAGGTAGTTTCTGCTAAACAGAATTTATTTCCTTGAAAGAGCTGTTTTTTTCATGAGTCTTCTTTCTGATGCTTAGTATAACACATCTAATTCCTCTTGCATTTATCTGCTTCACTTAAAATACGTACATTAAACTTTGCTGTGCTCCTAATCATTCACTAGTTTTGCATTTTTCTTCCTTCTCTTTGAAGTAACACAACACTAGAGGTAAGGGAACACTAGTGCTTCTCTCTCCTGTTATATTTCCAATGGTGTAATATTGAAATCCCTTCTGTCCCTCACACTAGGCCTGTCTATATATCAGTAAAGCTATCTCAGGCTTAACTCTAGCAGAGCCAGTGTATCTATCCCCCAAAGAAGCTCTGTCCATCAAGTGCCTAATCCCAGAAACATTTTATTTAACTGCTGCCAGACTCTAAACATTAACACAAAGAAAATGAAGGGAACAAGGACTAGGAAATAGGGATCCCAAACAGCTTGAAAGACTAGGCTGCACAAAAATTACTTTTTTTTTTTTTTCCTAAAGGAAACCCTCACACACAGGCAGAAAGAGTATGTGGTATAATCCTGCTGGTCCCCAATGGGAAGACATGACTGCACAGCAGTTCTGTCCCACTGAGGTATTTCTAGAGCTCCTGCTACCTTTTTTTACAGCAGCTTTAGTATGCCATCAGCATTTGTAACAAAGCCTATGACACTAGATCTCCCAGGTCTGTTAGATGCTTGAGGTAGGTTTTTCAAAAGTATAGTGAGGAGGTATATGCCTTGAAACCACTCCTCTGCCCTCCTCAGTAGATACATGCTTTAGAATTTAGTCATGATTTTTTCATCCTAATCAGATTCAGTTCTTGCAATATTCATTCATTTCCCTTGAGGAAGCCTGGAGTTTTTAGGCCAAACATTTGGGTCTGGTACAACTTTCTTCCTGTTTCTGACAACATTTGCATTCTAAATGGTTTGCTTTTATTCATCTATCTATGAAGTTCAGCATTACAGATAACAAATTCTGAACTATTATTGATAAATGCACTACCTTCCAGATCCAACTCTGGATCTTGCAGAGAAATGGCAGCAACAAACAACTTAAACCAAAATTGGATAAAACAGAACTTGTACGTGCAACATTTCTGCTGCAGACACAGGCCTTCTACAAGGGTAATTAATAATGGCTGTTAATAGCAAGACCCAGTTTTTAAAGAAGCAACTTCAGACAATCATGAGAAAATGAGATAAATAATCAGTTGAAACAATAAAGATCAGCTGTACCATAATTGCAGAACAGCATTTAAGGACTCAGGAGATCTAGTGCTTTTCTCTTCATTAATCAGATAATATAACATTACAGATGTTACTTGTTCAAAGACTGTTGTGTGCACATATACAGCACATCTCTGAGAGCAGAAGCCAAACTGTTGATGTGTAGAAGAGTCAGATTTTTTAATAGCAGAATTCATAAGGGCTTAGAAGTTCAGACAAGCCGTTTTAAAGCTGCTATATCACTTTGGTGAAAGAAATAAAATACACCTTTTAAATATTGAGGAAGAACACTTGCAATTCTCAAAAATCTCATCCAAAAGACAAATTATACCAGAAACAATTGCTGTAATTACACTTGCTTGCAGTACTTCAATCTGGGGAAATCCTATAAGGAAATTATGCAGCCCAGCTTGGAGACACTTTAGCAATGCAGTACTCACCTGCAGTTTTGGAGCAGGAGGCATTCTGTTGCTCATAACTGAATGAGTTGCCATCTCTGTGTGTGTCAGTAAAACCCTAAATATGTTTTCCTCTAAATTGTGAGCGGTTAAGTGACTGCAGGCTTTGCAAGCAGTCATCAGCTATAGCATGTCCCTGACAGGCCAGCCCTGCCTCCTTGAACTAGCCTGGTGGAAGCAGTGGTTCCCCTTGCAAACACAACCTCTCTCCACAACTGCCTGTTTAATACTTAATAGCCTATCTGCATACTTTTTATATAGGATTTTATCTTGCAATCACCTGAGTTTAAGCCTTCTCTTCCCCCTCCCACTTACTATAAGGGGTCTTTCACTTGTTGGTGAAATGGTCTAAATGAAGGGTCATAGGACTAGATGAGAAAGGTGTAATGTACATGGGCAAACCTAACCATTCCACACTATTTGTTCCCACTTTTGAGATCCTGTCCCAGCTCACTGCTTAAGCTCAGGAAAAATTGCTCCTTTCTTTTTGGAAACCAAGTTGCTGGTCCACAGGTCACATGTTCTTGCAGGTAGTGGTACAGTGTATTTTTTAAGGAGCAGGGACCTTCTACATATTCCCCTTTCCCACACTTACTTTTTCTCACTAGTTCCTTGCTGAAATATGTGGTCACTGATGTGAAGCAGAAAATCTGCCAGTGCATGATGCTCTCTAGCCATGTGTTTTGTTGTAGGCTGGATGGGTCACCCTGCCTGTTACTGTGGTTGCCTCATATTTCCCATGACATGATCTTCCTTTGAGTAACTTTCAACTTTGCCAAACACCATAGAAATTTTCTATGTTGGGTGTACAGCGCCGGGTGAATTTATATATACACACATAATTATGCAGAAAATAAACTGCCACTTCTAAGAAGGAATATGGAGAAAAACATGGTGTTCTTCCCATGCTAAAAATTTCTGCTGACCTTTTATTTGGAAAAACATGGGTCATCTCTCCCCTATCTTGAAATCTGACAGCCTTTAATAATTTTTGGCCTTTATTCAAGGTTGCACCTTTTATCATCCCTTCGAGATGCTCCCCAAACTTGCCATCATGCAAGTCATTGAATAATTATGGCCCTCAAGAGGTCTGTAGGAGTATTTTAAGGCCAAGTGGGCTACCAAGCCATCATCTCTTGTGTTCTCAGTCTTTGACCCACTGAATCATGACTTCTTCCCTGGGCTGTGACACAAGTCCCTCTACCTCGGAACATTCCACAGCTTGGGAACAAGGACATTAGCCTGAGAGGTGTGAGATAGGGGGTGTAAGCCTACTAAGGGGAGTAAAGTACAAGCACATAGTTTTTTATATATATATATATATATATGATATATATATATATATGATATATATATGAAAGCGGGCACTTATTTCTCAGCTAAATTTTGAAACGAAGTGTGACATTTCAGATGGAGACAGATCCTCTTGGTGATAGCAGAACAAAACTACGATACTTTCCTGACTGAGCCTCTTAGAGGATGTGGGGACAGGCAACAGTTTCTGTTCTACTGTAGCAGTCAGATGTGTGATGAGCTTCTCAGAACTGCTGACTTGTGACGATTCTGGGATAGAAGAATCAACTCTTGGCACTTGGGAAATTTTACAATTAAAAAAGCAAAGAACATATGGAGTTTTGAGGTTGTGCTTGGGTCCTGCCTAACTTTTACTTCAAGAAACAGTCTTTGGATGTGGCTGTGAATTTCCTGAAAATTCTCCTCGCATGGAGTTGACACCAGACAGCTTTCCCATCTTGTAGGCCCCTCTACTGCTCAGTCCTCTGTAACACAGAGCACCAACTCCACTCTTCCACCAAAGCCATCTTCAGTGGAAGACTGATAGTCTTTTATATTGCAGGAATGTGTTCCCCGGGTCATGAACATTCTCCTGCCTCAGCAGTAGGCTGAGCCCAACTCTCACAGGACAACTGCTTCATGACCAGGGATCTATCCCAGATGTTAGCAAGACCCACCCCAGGCTGTTCTTAACATCTATGATGGATTTCTACCATCAGCTCAAAAAGTGACAGAGACTTTTTTGTAAGCACTATGAGAAGGGCTACCAAGAAGTTGGCCAGGTGAGAGACTATTGCTGAGTTATCATAATGCAGCTGCTGCAGCTGTTGTGAAACTGTGGATCCTGCAGTGAGAAATAGGATGGCAAAGTTCATGAATAATTCCTTATTCATGGCAAAGGTTTGAATGCCATACAGTAAGGGCACTCTGAGACAACATGGTGACCAGTGCAAAGAAACAAAATAGTAAGAACTTGCTCTTTAGGTCAACAACCTTTTACCTGAACGACAAAATATTTCTGTTGAAAAAACCAGCACATAATCACATAAGAAAAGGTAAAGTGAAACAGTCGAATATTTTGTGTTTCCTAACTTTGGTTATTTGACCTTGCAACTTCAAAGGTGTTTCTTTAATATTTTTTAATCCTCTTAGTTTCCAAAGACTGTTTTATGCTTAATTTGTCTTCTGTGGTTCCCATTTTCTAAGTGCTGATTTCCTTCCTCAGTTGCTGTACTGAAGCTTCTTGGAGTGTGTACTGTCTTTTCAATTAGTGTGTATGTGGTGTTTAGCACAGCGGGCAACTGAATCTGATCCCAAACACATAATTTATGTACCTGGTTTGGGTCACCTCACATCTGCTCCTGCGATTTGTCTGCCCAAACGCAGAGGTAGCTTCTGTGCAGTTAGAGACCAATTTGAAAATCAGTCAAGGGGCTAGACAGCACATCAGATATGATGGATCAAGAGTTCAAAGGAGGCCATAACCCAGAATCACTGCTGCTGAACCACTTTTGGAAAGCTGATCCATTCACTGCTCCATGAAGGACTGTTCCTTGTCAGAGGTTAAAGGGAGAGTACGTTTGTTTACTGGGCGAGATGAGGGGGAAAAAAAAAAGAAAAAAAAGAAGAAAAAAAAGGAACCAGTGTATTGTATCTCATATTGACAGAAAGGGCCTAGGTAGTGAAAATGAATTGCAGTATAAGAAAACTACCAACATGCTTCACTGCCTGCCAAGTATACGAATAGGCCCATGGCTGAGAAAACAAACAAACAAACAAACAAACAAACAAACAAACAAACAAACAAACAAAATTCCCTGCGAATAACAACCATGAAGGCTTTGGCCTGCGATGTGAGAGTTTCTTACATGTTAGAAACTCCATCTTTAACAATAGGTAAACTTAAAAATAAGGCAGAAGGAGAGAAAAAAACCCCAAAAGGATTGAAATTTGTGATAAAGTAGTACTATTTTCCAACACGTATTATTTTGAGAATGTGATCTGAAACTCTTTTGGTCTCAGCTAGACAAAACTGGCAATGTGTTGGTAACGAAAGGAAGAAGAAAGGTGCAGTGAGGTTTGCAGTGGTTTACCACTTCATTATATGCTATTAAGATGCTGGTCAGCATTAGTGTTTCCATGTTGTGTCTGCTATGAAGATCAAGGCAGAGAACATCAACGGAGGAAGGATGGAGTGAGCAGGACTTCAAGGAAAGAAGTGAAGATGTGGGACGTGTGAGGTTTGGGGCTACAGGGAGAAGTGAGACATTTTCACAAAGAGATGGTAAGTTTGACTTAGCACCCACTGAAGTCAGTGGAAATGTTGCTGTTGACTGGTTCCCTTGCCCAGTGGTGTAGGGGATAATAAATGTAGTCAGCAGGAGTTGCAAGCCTAATACACAGTGAAACCCAGACAGCTGTGAGCAAGAGTTGAGGAAACACTAACAGAGCCAGGAATGATTTCATTATTGGTATGTACTGTTGTTAAGTAAGGCAAGGATTTTATCCCTGAACTTTCCACTCATGTGGAGATGAGTTTAGGTGTACAGCTCTTCTAGTTACTGCTGACACAGACTATGAGCCACACAGATGGGCTCTTGGAGGCTTTTTTGACTTTCACATAATGATGTGGTTGTGATTGTTAACAGCAAAAGCAATGCACTTCAGCGTGAAAGGAAACTGACATCTGACTAGGAAGTGATGATTTTTTTCCCAATGATTATTTAATCAAACAAGAGAACTGAGAGTGTCAAACAAGTACCAGCAATTTATCAAGAGACAGTTGTAGAAGGAAGCATTCTCTGAATCATCTGTGTGATAATTACCACTGACATTTCCCCAAGGGGAACTGCATTTTTAATTGTTACAAATATAATCGCACTTCTACAGAAAAGTGGGAACAGAATCCTTTTGAGGTCTTTTCTGGAAATAGAAATGTCTAAAGTTTCCATATGGAAACAATTTGTGATAAGAAATTATTGTGTGCACCAGAATAAATATGTCATTGCAAAGGTTAACTAAAATACTGGCTACTGTACTCTAATTTCCAGAAGGAAATATATTTAATAATAATCTCTGGGTTAAGTCCTGGCCCAGCTGCAACTGGAGCTTTTTTAGCTGGGCTGAAGTTGACTTGAGTTTTGATGGTGAGGAGTGCAAAGTCTCTGATCCTGCTGAGTGAGCAGGAGCAGTCTCCAGCCTGTGTGCACAGAGGACATAATCTTCATGCCTGCCAAGGGAAGGACTGCTTGAATAAGAGTCCAAACACCTCTCAAGGCAAACCTTGACTCAGCCACTCACAGTGGCTGTAGGCAGCACCTCTCAGGCTGCTGCACTGCACATAGTCAAAGGGACCATGAGGCCTGGGCCCTCTCTCTCAGTAACCCTTACATGACCATTCACAATGCAACCACTCTAAGCTGTTTCTCCAAGGGGCAGACCACAACAAATCTGCTAGTTTTTGCTTCCCCTCTGCATCTTATTGCAAACAAAAGCCTTTAGTTACTCATATTCCCCATTTCAATATATCAGGTGTATAAATTGTGGGATTTTTCTTGCCAGGATGCTAGGAGAGTGAAGATCTTTGGCATAGACATTATCTCTTTGGGTGATGAGGCTGACCTATCACTTGTAGCTTGCTGAAATGAACTGAGTGATAAGGTGTTTGGCCACTACTTGCCAACTACAGCATTGCCTGTATTATTTTAGGTAGCGGTGGTGTCCTGAGGATAAGAATTAAGTTTGTAGGAATAGATAGTCTTTTAACTGGACCGGCTGATATGGATGGAAAACCCTGAATTTTTATCAGAGCAGCAAAGCCTTTGTTTGATCAGATGAAGCAATTTACAAAAATCTATTTGCAAAAAATTAAATCAGGCGTTTTAGGTGTTTTTTTGTTCTCTGCAAGCACAGAACAGCAGGGTAGGGTAAGACTGTTTAGAGCCTCTCTAGTAGCATCATACAACATGATCACCATCTTGGGCTTCCCAGCCCTTCCCCTTCCACTTCTTCAGGAGCTGTGCCTTTCCCTGTATCATGCAGGTAACAGACAGGCTATTTTAACTAAACTGTGATTTATAGAAAGTTGCAGTCTTGCTGTTCAGAGTTGTTGGTTTAGCTAACAGATGCTGAACATCAGCAGATAATACAGTCTGATAACTGATCTACATGATTTAGGATTTCAGCCTGCAAATTTATGAGGAGAAAAAAACAAACCCAAAACTGTTCAGCTGAGAACTATTTGGTTCCACTCCTTTTTTCATTAAGGACCTTAGCCCTTCTTCAATTGAAATCAATGGAAATTCAGCTCTAGGTTAAGCAGACACCACTCAGTAACACTGACAGTGCAATGCCAATTTAGCTTGGGCTGCATTTATTCTATTAGATTGCCCTTCATAGCTAAAACCAAAAGGGATGTTTATGTCCTGTGCAAAAAAAAAAAAGGGATTGCACAGAGAGGACAAACAAACAGCAAAAATACACTAGCTAATCGCTTCCTTAGGTGGTTTAAATGAAGAAATGGTATATTCAGGGTTTTGAATGGTTTGAAAGAGCTCAGTTAACTGAATTTTTAGAAGTTTTATCCTATTGAACATGGTGTAAAATTAAAAAAAAGCTGATTTTGTACATGTGTTTACTCTAATTTTACAATTAGAGATGGCATGTGCAAATACATGATTTGCTATGATTTTTACATATATACTTTCTGCATGCAACCATCTTGGAAATTGTACAAAGAATTTAGGTACATGTAGGAAAAAACTCAGTGAAACAAATGGAATCGAACCAAACTCGAAACATAACCACCCCCAAACCCCCAAACCCCCAACCCCCCAAACTCCCTAACCCAAACAAACCACTAACCCCCCCTTCCTTGAACCAGCTATTTCTTTTTATGTGTGTGAATAGGACTTAACCTTCTTGCAGATCCATTTTATGATGTTGATTATCACCAGAGGCTCTTCAATGGTGGATTATACCCATACTGAAGACCACCCACTTTTCCTCACCCATCATCTCAGTCGTTGCTGTGAAGCCACATGGACCTTTCCAAGTCCAACTACATCTTCTGTGGCCTGGGGTTTGTTGTGGGTCTACAACAGGCATTGGTTTGTGCTACCAGTGACAGGGGTTTCCAGCCCAAGCACTTCAAAGGTCCAAGTGTTCTGACCAGGTGAGTTCATCCTGTCATCACCAAGTCCTTCTGCTAACGGGAAAGTTACAGCTTGCAAAATAGGTATTCAAAATGAGGTCAGTAATTCAAATTGCCACTGTATGCAAAGATGTACAGGTGATGTTAAGTCTCTGCAGTAATGCATGCTACTTACATTTCACAGCACTACTAAAAGCACAAAGTACTTTCAATTATAAAAACCAAAAAAGCCCAAACCAAGCCAAAACAAGCAAACAAAAACAGATCAAAACTCAACTACAAACGAACAACACCCCCACCCCAAAATTAAAAAAACTCCACACCTCAAGCCCTGAAGAATTTAGCAGAAATTTGCTCACTTCAGACTAAAAATACACTCCAACTTCATACAATCACTTTTTCCTCAGTGTCTCGAGATCTTGCTTTCAGTGTAAAGTTGGAAAGCTATGAGATCATTCTCCTATGGAAAAAAAAATGCTAAGCACTTCATGATGTCAGTTAATTTGACTGATTGCTCTTGATGTGATTTGACATATCAGAGAAGTGTGATTCATGAGCTAAGAGGGAAGGACTTTTTAGCAATTTGTTCCCAACTTAAAATGTGACATCAGCACTTCTTGAAAGTTAATCCCACATACAGTGGGCAACCCATTTTCTAAAGATCCATCTCCATTTATATTGTTCCAGCTAATATTCCTTAGTAAGCCTTTAGATTTTGGTCTGCTTAAGATTAAAACTTCCTTTTTTTTAATTATGAACATTTATCTCTCATCAGAGAAGATAAGTGCACTTTAGTAGAGACATGAGAGGAAGATTTGTGAGACCTAACAGATTTGTACAAGAGAATCATGACAGGTATTTCATAATAGAAAGATCCTCAGAAAGATAATTCTTTTGCATATAGATGAGTTTGTTACCTTAGCAGATGTTCACCTTTTAAATAAAAATAAGCTCTTAAGACATCTTCTGAAATGTCACAGTTATCCCCATTACTAAAAGATGTCTTGATTTACACTATCACAGTTGAACCATTTCTAAGCAATAGGTTTTGAAAGCCATACCTTACCTGACCTGCAAGACATTTAATTAATTCCATATTTTCATTGTAGACGCTGCAATTAAAATAATTCTTGACTACCTCATGGAATTTCAAACATTTTCAAGAAAGGAATTCAATACAAGGTAGTGTGTGTGCAATTCTGCAACTTAGTCTCCCAGCTGTGCAATAAATTGCTGGGAGAAACAATTAGTGTAGAGTCATTTGTTAGAGAATGAACCAAAAATGTATCTAAAAATGCCAGTACTAAATGTGCTGACAATTAAGAGCAAATTACTTAGCAAAGATGCCATGTGTTCATATGTTGCTTCAGCTACATGCATTTGATATCTAGCACCACATTTTTGTTTAAGACATAATTGCACATTTTGTTCAATTTTGTATCTGTACTGAAATAAGGTGATATGATGCCAACACTTTTTTAGGCAGGACTCCCCAGTGACTCCAGTTATCACCACACCTTTTCATTCCAAGGGCAAAAATCTTTTTAATTAAACGTGACACAGGCCTTTCTCATTCATGTTGCTGATTTTTCCCTTGCCCCACTGAAAGTTTTATAGGGCAACAGAATGAGAAACAGAAATGACTTAATGTGGAATTGATGTTACATGAAAAGATCTCTCAGGGGAAGCTGTAAGGCTGTCATTGCCCAATCAACTAAAAACTAGATGAGACAAAGCGTTTAGTAACCCTTTGCAGTAATTCCTGCATTGGTTGGGACTTTTAGGGTGACCTACTGGCTCTCAAGCTCACACAATCTACTCAGGAGAATAATCTGTGGTGAGTCATTCATTATACATTTCAATAAAAGCACCCAGACAGGCACGCAAAATTTGGCTACACAGTATACACAAACTACTTTCCTTCCCCCCATCATACAAAGATAATTTGATAGTATTCAAGTTTACATTTTTCAGATGTGCTTGAATAATCAGGAACTGACCCCTTCCCCTTAAATAAGGACATAATGTATCTCTATAACCGAAATTGCTTCTTTCTTTGAAGTCTCAGGAACAGATAGCACACTGAGAGAGGCCATTGGCAATGTTTCACCACCAACATTTTACAAGATACAGCTTTATTCCCCCACAGACTGCTAAGACCAATGTGTTTCCACTCACCTGCACTACAGTATGAACGAATTGCATTTCAGAATGAAGCTGAAATCAAGATGAAATATGGAGATGCAAAGGAAGAACAAAACCAAAGCACAATATTCATACAAAGTTCACACAAATCCGAAACTGTGACCTAACTTTCCAAGCAATGCTGTACTAGAAGTATATCCTTCAAATCAAGAAAACTATTTGTAAAGCAATAAATCTGTTGCACTTTAGTCACATTTCAGTCTTCTTACAAGATAGCTTAATTCACACCTTCCATATCGGTTTTGAATTTTCTTGCTCTTGAGTCTGGTATTGTTTCCCTTGGCCAAGAAGGATTGGGTTAGAAAACACCCAGGTGAAGTTGGCATCCACAAGTTCATGGGCCCTGACAGGATGCATCCAGGAGTGTCGAGTGAGTTAACAGACACCACAGCTAGGCTGCTCATGGTCACCTTTGAAAGGTCATGACGATCAGGAGAGGTTCCTGAGGGCTGGAAGAAAGCAAATGTTACTGCAGTCTTCAAAAGGGAAGGAGGACCCAGGGAACTACTGGCCAGTCAGCTTCACCTCAATCCCTGGAAAGGTGGTGGAATGCCTCAATGTGTAGTCCATCTCTGTCCACATGGATGACAAGAAGCTGATCAGGGGTAGTCAGCGTGGATTCACTGAAGGTAAATCAGGCTTGACCAACCTGACTGCCTTCTAGAGGGAAACAAATACCTGGGTGGATGAGGGGAGAGCAGTGGGTATTGTCTACCTTGAGTTCAGCAAGGCTAGGATGACCCTGCTTAAGCAGGATGCTTGAATCCAGTGACCCACAGTGGTCCCTTCCAACCTTACCAGTTCTGTGATTCTCTGTGATTCTGTCTTGGATAACAATGAATGAAAACTGCTGTGTCGTGCACATAAGACCATTGTGACTTAATAGCATTTCACAGCTCAAAAAGCAGGGAAGAGTTTAGCACTTACAGCAGAGAAGCAACTTCTCTTTTACAATAATTTTTTTGTACATGCTAAATTCTCAGTGTGTTTTCTACAATAAGTCTGGACAATGGGCTGGGAATTCGTTAAAAAGGATCCAGAAGAACACACACTTCCAGTCCTGGTGACCAATCTCTGAGGTTTATCTCTTCAAGTTATGTCCAGATAAAAGCATTTGTATTGTTCATATTGAATAAGTATATTCTCTATAGATCTATCTAATAATTTGTAAATATCATGCATTTATAGAGAATACCAAGAATAACTTTACCTGCTGTTATTAATTTATTCTCTATTGGTAGGTCATAGCATATCTTCAGATGAGACTGATTGGTAACATAATCCATAAGAGTTAAACCATCATCACTGAATGGATTTGTTTCTTCCCACTCGCAGCTTTTCATTTCAGTTTTTGGAATCTTGAAAGTTTTTTACCACCTTGAAAGAAATACAAGTGTTATTATCCTTATCTTCATAAAGTCTGAAATTTCCAGAAATTTCTGCAGAATAAGGAATAATGTCTTGTAGATATGTTAGTTCACTCCAGTCCTCTTTCCTAATAGACTTGCATTTTGGACAGTGAAACAGAGGAGTGTGGTGGAGAAATGGGATAATTAAACTTCCTTTATCTCTGAAATTTTTTTTCTGGCTAAAAAGTTGGCAATTTTAAAGTCAATGAATAGAGCTAGCCTTAGCCTCCCAACTACATAAACTTCTGTACTGTTAATCCCCTCCAACCAACACTGCAGTCCTCTTTTCTGCAGGGAAGTAATCTTATCCAAGCTTTTTATTTCCCATATAATGGGGATTTCTTTGACTCCTTGATTTTTTTTCTTGCCACCCTTCCCCTTTCAACTTACCAACTTCAAGAGCACTCATCTTTCTTGGATTTTCTCTTATTGTTCTTTCATTATCTCCTTGACTTCAGTTCTCCTTTTCCCATTTCCCTTTTCCTGAGGACATGAGCATGCTCAGGGACAGTACTATCCTGAACCTATAGCTGCAGCTGTCTGTGGATACTTTCTACTCAAAAAGTTCCCTTTCTCTAAGCAGCCCTATGACCACTCCATGTCTTTAAACCCTTGCTCATTCTAAAATCTTCCTTTCTTACTAATTGTTTCCAAAGCTACCTGTTTTTCACCCTCTCCTGTCCTAGTTAATTTTGCATTTAGCCTTACTAGTATTTTTCTTTTCTCCGTTCTTTTAAAAATATCTTCTTCTGGCAATTATCTTCTTCCAGGAATCTGCAGCAGGCAAATAATTTCTTCTTTCTGTTGTCTATTGTCTTCCTTTCAAACCCCAAGTATGCTTCAAACCCCTCATTAAAGTTTAGAAAGACCCTGTCCCTATCTTTATTCATGTTTCATCTCACACTCTTCTCAATTTCTCCCATTGCAGTTAGAGTTAACAGAGAAGGACTTGACCAAAACATCTTTATTTTTCTTTTTTTGTGAATGCAAGCATTCTGACACATTTTCCAATGAAAGGAACACCTTCCTCTTGCCAGACTCTTCATTCTCTATTCTCATTCAAGTTCTTTTATTTTTTCTTTGAAGGATCATTTATTTCTTCTTGGCCAACAGTCTATGAATTCTGTCTTCCCTGGGCTACTGTCTTAGAGTTTTTTTCCCTATTTTATTACATTTTGAAAATAGTAATTCATTCCACAATGCAAGACTCTGTGCCATCTTACTGTCAGGACAATGCAGTGGCTCCTATTTAAACATATAATGCAATTATATTAATACACATATTAAAATAAACCCATTTTGGCATGGCTATATTCAAATATGATCCAGATTTGCCATTTATTATTTTTCCATTGAAAAATATTTTTCTGTGGTAGTTGGCCAATAAACTTCTTCTCATGTTGAAAATTGTGTGTATTTAAGTTTCTTCGATTTGTTGAAGAAAATATTAGGAGCTGTTTTGATTGTGATCTAGAAATGGGTATTTTAATAGAAGTGAGCACTTTAGACCATCAGATATGGTGATACTCAACATCTAGAAGCTGAATATATACAAATTAGGATTCAGTCTTTAAAGAGTGAGAGTAATTAGCCTTTGGAATACCTTTAATAGTATACAGTGAATGCTTCTTAATTTAAAACCTTTAAACCAACACTGGATATGTTCTTAAAGTACCTAGTTCAGACAGAAGTTCTGAGCTTAAGACAGGGATTCCTGGATGGGTCATAATAGACCAGTCCTTAAAGTCTGTGGGCAAACGCCTGGTCCCATTCAATAACTGTACTGATGTTCATGAAAACATCCTTTATTTTCATGAGGTCAAGGGTTTAACCTGGGCATGTATGAAAAATAGGACAAGTGGTGGGCAGACAACACCCAGACCTTCCTCTGCCCTTCAGTTCTCATGGGCCTGTGGTGGAGGCCTCATGCCATCAATGGTTCTCACTTGCACTGATTTATCAAGTGAAATGATTGCTGTAAATGTTTTAAATTGCACACCCTATTTTCTTGCCTTGCAGAATAGGAATAGGGCTTGAAACAGGCTTTAGGATAAGCAAGTACTTTGCAGAGCTGAGGTAAAACATATTACTCTCAGTTAACAAGGTGGTTATTTTCTTGTTAATGAAGGAGAGGAGAGAGTATTTTTATTTTGTTTGTCAGGTTAGATTTCCTGAGAGGTTACATCATGTGAAAGAACCCTTTCAACTCTTTCATGCTGCAGCAGAATTTTATGTAGAGTTCTGGCCTTCCCATGAGGCCAGAAACATATTTCTGAGTGCAATAACCCTTCATTGAAAGTCTACTGCCTGCCAACTCTGAAAACTGAAATTCTCTACATAGCAGCCCAGGCTTCTTGCCACAATCCCTCCTTGAAGTGTTTGCTTCAAGAGGTGCTTGTTTTTCACCACATCACTGAGCAGAACACCGTTGAGTTTTTGGCCTCTTTGCTTGTACCTACCAAATTCAAAGTAGGTTGGATTTTGGGAGTAGACGTATGCAAATCCAGAGGACGGATGAGGAGGAGGTGTTTTTTTTTTTTTTTATTTTAGAAACTAAAATACCTCTGAGAACCTGGGTCTTTGGTTCTGGGAACTAAGCTGAAAACACTGGCCAACTAATTTGATGTACATCTCTTTGAATAGCCATCAGACGGTAGCATCATGGATGGTTATCATTAAAAAGAAAAGTAGACAGTGAATGCTCTACTGAGAAATGTGTTTGAATTATTTTAATAAATTATGCAGGGTTTTTTAATGTAGGTGATTATCTGGCAAAGGTTAGGTTGAGCCCATCACTCATCTCACTTGTGACCTGTCAAGCACATTAAAATACAAACATCTACTAGTAAGAAGCTAATGCCTCAGACTACAGCATTTCCTCACCTTCCTGCTAGCCTGAAGTTCCCAAATGAAATACTAGGTCCTTTTCAATAATGACCACACAATCAAACAATCAACTATAATTAAAACAAGAGATTAATCATTTTTGCCTGTGTCTGCACTTCAGCTTGCACACTGTCCACATGCCACTATATAATTAAGCATCTAACTGCCAAACTCTCTTTCTGAATTCAGCATTTCTCTCTTTGTATCTCCCTTTCACCCATCCTGACTTGCATGTTAATATCAGATTGGAAAATGGCAGAGAACCAGGATCTGCTCCCACAGAAGCCAACAGCAAAACTCACACTGGCTCCAAAGCTTACTTCCCCCATGTGTGGACATTTACCTGCTCATGGTTTAACAGTAAAGATATTTCCCCAAAAACTTAATTTTGTCTAATTCAAAGGAAAAACCCTGCAACCCATAAAACGGTCTTTGTTACATATCAGCACATGCTCTTCTCTTTAATAAAAGATCAAGAATCCATTGACCTCGAAACTGTCAAATCTCATCCAGAATAACAGTGCTTAATGCTTGAAGCTGGCTTATAAAATGTGAGGGGAGAGATAAACTGCCTTTTCCCCTGGGTTGTCTCTTTTTCTTTTCCATTCCTTTTCAAATGACCCTCCCCAAATAACAGAATAGTGGTTTATGTTTCAAAAGTACCATATGGCATGATGTGAGTGCAGTTTAATTACACATTAGCATATTCTTACAACAAGGGTTGGCTGTTTAAAGCAGCTTGACAAAACAGGAATTAAAAAATTTGAATCAACACTCTCGGAGTAAATCTGTTTTAGTTATCATGACCATTTATTCAAATTGTAACTGTGTGATGATCTCACTGAACTTTGGCAGTGTGAGATTGTGAAACAGCAAGAAAAACTAGATCACCATTTCTCTGGTTGGAATTTTAACTATTATATTAAGGACCACTGAAATATATGAATGACAGCAACTCACAGCTCCCTATGGTTACCTGATTTTCACTCTTCCTTCAAATTTTGAGGTAAAAAATGAGTAAAACTAATGATAAGGTAAATATTCCTTTAAATTGGAAGGTAGTGAAATTTGCTGGTCAAGATTTACCCTGCTTTCTGTCTCATTAAGAATGTTTCTTTACTGATACATTTAACCATCCTTGTGCTGTCCTCAGCACTTGTGGATGATCAATGGCATCATTTGGTGTCTAAAGAAGAAGGAAGCAATTAGCAGCAAATTTATATGAAAGATTTCTCTGAACGTGAACCCTCTCCTACACTCTGGCTTCTCTCCTATTATTTCCTCTACTGTTGCCAAAGCATCATGTTTTAAAATGCCTTTTAAACAAAACAAACTAAAAAATACCTACACAGACTGTGTATATCACCTTCTGCCCTCAGATGGTGCTGGGAACATGCTTGTATTTGTTGATGAAAAAAACAGCTTTGAGCATTTTTGCAAATGTTTAGACATGAGTTTCATGAAATTACTTGTGCTGATAATCACTCACACAAGTAATTGTTTGCAGGCTCAGACCCAACATTTGTTAAGCGGTCCAGATCTTCCTTGTACTGACATTTTAACTCCCCAAACATTCTCCTGCAATCCTTTATCAGTGATATTTTCCTCACAGTTTGTCTTGAATTGTTTTTATTTTACTTCCCATGGGTAAAATTCTTGGTTCTCTATGGTCTGGATAAAGTCTACGTACCCCTGAAGCCTACAGAAGAGGGATTATGTGGAATTCATACCGTGCATTGGCCGGGTGCTGGCTCCATGCACATGGATGAATGGCATCCATGTAAAATTTTTAATCTCCTCAGAATGCTTTCTATAGTGATAAAGACGACTCATGTTTCACGGAGATTGGTGGACAAGCAACATCTGATCAGGCTTTTCCCATCATTTGTTGCAGCCACTATAGGACTGAATATTATCTCTGGAGAATTTTTAAAAAATATAAAAGGAACATTCAAGAGTTTGTCAGTTAAATGTATGTCTAATCCAATTTGTGGGATAATTTCTATTTTAAGCCTGATTTTAGCCTTGGTTAATTTTCTGTAAGCAAAATAAAAGCTCCATTTTTGCATGAGATGTACAAAAATAATACACTTTCCACTGGTAAGCTGTGTGGGAAGAAGAGCGCTGCTGCTGGAACGAGTGGTGAGGTCAGGAATAGTCAGCCATTTTATCACGATCTCTTTGGTAGACAATCTTGGTCCTGGTACAGAACTTCATCATTCAGAAACTGTTCTCTCAGTCCTCCATGTGAATGGAAGTGTACAGTGCATAGTAAAGTGCATTTGTGTCTGCAAAGCAAAGTTCAAATCATTACTCTCCACGTGCAGAAGTCTCTTTGAGAGTGATCTTCTCTTCTTGTCATATGTACTTCGGGGTACTGTCCTTTCACATGGTCCATGCATGGAACGATGAGCAGGGTCGGGGCAGTTTGTCAGGCAGGGATGGAGCTGATCTGAAACCACAGGACCAAGGCCCAGCCCTTGCTGGCAGAGAAAGCAGAGAAGGAGGAAGAACCTGCCTGAAAGGTGAGAAGGCATGAGGGCAAAGCTTGCAGCCCTCAAGGCAGAGGTGCTGTATGCTTCTCAGTAGTCTCAGTCTCACTCCTGTCCTGTGGGCCCTGGCATTAATTACAGGCAATAGGGCTGTTGCATTGGCCTCTGCTATTTGCTGTCCTCCTTTCCTGGGGTCTGGAGATAGATTTGGTTGAGATGTTTATCCCCACTCAACTGAAAAGTCACCCATAAAAAGGACAAGTAAAATCCTCCCTTTACATGTTTCCCCTTTGGTAGCGTGATCTCATCTGTTGCGTTCTCCCTCAGAGGACAATGGTAGGAAGCACAGGGAGGATGAGAGGGTGAGGGAAGGATGGTGTTTCCCCCACCCTCTGAGAGTGGGGCAGTGCACTGCCAGATGGGAACACATGTTCCATCAGTGTGGTAAAATGGGTGGGATTTTGTGGGAGACTTTGGGAAAGGACTGGATGCTTTGGGTTAAAAAAGGGACAGAGCTAAAAAGGTGGTGACGGCAAATAGTGTAGAAAAAAATGATGGAAAGAACTTCCTGAGAGGCAAAGAAACAAGGATGGGCAACAAGAGAGATGGAGTGTGACTGTAAGTAATGCAAGAAAAGGAAGAAAAAGTGCAAGGAGGTGAAAAAGTGAAAGTTATGTTTGGATTGAGAAGATCTGTTCTCATACAGGCTCAAGAACAGCTGCACAGACAGCAAGGGATGCCAGCCTCCAGACCCATCCTTTGGCCACATGTGCATGGCATTGACAGACCTCCCTGTTCTGTTAGGCGTCCATCACCAAAATCTCTAAGATTTATGAGCAAACAGGTCTTCACCTTCACACCAGAGAAGAGGAAGCTATTGCGTACACTTGATTTATTCAGTTAGGCCAAAGTGTTGAGTTCAACCTGCTGCATTACTAATAGTTCAACTAAATGAACTTTTATATCAGGACAAGTTTGAAAACAGACTCTGCAGCTTGGCATATTCAAAGTTTAAAGCGGGATTTCAGTTTTGCAGTGTATTTCTGAGACTTTTGATTGCAACAGAAGAAATCTCACAAAGTCCATTTATACCGAAGGACATTAGAGGCAACTAAATCTGAACCAAAAAATATAAATCAGAACTTGTCCAGCACTATTGACGCATGTCTGAATATTTGCAGATGAAATGTGTTTGCTCCCCCAAAAAAAGATGAATTTGGGGTTGAAGATTAGGCTTCATCCAGTCTTTTCTAAATAGCTCTTTTGGTGATGCAAGTTATTTTGGGAGTAAAGAGTTATGGACTGTATTTATAAATTCTGAGCTCTCAAACAAAGTCATAAATGCACATTCCATAGTTCCCAGACAAAAATAAACAGAGCCTGCTATTTCTAATCCATTCCTCCTCTTCCTTGGTGCTGTGCTGATTAGATTGCATATCCTGAAAGGGATGAATTCAGGCTTTTCCAAAGTTATTTCTTAGAGGTTCATTTTTTGATTTAATGCAAATGTTTTGTAGATTTGAAAGATATATGGCACAGCTGTTACTTTTGCCTTTGACAACTTTTTTTCTGAGCTCTTCTGAAGGAAAACAATCAACACACAGCTATCCGTTTGCCATGGGATGCCGTGGTCTTCTTAAAGCCTGAACATTTCATTCCAGACTCTCAGATAGAGGATGATTTTGACTACACTTATCTGACACTAATTCCATGTTTAGAATATTGAGGGTTGGTATGTTTTTATCTTCTCTTTTAAAAAAGAAAATACATTTCGTGGGTCAAAATGAAATATCTTCGAATGAATTCTGATAAACTTAGAGTAGCTGAATAAATTTCAAGACTTTACAAGTAATTCAAGTATCAGTGTTTCAAATAAAATAACGTGCAAGAATTTGTTTCCACAAAGATAAATTCCTCGTGTGATTTAGCTGAACCCATTTTACTGGCAACTGTCCATATTTTCCTCTTGGAAGTTACATTTGTGCTTCAAAACCAAGTGGCTAACACCAAGCTCTCTGGCTTTCTCTTTGTCCTGCTGTCAGCCTATTCACATGTAAAACAGCACCCCGCTGCTTAATCCCTAATCTGCATTGAAATCCAGAGTAGCCGTTTCAGGTTTGATGTTTATGGCTCATCTTTACCTTGGAAAGGCTGTGGGTGGTGCTCCGCAGCTCCCTTCCTCTCCGAGGACCACCCTAAAGGATTAGGATATTAACGACCAGAGAAGTTTTATAAAGGCCAGTGTTTCCCCACAACCTGTCCTCTTTTGCCATCAGTTATCTGTCTCACCCGAAGAAATCATGGGCATTTCAGCTTTTCCTGTTGAGCACCAATATAGGCTAGATTGAAGGACAAAAGCACGTCGCAGTAGCAAATCCCATTAAATAATATAGGGATTGAGATAATTGAATATGCTGTGGAAGTGACAATAGCCTGAGGCTAATACGTATACAAAGCCCTCCATCTCTGTTTATTCCACACTTCCTCTCTGTGATTAGACCTTCAAGGCCAAAAAATGTCAGAATTCAGTGACATTTAAAAACATGCATTGATAATAGAAAAGCATCACGGCTGTGCTGTAATCACACGAACCCCTGATCATTACAGGCACAGGAAATTCGTGGTTAAATTGTGCTTCAAAGCAACGCAAACACATAAAGCTGCGGAAATGCAGGTCTAAATAATAGCAGCTCTGCCCTTTCCTACCAGTAACATAATGAAAAAAAAAAGAAAGTTAGGACGAAGAGAGATTTGTGTTTTCAGTGCCTGATGGATTAAACTGATTTGCAGCGACATTTTTTCAGACACCTCTCTTCTTGTGAGGAGAAAAATGAAAAAAACCAAAAAGGTTTTGGTATTTAACAGCCACATTCACAAGAATGTCATGAAATATTAACCTGATGCTATTGTCTCTTCTGGGTTCATAACAATTAGCTGATGTAATAATTGATAACTACAAGTTTCCTCCAAATGTAGCCTGTTCTGATGATTTATATTAATTTGAATTGTATTAGAAGTTTAAGACCTAACATTTCTTCATTATTCTGTTATTATCATCTTCGAGACTAAAAAAACCCCTACAACTATTCAAGCATTTTCTGATCTATTTCACTGTCAATTAGCAACTCATTAAAATATCTGTTGAAAATGATAACAAAACCACCCCCTTGCTAGTTTGATGGTACTACAAATAGAGAGAGGTCAACATGTGAGCTTCACTCTGAACAGGAGGGGGTAGATCCTTTTTTGGGGTATATAGCTGCATCCTGCCTTGCTGAAGGCGGTAGCCTTCGAACCTCAGTCATTATGTGAGAAGATTTTGGCACAGGTGTACATATTTTATGTTGGTCTAAGTCAAGATTTCAATCCTGCCTTATGAAATCACCTTAATTTTGAGGATAAACAGTAATTTTCATCAGAAAGTTATGCTATTTTCTGAACTAGATGCTTAGATTTTTTGTTCAAATGATCGATATCAAAATTAAAGAACAAATATGAAGTTATGCCCAATCTCTTGTTTAAAGAGAGAGTGGGTACATGGGACCTTAAAAATTTTACACAATCAACATTTTTGTCTTCCATCTTTTAGTGCTATTGGGTTAATGCTCATGAAATGCAATGGAATCATGCATATCATTCACACCAGGGTAGATGTTGGCAGCAAGATCCACTCCAATAAATCATCTGAATGATTTTTATGTCTCTGATGGTTCAAAAAGAGTCAGTGTAGTGTTGCAAACAGTGAACTCACAGAAAACCAGATTCTGGGCCTTAGGTCAGCTTTTCTGGGTAAATAAATTAAGAAAACTCTAAGAAAAAAATATAATCATTTACGTGGGACTAGAACAATTGAAAAAGTCTGGATTACATGTACACCAAGGGACTTGATTTCAGCTGATCTTAGCTTGTTCCATCATTTCTTTCAGGTGTTTTACTTACTGCACTCTAACTGACATAGCCAAATGCTGAAAGAACAGTTCACACTGCTCAAAAATCTTTCTTCACAAGCCAGAGGACAAACTGAATAATTGTGGAGACTTAATCCTGTGGAACTCTACTCTATTATATTTCAGCATTAGGAAATAGCTGAGAAAAATTCCCATACTGACATGTGAATAGTGCAAGAGCATGAATTTTATTAATTCAACATAATTACATTATTCACCCTTTATCTATGCAGCAAGTCAAAATCACTGTTATGCTTCACAAAGACAAGGGTCATAATAAAAACCAAATATTAGAGGGGTTGTTTGACAAGATGCAGCTTATGACAGAAAATGGTTTCCTTTCCTTGAAAAGAATGTCATTTTGACCATGTTCACTGATGATTAATTATAACCACTGTGTTTTGTTTCACTTAATTCCCTCTAGATAGGTTCATTGGATTTCTGGTCTCTGCATTTCTGTGTGAATGTGTTTTTTACTGGACCTCTCACTCAAATATGAATGCTGAAAATCTTGTATGGATCTGTTTGGAAATGGTAGCTAGCTTTGTTGAAATGCAGAACATCACCCAGCTGGCATGGTGAAAGCAAATGACACTCAAGCTTCAGAGCCTTTGAGAGTATGCTTGAAAACCATTTCCTTTACATTTTTTAATGCTTCACAGCATTGCCTCTAATCATAACTAACACTTACTTTGTGCCTAATGGTGCAAATATCATGTATGATGGCATTTTATCTGAGGTAGCATAAAAACAGTACAAGAAATCATTAGAGAAAATGCTAAGCAAATGTGAAAAATCAGCAAAGTTTAAAATGAAATGTTCTCTCTTGATTTCATACATTCCTGGCATAATAATACTGTAACATATCATTATCATTAGTTGTGCTGCTTGAATTAAGGCTATATAAACCAGTTGGGCATACCCTTGTGGTGTACGGTGTTCTTGGCAGTCTGATTCCAGCACAGCTGTTTTAGCCACACTTTTATAAGAAGCCCTGGAATGAAAGACAATATATCTAACCACCAGTTTGACCCTTTCTTCATTTTGGGTGTGGGTTTGCTACATAAAAATGCAGAGGAAAAACTTGCGTTTCCACAGCTCTCCAAAGAGAGGCCAGAAACAGTAAGAAATACACAAGTAGCAAGAGATGATCCAGAGGCTGCCTGTAAGGAGCTGAAATCAACTTTCAAACATCCTCTCCAGTAGCTGGGTGTTGCAGTCGAATCAGCAGTTCTAGCTGGGAAAGGAAATATTTTGTTGTGATGATTTTAAATTTTTTTCCTCATTCCAAATAGTGTTGAACTCTTACCTGAGATCAAAGTAGTTGCAGAGAGCAACGGGCAGGACTGTGGCTCTGTGCATTTATTTCAGCCTTTGAAAACTGTGAATGAGAGAATAAACAGGCTAAGTTGTATTTTTCCTTCTTCTTTTTCCCTTTTTCTCCCATCAAAATAATCAGGAATTTTTGCTTGTGTTCACCATTCTGTTTCACTCCATTCAGCCATTCCATAAAGTAAGCATATATAGCTGGGATACTTTGAGTCCAGAGCTAGAATTCCTATCTTCTGGCTATGGCGCATATTCCATACCCATATAACCATTAAAAAATCAATTTCACTTGTTTTATACAAAATTAATATAGTTATAAAGATAGAAAGGTGTACTTTTCTAGGACCTCCCCACCCCCAACCAAATAATCCTAACACCCCTAGCAGTACCACACTCTCAAAATTGCAGATGCCACATTACAGGCATTGCCAACATGTCAGAAAGATGCTTTTCTGAGGATTGCCTCTGATTTCCATTCAGATAAAAATATTTAAGACCCACTCAGGATATGAATATTTCCTATCACTCTCCCACACGGAGGGGCTGGGCATGTGCATTAATGCTCACCATACAGCACAAGTGCTTTTACACCACTCAAAACAACTCTAAGTTTGGCGCAGGGTCTCTGAGAGAAGCCTGCATTATTACACTTCAGAAGAGTTTGCTCCCTTTCAGTGCATCTGCTGCACTTAGTGAACCTGCTGGCCTGAGCATGATGGGGTGGTGAGGTGCTGATTGCGGCCTCTGCACATCCGACTGACAGACGGCCGTGACGATCCGCCTGCCAAGCCCCACAGCTCCGGGGAAACATGGACACCATGCGGGGAAGCCCTCGGGAACGCACACGTCAAAGTCATTCATTCCACGTCCTCGTACACCAGTGTATCTCTGAGTTTTAATTTCTCTTCCACAGTGCTGGACTTCGTGGAGGAGAGACAGTCGAAGTAAGCCCAGTCGGAGCACCCTTGAAATGCAAGCTATGGTTTGAAATGGCAGCTGTAGTCTGTGTGAGGCAAGAGGATGGTCAGAAGAAGCAGGGCCCGACTGAAAGCCCCTGTGTGGCTAGCAGGGGAATTTTATATCTAACAACAAAACCACTGTCTTTTTGTGGCAACAATATCCATTACAAAGTTTTCAGGGAGTGGTGAAGAATGAGAAGACAGAGAGGAAACAGAACCTTCAAATAGATTTCCTTTCTGCACACTTTCTGCTGAACTGAATCTTAATTTTATATAGAAAATACTAGCGTCATATCTATATTCTGTTATATTCCCAGGCATCCTCTCAAAAGAAAAACCAACAGCACAATGCAAATTTTTATGCACCTAAGTGATATGTGCTCAGAATAGTGATTGGCCCCCTGTGGTATTGGGAAAAAATGAAAATCTTTGCTAATTAGATGCCTTTATAATAAGGAAATTTAATGGTTACTGTTATGCAATCAAGAATGAGAATTTCTTCCATTACAAAGAGCTATTCTTCACCACTATGCCAGAGAAACCACTAATTTTATTTTCAGATCAATCGTTTGTATGTTGAGTTAATAAATGTGAAATGTTAATGCAGTTTTAAGCAGCAATTTAGGCCTCTGGGTCCTAGTAACATCTCTTCTAATCAGCACACTCTGCAGTGATATATAGGGTTATCTATAGGGACACATGAATCATGCAATACAGAGAACTGCTGTTAGCTCTTGTAATGATTCCAAGCTGGACAAGCCTCTCCAAAGAGGAACTGGCCATACAAGCTTTTAAAAATCTTGTTTGCCTAATAAAATCTGTATAATTGTGAAACCTGTTTTCTCAAGAGGTATGATGCATATTTATTCTCTGTCTCAGGCCAGTTGAGCTAATAATGGTTGCAATCAATAAGAAAGTCTTTCATGAGTACAGTTTTCTAATAGACACTTTAAGGGTCTCCAGCTATCAGATTAACCTACTTACATCTTGCGGGTAATTTACCACAGACATCTTGCAAAAATTATTTAGAGGGATTGACACTTATTTTCACTTGAAGCTTGTGAAAACTCTGCAAGATCAAGGTAAAGAGGAAATATTTTATCTCTGCATTAGAATGTTAACCAGCAGGTTCAACTTTCAAAAGTCCTTCTTCACAGCCTGTGAAACTACACAAGGAATGGTTGCATGCCAGCTTTCACATGCAACTCAACATGAAAACATGAGTTTTCCTATGAAAACCAGGCAAGCAACACTGCATTAAAATTTCAGAGAACACATTTGAAAAATTGCCCTTAATTGTCTAGTGTGCTGTGCTTGCAAATGGATTCACTGCCAAGGTATATTTATGGGACACATGAAAGTCATTGTTATTCTCTTTTTGTTTCTCTTGCCTGATTTAGTTGTTTGGGTTCTCTAACATTTTCCATATGCAAGGGATGGCAGGAGAAGGCTTTGGCATGAGGCTGTGTGAATGCCTGTAACTCTTTTTGGTAACCAGGCCCATTCTGGGGCAAACCCTTTGGCCTTGTGAAGCCTGGGCTAGCAAGTTGTATTCCAGAACGTAACTGGTGTTGTGTCACAGGGCTGACAATTTTCCTGATTATTCCATGGTTTTGTAATATTTTGGTTTTACTTTGAAGCTGTGAGTCCTAGGACCAAGAGGACCTGCCTTTTCTTAAAAAAAAAAAAAAATATTACTTTCCAAATGTCTTCTATGTGAAGGAAAACTTGAAATTGTAACCGAAAGCAAACATGGACCTTAAGACTCTAAGTTGTTTTTAAATACCTTGATTTCTAAACGAATGTCCTTGTTTTTGGGATTATATACAATAATAGTGCTGCAAATTCTAGCAAGAACACTTTTATTATTAACTTCCTGTTGTTATTTTTATCAATAATGGTGTTTCTATCCCAAGGTTTATTTTAAACTCGTGCTCCAAAGCCAGCAAAGTTGAAGTATGTTCACAACAGATTTTGTTTAAACAGCTGGAAACAGTGGTCTGTCTCGAATGTACTACAAAGATATTATCTAGGATTTCTCATTTAATACCTCTGTAATTTTTTTACTGAAAGATGAAAGTAAAAAACGTTGACAAACTGAAAAAAAGGTGTAGATGTTAAACCTTCATGTGTTGCTGCTGAATGTTTTCTCCATTACTATATGGAAAGAAAGATAAAAACATGTTATTTCCTCAACACAGAAAACCAGTATTTGCAGACCTAGAGAAATGATAAATTAATTTGGTCCATTTCCATGCAAATGTGTTGGAGACCCAGTGGGATGATGCACACTTTACTCTGTAAACTCTTACACTGATTCTCTACAGAATAGTATGTGATAGGTGAATGAGCATGGAAAGAAATTTTACTGATGCGGGACTTCAAAGTTTAAATATGAATGGAAAAGTATTACATCATGATACAGACCAAATCAGATGAAAACATTGTGATATAGAACAAAGTAGATGGAAACACAACCCTTCTGAATATTTGCTGTTCTTTTCCTAACCTAGGTAGCAGGTAAACCTGCTACGAAAGAGAAAGAATCTTCTATATTATTAATTATTCTATATTAAACATAGTGAATATAAAGCATGTGTGTGTTCACATCAGTAAAGTATGTGCAAAGATAGTTTCAGAAAAATTAAAACAAATTATCTTCTAAGTACAAAGCAGTACTGCAAATTCAGTGACAGCTTTGTAAATGAGTTTAAGTCTAGCACTGCTACTGAAAAGTATGTGATTTGCCTGTGGGTTATCTATTGCAGATTGCTGAGACCTTGCAATAGCTATAATGGAAGATTTAGTCAGTGGTGTAACTTTCCCATCTGATTGACTCTATGAGTAGTCATGCAGAGTGCAGAGGTCAAATTCAAGACTTGATGGCAAACCTGAGAAAAATTACCTTTCAGTTTAAGAGTCCAAGAGGAATCCACCCATTGCAACCGTAATTTAGAACGGCAACATAATATATGTGCCATTAGGTACATTAATATTATGCTAAAATATAGACTAATGGCAAATGTTAGGAGACAGGAAAGAAATCAGTAATGCAACTTCCGAATAGCAAAATGCTATTGCAAATCATCCATGGAGATCTGAGGCAAATATTGCCTCTCAGCATGGCTGTCCATGCAAGAGAAGTCTTCACATTAAGAAATTATTCCTGGTTACTTACCCACTTAAAAATAACACTAATCTCCAGAAGAGCTATACAGGAAACTATTCTATTAAGCAGTGCCTCAGACTACACCAGTAGTCACCCTCTAGATACTCCTTCTTACACTCTTTAGACCTGCATTTTATGATCTTTTCCATATCTAACAGCAAACTGAAATGCGAGTCCTGGATGAAGCCCTGTTGCTTAGCCTAAGTTTCCCCTTAAAAACCTTTTAACATACCTGCTTCTCACTGTTGACATAGTGATCTAGACAATTTACATTCAGATAATCTATTTTATTTTGTGTGAGAAAAATATTTGAATGCAAGATGCTGGTTAAGTGGACTCCAACCCAAAGTATTTTTTCTGCTTTTACATAAAGGCTTAGGTACTGACAGAGCTAAATATCAATTAAGCACTTATATCTAATTAGATAGAAGAGTAATTGAAAAAAAGGGATTTATTATTTATGAATTATGTAATTTTAATTATACCTAGACAAGTCCTAATAGTTCCTTTGAAAGCCTAGGCACTTTACACCTGCGGAAATGAGCCTTCAAAATGACTTTCTACAGACCCGTATGTGTCATCATTTAAAATACCAGAACAGTTTTTCATGGCAGTAATTTGCATTAAATTTTGCAATATCTGGGTTCAGTTGAGAACTCTCTGGACCTTGTTTGCATCTCCTGTGAGAGCAAGACATTTGCAATTTGACAACTATAACACTTAGCATTATGCTGGGTATAAATAAGCCTGCTCCATGATGAATACTCCTGACTATCAGTTATAAGTCCTTTCGTAAAAAAAATATTCCACAAAAAGAACATTTTAGAAAAAAGAGCATCAAGATGTCATTGGACTTTGCAGAGCAAAGTTCACTTGTGTGATGATTGATGAAAGCTGTGGATAACTTTTCAGACTACTCTGAAATAATAGCAATCTTTCAGACCGATCCTCGGAAAATTTTGGCTGATTTTTAGACTCAAAGGGATGAAGTCTGGGGGCTGGCTGCTAAGGGATTATCATGTCAGGGGTTATCCAAAAATCTGCTTAATGCTTTGTGAAGAAAGTGATTTTTTGACCACCTTGGGCAGGATTTTGGCACGCCAATTCTCTATGCAGTGCTGCCAGATCTCTGAGTGACTTCTCCAGCTTCACTGGAGAAGTTTGTGAAACTTGTCATCTGCCTCTGCTTACAAATACACAGTCAGACAGCAGGGAGGAAGGAGCTTCCACCAGACAAGAGTCAGGAACAATTGCAAGACATAACAGGGGGCTAAAGAAGGACAATGTAGCTCATATTCTCATATACTGTGTTTTTGGGGAAGAGCATTCCTTGTTTAGGAAAATAAGGCGTCATTCAACACCCCACTCTCCTGATGCAGTCACATCTGGGAATCTGTAGCTTCATGACCTGATCACCAGCTTAAAGACAGTGCTGAGGTTACATTTCTAGACATAATGTTTGAGGAAGAAAGGAAAAAGAAATTTGTTCTTTTTCTGCACCAGCTGGAAGGAAAAATAGACCAGCCACTATGACTTGTTTATTATAAAATGTGGTTCTCCTTGTTGGGACACACACTGGCAAAAATTTCTTCTGCCCTCTCTCCTTTGATATATTTGCAGGAAAATATTTACAATGAAAATATTGCCTATTCAGTAAACTGTAATTTCACAACAAGAATAAAGCTTCAGCAATTACTTTCCTTTCAAGTAATTCTATAGATTTATATTATAATTTAGCAGGTGGCCCGTTGACCTTCTGCCATTGGGTAGTTCTATGTATGGTAAAGTGGTCATCCTTAAAATACGCCATTTACCTGCTGAGAACAATATCATGCTATTTATGAAACCACTTAATTTCAATAGTCAAACTCAGCAAGATTTTATTGTTCTCTCCACCTGGTATTGTGGAACAGCTGACTCATCAGTCCATAATCACCCCTAACCATTGAACAGATTTGCCAAAACTCTCAAAGTGACTCGTTTTCTCATCATTCCAGTAAGCATGCCACTCCCTTACAATTCCCTCACTTTTCTGATCAGAGTAAGAGTCACCCCAAAAGATTATAATTAATTATAGTTCAGATTAATAACATTCATGCAACAAACTCTTCACTTCCCTGCTGAAAGATGTATATTTTTAATAATATGAAGATAAAATGAAATTTGTTAATATCCTAAAAATTACACACCTAAAAGGTTTACCTTTTGTCTCCGGTGTATTAAAGTAAATATTCCTTCAAGGATGGAGACAGTTTCCTCTGTTTTACCTCATTCACTATCATAGAATACTCCTTAATCAGCTTTCATCTACCTAATAACTTTCCCCTTTAATTCTTTTGATAACAGGCATAATTCACTGTGGTTTGCAGTATTTGTTAAAAAACCAAACATCTGTTAAGCCACAAATTTTCCTATTTATTCCCTCCTATATTTTAGTCCAGGGGCAGGGGAGAAATCTTTGCTTTCATAATACCTGAAGCTCTGCATTAATACATGACTGTAGTCAAGGCATGCTTCAGGGTTTTAGTGAATTAGTTGCAAGGATCATGAAGAAATACCAGCACTTTGGTATGCAACTGGAATCCGAGCTTGGATTCGGTTTCCTTTCCTCCTGATTAGGCATATGCTCTGGCAACAGCTGGGGTGCGAATATTAGGCAGAAAGGCACAGCATTCTGAGACTCCTTTCTCAGGTGTTTCCCAGCACAGGGTGTTATGACTTCCATGGGCTCAAATCATTGACCAGAGTTGGCGTGAGGGAAGATCTGGCAGGAACCCCATTTTTCACTATATGGAATATAGGTCACCTGTCAGAATAATCTGTTACTAGCAAATTCCCTGCCCCCCAGCTAGACGAACTGTTAAATTAAAGAATGTGGTCACATGTGCAGAGCAGTAAATTAATGCTCTTCAAAGGATAGATGATTGCAGAGTTCACCGTAAATACCTCAGACTACCCATTTTCTACTAATGGCAGTCAATCAATGTACTGCCAACAAACTGAAATACTTCAGATTCACCTAAGTCGTTGGACTCAATCTGTAGACAACTGTGTTGAGCTGCCTGGCTTGTGCTCTGCAAAGCATCAGTCTGAACAATGTGAAAGATGCCCCATGGCCAGAGGTTCGGTGGCTTTGGGGGATTTGTGCAATAGAATTTTAATCTCCTATTTACACTCGCCAGGGAAGACAAATAGCGTCACAGGGACCCACAAAATCCTGCAGTAGAACTCGGAGTGGATCACTCAGTAAATCCAGGATCCAGACTACAGGAAGGACTTCCTTCACGTTTTTCTTCCTTTTTTTTTGCAGTAGAGCATGTAGCTGTTGTATAAAACCAGATGATCATGACAAGTATTTGTCACTGTTCTCAAAGTAAGGGTCAATTATTACTCAGAGGGGAAAGACTTAACTTTCAGGATTGTTTCCCAGACTCCTACTACAACAATTACTTGAAGCCTTTCTATTATTCTTTCAAAAGCATTACCGAGAAAATTTGGTGTTTCAGATAAATAGTATCCTGCATTGGCAGAGCACGTGAAAGGGCAGGGCTGGCCAGTGCAAGCTCCTCTCTGTGAATTCCTTGGCACACCTTTGTCTCTGAATGGAGTGCCTAAAATCAGAGCATTTTCCCTATAGCTGTATTCTACATCAAAATAACATTCACTGTCACTATTGTATGTTCCATGCTCCTGCATCCTCTATCCCCTACTTCCTTTTGTTAAGAGGAAGGTGATATTTAACTTTATAATTGTCATGCCTATATTTATTTTGGAAGCAAACATTTTTTGTTTTATTCTCTTTGCAGAGGGATTTACATTTCTCTGGTACTGGCTTGTGGCATGTTCAGATAAGCCAAGAGGAATTCTATTTGATTTGTAGCTATATCTGAAGGGCTAAGAGGCACCTGAAGGAAAAAGCCAGAAAGGTGGAAAATACAGAGATTGGATCAGATTTTCAGCAAGTAATAATCGTCATAGCCTCACTGCTTTTGAGTGACTTTGCACCATCTGAAGATTTGACTCAGCATTAAAAATGTTGGGAAAGGCACTTTATTAGTAATCCCAGGTAAATGGAAAGAATGTTCAGAAAAAAAAAGAACATCCTTTATTTGACTTCTTCAAAACATTTTTAGGCTTTATTGTTAATAAGATTAAAAAGGAGATGAGCAATAAAGATATTGGAGCTGGGTTTATTATGAGAAAATGTACACTTAAGGAAGAGTGCTCTCCCACCACTTAGACAGAAAGTTTGTGTACACATCCTTCCATTCACATTTTTTTATTGCTGTTTGCCTAGGAGGAAAAAAGTCCCTATTAAAAGAATGTGAGCAGAAGTGCATTGCCTCCCCTCTCCAGGTTACTTTTGATGCACTGATTCACGTATTTCCCATAACTATGTAATTCTCTGCCAGTCATGATTGTAGACCCTTCCGTGTGTGAAACATAATACTTCCCTCAAAAATAAAGCAAATCATCTGACAAACCGCGTTCCTCCTCTTTTGTGGGTCATTCAGTGCCTTTATTTTACTGAGGGAACAAGGGGAAGTTTATAATAGGATCAGTTTTGTTTGCAATTTGTTTCTAATAGATGCCAATAAGCCGGTTAACTAGGCTCTAGTTAATGGAAATTTTATTGTGTTTCCCCCTGCAGTGCACATGACCTTTTCTTACAAGAGTTTGTGATTCTTGAAAACATGTATCTGCTGCCTTGCCTCAGGGTCTGCTTACAACAGCAGGGATATGACCATAGGCTCTTCTGAACTTGTTCAGCAGCCCTCTGCTTTGACTAGACCAAAATACTTTGATCATCCTGTCAGTGGCAAATTTACGGCAACATACTGGCTTTAGTTCCATGTGTATTTCTCCAAATCTAATATCTCCCTCAAGAAATCAATGATAAGCTGTTAAACTAAAGAGCATGGTAACATCCACAGAGCAGTAAATTAATGGTCTTTTGTGGATAGATGGTTACAGATTTCATCATAAAAAATGAATAAAAGATTACATATCACACAGAGCGAAACTTTTAATAACTCAACATGACTTTTCTTAATGGGTTTTATTCATTTTAATCATTATAGTGTCAATGATGATTATAGTCTTATTAGATTCCGGTGATTGAGGAGCCTGTTTATGAGATATTGAAAATCTTAGTCTGTTCGAAAGTGTAGTTGCAGTCTGTGTAGGTTTGATGTGTAACTTCATCTGCAGAAGTAGGGCTTGCCAGAGAGCTTCAATTAATACTTTTACTAAATTGCTCCTGTCTGTAGTGACCTAGGTCACAGATGACTTAAAGATTCCACAACATCAGGTTTTCAAAACAGTAGACCAGAAAGAGCGTAAATCAAAGGGAGCCAAGGAGCTAAAAAAGAAAGGAAAAAAAGAGGGGGAGGAGAATCCTATGGCAAAAGAAACTAATCTGCTTTCCTCTCTAGTAGCCACATAAGTGTCTAGCCTTAAGTTATCACTCTAGGCCAGTTCCTTCCTAGTGTTGGAGCTTTTCACATAGACTTCAGTATATATGAACACTCACAATTAGAATGACTCTTCATATCGCCTAGAACATGAACTGCAAAAACAAAGCTGGTGCAACAATACTGTGTAATTATCTTTGCTTTCTGAGGGAGAATTATTATGCCACTTTTTAAGAACTGATTTTAAAAATGTATGTCTATGGCAATTAATTTTAATGTTAACAAGAATACACCAGGCCACCATTTTTTTTTTTTTTTTTTTGGCTTTTGTTTAAAGCTTGTTAAAAGAATCCTTTTTCCATGTGAGGCCACAGATACAATCTAAACACTACAAAATAAAAATGATGCCATAAGTTTGTTTATATTTAAAATAGAATATTTTTAGTAATCACATGTAGCTCTGTCTTGAGAGCGCCAACTTACCCTTGCAAATCAAGAGCATTATGAACTATAAAAGGTTTAGATTAGAGCCACAGAAACTTATCTAAATCATCCTGAATGAATTAATCTCTTGGGTTCTGAAAATCTGAGGAACTCTTCAGATGCATCCTACTTCTTAGCCTCATTCTGCCCTCTGGGCTATCCCTGACCAGCAGAACTAAAGGGCTTAGGCTGGCCAGGTGCTAGCAGGATGTTTGTCCCATTCACTGCTGCCTGTCCTCAAGTACTACTGGAGATGGGAACTGTTCCTATTCTAGGAGAATTGGCAGGGTGTCTTCAGAGCTCCCTGTGTCCTCCTTCCTTCCTGCTTTGCTAGGTGTGTTCTGGTATGGCAGCAGCCAAGTCTACGGCACCTTCATCTTCTTGGCTGGCAACAGCTTCTTGCCACGTCATGCCTCCTTCAGAACCTGAAAAAGGATGTCAGGATTTGTACTGCTAAGGATTAAATTTCACCTTGGAGTGCCAATGGATGCATTATTTTTTTCTTTTTTTCCTCCCTAAAACAAGGTTAGCATTTTTCAAATAAGTAAAAGACACTTCAACCAGAAAGGAAATAAGCTTTTCTGTGTTCACTGGTGACAAAACAGCAAGTGTTGAGTTTAAATTGCAGCAAAGGAGGTTTAGACTAGACATCAATAAAAAAGCAATATAGATGGCTAACAACAACACAGATAGCCAGAGACTGCTGTTGGCTATGTAGGAGAGTTGTGGAAACATTGTCTCTGAAAGTTGATTTAAACTGTCATGAGAAGAATTAGATAATTTTCAGTCTGTTTTAGCCCTCTTTTTAAAATGATTTCTAAGATTCTCCTCCCTGTTTAAAGGTTTACACTAGTGTGTGTGGTTGTTTATTTGTTTTGTTGTGGTTTTTGTTTGCTTTTTTGTTTGTTTGAGTTGTTTTTGTTTTGGGTTTTTTTTAAAGTGTGGGTGATCAGACAGCTTCTAACTTACTTAAAATTAGACTAAGTTGGAGTTTTTCAATGTGTTTCAGGTACTGGATTTTCTTTTCTATCTCTCTGCAGTGTACCAACCATCATGAACTAGCTATCAATATTTACTTTCTTAAATCACTGTGTTTGTTACTGAATGGCCATATTTACAATGAAGGATTACAATAACAATCTGATCACTATTACACAGATGGATGCCAGAGGAAACAAACATGAATAAAAAAGTCTGGTGAAAGTCCTTTGGTTCAGTCAACATAAATCACAGAGATGGCTGGAGCGGGAAGGAAGCTCTGGTTATCATCTAGTCTAACCCCCCAGATAAAGCAGGTTCACCTATAGCAGGTTGCACTGGATCATGTCCGGGTGGGCTTTTAATACCTCCAGGAAAAGAGACTCCACAATGTCTTCGGGCAGCATGAAGTCATAGTTCCATACAGTGGCCACGTGGATCTGTTTGTTGTTCTCGATTCAATCTTCTGTTATTCCATTTGCATTGCAGAGAAATAGTCCAAGATAGTAAGTGAATAAACATTTGCTATGTTCTTGTAGATACAACTAACAGATGATAAAATACAAACTAAATCCCCTCAGACTTTCAAATTCCTTTTCAGCATGCCAGGTGTCATGTATTGCATCAGATGGTTCAGAAAATATTGTCCTTAAATTGCTATATTAGGCAACACACATGTACATGATCAAGGTAAAGAAACAGGCCTTCAGAATTAGCATTTCTACAGCTCATTGACTTTGTTCCTCTTTCTGGCTAAGCTATTGGAAAGGTGAAAAATATCTCAAAGGAGGGGTAGAAAGGACAAAACATGTTTGTTTTAAAAATGTCTGGGGATTTTTTTTTTAATTAATGTGCCAATCACTGAGTAAGCTGCAGGGCAGACTCAGTAGCTGGGACAATCCAAATAAAGCCCACATGCTCCCATTTCAGCACCTCCCTTTCCTCAGGGCAGACTTGTTAACTCAGACATGGGAGACCAAGGTTTAAAATAGTGCTACTTGCTTAGAGGCAAAAAACTTTCCAGCTCTGCACAGATGAAAATTTGAGAATCAACCTCTGTCTTTCTTGATGTCTGTATCTGGACTTCCTAGTATGTAGCTTCTTAGCTAACTTCATGCCTCTCTTCCTCTCCCTTCTTTGCTATTATTTTGCAGGAAAACTGTTACATGTTTTCAGAAAGGAGCAAGAAATATGGCCTTCAGTTTGCCATGCCCTCTAGGCTCCCTGCAAATGGAGAAAATAGATTTTGAGTCTTGGAAGTCTTGAACAGCTTCACCTAGGTGGGTTTGGGTCTGCTGTGGTGCTTGCCAGACAGCAAACTCCTCCTAAAACACAGACGAGAACTGCTCTCCACTGCCTGGCTCTGGGAGTCGGGGACTGATGCTTTAGTCTGTGGTTCTCCCATTAATCAGACAGCAAAGCAGACTGCTCCTGGCCCACATCACCAGTAAATTACTTCCCACTGGGGTGCTGGGGTAAGGGAGCTGAGGCTGGAGCTCCACAGGCTCCCTGGCAGCCTGCTCTGCCTGTCAGGCATAGACGGTCGATGTGCAGGGGCCACCCAGGGAGACTTGCAATTCCTTATTCCCTGGCGTGGGTGCATGGGGCAAACTTGCCCTGTATTAGCAGGAAACATTCAGCAAATATATCAAAAGCACCAAGGCAGAAACTTGCAAACCGCAACTTCTTTATCCTTATGGGAAAGGCTGATAGGATTTAATAGAAAACACATACCTTTCTGAACTCTCCTATCAAGTTTCACAGGGATTCCTACAGACCAGACCTCGCAGGCAGGCATGGAGATGAATGTGGCTACAGGACTCTCAGGAGCAGCATGAAAGCCAGTTATCCTCCTAGATGGCTTTAGTCAGCTAATGAGCTCCCAAGGTTTTGTCTCCATCAAACATTATGAGACACTGCTAACCTGATGTTGTTCCATCAGAAGATTGATTAAATTTCTCTAAATGTGGACAAACATAAGATGAGAATGTGCAGAATTTGCAGGTATGGTCAAGTCTGCATATGTTACCACCTAGTGACTACTTGGGGTACATTGCAGCACTTTCTGCACAATGTGGAGACATATTAGGAGACTTGTAATGCAAGTAACAACAGGATGATTTATCGGAGTGATTGATCAATGCCATTGAATCAATATAGTGTAGTATCAGTAGTAAGTTGGGCAATCAAAAAAAGAAAAAAGACTTGATTTCTTTACAGAGATACCAAAAATACCATCTCCAAATATTTGGGCTTTTTGCATTAAGGTCAAGAAGCCTATCTTGTTTCCTGGAATTTGCCTGGTAAGTTCACAGTCCCATCTTTTCTTCTTCTATTGAGGTAATAACTAATTGTTTCTGCTCCGTACCTTTGTCATACCTAATTGCCATTTTATTGTTCCCTAAGGTAAATTTTACTAAGACTTTTAAAAAGCTGAATTTAAAATGACTATTGCTGATTAAAAGTAGGAATTCTAGGTTGCAAAGCCTATGACGGCCTTATGCCATTTCCTGTGGCTGTATTTCAAGATAATTAAGAGCAGATCTCCCTGTACTGCATCTTTGTAAAGTAACTGCAAGTGTATTTAGGAGCAGGCCTACCTGGTAAATATTCATACTTGTTTGAGAGGTGGGAAAGCTTTTCCCAAATATTTTTTTGAAGTCTTGTTCACCATCAGGTGAAGGCCTGTGACAAGAGGTGTTCCTCAGGGGCTGGCACTGGGACTGGCGCTGTTTAACATCTTTGCTGTTGACATGGACAGCGGGATTTCACGCAGGCGCAGCAACCTTGCCAGCAATATGAAGATGTGTGTTGTGGGTGGTTGTGGCATTGGAGAGAAGGGATAGCATCCAGAGGGACCCTGACAGACAGGAGAGGCAGGCCTTTGTGAACCTCATGAAGTTCAACAAGGCCAAGTGAAAGGTTCCGCACCTGCACTGGGCACAAATACAAGCTGGGCAGGGAATGGATCAAGAGCAACCCTGTGGAGAAGGACTTGGGGCAGTTGATTGACAAGAAGATCAACATGACCCAGCAATGTGCAGAGAGCAGTCCAGAGAGCCAACTGTATCCTGGGCTGCATCAAGTGCAGCATGACCGACAGGTCAAGGGAGGTGATTCTCCATCTCTGCTCTCATCAGACTCCACACAGACTGCAGTGCTGTGTCCAGCTCTGGGCCTCCCAGCATAGAAAAGATGTGGACCTCCTGGAGTGGGTCCAGAGGAGGGCCACAAAGATGATCACATGGCTGGCTCATCCCTCCTATGAAGGCAGACTGAAAGACCTGTGGTTTTTCAGCCTGGAGAAGATTGTTCAGGACAAGCTGGATGAGGCTTTGAGCAACCCAGTCTAGTGGGAAGTGTCCCAGCCCATGCCCTGGGGATTAGAACTAGACGATCTGTAAGGAACCATCCAACCCAAACCATTCTATGATTCTATGACTGCATGTATACCAATAAAAGTTCTTCCAGTTGGATATCACCAGAATTACTGTAAATTCCTTCCCACCAAGAAGTCAAATCCAGGGATGGTATCATGTCATATAGCAGGGTTTAATCCTACCATCTCTTCTTACTCACCTGAGCAAGTCTGATACAGCTTCTAGGGATCTCCATTCCAGATCATCCTATCCAGCTAGAGAGCGCTACCTTCCAACTAAAATCTCAGCTATTTCTCTGAGCCTGTTGGTGTTGGCATCTTTGAAAATCAGGGCTACTAGCTTGTAAAGGTAGTGATTTAGATTTTGCATGTTTGAAATTTTTGAACCCTGCAAAAGCAGAATGTCACTAAGTTGGATGGAGTTACTGAGCCTGCTCACTGGGCATGAAACTTCTAGCAAAGGCCAAGAATCTTACCTTTCATCAGAGACTGCCAGATTTAGTCTATTTCTGCTTTCAATCCAGGAGGTTTGCTTTTCAACCTGAAAAAAACTGAGAAAAATAAAGGTACATGCTGAAAGTTATAGGAAAGACACTACCCAGCTGGGAAAAGAAAGTTGGCGAAAGTATCATATAAAGAAACCATTTTTATCATAATGATTATTATATTTTTTTGCTTTTCTATGATACCTCTTTTTAAAGGTACTATAAACATTATTCAGACCAGGTTCCCATTACTAGGAAAGGTCAGAAATTGCAGTAGACTCACAGTCAGGCTAGCCATTAGCAAATAAGGGTTTATGGAAAACTCATAAAGCACCTAAAGTGCCAGCTTATGTAATGTATCTAACATAATAAACACTCTGATGGGAGTCTAGGAGTGGAAAAAATGCAGGTTTTTTATTCTAAAATATTTGAACATAGTCAAGACTAGAAACTGATCAAACTGTGTGAGCCAGAAGGCTTTGTCATGAAGCCTGAAAATCCAGGAGACCTTCAGCTTGCTGGGAGAAGCATTTTAGCAAACCCTGCAGGGTGAATTGTTAATGCAAACTTATATTCACAGTGATCTCAGAAATTGTGTGGGAGAGTTATTTGGCACAGCCATTGTTAGATTCTTACACTACTGTACCAACAACTGTCTGGTTTTAGATTACAACAACTATATTGTACCGCCAGTGAGACCAAGTAATGCAGGAGGAACAGAGCATATCACTCATTTCTAGATGCCTAGATGCCTCTTAAACAGAGTTTCTGAGAAAGCCAGTCATTGATGGCTAGTTGGCACTGAGTTAGACTGTTTTCCTGAGCAAGGATATTCCCACAACAGTTATAGTCACCTGGTATTGTACAAACTACCTGCACAGAGGCGTTTGATTTGACACTCCATCATTGTGCTATTTTTGGCACACTCCTTCCTAATTTGTGACTAACAAGGTTAGGTTGTTTTCACTTTGTAAGGACTATTTATAGTCCAATAGGAGATTTCCCCCCATCCTTTCCCACTCCTACAGTTCCTCAATAGCACGATTTTAGTCTTAATGTGTGACCACGGTTATACAGTCATGTTCAGTAATTAAAAACAAGAGAGCTGATTATGGAATACAGAGGACTAACTAGAAACATATGAACAATGCACTGCATTTATGCAAAAGAGAAGTAGGTACTGACAAGATTTTGTATGATGCTGCCACCACTAACATGCCTCCTTCAAGTGGACTACACTGCTTAGCAGTTCCAAAACAGAATAGTCACATGGGATGGAAACTGTAGAACACACCTGAACTTGAAATAATACTAGGACTCAGTGACCCAATTATTTTGGCCCTGAACACAATGGGATTTTTATGACTGAATTCAGTGGGAGCAAGAACAAGTCTGGAAAATAGTTATCTGCAATGAATTTGTAAATTCCCAGAAGAGATCAGTGTGACATAACACAGTGCCCATAACGAATTAGCTGGAAGGGTATTTTAAGTGGCCTGTATATATAAACTTGATTTAGGATGAAGTTATTAAAAGGACTGAATGCTGGAACAACTGTGCTCCCACTGAATTCAGAGCAAAAATTAAATTAAAAAAATTAAATCTTTTCGCATTTATCTTAAAAGTATAATGTTTGTAAATCTTCAGATAGGGACAGAAAAAAAATGGATTTAACCTGTTTTCATCTCTATTGTGGACCCCTCATAACAACAGAGCAATATGAGAGGCAGCAAATAGCTCTAACCAGAAATTACTGCAATATACAGGGGTCATCTATGTTGTTAATGTTAGCTGTACCTTCCAGTTGTCAACAGTTGTATTGGGCTGAGATAGATAGCAAGTGTGCATGCAAATAGCAAAAGGAACTGTTGTGATTTCATGAAGAGGTATTGTACTTAATGGAGCTGTGTTAGCGCTGGTGTTTTCCCAAGTGAAAGTGCTTTTGAAGTAAATCATCTGGAAGAATGCAAGGTGAGAGATACATGACAGAGATATCAGCCACAGGTCCAGGAGAGTGGCTTGTATCAGGCTGCAGATATCAGTGGTCCTGACCTCTTTGATAGGTCAGCTATATGTACTTAGGGTGGAATCCAAATCATATATTGTTGCCCATCTGAAAAAAAAAAAAAAGGAGGTTCCTAGTCTAAGTCAGCCATTGCGAAAATGCGGGGTTTTCATCCCATTGTAAAACAAGTGTGTGGAGAGATGTGATGAGATCTGCTCTGGAGGAGCTTGTCTCCTTCCAGGGACAACTGCAGGAGTCTTGACAGCTGAAATGCCAAGCTTTTGGACTGCTCAGGGTCCATGAGATGCATCTAATGTCAATGGCTGCAAAATGCGGTCCTGGAAGCTGCCTTCTTCCTTGCTGTGCATGCTTGTCTATTCTGATGCAGCTATATGATGTTAGTGGGTAACTTGAGCCCGAACAAGTAGAGAGCTGGGTCTGTACTTGTGTCCCCAGATTCCTGCTCTGTTTGCTTTGCCAGCTGTGCTATCTTCATGCCCCCTTAAGAGGCTGCACCAATCCCTTATGCTTGTCCTACTGAGCCAAACCTGTGCTGTTCTGTTGCAATTCTCGTTTCCTCTGGTTGTCTATCAGCACATGGGTCCAACACCAAAGCTTTGTTTCTGCTGTAGTCAGATAGGCTCTTTCCCCATCATTGTCCCATACAGAGATGTAGCAAGCCTTGCTGCAGCTGTATGTCTTTGCTGAGCCCCAAGACTGCATTTAGAATAAGCACTGGGACACCAGAGCCTGAAATCCTGGTGGACAGCCCTACTTGCAATTGGCAGTTTCCAGGTCTCCATCCTCTCTGAGCATGTCTCTCAGTTTAGAAACCCCTTTCTTCCTCTGGGCTTTCCTCCCACATTCTCCTGTCTTCCTGGCAGCCTTCAGTCCAGCCTGCTTTCTGCCTCAGGATTTTCTACCAGTGAGAGTTTATGCTCTGAAGAATTGTGGCCCAGAAATGTTGGCTGCAGGCTGCAGCCAACAAAAGTGCCATCATTTTCAGCTCTTACATCCATTTGCTGCCTATCCAATTCTTGCTCCCTCTCTGTTTTGTCCTCTTACTAGATACGCCCTTTGTTGCAGAGATGCAAATCTCAGCTAGCTTTGATCTCATGAATACAAATGTTGTTTTTATTAACCTTCCAAAGGACTCCAGTACTGGGGCACATCCTGCTTTTAGTTAGTCAAATGAAAGTAATGTTTCTGCTTGATTTCTCTTCTGTTTTCCAGATACTTGTGTTGTTTCGATATAATTTTACACAACAATGTTCTAATTTTTGTGTGCCTTTTTGATTAGTTGGTCACTTATACATTATTCTCCTTCATTAATAATTCTTCACCTTTGCTGTATAGGTGCCTACTTTTGCTAAAGAGTGAAGCATGGGTAAGAGACACCAGCATAACCAAATGTAATGCAATGTATTTTAGGAAGTTATTACACTTCTTCATTTGAATGCTTTATTTGCTTTTCTTGTGAAGTATCAGGAAACATGCAGATTGCTATTTGCTTTTATTACTTAAGAGTTCCAGCTATTCTTATTTCAGATGAAAGTCATTGTTGTCACAACAGCTCTTCCACTTCATTGCAAAGGATTGAGATTGCAGTGAAACACATTCAGTATAAATGGGTTCTGCTACATCTCCAAGACCTCTTGCCTGCATCAGGATGGGTTTTTAAGCTGGGAAATGACATATCTGAGCTGTGATCAGTTGTGCTACCCAGGCAAGTCTATTTAAAAGCACTTTCCATTTTAAATCTAGCAATAAAATACCACACTAGCAAACCTTCCTGATAAGGGTAAAAGCAATACATCCAAATCCAATCTAAATTTGACATTGCCTAGAACAAGAATTTGCATTGATAAGTCAGGTCTCATTTACAAGGCCATAAATGGGTGGGTAGCTATAATTTGGGTATTAAACTTGTAAAATATATTGATGGCATGCAAGGGCTAAATAAATAATTTACTACAAGAAAATTGGAAATCTTTACACAGTACTTAATTGACCAGCCACTCTCCCATGTTCTTGATAGTTTCCTATTTTGCTTCTTTTTAAAATTTTATTTTTCACACACTAAAATGTTTCCCATGTGTATTTTTTTCCGACTTCAGTGGATGTTCATAAGTCACTATAGTGCTGCAAGCATAGCCTGTTTCACCTTTGTTTCATCAGTCAATTACATTCTTTTTGACATTTTCATTTGTTTGTTTAAAAGTGTGAATTAATCAACTGCCTTTTCTGGGCACTGCTCAGCTGGTGTTATTTTTAAGATTAAAATAAAATCACCTCAGTGGTCAGGCTAACTTTGAATGTTAGTTAAATCCATTTCCAGTGCAAAGCAGGCCGAGTTAATGGGTATTCCAGTGATCACAGTAAGAGTGGGATTGGCAGCTTTATATAAGTTTATAAAAATTCTTGTGACCACCTTACTGGCCAGTGTAACTCAGGGTAGTTGCATTGAGGCCAATGAATTTTGGCCTTAAAGGAGTTTTTCCATCCACACATACTGAAAATCTGGTGTGAGATTACATATAAGCCCTTGATTGACCTGCCCTTCAAAGCACCCCAATCAAACCTGCTAAAGGCATGAGATTTTATTTTTAAAACCTCACACTTGCTTTTTGTTAGATTTCTCTTCTGAAACCAGACCTCCATGGTACGATCTTACCACCTTTACCTGTGACCCAAGGAAGAGAAGTTGGAGCTTTCATCCACCTCCCCAGCTACTGCCATTTCCTTAGGTGGCTGTGGTGCTACTGTATGTGCTGATATCCCTTTGCTGCTCATGTGGACTCTCTATGTCTCTGCTGGAGCAGTGAGAGGTCAAGAATGTGCCTTTATTTACTCCACTAGGGATACTGTGGTCTCACTGTGCAGTGGCTTTTACTGGTTAAAAATTGCAGCTTTTTAGTCCATGAATCATAGACTCATAGAATCTGAGCAACCTGATCTAGTGGCCCACGGTAGGATTCCATGATAGAATAGTTTGGGTTGTAAGGGACATTCAAAAGTCATATAGTTCAAGCTCTGAAATGAGCAGGAACACCTTCAACTAGATCAGGTTGCTCAGAGTCCCATCCAACCTGACCTTGAGTGTTTCCAGGAGTAGGAAAAACCACCACTGCCACCTCTCTGGGCAATCTGCTCCAGTGCTTCACCACTTTCACTGTAAAAATGTTTCTTCCTTATACCTAGTCTGACTCTATACTTTTTTAGTTTCAAACCATTAGCCCTTGTCCTGTTGCCAAAAGGAACTACAAAAAGTTTGTCCCCATCTTTCCTATAAGCACCCTGTAAGTATTGAAAGGTCACAATAAGGTGTTCCTGGAGTTTTCTCTTCTCTGGGGTGAACAACCCCAATTGTCTCAGCCTGTTTTTATAGGTAGGGGGAGTTCAATTCCTCTTGCCCTTTTATGATTCCCTCTCACCTTTAGTCATCCACAGCAACCTACACTGCTGCTTCTATCAAGTACAACATCATAGTACAACATCTTAATTATGCTCTTAGGCAGGGAGTGATGGTGTTTCCTCACACAGACATCCTTGGAGTGCTTCCCACTGGAAGTGCATGAAGCAGAGGTATTTTGCTAGTACAGTCTATACAAGGTTCATGGGAGATACAAAGCAGAGTGCCAGAGGACTTGCAGGAATTAGTGCTTCCCTTTGAGGGTTTTTCCAAGATCAAATGCCATGACGAAACACACGCCTTACCATGCCAACTCATATACCAGACCCAAGGTGAGAAACACAGAAGTAAAGAAGTAAATCCAGAAGGGAGTGCAATAAATCTGGGGTAAGCAAAGGGACAGCTTTACTCCAGCTGTTCTGGGTCACTGCCATCAGCTTCCCTATTGTTACAGGCACACAGAGACTCCCTTCTAATTCTGCTTTCCACCTGCTCTCTCCAATAACTTCCTTTTAAAATGGGAATTATTTTTCCCCAAAATATTTCCATTGTTTTCTGAGGAATGTCACCCCCTCTCAGCTGGGACCCTGCCCCATAGGTCGGATTGACAGCACTTTGCTTAGCAGCCACATGACCATTCTGGAGCCCAGGCTTAGGTTCAGAGTAAGGTATTTTGGGAATGAGGGGAAAGTCCTGTGTTCTTTGGATGGTGGCAGGGTGAGATAGGTATGTTTTTAAAAAGGGTTGTTGTACCCAAATTCAGACAGAAAAAAGCCTCTTGGCTTTTTAGGAGAAAGAGTACATAATGGTTGAACTTGCATTCTAGGGAGCCAGAAGAAGGAAAAACTCAATGCTCTGTTTTACATGTGTGCAGGACGCTGCTGCCTGAGGGAGTAAGAACACACTTACAACCCTGCATGGATTACCCGGGCTTTATCCAGGTGCACGAAACAAGCAGGGCCACACATCTGCTTACTTCCTCCCTGGGGATTAGAAACTGGAGGGTGGGAAATGAATAGAGCCTGGGGTCCATTCTCTCTGGCCAGCTCAGCTGAGATGGTGAGTGCTTGGGGGGTTGAGGGAAGAAGGGTGGAATATTATTTTATTTCTGATTTAGGCCAGAGGTAAATGATTGCTTGAGGGAACAGGAGAGGAGAAGGTGTGTCACTGAGTTATGGTGCCTCAGGGGGTTCCTGCTGCAATGGCACAACTATGTAATATGTCCTCTGGGGGATTGCGTCTGAAATAAAAATGTAGCCTGTTACTTATTGGCATTAATGTTCACTTACTAATGTCTTTTATTGCTTAACTCTTCTATTTTGGCACCTGGGTAACTATTTAGGCTCTTTTAAATTCATTGGACCAAATTCAGAGATCACATATCAAGACATCTACATAGAGTTCACAACTGGCAGAGTAGTGTGGATTGAAAGTAGTAAATTTAAGAAAGACTACAGAGAGAGTTGTAATGAATGAAAGGATCATGGTAGATAAGATTCTTGTTCCTCGAAAATGATTTCTGAAACTGAGCAGTCTCTCAGTGAAAAAGGATACTGGCTCAGAGTCAAGAATTGCTATTAGGCTCCTAGCACACTCAAGAAACCTTTATGCAATCTATAGAACTTGACCGTACAACACCTTAACTCTCCACTAATATAAAATTCACAGACAAGACAACATAATGATAACCTTAGATGAGGCTTTCCATGAATAATCCCAACAGTAAACTGTTGCGGTGTGCATTTTGGGTTTCCAAAGTTCTGTATGTTTTGTTATTTGTTTTATAATGGTTTGTTCCTACACCCCTATCCCCAAACCCCCTGTGGTCTTTCCCTGGTGATGGATCTTGTCAATCACCCTGTAACCCTGCCTAAAAGCCTGGTAAATTTTGGTGGAGATGCTCGGTGATTGGGCAAGTTGTCAGGTTCCCTCCTTCTTTCATCGTTCTGTTAATTGTCCCTGTTCTTGGTCACTCCCCCTCTTCTCTGAGATTGGTTCTAGGTGTTCCCCTGCTCGGGAGATGCTGCTGGTATTTAACCTGTAACCTGAAGCCCGTCTTCCCTCTGCAGGTGGGCAGCCCTCTAGGTGGAATAAAGCCTAGTGAAACCCACACGAGAGTCCTTCCTTTTCTTCCACGCCTTCCACGTTCCTGCTTGAGGTTCAGACCCACTGAAAAGGTACAAGGCTGTACCCCTTGTATGCGGACCGGTGAACGAGCTAGCTGGTCAGCATCACCGGACACCTGCATAGTAAACCTGTCCCTCAACATGAGAAGAACTCCCGATATTCAGTACGTTTCTGTGATCAAACCTCTACCCTCTATTTCCTTATTTAAGTACCATGAAGAAGTCACCACCCTGTCTGCACTCTAGTCCATAACTCAGACACTAGTTTTTTTACTGGGCGTTTCTCTGAGTCCTTGGCTACATGTGGGAAAATAAATGCTAAACAATCTTCCTCACTCAGCTCATCTTGGTGGCAATGAGCTCAATGAGAGTGGCATTGGCTCAGCCCCAAACACTGCCCATGCACAGCATGGGCATGGATGCTGGGGGAGTACTGTTTACTTTTCTGGCCTTGAGTAACAGACTTGTGTCTAGTTGTTTGCTGTTGAGAATGCTGCTGTCAGGTTTCTTTTGTCAGCCCATCACTTGGTCCCTATCATGCTTTTCCATGTCACCTCCCACTCGTGGAATGACTGCGTTTGCTTGCTCTCTCTTGCATCCCTTTTTAGTATTTCCGTCTCCCACTTCTCATCAGTATTCATCCTGGAAAAATATTTTGTGCTGTCTCATCTATTTTTCTTCAGATACAGAAGATACATCCCTAAATCCTTTCTAAACAACCTCACTATCTGCAGTGGAATTTTGTCTTGAAGTTCTGCTGTGGCCCTGAAAACGCCACTGGACCCAGTGCCTACAATGGGCGCCCCTGCTCCCTTGTTAGCACCTACCCATCCAGTGTTTCCTGTCTTTTAAGACAGAGGGGAAAAAAAAATGTTTTTACTGTTTGTACAGCTCCTTGCACCCTGGGACTGACGTCATTGCTCTAGCCATACAAAACGCATGTAACTGTATCTTCCCCAAAAGGCATGGCCATCTTCCATAAGATTTGAAATTACATGCTAGCCCAAGGGCCCTACCATACTACTGAGCCATCACACAGCAGCTGTGAAGGAGAGGGGGGAAAAGGGTATACACAGGTCTCCTCAGTAAGGCAGCAGGAGGAGAAGAACTAGCTCTGTGTATTTAGTTACAGTTAATTATAAGTTTATGACCTTATGATGCAACTGTTGTAACCCTTGCTCAATATACTTTTCAGGCAGAGCATACTGAACATACAGAGGGGGTGTACTTTATGGCTGTAGTGTTTGCTCGAGCTGTACAGATAAGAGAGCTGCAGAGAGGTCTCTGAGCAGGACGAAGTGGAGCCATTTTGGCTGCTTAGTGTTGGCGGGGGCCGAGTGTCTCTGCCAGAAGAGCTTGTGAATTGTAGGCGCAAACCTCACTGATCTGCCACCCTCTGCTTTCTCCGGCACCAGGGCTTGAAATTTGTTCTTGCACTTTAAGAGGGGAGGAAAGCCAAGGGAGGGAGTAGGTGTTGTGAACTCATAAGGGAAACCAGAATAGGATCTTTTCCCTCCTTAATCGAGGCAGCTTTGGAATTTGACATTTGTTTCACCCAAAGATTTTCAAACGCTGTGCATTTTTTTTTCCACCCAGTTCATATATTATACCCATTTTATGGGTAAGCTAACCGATTCAGAAAGAGTAAATAGTGTGTCATTTGCAGGTCCATGAATAGATTCAAAGGCCCTTGAAATCTTAATCCACTTGATCCCACTTAATGCCTTCAAGATGCATTAACAGGACAAAAAGAAGTTTAATCGAAGCACATCAAACTCAGTTTAGGCACTGTAACTCTTCTACTTACAAGGGTAGCTATATTAGTAAAAATAAGGGAGCATTAGCTTGCATTTCCCTGGAAAATAAGTGAGCAGGAATGCATGCCACATCCTGGCTGGCATTTTAATCTCATCAAAGCAGAGCTCTTTCCCTACTGTGCTTTCCAAGATGCACAACGCAAATGTGGTCTGAACACAACAGAACTAATTGAACAATCACAGCAAAGGAGGTCAAAACCCAACAAACAGTGTAGCATCTAAAATGACTCTGGAGGATTTTAACAGATGGACACTTGTAAATCTAACAGGATTTCCTACTGGTGAGAATGCCTTAGGTAAAATTCAGAATGTCTCATTAAATTGTCAGCCAGCTATGAGGCATTGCTTATGCGAATATGAACAGCTCTGCAGCTTTACAGCAAATACACACAACCGTGTATTAACATAGGCCTGAAAAGCAACATTTGGATGTGCGTTCAATTAGAAAACCCGATCAAAACTGAAGAAGGATCAGATGTAATGTTTCTGGCTGGGATCCATTAGAGAGATAGAGCAGGCAAATTAAGCCAGGGGTCAGGCTTTTTCTCTCTCTGTTCTCCAAGCTGCAAGCTTTGCCTATGTGCACTTCCATGTAAATTTGCAAATCAGTTTAGTATAGACTCCTGTAAGTCCTTTTGCTATTGCTTTCTTGTAACCTCTTGTATTCTTAGGCTGTTGATGAAATCAACAAACCCAGTACAGGTATAATAGTGCTGTCTCCCAAGTAGATGCTCCCATGCCAAGAATTTGAATGTAGGCTAACACAACAACACAGCAGTTACACATTTCCATTTTTACACGTTTGTTTTACATAGTGCCGGTGATCTGGATAAGGGCAATTAGTCTGTTTCTCACCAGAGAAATTAGTCTGGTTGTGCCCCTTTACCTCCTCCAGCAACCCTACTGCTTATGAGATCTGTGAGCCTGTTGTTCAAATCCACATTCCTGTACAGTCCCACTTTCTCAGTAAGAAATAGTCTCTGCTGGGTTTATTGGCATTTCTCACAGTATCTGAGTTCAAAGAAAATGATTACAAGTTAAGACAGAGCTCTGTTCTTTAAAGCACCACAGCATATAGATCTGTTGAGTGATATATAACATAGAACAACTTCCAACTGAGGAAAGCTTAACACAGCTCGGGCTAGCTTGCTGATAGCTGCTCAGCTCCTAGAATTACTGCTTACAAACCATAAAGACCCCAGCTAGAGTTTCATGGAGGGAGGGGGGAGATGTGTGTTGTGCACACCGCAAGTACAGCCACAGGGCGGGTAACCCGCCAACTTCCTAACCTCAGCCAAAAAATCTGGCCACTGTCTGACAGGCAGAGTATGTGTGTTTGCTGTCTATCAGAGGCAGTGAAACAGCCTAAAGTCAAAAAAGAATTGTGTGAGAACACTGAGTTCAGTTGTGGGACCATTAGCGTGCCAAATCAACAGGCTTGTTGTCTATTAAAACTGCCCTCCACTTCTGTGATATTTTTGGCTAGGAAATGGGCTGTAAATATAAACAGATCACTTCTCTCCTTACTGAAAAGCAGGCACCTCAGAGGGAGGAAGCACACTGCATGTTTATTGGAGCCACAGATTCCACACAAGATCTTAGAACAGGCATGCAGGGGTAAATTCCTGGTCGAAGAGACTTAAGGAAGGACAAGCTAACTGTGAGAGAAAAACATGTGCAGTGTAACCCCTAAACCACAGAATACACCTCTGTTGGGGACTGCTCGCACTACTGAGAGTGGGGTAATTGTGCCAGGACAGAACACATGGGTCTGTGATTATTGACCAAATCCTTCAGTACAGAACACATGCAGCACTCCCAGCCTGGAATAAAATACATGGAGTTTTATTCCCATATAGCAACTGGCTGGAGAGCCCTCGTTTCCCCAACACCCTCCTTCCTCTCCAGAGGCTCTTGTATTCCAGGCTGGCACTAGAGAGAGAGCATCAAATGTGTATGCATAAGAGTGTGTTATGGTAAGATGCCCACACTAGTACAGAAACTGATCTTGGTGTCACTCTAATTCAAGAGTGTACACTGCATTGCTTCACTAAATAAAGCAAGTGCAGCCTTCATCACAGCTTTAACAAAAAAAATGTAGACCACAAATGTCGGGTAGGATCCCCCAATTCTATATTATATCAACACTTTATTTACTACAGATGATTAGAAGTGCAAATTACTTTTAATGGAAAATTATTGCGGGGCATAAGGAACTTATTAAAAATTCATTGTTTAAAGACTATCTTCTGTAGAGGTTACTAAATTTTCTTCTTTTTCCCACACAATTTTTTCCATCTTAACTGACCACTTTTGTCTGACTTCTCTCATCACCAAGCATGCACTAGTACATTATTACTTCATCAGAAACGTAATGATCCACATCCCCCTTTTATCTTTCAGCATCCATCTAATTTCTTCATCTTGTTTATAAATTGAGCCTTAAGGAAAGAAGAAGGAAAATTACTAGAGTATTAAGATATGCAGTACCTTCAAAAAAGAAGCCCATGAAAACAGACATGAAGAAGGAAATCCTATATTTGTTTATCCATGCCCGCTGTAAGTTAGAGACCTTTACCAGAAAAAGCAACAAATGCTTGAAACTCTGTCTTTTGCACAGGAGTTGTGGTTGTGAAGTTGCACTGGTAAATCAGGGGAGAATCAGGTCTCAAATCTATGCAGTGGGAGAAACCTCACCAAGAGCAATCAGAGCTGCCGTGGTATCCCTCCCTGGCATGCTGCTTCCTGAGCATGCTTGGCAGGTGACAGAGCAATGTGCCTTTCTCTGACACTTTGTCAAGTCAAAGAATTCTAAAAGATTTGTGAGATGTGACTCGTTGACAAAAACCTTGTTAAGTCTTCCCTCTTATTATACACATTCCTGTGAATAGCTACTAACATTCTTCTCTGCTATAACCTCTACCAGGATGCATGGCAGAGAAGTCTGGCAAAGAAGGGATTTACCCATCTGTAATTCCCATATTCCCCCCAGGAGTCCTTTTTGATATCATCTTTGTTACTTTATATTCCTCCTGTGTTAGGGTATATTTGATCAGTAATTTACCTGTACCACAATTAAAGTGTTTTTGTTCTTTAGTTCATTTAGATCTTGTGTGTAAACATTATCTGATTTTGGAAAATTCTTATTGTTCCATTTACTGAGTTACCCTACCGCCTGCATTATTACGACTAAAATACGAAAATGATCCTTAGATTCCTAGAATCATAAAATCACAGAGTCACAGAATGGTTTGGGTTGGAAGGGACTTTTAAATGTCATCTTGTCCAGCCCCATGCAATGACCAGGGGCATCTTCAATTAGATCAGGTTGCTCAGAGTCCCATCCAACTTGACCTTGAATGTTTCCAGGGAGCAGGCAACTACAACCTCTGTGTAGACTGATTCCTTTAAGGAAGGACTTCCTTTATGGTAAGATGAAGTCCTCCTGGTGAGCATAAATGCAAAAGATTGATTATCAGTAACAGTTTTATCTTTCCCAACATTTCCTTTTAGATTTCGTTAATATTTCCATCATGCCTGGTCTTTGAAAGGCGTCCTGTTTCTGATAAATTTGTTATTATTAGTTTTTATGGCTGTAGCATAAAATCTGAATCCAGATTTGAACTTTCTGAGATCTTAGAGGTTCAGATTTGGACTATTATAAAAATAGAAACAATATGTGGAGCCTGGGGCAAGATTTAGAGCCTAACATTCCTTGCAAACAAGGCAGTGGCCTTGCAAGGTGACTGGGAGAATTAGCATGGTTCCAGGTAGTCATTTTCAGCTCATTTATTCAACATTTGATTACTCAAAAGAAAAAATATATTGTTCATCCTCTGCAAATGAGACACAGGAACCTGGTTATTTAACTCCCCCCAGAGTACAACATGGTTCGAAAGTTCTTCACTGTTGATGATCACGTAGGAGAAGAAAGGGAGCCACCTGTGAGACAAAGCCTTTGTGTTTATCTCTAACAGGTCTGTTGGCCAACTGTTGTTGGATCATGTACAGGGAGCACCCACGCCTTTGCTGTTTTGTTATGAGCCACTGCCAGCTTGCTGCAACCCATCAGCTTCTGCAACTTCTGAGCTGACTACCTGCCATGTAGCCGTAGGGAGGGTAATGCCCCAGATAATTAAACTCTTCAGATAGACCCAGATAATTAAACTCTTCTGGTATGTTACCACTAGGCTGGGAAGACCCAGCTTTTAGCTGTTTTGTGGTGTAGGCTTACGTCTGTTGGGATTGCACCGTTTAGGATCTTCTGCCCGACAGACAGGTTTATGGACCTGCCTTGAGGAACATGGCTGACTGGCTGACTTCTGATTCTCTTCTCCAAAACAGCAACCTCACTCCTAAGAGCAAAAAATGACCCCTCTGACAACTGTCCATCTATTTTCTTTGCCATCTTCCCCTTCCCTGGTATATCCCATGTGTTTGCCTTATATCAGCCTTCATTGTAACTTCATATTCTGTCATTGAAACAAGACATGCAGGTGAATAAATACTTTAAAAGGATGGTGGTGCATTTGGAATGTGCTGTGCTGGTTTTCTGTCATGCCATTTCACATAAGGCAGGTGAGTAAAGAGAAATTAGTTTTACTTCAAGCAACTTAATTTGATAAAAATCAACTCAGTGGGCAAGGTTAATTTTGATGAGCTGTTTTTAAATTCCCAACTACATACACCAGCTCTCTAAATAAACTCCATGACAAACTCTCATTGTGTTATTTTTTACCTTTCTTGTACTAAACTAAATTATTAATCATCAGAAAGATAAGACCAAAGTGAAGAGAGGAAGAGAGAAACCAGCCCAAGATGCTTATGAAACAAAAAACCCCCAAAAGACAAAACAAAACAAAACAAAACAAAACAGAAAAAGAAAAAGAAAAAGAAAAAGAAAAAGAAAAAGAAAAAGAAAAAGAAAAAGAAAAAGAAAAAAGGAAAAGTTCTAATTTGCAATTGCTGCTCATGCATTAAGTTTTCCCTGAAAACTCATGGTCTAATATTTAGTACTGCAGCACCAAGGACCTGATTTACCCTTTACACCAAACACAGCAAATTTCTTTCCCATGTAAAGAAAAGAAAGCTTTTCTGTAACTGAACTTTCCACAAGAAGAAAATGGAGAAGGCAGAGGAAGACACAACTCCAGATATTATTCACTTGCTCTATGCAAATTTAAAGATTATTCAGACAACTAAAAAAGCCATTTCTTTTGTTGTTTTTTCCTTTCCTTTTTGCAGGAAAGTAAGCCATTCTTCTGGTGGTAAAATTCATGTATAAAGAGGTAAACGCTGAAGCAATTGATTGGACTTTCAGTAAGTATATTTCTGAGAATTCATTAAATTCAGAAAACTTTATCTTCCTGGAGAAACAGAATGTGGAAGCAATGCAGACACTCTGAAGTAAAAGAATGCTTGTATTGGAGGAGAAGGAGAAGTGTACAAAGAATCCCACTTATACTTGAATAACAACTATTAAAAAGTCATAAGACTCTAATACACTTTTTCAGTATTTTTTTTTTAATCCAGTCAAGAAGCACATCTCTATTGTTCTTCCTCATTCACTGCCTGTCAGCTCTGAAGAGAAGGAGGAATTAAATTGTATTTCCAACATAAACGCAGTTGCAAGGAATACATACCATGCTTAGAAAGCAAAACCATCTCATTTGGCTCTCCTGGGCTAAGGAGCATTCGGCTGAGGGTGCTGATCCTTACAGAGCTAGAAAGCCACGAGCAGTGCCAGGCATCCTGAACCTCCACACTACCATATTCCTTGAATATGCTGAGAAAATGTTGGTGCAGAGAGGAGTTTCAACTGCCTGCCACACTTTTCAGTGAGTAAAGGTTTCCATCTGCTCTCAAGCCACTGCTAGTGTACATGTTAAGCAGGTCCTGCATGGTGACAGCAGATCTGTTTTCCCTGAGTGTTACAGGAATTATCAAATCTCATTGAACTGAACACGTGAGCAAAGTGTCTCTCTATGGCAATCATAAAGTATGTGGTAGACACTTGTAGCAAAAATATTTTGGCAGTTGATTCATGCTCATAGCAATCCTTCCAAATGACACTACTGGGAGAAGAGCTGATCCTATTGTGATATGTAGACCAGCTTGGCTCTCTGATTGAATCCAGGATCAGCAGAAAACAAAAGGTGGTGAGGCCATGTTGCTCCATCCGGTTTTGAACCTTGAATTAGGTGAGCTCAGCTAGGACCCAGGCCTGGGAACCAGCACAAAATCCTTGAGTCTACCAAGTGTCCGAAATAAATGATTACTTGAAAGTTCTTGGAGAAATTTTAATTTTCCATGTGAATTCAGAGAACTGTCTCCAGGTAGGTGGGTTTCCATGCCTAATGGTTAGGCACATACCTGCAGCACTTGAGCACATCTTGAGCAGCTGGCAAAGGTTGCCAGTGTTGATCTTTTGCTTGGGAATCCAGAATTTAGGGCTTTCCTCTGAGATATGAAAGACCTGAGACCAAACCATTCTTCTACCTGCTGAGACATGCATGCACATCCTCTTTGAAAAGCCCCATTGCCCCAAGCAACACGGGAAGTTGGATTCAACCACTTCTGCTGAAGATGCTTTGCCACATGTAGGGTAGTTAAATATTCATGCTGAGGAAGAAAGGAGAAAGAACAGCCTATGGGTATTGGGGGCAAGCAGAAGTACTGTTACCTGCTCCTCACAAGGTCACAATCTCCTCTTCTTGGAGGCCCTTGCCTGTGCCCTGACACTGAGGGATAACTGATGCTAAGATCTCTAGGGAATCACTGGAGAGAGGTGCAGGATGTGCTGCAGACAGCTGCAGGAATGCTGGGAGGAAGAAGAATCTCCAGCTGCTTCAAGCCCTTTATTTTTGCCCTGATTGGATGGCCTCTCCAAGATTTCTACAGGGGACAACAACATTTATTCTAAAGAATATTTAATTCTAACATACAGTGATTAAGCTTCACAGAAGAAAGGAAAGGTTTCCCACCCCAGCTCTCTGTGAGAGTGGGCATACTCTTGTACTGTAACTGCTCAGGTCCCCTTGGGCTTAAGGCAACAGAGGCACTAAATGTGACAGTGGCACCTGAGTCCTCTAGCAGAACCAGCTGTAATTGCCAACTAGCTGAAAACCACACCTATTTACACTACTTATACACGTTTCCCTCTTCCAGACAGAAAACAAATAAAGCAATTAATGTAACTTACAGAAAAAATGTGACAAAGAAAGTCACCAAAAATATTTTCTGCAGTTATTGATTTTGTTTTAGCAGCTCAAAAATCTTGGAGGTAAAGAAGTAATTAATAATATTTTCTTTTAAATAAATAATTGATGAATTTTTTATTTTAGAAAAAGATGCAAAATTACCCAATCACATTAGGATAACAAAAATTCTTCCAAGAAAACTACATGGTTTCTACTTTTAGAAGATTTTGCCTGAATTGATTTTAAAGTCCTTGAAATGAATACACACCACAGTATATCCTAGTACCATGGGCTGTGACACGTGCATCTACAACAGCTTTAGTACACAACGCATGTGTAGAATCTTATGCAGCAATTTTGCATCAAGGGAAGTACTCTCTTTGGCTTCAATGGGAATTGGATGCACCCTTAAGGAGCAGAAGAATATATCATAACAGAAACAAAGCTCAGTTCAGATGAGAATCACAATGCTGCCATTGAGTTTATGCTCAGTTTAACCTATTAAACAATGTGAGATGAGCAAAAATTACTCATTTCCATACTGCTGATTTTGCAGACTTCAGAAACCCTGACCATGAAATAAATAACTTGCTCTTAATAACTTTCTGTGTGGATAATATATTTAAATGTGGGAAGATGGAAATTATGTATTTTTATTGCTTTGCTGGTTACCTCTCTATATCTATCCAACTAAATGCAGAAGTTTAAGTTTACAAGGAGCTGCCTAAAAGAATTTGTCCGTTCTTCACAAATAAAACAGTGGTTGACTATGCTGTCATGGAAGGTTCCAAAGATTAAGCCAACTCTACAAATATCATTGGTACTGTATTTCCTGCATGCCTGGCCTGATTGTATAGCTCTGTCTGCATTATAAAAATGATCTGTATGCAAATCTACGTAATATTCTTCTATGCCATTCTTCCTTAGATGGGTTTCCTGTATCGATACACTGTGGTTATTCCTAAAGACAGCACTCTGAAAAGACAAGATCACTCTAAAAGGCTCTCAGCACTTGAGAAAGGTGTAGCCGCTGGATGGATTTTTTTTTCTAAATTTTTTAAATAAGTAAAATGAACATTTCTTAGAACTAATGCTTTGGAAATTTAAAAGAGAAATTATGCATATTGCAAGACATATTAGGGAACGGCAAGAAAAATGGTGATTATGAAATTTGCTTTTCTGATGGCTAATTTGTTGATAGGATAAATTTTTATGAAATTGTCCCCAGTCTTGATGGGTAAAGCTATGGTCACTTAATGCATAGCTGCTTACCTCTGTGAAGTCTTTTAACCTGACATTTTCTACTGGACCTGGTTTATGACCCTTTTGAACTCGAAATCTTAATCCCACACATAAAAATGAACTAATAATAGAATATGAAAAAACCTCTTACCTGTTCAAATTCCTACCATGAGCCTTAGTTTGTCCATTTTCTCCCTTTTACTGCCTTTTTCTTTCAAGTTTCTTTCCTTGTATGCATTTTTTCTTGCCATGACCACAAAGAATTTAGAAACAAAGCTGTGCTCACTTCCTGCAGACATATAATCTCTACAATGAGCTGAGTCCCTTGTACCCATAACCATCTTGCCCCAGGCTGTTTCCTTTGCAACATTCCCTGTGAATGTACCTTCCTCGAAGAGCAAAATTGGGTAATTAGATTGTAAGGAGGCACAAACTGTCCAGGGCATCAGGGAACTGAGTGTATCATTGGGGAGCATTAAAATGCATGAGATTATAACTCAGTGTTCTTGTAAAGGTCTCTCAAGCTTGGAAATGAAGCCACAACATTTGCACAAGTTTCCGTGTAGCTCTTTCTCAACTTTCTCTTTCCACTGGCCATATACTCCTTTTTCCTTAGCTCCTACATCATGAGACCTCTATGTGTTTTGAGGCTGGTTTTCTTTGGCTTTGCCTTGCTAGAAAAATGAGTCATGCCCAAGAACAGGACTTGGGGCAAAGGGACACCTACAACAGTGCTGTTGGCTCTGTGAGTGAAGACAGATTCGAGCTTGATGGGTACACAGTATCCATCCATCCATCCNTCCATCCATCCATCCATCCATCTGTGAGACACTGGATGCTAACTGTTTCATGTGGGTCAAAAACCTTTTGAGTAAACTGTGACTTCCAGAGCTTTGAAAGTATTTAACTTCTTCCTGACGTTGGAGCATAGCAATCCCCTGAGCTGGACCCGTCTACATGCACAGCAACACATCCTGCACGACCTATCATTGCTGAAAAAGTCAGTGTGCAGAGGGTTGAGCTAAAAATCATAACGGATAACCAGGAAAGGAAAAAAAATATTGATTTTTTAGGAACTGGGATTCAAGTCTCACTGCAAATGAGTGAGAAAAAGGGAGAGAGGGAGTTAAGGAGGACATCTCTCTTAGTCTACAAGAATAAATATCCTCCAGAGCTTTCAGAATCTTCTCTCTCAATACAAAATTCATTACCTTATTTACAACAAAAATATTGTATTATGACATATACTTATCTATAAACGTGATATATTATACAGGGGCCACTTTACACGCCAATCCAGTTATATGGATCACCACTGTAATTCGTTTGGGTAAGGGCCAAATTACTTGGGAAACAGATGTCAATTTCATTTTAGATAGTTTTTTGGGTTATTGTTCCCTGTCTATTTAAAAATATTAAGTTAAATTAGATTTTAAGATACAGCATGCTTCATTGTGATTTTAATCACAAATTTTGTTGAATACATGTTAATTAATACAAGTTAATTTCCTGCCTTCTTCCTAAGAGAAAGAAAGAAAATAAAAATATTCAATATAGAAAATATTTTTCTGTGTGATTTTAAAGCAATGTGTATGAACGAAACCACCTTTCAAAATAAGCTCGCAAACTTATAATTACAGATGACAACAAATTTGAAGGAGTCTCTCTGAAGATCTGCTCAGTAAAACTGCAGAGTTTGTATAGCTCTTTTCAGTTGTGACTTATTTTTTTTGAATGGATGAAGATCACAGTTGCAGCTATGGAACTCATAGCAGCTATACCTCATTAAACAAGTTTGTGTACAAAGAACACCGTGCTTTAGTTGTTGCTTTCTTAAAATTAATTTTGTTTTCCATTTGCTTCTTATCTGATCAGCAAGAATATAATGAGGCTTTCATTATATTTATCAAAGCTTTCTGAAGCCAGGGTGCCACGAGGAAGGAGTCAGGCTCATTTGGGTTGTGCCAAGCAATAAGATGAGAGGCAATGGGCAGAAGCTGGAACACAGGAAGTTCCACCTGAACATACGTGAAAACTTCTTTTCTGCAAGGGTTAACCTGCACTGGAACGAGCTGCCCAGAGATTGTGGAGCCTTCCTCACTGGAGGTACTCAAAAGCCATGTGGACACATTCCAGAGTAACATGCTCTAAGGGGTCCTGTGGGAGGGAGGAAGTTGGACTAGGTGACCTCCAGAGGTTCCTCCCAACCTTGCCCACTGTGTGTCTGTGTGAAGGGCATGTAGCAAGTTTCTCTACCCCAATGAAAAGACACAGTAAGTGTCAAGGGCCCACTATAAAAAGTTTTATTGTTACTTACGAAATGACTAGTTCTAAATTCTTCTATTAACTGTTCTTCTTTACTAAAATTAGGTTTTTTGAGTGTCACAGCTCTAAGTTTTTACATTCTTATCTCACTATGAAATCGATTTTGTCTCGGTTATTGCAATCTCCAACAGATCCACCAAATAATTTTGATTCTACTTTCTTAAAAATATCCCAACAAACATTTCCATAGATTTTTGTACATTCCTTTTAAACAGAGGTGATTCTGTTTAGCAAGACCAAATGAAGTTTTTTTCACAATATGTGTCAAGAAACTCAAAACTTATTCTCATATCTTTCCTACTGGAGTGACCCCATTAATATTCCACCTTAATGGTCACGTGCATATTGATGCTCCTCTGATCCAGGATTGAAAGCCTTTCTTGCCACATGCCATTTGAAGCGTGTTCCTGCCATGACCAATTTGGTACTGGGATGGGAGGGCTAGCTGCAAACTGAAGCACAAGACCATTCACCATAGCCACTGTGGTCGTGGAGTGAGCCTGTGGTCTGTCTGCCAGCCAATTTTAGTCCTTGCTGACATCAAAAAGAGGGCTCCTGTGGCCTGGGCTCCAGAGGCATCCTGGAGAAAATGTCTCACCCTGTCATGCCTGTCAGACAAAGAAGTTCTTTTGTTTTCTCTCAGGCTGAGCCCCAATGCTGCATTAGTGATGTTATTATCAAATGTAAATGCTCCACTTTCACTGAGCCACAGGGAGGACTATGGTTAAAAGCATGGAGTGTGCTCCCATATTGTCATCAGCACAGGTGCTGCTAACCCCATGTGAGGCTCACAACAGCTAGCAGATGCTGACTTTAGCCACCACTAAAACATTGGTCTTAAGCCACCTGAGGAATGAAATAAGAAGTGTGAAAATACCTACCAGAGCAAAGATAGCCCTCAGAGATGAATCCAGCCTGTTCTGTAGTCTGAAGTAATGGTAATTTTAACTCTTTGTTGATCTCTTACATACAAGTGCTACACCTGAGATGGGAAGGACTAGACATCGGAGGGTTACCAGAGGGTTGCTAATTCTTTACATCATTTTAATGGAACCCAATACATACATTATATAAAAATCTGTTTTATTTACTAGACATTTGATAATCTCTCCATGCTAACAGTCATTATTTTTTCCCTCCAGGTGAAGCAGATGAGATTTTGAAGAGGAAAGTTGCATCCAGCAGCAGAAGATAGAGTTCTCTGAAGTAACAAACCTCAGCGCTTGCTGCTGCTTCAATTGCCATAGAAACAGAAATGCCACTTACACACCTCTCCCTGCTTTGTAATGAAATATTGCCACTTGAGGGGATTTAGAGGGTTGCAAAGGTCTTGATCCTGCAGGGTGCTGAAAACCGCTGGTGAGGTGCAGGAACCCTGGTTCCCAAGGTATTTACATATATCACATCTATTGATTTTCAAAACCAAAGGAAGCTTGAAGTAAAAAGTCTTCTGAGGATGTGAGTGTTGTGTGCTTTTTAATTCTTGCTGAAAGGGCTGAGGGTTTAGGACTTAATTCATCTCCCCTTGCTACTGTCCGGGACTTCTGCTGTTGAAGCAGTGATAGGTCTGGTCTCTTCATAGGTCTGCTCAGTGTTTATCTGAGGTTAGAACAGGACACAGAAGGCACCCACTGATGTGGCACAGACAGATGTCAGTGTAGCCCTGGACACCTTGGTTTAACTTACTATTTTCATATGCTTATTTTGATTTTATCCAATCAGGTGGCTGAAGTATTATATGTTCCTTAATTACTGCTTGAAGGTACCAGAAACTATCGAGAGCAAGTGGCCAGACAACCGTCTACAACTTAAATAAAATTTGGATTTTTTTAGCTCTACAAAGGGATGTAATTTTTTACAGAGAAAGGAAACTAGGACAATAATAATTAAAGTAATATTTACTCCTTAATAAATGCCTATTTTTATACTGGTGTTAGAGGTTAACAGCACTGTTATTTACTCCTCTGCCAAAAGGTACTGAGGGATATGAAATGTAGCAGCCAATAAAGCTGAGCCGTCAGATAAATAACATTCATATTACTCTCTGACAAATTCTTTTGCAACACAGGGATATAAATAACACTAAGAAAGCTGTTCCTACATTACAAGTTTACTGATGTGTAAAATGTAATTTTGAAAAGAGCCCAAAGCACCAGGAGTGTGACTCACCATAACATGATCTATAGGAAGGGCTATGTGGCATATCTAACACCTGTAAGGAGATAAAACCAGGGAAGTGAGACATCTTTGAGAAGGTGGATGCAGCCCTGAAGTGGAAAAACTAGAAAGAGCAACTCTCATCCAGAGGAGTGATGATAGCTTTATGCACTGAGCAAGGCTTCAAAATAATAATGGTAATGTTTCTGCTTCTGTGTCCACAGTTCTCAGAGGGATGGATTGGCCAGGAACTGCCTGACTCTCTGAGCAAAATTGCATTGCATTTATGTTCAGGAAACAGAGGGTGTGATGAGCTCCTGATGCGACACAGGAGATTTACCTCTGAGGATTTTCTTTTCCATAAGCACCAGGCTGCATCTTTTCAGCAGCAAATAGCCACAGAAAGGGACACAAGAGTGCCAAATTGCCTTACCTTAGGAAAATACTTTGTTGGTTCAGACCCTTGAAAGTGAGAAAGAGTGCTTCTTTTTACACTGGATTATGGAATGACTTAGTAAGAAGAGTGATATGGGCAGGTAGATAGGTAAGTAGGTAGGTAGGTAGGTAGGTAGGTAGGTAGGTAGGTAGGTAGGTAGGTAGGTAGGTAGNAGGTGGATAGGTAGGAAGATAGACAGACAGACAGACAGGCAAACCAGAATGTGTTTCCTAAACTAAACATACTGGCATTAGAATAAATTACTGGCACTAGGAAAAATTGATGTGGAAAATGGCAGCGTGCATGAAATGAGTGTTGGAGACAAAAAGAAATGGAGAAATGTTCTTCAGTGTTGTTAGTGCTTCATGCAAACATTTTCTTTTACACCATGTGTGATGGAAAAAGAGGGAATTGCTTCATCCAGGAGAACTGTGCCATTTGTTTTAATTACTCTGTCTCTAGTTTCACTGCTGATCACTTTTGGAAGCCTTTCTTTGTGATGCTTTGGATATAAAACTCTGTTGCCTGACCTACTTGCCATGTAGAACACAGAAAATCAGTGAAACCTTCAGCTTCTTCTAATACAGACCATTAAAACTAAATTCATACCAATATGATGGAGAGGCCCTGCAGGCCGTCCTGCGCACTCCTTCTCCTTCTGTGCCTGTCTGGGGAGAGCCAGAACTGGGCAGGAGGCAGGAATCCTCCTCAGACACACTTCTTCCCTGCTGTGGAGAGCTGAGCTGTAGCTCCAGAGGAGCTCTGGGGGATGGCTGTACACCCTGTTTGAAGGGCTATACAGGATAATCCTGTGGATGGCTGTTTCTAACAGGTTTTGTTTTGGAGCTGATTAAGTAATTACGTCCCACACACAGTCTGAGATATGTATTTACAGCAACTCTTGTCCTGCAATTTGCCATGTGCTCTATTTTTTGCTGTTTTGTGCCATCAGAGAGAGTTTTTATATTGCGTTGCCTATCAATAAGTACAATATATAAAATATTGTACTATCAATAAGTACAAAATATAAAATTTGCCATTTCCTGAAAATCTGGTTTGGGAAATGTTAGTCTTGTCTAATGTTTGCTGCAATAAATGGCCCTCTCTGCTATCACCCGTCAAAGACCCCAGCAACATCTGCTCAGTGCCTGCCTTTGGTAGGGAAGAGAGAGAGGTGAAAGAAAGAGATGGAAAAGAAGGGTAGACTGTCAGCTCAGCTATTGATCTTAAAGCTGAGCCTGGCTATTGCTGAGGTGGATGACTGTGAATAGTCCTGGACTTTGCTTTTTTTAATGAGAGATAATAAAAAGATAATTTAGGGTTATTGTTCATTATATTAATACTACAAAACTTCTTGGAAATATTATGCTCGTATTTTAAGTTCTATGTTTCCTGAACAATTGTATATATATCCTCTTGCTGAACTCCAAATGAACATCCTCAGAGCATTAACAAGCACACAAAGAAATAAAAAAAAGAAAAACAAAGCCATTTCGAAACTGCCAGAAATGTCTTTGTCCAGCTAAGAAAAATTGCAGCACAAACCAAAAGAGGCAGAGTGTTTAATCTGTAGCAGCATAATGACAGGAATAAGCAAGTGCACTGATATTTTGGACAAAATGTGTAAGTAATACCTTTCAATCAGATTTCAACACTATGGGATCATTTAGATGTGAGTGCAAAGATGTCCCTTCAGACTTATCCTTACTAATAGCAGAAGTATTTTCGTAATCCAAACTGCTGTCTTCTTCCAATAAAATAAAGAACTTGCTCAAATTAATACTAATTAAAGATATATGGGAAAGCATGTCTGCAGCAGAGTATTGGGACCTTTCTAATTTCTTTCAAAATGTGTTTCAAACTTGGTATCTGGCATAATCAAAAGGATAAATTTTGCCGACATTATGAACATATCCATTTGGGAAGACAAAACAAGTATGATTTAGATCTGGCTTTTGTCATAGATAAATAGTTCTTTTTGTAGTGAGCCTGGAGTACTTAAAGCAACCCAGCAAAGTCCAATGAAGTGTCAACTCAAGCCAGGAACATTATTATTTATTGTCAGTTAGGACCTTCATCACTTACAGACATCACTGGAAATATTACTGGTGATTGATACTGATGGCAATGATGATTACTCTTGCAATAAGCTTAATTAAAATAATGAAGTACTGTTGCACAGAACTTGGTTGTTGCCCAGGCAGGATAATGTATAAGCAGCACAAGGAAGTCATCAGCTCAGAGTGCTTCATATTTCAAGTGTGACATTGCTAGGGAAGCAAAAAGGCATTGTGTGCTATTTCTCCACTATTTCTGCTCCATCTCCTATGTGTATGCATATACAAATAATTGCTGGAATAGGCACTGCAGAGATTGCCTTTCAGATATTAATCCTGACTCTCTCCCTTAATAAAGTGTAGATTGGTCATAGTGGTGGTATTGCTGTTTTTATAACATGCTACAAGTCTCTGAGAAATTCTTTTTTCCATTATTCTTCAGGGAGCTCTTCTCTGACCACTTGGTCGTGGCAGTTTAATTGATCTTCACCTGCCACAGGGTAGGCTATGCAATCAAAGGTGGTAAGGGATCTGGAGAGAGGAGTGCAATTTCTGGCCTCTCTTGTTCTAGGTAGTAAATGCCAGCAAAACCCCCCCAAGCACTAAGGTGTAACATCATCTCATTATTCTGTTCTATTCTATTAGCTGTGCATTTAAGAGCCCAGAATATAGATGTAAACTCTGAACCATGCAGGCCAGCTGAGCTGATCTCAGACCCAAGTCTCCCACAGCACAGGAAACAGCTATAAAGATCACGGGCAGCTCCAATTTCAGAGCAGGCAGATCTGCATTTATAAAGGATCTGCATTTATATGTCCCCCCATATTAAAGGCTGTTTGAATAAGGTTAATTAAGCTGGAATACTGTATAAACGTTTAGGGGCAAATTCCTTGATTGTAAGGGGTTTTACAACATTATTTTTATTTCTCTTTGGTGTGGCCTAAAAATTCAAAGTTAAGTAAGGGTCATTTAAAAATCATTTAAAGAGTAGCATGTCTGTAATATTAGTTAAGGCATGGATGTTCATTTAGGAGTAAATTTCACAGGAGCTTAGGGAAAAACCTTTTCTGAGCAGGTAGAATGTAACTTTGCAATCAAATTAGAAGCCAAATCTAGTGTCACCACCACATTGAGATGGTCTAATTTTGGATATTCTATGTGTTGTCCTTCCCTGTTTCCAGGTCAAAGACTGATGATGTTTAGTGTTATTTTGCCTGGAATTTTGTACCTTGTCCCTCTGCCTGTCCATAGCTTATGAAATATGCCAAGTATTTGTTTTCCTTCCCTACTACTTTCCACTTACTTTAGTTCGCTGAGCACTTCCCTTTGCACTCACACCACTATTTTGAATATAACCTTTCTCTTGAATGAGAAAATACTGTAAAGCTAAGCAGTATCTTGTATAAATTACACGCCTTGCAAGTGAAAAGGAAGAGACAGGTGATGTCCAGATGAAGCAGAAAGGGCACAACTCAGGCATTTGTGTTACTCATACAGACCTGCAGATTCCTCCAGCACAACTGAGGATGCACCCTCACCATTCCAGCTGCTCCAGCCACCACTGTTCCAGTACCACCAGTGTTCTCTTGATTTATGCCAATAAATTATTTTGTCTGTATAGATTATCTTTTCTCATTAGTTAAGCCTGTATCCTGTCTCTGTTAAGGGGAACCACAAAAGAGATATGTAATCAGCTCAGTAGTGGTGGTTGTAAAACTGGTTTTACATAAGATGATATCAGGGTATGAATTTTCTTGTGCATGCCAAGAAAGTATATTTGCCTTTTCAATGAGGTGTTTTGCCTGCTAAACATCCCATAAAATGCCAGTTGCAGAGTGGGAAACCACCTGAATCCTCTCTTACAGTCATTACAGGCAATTACAGAGATTGAGGTCTAATATTTCTTAAAGAAGGGAGAAATAGTTCAACTAACACAGATGTGTTTGGGTAAGCATCCTATTTTCGATAGAGGCTGACTTTTTCAGAAGGGGCATTTGACCCAGTTTTGCAGCATAAAAAGTGCCTGTGGCTTCATGTTTTCATATACCGCCAAGAAACTGAGAAAAAGGTTGCCCCTTTTAGGCTATTGGACAAACTTACAGGAAAATGCACTCAGCAATAGTTTCTAAAGAATTAAATCACGAGTGGAGCAGCAGAGAGACATCAGAAGAGAAAGAGAACAGTGTGGGTGTGGGTGTGCCCTGAGAGAAGAGAATTATGCAGAGGAGAGAGGGAGCTTGAGATAAACAGGAATAAGAAGTCTATTTGGTGAAAGTAAAGAAAATCGATTGGATCAACCAAAACTTGAAAGGCTTGAGCTGGTATGAGGAATGTGTGGGGAAAACCCCCAAAATTAATATAAAGCAACTCAGTGCTCAAGACTGGAAATCTGTGGGGCACACAAAACAAAACAGCACTGGACGCTCAATTTTAGGTAAATGTGCTTAAGTATTCTGTTCAAAAAGAAGAAAATAGGCAACATTTAAATGTATTTCTACATAGGAAAGTGGTGCATGTTATAAAAACTAAGTCTTCAAAGAGTTTCTACAAAGTAGTCCTTCCTTCAAAAAACTCAAACACAGAAAAACTGTAAATTTTCCTTTCAAACCCCAGATGTATCTATGCAGACATGCTATTCATTACCTGAGTTCCTTCCTTTCAATGTTGATTCACCAGTTTTGCCTGTAATATTGTAGAGCAAGGAGCCTCAAAATGTGTCACCATACCTCAGAGGGAAATCCTGGTGTAAGGTCAAATATGTGGACCAATTAGGGGGTTAAGAAGAAAAATGAAAGCATTTCAACCCAAAAGGCACCTTTGCAATGTTCTTGTTTTTGTTTTTTTTTTTTTGAAGTGCAAGTTTTCAGTTCTGCTGACTGCATTTTTTAGTGTGAAAAAGAAGACTCTTCAGTAGAAAACTTCAATGACAACAATCACTGTTTCCTAGATTTGTCAATTTTTTGAAAGTGCTAATTAAAATACCACCTTTTTAGTCCTAATGTATATTCTTACACCCAGATGCAGACCACTGACATTTCATGCACACAGGTCAATAAGAACAATACCTTAGTGTTAAAAATTACCTATCTGTTATGTCTCAAAACATAATTATAAATGAATGAGTGTATGAGAACTATTTCATCATATCTGTTTCTAATGTCACTACAGCTGTTCTGCAATCACCTGTTATCACCATCTGAAATAGCAAAAACAAAAAGAAAAGAAAAAGAACAGGGACTAATCCTGTCCCTGTTCATTATAATGGCATGGTATAAATCTTTCCAGAGTTCTTTTGGTTTGCTGTCTCAAAGATGATGTAACAGATACTAGAGAGCTTGGAAATGGCTAAGAATGATAAGGAGTATGTAAATGCTTCTTATTTTGAGAGAATTTGCATTAAGAAGACAAATTTAACAGCTCACAACAAGATACAACATCACGCCTAGTGCAAAGATAGAACACACACTTTTGGTTACCCTCTACCCTAACTGAGAAATGAAAGGCAGTCAATATAATTAAAGGGCAACTAAACTTTTTATTTCAGTCTTGGTGTTTTTGTTTTTTTTTAACAGAGCCTAATCAGTGTGACACAGAGCCTTGTGTTAGCCAGGTACTTAATTGAGTGAAAAAAGAAAGACTGTTTAGGTAGAATGGCTGGCATCATCCTAAATTGAATTTTAAAAAAGATTTTTTTCCTAGCTTGCAAATAAACCCCCACGCCCCAGGACAAAAGCCAGCCACGAGACGACAGAGGGCTAATGAGCAGCTTCCCTAACAGAGCAGTTATTCCAGAAGGCCCCAGCTCAGCAGTTCTTCACTGCCTAGGAAAGCATGTTGAGTGGAAATGTTCAAAGGGGTAGAAAACAATTAGGTGTGTAACTCCCATCCAAAGCTGGGGGAGGAGGAGGAGAGGCGAATGCCAGACTTCCACCAGGCTGTTGGAAAATCTTCCCATGCCTGAAGTTAAGCATGTGCTTAAATGCCTTGGACTTTCACAGCTGAGACAGGACCCTGCATTAGAGCACTCATGGAGTGGATCAAGCACGGGGAGCCCTATGCTGCTGTACAATAAAGCTGAAGTCTCCTTTCCTGTTGTTAATCTCTTTCCTGTCTGTTAGCCTCAAGGCACAGTGAAGAGTTAATTGATTTTCATCCAGGAAAAGAGGACTTCACTGAAAAGTGCAGTCATGGAATTTTTTATTTTATTTTAAGCACCAGGCACACCTGCCAGGCACCCAATTATTCCTCAGGAGGAGAAAGTCTACTGTTTTTCCTGTGAGGAAACCCTCTGATCCAAGCACTTGTTGGAGGTTTTTACCTCATCTATGCACTGTGTTAATCTGTCTTCCCTTTTAAAACCTGGCTGCTGGTGGAGGTTTTGGGGTTGCCTGTCCTTTTGTGTAGGTGTTTAGTGGTTAAGGTATTTAACCAGGGAAAGATAAAGCCATGGCTAGTTTCCTCCTCAGCTGGGGATGCTAAAAGTCCAAGGAAAAGTTCCCTTTAGCCCTGCTGGCTGCCCAGCAATGAGGGAGATTTGGATTTTGGGGCCTTTGGGCTGGGCATCCTTCCTGGGGACTAGTCCAGAAAAGGGGCAATTCCTCCACATAGTTTCTTTTTAAAAAACATTTTGTGGAGGACCTGACTGCTGCTGAGTGCTGGGATTCTGAAATTGCTCAACTGCTTTAGGGGGTGGAGTTGATGGAAACATCACATTGGGCCAGAACTACCCTCAGAGATGCATTGCATTTCTGAGGACATTTGGAATTTGATGATCAGGAACCACCACGAGGAACCAGGAGCTGAAAGGGTGTGTTTCCACCATTCTGTGCAGCAGCATCAGATGTAATGTTGAGCTCCTGCACAGGCTGTTGGAGCTGCAGTGGGATGTTGCCTCATAGCAAAATCTGGACTGTTCTGGATAAAAATATTGGAGAGAGCACAGAGTACTCCAGTAACTCAGGGAAACCTACCTGTGCTGGTATGAAAACTTTTCTTGTCGCTCCCCAGCCCTGACACAGACAACGTGGACATTGGGTCTTCAGTAGAAAAAATTTCCCTCTACAGATCCTCTCCTTCTGTATCTCTTTACATGTAGGTGAAGTCTTAAATGCTCCAAATCAGTATAATTCTTATTAAGGTGGCTTGGTCTTTTTTAATGTTTTTTCAGTCATGTTGAGCCACTAGTGCAGTACTCTGACAGAATAATTTTTATAGTGCTACATGGAGAAATTGTGCTTGTGTTGCTGAGGCTTGAAATAACAACAACCAAAAAGCAAGAAAGCAAAAAGTGAAAAATAATTGTGCTAAATTCAAAGTTGCACAGGCGGCTATAATGGCTTTACATTTTTTTAAATACCAGAACAGGTTCTGTTGTGTGTCTTGTAGCCACTAATGGATTTTAACTTTATTACTATTCAGTTTTATTGGAACTAATCAGAAGACTGTAGGAATGAAAGGACTCCCACATTACTGAAACAGTTAAGTTTTTTAAAGCCAGGCTACTGAAGAACAAATTAAAAGGGAGGAGCAGATCAAATCCATGTGTGGGTCATTTAAGAGCTCAGTCTCATTTTTGAAATATAGATTATCAAGGATAACATGAATTCAGCATTTCTATATAATGTTTCATTCATTGATCCCTTAGGCCAGCAGCACTTGGCTGTAGGGAGACACGTAAAAATGAGTTTTAAAACTTCACCCGCTTTTAATATTTTATAACCTGTCAAAAGAATCAGTTAGAGGCTCTGCCTTTTATCAGATTCTGATATCATGGCAGCAGATCTTCAGCAGAAATGTGTTTTTTCATACAACTAAATGGTAGTTGCCATGAAAGCACATGGCGAGTCATGACTCTGAAGAAATTCCTGGGTGAACAGTAGCAAAGGTGAAACAAATGGCTAACACCTGCCAAAAGCTGCATGGAGAGTGCTGATGTCATCAGCAGTGCCATCACTTCACAGCCAAAGCCTCCACTCAGGTCTTGACAGGCAAGGGCAGGAGGCTACGACCTTCAAATAGTCTATTTTAAGATGCATTTTCTGTGTGGCCTTTATAAGTCTCACTGAAGCCTGGGCAGGACCCAGCCTTTTACTCATCAGGTCCTTATTTATGTTTATTTATAAGCTTTTCCATGGACGTCATCTTGTTACTGTGTGAGTGCATCATGTATATTAATGGCCTTGTCCTCAAGCTTTGCTAGGAGTGATGAAAGAGCAATACCTCGCTCTGACAACAGGGAACAGGGATGCAGGGAGGGGTGAGGTGGTGGGCCAAGGTCACACACAGTGTCTTTTGTCCCCCAGCCTCAGCTTTAACTAGTGCTCTCGTTTTTGGTTAAGTTTACTTAGCAGTTTAATTTGGTGGGAGCTGAAGTTTTCATGACTCTTCTCAGGGTTAAGTCTAAAATGTTTCTGGCATATCAGTAATGTGGTAGACAGACACATGTCCACAAACTTCAGGACTGAAGCTCCATGAGCTGTTTCACAGACACCCCCAGAGCACTGCTTGGAACTCTCTGTTAGTAATATGGAGAAAATATCACCCAACAGACAAAAAGCCAGGGGATGAATTTCTGGCTTTGCACCATAGGCTGAGTATTATAGACTTAGCATGGGAGTATTGGCAATGTATTTAATTCTTTTGCAGGCTACTGTAAAACGCACATCCTGATGCCACAAAGTTCCTCATGAAGCCATTTTGACCAAATCAGTTAGATCAAAAGAGGTCGTTCAGATTTTTATTTCCTCCATGGAACAACTGAATTTTCAAACCTTGGTTACCCTAAGAATTCAATACCATGCCTGAGGCACCATCCTCTGAAGCATTGGGAATACCCAGTCAGCAACACAAAGATGATTAATAAAGTTAAGTGTAATATATTCCTGTTTGCCAAGGCCACTGTTTTGGACAAAACTGCGCATAGAAGTAGCTAACCCACAGAAGAGTAAAATACTAGTCCTCTATATTATGTAGACATTTAATTATTGGTCAAGAAAGATCAGAAAACACAAAGCAAATCACAGTTAAGTTGAAAAGAAAAGCATATTGCTCTCATCTCTTAAAAGACTGCTATGCTGTAGAATCAGAACTGAGTCCATGCTAACCGGCAACTGATTTAAAGTTTCAGGACACACAGCAGCTGAAATTGAAAGTAATGTGAATGAAGGTGATGTGTTTAGCCTCAGGAAGCATGGAATTAAACTGTCTGCTGGTAGGAGGTGAGAGGGAAAAAAACTGGAAATGGAGCAGTCCCTTGTTTCGCAACAGCAGCCCACAGGAAGGTGGTAGGGGGAAGGAAAGAGGGGGATGAAACCACAGCAAGATTTCCCTTCAGTGTACCTAGCAGGAGATTAGCAGAGAATATGCTTAATTATTGCTTCCTGCCCACCTGCCTTGTTCTTTCAAGAACCAGAGCTCACTCAAACAACATTCACTGCCCTGGCAAATGCACTCCTAATGGAATTGGTTACAAATTAACCAAGTCAGTTGCTTCTTTTACCTAGAAGGAATTGCAATTAATTTTGTCTACCTTATTTTTCAGACCTGCGGGTGAACTTCCAGTTTCCAAGGATCAAAATCTGGATGTCATGCTGGGATAAATCAGCGTAACTTCTGTTCAAGGCAGGGATATTGCCTGTATTTGCACCAGTCAGTCATCCATCAGTTCTGGATGATCAAATTCACTGTCCTATTTACTGCCTTCGGTAATTCTGTGTTATCCTAGGCAGTGCTAGATTTATTTTGTTAATAATTCATGGGTTGCCTTCAACTTATGACTCTCTGTGCTACACAAATGATATGGAGTAATTAAAATACCTTTAAAGCACCTTGAGTGCTGTTGGCAGGAACAACAGCAAGTATTTAAAAGAATATTTAATATCGTGCACTGCCGGCATGCATGCTGGGAAACAAGCTCGCATCCCAGACCCTACCCTGGGCCAATCACAGGAGAATGGCTTAATTGGTTAATCATATAAATTACAGTCACTT
>VZDJ01000782.1:18109899-18167757 GCA_008694505.1 Cyanoderma ruficeps | reverse complement strand
TCAGCCAATTAGCTCGGAGTTATGGGCTCTGAGGTAACAGTTATGCAAATGTTTGCTCCACTGCAAGCTATTAACAGCCATATTTTCTATATCAAGCTGACAGTGACTGATGTGGAAAGGGAAGTGAAGAAAGTGAACATTTGTTTAGTATAAACTTCTACTTCTGATTAGAATGAAGCACATTATTGGAATGGACTGAAAATGCAGCAGTTGTCTTTTTTAATCATAGAAAAAACCATCCAGGGGTTATGCTGGAGTGGGCATGCTGGGGTGCCCTCTGAGGTGTTTTTGCAGAGCACTACCATGATTGCCCCAATGTCCCAGCAACACTGTCACTTTTAATGAACCACTTCAATAGCAGGATCAGCATAAATCTTACTGGAAATCTGCAATTGTGAGTGAGGAGTAGTTGGTTATTGTTTATCAACAGTGGATAATTTTCCAGAACAGGGGTGTTACCACATAACAGGGCCTGCCCTGCTCTGTCTTTGCCAAAATCATCCCAGTCTTGTAGCCATGAAAATAGTGGCACCATGCTGGCTTAAGTGGAGATAGTTGCTACTCACAGTTTATCCCTGGCTCTTTCTCAAAGGTGAAAAAGTGGAGATAAAATTTTTCAATATTTTATGGCTCATTTGCATTTGGGTAAAATGGGGCTGCACGACAAAACCCCAGACATGGGAAATACAGAGCAGCAGAAATACCTCTGACACAGTGCATTGGGACTGGAATATACAAGACTTTTGTGTGATCAGATGTCCATTGGTGTAGGTTCTGTTCAGGAAATATATTGTTCTGACCCATTGCCAGCTTGGTCTCCCTTGTCATGCAGAAGTTCCAGGCCTTCATTCCTATACTAAAGCTGATACTGGGGGGAAAGTTGGAGAGGAGTGATATATTTGTTAACATTTCAAATTTTTTTTTTAATGTTTATCAGCCAAAAGCACACTTAGAAGCCTAGCAGATAAAGAGGGTGCAGCTGACATGATTTTCTGCAGCATTCAGAGGCTTGTCACTAAAAGAGTGACATGGAACTCAGAGAAACATTTAGGACTTGTAAAGACTCCAATACACATAGAAAATGTGCTTGTTATATTTGGTGTGAGAAGCCACAAGGGGTCCATTTTCAAAATATCTCACTGCCACCAAGAAAATGATCTATAAGATATGGAGAAAGGTTTTCATGAAACTCTATAACATTTTGATTTTTGTGTTTGATTTTTGTGCGTGTTGTTGTTTTAGGACATTTGGGGTTGCAAAATTCCCTATTTGAAGGACTTAGCAGTGTAGCTACACAGATAGACATATCACTGCAGCCAGGGTCATGTATTATAGCTTAAATTAAACGTGCCTGCTAAGGACATTAGTAGAAAGAAAAATGACAGTTTTATTCTATGGTTATTTGAAGCCAGTTAGCCTGTTGTACTCTATAATATTCAATTAACAAATTATTACAACATCTATTAAAAATTTATTAGTCCTTTATCGGTTGCTCACAAATAAAACCGTAATCTAAAGCATGATCATTTTGGCTATTTAAATCAGTCAGTTTGGGGAGATGGTATATAAGTTTTGAGTACTGTACTTCAAGACAGAGGGGCTGATCTTTTCAGCCAGAACAGAAGAACAAACGCCCTCCCTATATCAGAATCACAGAATATTCTAGCTTGGAAGGGACCCACAAGGATCATGATGTCCAGCTCTTGACTGAATGGTCCATAGAGGGATCCAACCTGTGTGAACTCATGACCTTGGTGTTATTAGCACCATGTTCTAATTAACTGAGCTAATTTCATGGTCAAATATTAATCAACAGAGAAACAACTAGGGGCTGGAAAGACTGTTTTCAAAGTGTTTCCACTTTGGAGCAGAGGAGGAGGAAATACGTTCCTGAGTTTCAGCTCAGGTTCAGTGACTCTATGAGTAAATGAGCTGTGTAGGTACTCTAAGAATCCAATGATCCAAGTGCTACAAATAGATTGCTACCACTGAAATGCAAAAACACCTGGCAAAACCGGGTGAAAAAATGCTGCTACAACTGCAGATGGGTCTGTACATGAAAAATTACTCTGATGCCAACCAGTAAAGTCTATAGTAAAGGCAGCCAAGCTGAATGGCAACCACCCAGAGGGCAATCCCCTTTATAATAGGTGAGCCAGGAAAATATTTGCATACAGTTTTATGGAGGTAATTGAAATTGAGATTAAAGCCTTAATCTTTTAAAAAGATGAGACCAACCAGAGTTCTACAGTACCTACAGAGACAGCATCTGTCTGTGGCACACCACGTAAGCACAGCACAGACAGCACAGCCCCAAACAGCTTGGTGGTAAACCCCCATCCAAGGGTCAAACCTCAGGAAAAAGACCAGGCTAGGAATGACAGATCCTCTCCCTGTAAAGGAATGAAATGCCTCATTTTACAGTTCCAATGCCTCAGTACTATTTTATCTTTCAATGACCTTGCTTCAGCAATATCCTGAAAAATACTGAATACTTTTAAATTTCTGCCTTTAGGCAATATCTTACCTTTCTGTGGCACCAAGGAAGCTCCTGTTGAGTAGCAGTATCTTTCAGCTGTGTTGACAGGATCCCCTGGCCTTTGCCATGCCCTCAGCAGAGATACTTATGCCTGGTAAGCACTGCTGGCTCTGTCAAGGTCATTCCACAGCTTCAGAGACATGCTCTGCCTGAAATAAATTAGTAACAGAGCCCACCTATCAATATTTATTACAATTACTCAGGCAGAATGTAAAACATAGGCTTTATCCATCAGCAGAGTGCAGTCAGACCATTGCTATGACCCCAAGACCAGGCACCCAAAACCTTTGACCGTTGTAAATGGTGTCATGTCCTATCAGAAGCAGTTGTTGGAGCTGCTTCCCTGCTTCCACAAGGAAGATGGAGCCAGGTAAAGGGTTCAAACAGGAGATCTTCCTGCAGAGAAGAGAGAGAGTTGCTAGGGCTCTAATTAGCCTTTCACTAAAACATTTACCAATACCAAAGAGGAAGTGTGTTTGTCTAGGATATTTGTTTACCCTATTAGGCTGGAATCTTCTAAAATCTTTCTATGACCCACATGCCAGAAGATACCTTTATGATGGTGCTTGTAGAAAACCACTGACTTCTCTAGCCTGATCTCATTCCATTTTAAAAAATAAATACAGCTGTGATCTTTTATTTGTCCATGCACTCTTTAAAAGCCTTTAGGAGAAGAAAAACATTATTTTCTTGCTAGTTTGTTGAATGATCACTAACAGTCATATTTTGCACTTGCCATTAGAAAAAAGAAAGGTTTTATGGATGTTTAAAAAATACTGTAATGACAGGTTTCCTTAATTCCTTTATTAGAGCTATGGTTTTTCTGTTCTGACATCCATGTCAACCAAGCAGTACACAAGGAGTGCCAGATCAGGCTTCCTGAAAATTAGCCTCAATTAAGCCAGGTGGCCTTTGATTGTTGATTGATTAGAAAGCAAAAGACAGATTTACAGCAAATTAGTTGATATCTGAGCTTTTTTATTCTTTATTGGTAAAAGAGATCTCCTTTCTGACTGTTGTTATTTTTGATATTCCATGAAGGTGCCTGTATTTATGTCACCATGTCTCAATAGAAAGGCTTCTTTATTCTATTGACAAATCTGTCACTTCAGGAAGAACATAATGCTGCTGTTGGTTTTACTGATTAATGATAAGTTTGACGATATTAAATACGATAATGATCTTAATGTATTGTCATTTAGGTACATGATGGTGCTTGGTTTTTGCTGGTAGGGAGGTCACACTTTACCACACTATTTTTTTTTCATTAGTGTGTTGAGGGTGAAGGGGTACATTGGTGCCTAATCCCAGGGCAAGAACAGTCTCCCTTCAGCAGCAGTGTTGTGCAAATGTCTTTCTCTCTGAGGTTTCTAACTTTACAAAGAGCATGATGAATCTTTGACCCGCCTTAAGCAACAGTGTGCCCAAGGAGTGGCATGCATCCCAAACTCGATCAATATTTGTTTCAGATGTTTTAGTCCAGACAGGCAAGTTATCTGAGGTTGTGAGTATCAGCAAACACAGGTAGACAGCTAGAGTTAAATTCAAGAAAGAGCTGAGGCAGCCCCAGTGCAAATTTAGGCACCTCAGGGAACAGTGTATGAACAGAGGCTTTCTGAATATCACTTTTGACCTGAATTCCTGTTTGAGTTAAAGTTTGGGTGTTGGTACATCCACTAGCTATACTACTGGATACAATTATCAGCAAGTTAGCACTGGAAAATATCCCAGCCACTTCTGGTTTTAGAGGTCTTAAATATTTTTTGAAATCTGGCTCCACAATCAACTGCATAAAGAAGGATCTTAGAGATCATCACCAAAGCGCAGGCAGCCGACATGAACAAGATTTTCTGTTGTTCTTCCTCCCCTCTCCTTGTCTGACATCTTCACCAGGATGCTGATAGGTATGCAAACCTAAGAGATGGGTGCATGAAAGAAGGCTGGTCCTTGCATGGCCTGCTGCTTGAAATCAGATACCAAAACCAGGAAGGAAAACAGTCAAACTCTGTTCTTTGGTGAGAGTTAAGTACAAAAAGCCATGGCCCTCCTTCATGCACCAGTATAATTGGGTGAACCTTGTTTTGGGCTTATCAATGCATTAAGTGCACTCAATAGCTATTCCCCTTTCCTACAGGACATGTTTTCCCAAGTGACAATGCAAAATCCATGTATGACTGCAGATTTCTTGAAGGCACAGGGAACTGCAGACTCCTCTTTGACTTTCTACCTTGGCAGTGACTGCAGGTATGGATGTGAAAGATGTTTAAGGACCTTAGGGAAATTAAGACAAAATCACAGCTGTACTACTTAAGAAATGTAGGAATAGAAAGGACATGGTTAAATTAATAGGGGTGTTCTGTTGTTCAGATCTGGGAACATGGAATACAAGCCAGGTCTGGGCAGTGAATGTTAAAGCAGCAGTAAAATGGGCAACATTAAAAGTATAAAAGGACTATTATAAACTCCTGATTTAGCCTTCTTAATAAAAACTGAAAGCTTGCATTGCTGCTTGTAAGGGCTACTGAAAGTGTGACTGTGTTAGTACAGGTGGGGCCAGGGAGAGGGAAAGAATGAGAAAACAGAGCATCAGGAGAAAGCATGCTTTTATTGTCTGATTTTGGTTTTTATTAGCAAAGCTTGTAATGCAAAAAGGGTAGCTGGATTGCTCTATTTTACATGGGAGAAAAGCCTGAGGAGTCCTCAGAGAGAAAGAAGAGAAGGAACTCATCCTTTTTAGTGTGCTCCATTTTTCATCTTTGAATTCGGAGATCTCAGGCCTCAGGCAATATCTGAGGCAGAAGTTAAACTAAGAAGAAGGCAGAAGAGTTTACTTTCTTCTTTTTGGTCTGGCCATAAGGAAGAGGTCATTTGATATCTCTTAAAGCTTTTTTACTGTGCACTGATATAAGCCAAATTACCTTGGACTGGTTATGGGGTAAAGAAAGCAAGTTGTTCTTAGTCCGCAAGAAATATGACTGATCCTCTGAAAGGTTCCACATTTATGCCTCTGTTGACTGCACAAGGGCCATCAGCTATTCTTTGTGATGGAAGTTCTTTAGCTACATGCTGAACTAAGGTGCTGTGGACCTGGGGACACTGAGTGACAAAATGGGAACTTTTGGGATACTCTGAGTGGCTCTTGTCAGTGCCACTTTCACCAGAGACAGCAACCTGTCCTTCATGTGCACTGGATTTCTTGCAACGTGTCACCAATTCAGAAATTCAAAGTGCTGAAGGCCTGACCCTACCCTGGACAGTGGCTAGAGACTTTATTATTAGCTTATGACTAAGAGAACTCTGTTCTATTTGCTTTTTTTCTCATACACCATATGTTGAATCAACTGATGAATTGTCCCCTGAAGAACTCTGTCTTCTTCCAATTGCTCCTCCTCCTTTGACTCATTAGGATAGCTTCTAAAATAATCATGAACTAGAATTAAAATAGCTAAAAATTAAGCAGATGTTGACCCTGATCTTTCAACTGCTCTTTTCAATTTTAGTTACTCTTCTTAAGACTTTTAGTGAGGGACACAGAGTATTTTTATTATCTTAACTTATTCCAGTAATCTTCTCATTTATGTCATGCAACTGCTACTATTGATTAAGTTAAAGCAGCTTTTTATTCTTAGAAAAAAGTAGGATAGCTCTATTTGTGACTGGCCAAGGCATTTGATTTATTCTGGTGATCTGTGACAGGAATCAGAGTAAAATAGACAAATCATTAGAAGACCATTTCCCATAGTTTTCAGTCAGCAATGGGTTTAGATTGACCTAAGTCTTCCATTATGCAGGTGTGAATGAGGATCATTGAGTATAATTAATTTTTCCTTCCTCAGTGAACAGTACAACATATTTGTCTGTATGAATGTCTGTATTTGCAGGATAGGGCTTCATGAATAATTTGGCAGATCAGATTCAGAGAAATGATGTGCTTTGGTAACGTGAAGAGCAAGGTAAGTGGTACACTGAGCACCTGCCCTCCTTCACACAGGGCAGCATCTTGCAGGATAAATCCCTTACTAAGTGTTGTTATGATTCACATTTATAAAGACAAGCTCACTCTAATAAGAAACAAGCTATGTTTCAAACTTTGATCCAAATGTGAATTGGCTGCTGGTCAATTGAACAGAAATTAGATCATCACTCACTAAGCCAAAGGCATCAACAATATGTTGATGCATTTCTCAATAGCAATTTCTCAAAATCCTTCTGCAGCTGTAATCAGAGGAGGCAACAGAGGTTTGTTTCTCTGCTGCCTTTTAGCTCTGTCCTTTCTGGGTCCAAGAGGAGCCAGCTGTGGTTGTGCTCTGGTGCATGGAAGCTCTGTAGAGCTAATGAAAAGAATCAGGTGAAAATTTGAAAATTCTTAACTTGAGCAGGATGTCACACCCCCTGTGCTGGGAGTAAAAGTCTCTTTTAGAGAGCTAGATAAAAACACATTATAAGCTGGAAGATAGGCATGGAATAGATAGGAATTTCTGGAGTGTTAGACACCCATAGATTATAAAAGAGTGGCAACATATTATAGGACAAAATGCCTTGATCAGTCGTTGAACTTGAGTAAAAGAAATTGCAGACAGAGGTGGGGAATTGACATCAAGTGAGATACTAGTGCAATAAATACAGTTAATTTTATGTCAGGAACACATTGTAAAGGACAGGAAAAGCAGCTGTTTGATCCTGTGTTCATGAGTAATACGTGTCTTACAGGTCTGCGACTGTCTACGATGCATCGTGTTCTCAATATTTCCATTTTTATTTTATTCCAGACAATTATAAATGGCTAATATTCCCACAAGTACAAAGCTAAAATGATGTACTTTCATCTCCTTCTGAGGACTTCATGGCATTTTAAGAATAAGAAAACATCCTCTAACTAGATTGTTTACTCCGAACCAAAAATATACCCACAACTGTAACAGACTATAAGAGTGTCTCCCATTCCAAAGGGTGTCTGAAGATTCCTGTCAAAGATCAAAGGACTGTGCAAAGGGCTGTGTGCATGCGGGAATCTGTGTGCAGTTTATGCACTCTGCTGGATAAGAAATGCTGTGAGCATGGCTGAAAAAAAGGAGTCCCTTTCGACTGTACTAACATGTTTTGTACCACCATTATAATAATTTAACCTTTATTTTGAACTGAAATATCAAGGATTATAGAGAGAAAAATAATACTGTAGGGATGTTAAAATGGACAATTTTCCACAAAAGGCATTAATTTCCAGTGGCCTAGCAAAGGCTTGCACTTGAGAATGGGAAGATACTTTCAGAGCCATAAATGATGACTGAAAACTCCAACCTGAAGTTGGTTCACTGTTCCTCTGTGAGCAAATAACTATAAAAATGGGTGAATATTTCTAGTAATAATCTTCAAGAATGACAATGGCTTAGTAGTATTACTGGTTAGTTGATTGACTCACCTGCTAAAGATCCAAAGGTCCAACTCTGATGACTCACAGAAGTGTCAGTGTGATGCCATGTGATGCAGTTTGTTTTTCCATATGCTTTCCTGAAATCCCTAGGAAATTACTCTCACCAAAGCATATTAAAAGGTCTTTATTAATATAGCAGAGTTAATCAGAGTATAATCTAGGAAATGCCAGAAGTGCCACAACCAGCCGACTGTTATTTCTCTGAGGTGTTGCAGCCTCCACTAATAAAATATCACAACCAAAATTATAATAAAAAAGCAAACTTTTTTTTTTGGGTCAGTCATGCTGTGCTCACTTTGAAAATAACTGCATGGTAAGGTGAGATTTTAAAAGTTCCAAACAGAAGCAATTAAGTTGGTGAAAGAAAACATAGCTATTTGCAAATCTGCCTTCTCCTCCTTCACTCTCCAGCACAAGAGTACTCCTAAGGGACCAGTTAATTTCTGCATGTGTATGTACTGTTCTTTAGGTCACAGTACAGCAGACTGAGACAGAGAAGTTCAAGCCAAAATTGTTTTGCAATTAAGAAAGTGTTGCAAGGTGAAGTTGTGAGGGGAAATAATAAAAAGGAGGTCTTTAGTATCGTAACTTTTTCAGTGGGTCTGAAACATATGTTTTAATCTAGGATATATACTTGAGATATATAATTTTCAATTAGGTCAGACTTAGATGTTTAAGAGAATTTATGAAAGAGGGGCAAAGCTATATATGATGCACAGTGTGTAGTGTTTTGGTTTAAGGGTCTCTAGTTATCAGTGAATAAGTCTGATGTAAATTGTTATTAGTGACGTGCATTAATAATAAAACCTGAGAAAACACTGATGTTTTTTAAGTAGCCCAGATTCTGAGCACTTTACAGCTAATGGAATCCCTGCCTTACGGCAAGGAATAATTCTCCAGCAGGCCAGTGAGACATCAGCACAAATTAAGACTTTTTCACTGTCACAAAGAACACTGGATTGAATCAGGGTCTCCTGAGTCTTAGCCCAACCTTAGCCCTCAGCAATTGTAGGTAAACCCCTTCACACTAACTAAAAGTGGTCTAAATACATTTTAAATGGCAAGCTTTTGAGAATTGTATTTTCTCAACAACTGGCCATGGAATACAGAACAAAGCAGAGCCCAAGTGTTAATTGCTCCAGCCTCATAATTAAATGCAGACATACTGTACTCTGACTGTGATTCTTGAAAGCATGCCCACTTGGGTTTTTTTCCGTGCAATAAAATGGAACTCCCTTAATATTTTGTTTGAGTAAATGCAGTTAGCAATAGCTGAGGTGACAATAGGTTATTGGCATAGTTATGATCAGAAATGCCTTCATACATTAGCCACAAGCTAAAAAAAAAAAGGCAGTAGTCAAGCCACTACGAATTATTCTGCTCATTAACATCCGGTATACGCTAGAAAGCAGTGAATGCGCATGTGTTTATTTTGTGGTTCTGTCGGGAATGGCCCTGGGATCAGATTTAGTGCATGCCTGTCTGCATGAGCCCATGCACTGAGTTGGACAGATGCAAGCCTGTCTGGCCCAGAGGCCAAACACTCACATCAGCACAGTGCCATGAGCAACCTCGTGTGTGTTGCCTCTTTGCTGTTATGTCTTCACAGGTCTGGACCAAAGGCCGACCTCCACATTTCCGGACCAAATTGTCTGCAACTGGAGCCATCATCACTCCTCCTCCACTTGTGTCCCGTGAGCTGAGCTAGCACCAATAGCTTCCACCAGACTGAGAGCATGCAAGTCCTGTTATCCCTCTCCAAGTCTGACCTTCACTGTTGGCTTTATTTAGGAGCTAAATGAAAGCTGAATATTTATGATTTAAACATGCCAAGATCAAGACTTTACTTTCCAATTAATTTCAAGTGGTTGGTTTAATAAACAAGAAATCCCTTCCAAAAATTGAATCAACGTGTTATATGCCTTCAGGGCTTGGGCCCCCTAGGCTACCTTCTGCTTATGTTTTATTTGTATCCTGCACATTTGCTTTGTAAGTGAGTGTCTAGGTCTGCAAGAACAACCAAAGCTTAGATTTTGTATGATTACTTGTGGATGCTTAAGTCAAACACCATATTTAATAGACTGCTGTTAAATATGGGCAATAATTTTCATTTCCTTTAGAGGATGGGCAGCATTAGGGCATTGCTCTTGTCACCAGCTGTATGTTGGTGAAGTCCCCTCCTGTGGGTAGGAAGGCAGGGATGTTGTTGCTGTCACTGGAGGGGCCTTCTGAGGAAGCCCTGGTCACATGCTTGCACTTTGGAAGTGCACTGAACCAAGATACAGATTACCTGAACCAAAATACTCATGGTCCACCCCCTTCCCTCCCCCTCAGCACTACTTATCCTTTGGGCATTTACCATCTGTTTCCAGATTCCCATGCAGAGAGGGGTTAAAAACATTGCTACACTTACATCCTATGCTCAGTGGACTTTGTACCACAATGGTTTCCTCTGTGCCCCAGCAGTACTAGCTGGTAATTTGAAAGTTGCTTTATGATCCCTGCAGAGTGAAATAAACTTGTAAGTGAGAGGTAAAACCTTGTGCCTGAATAGTGCTATAAAGCTGTTTAACTCCAGCAAGTTATACAATCCCAAATAACATCCCCTTGGGGGCTGAGTAAATTCTTGTGGGAGAGGAGAAAGAGGATCAAAATACTGTGAGGGAAATGCTTGGTAGATGCTCTGCTGCCTGTGGTGTCAGGGCTTTTCCCTGTGATGCAGACCGTGTATCCACTGTTCCTCCTCCTGCAGGCCACTTGCTTACACACCCCACTGGCAAAGCCATTCTCTGAGATTGCAAAGACATTGCAAAGATTGCAAAGACATCTTCTGACTTTCATTTGAACCTCTGATGTGTCTCTAACTCTGATCTGATTATTTCTGATTATTTCCTGAGCAGGTATACCTGGGGGTTTTCCCTCATTGGTACCCAAATATAATACAGCTAGTGAATTAATCAATGAACATTTTCCTCCTGTATCAGCACTATACCCCATTGTCACATTTGAATTCTGTCTTACATATTTCCTTAGAAATAAGACGCTAAACCCGAAGAACCTGTGTTTACTTTAGGGAGTCTCTGACACAATCCAAACATCTTCCTGGAAAAAAAAACATAAATTGTTCCTTTCTAATTTTATCCTGTGGTTTCAAACAAGAAATATAATTCTTCTGAAGCTGTGAAATATGATGCCATTATGAAAAGGCAGATGTGTGCTCAACCAAGAGGCAATAGCAACACTTTGAACAGGTAAACCATCCTTGTAAACTGCCTTAGAAATTCTTGTTAATACCAGTAAATAATACTATTAGTTCTATATCCAAACTGTTTCTGGCCCATGGGAATGCAGGGAGAGAGCTGACTTCACTAGTGAGAACTGCAGCCATTATTTTGGCAGCATTGAACCTAGATTTATGGTATTCCATTAAGAAGGAATGCATTAACTCTACAACTGTCACCACTGCATTGATGTCAAAGGAAGTGCTCTGCCTGGCTTTGCTGACTTGATTGATGGAAAATAGTATATCAGTCTGGTTGCTCTTTCTCTGATGAGAAAGGCAAGTATCCTGGACCCCTGAAGCTATAGCAGAACTCAATTTTTTTTTCTATTCTTGGCGAATTTTCCTGCATTCTTTGGCCCTGGCCATGGAAAAGGAAAAATAATACAGTTGACTTTTTTAAATTGCCCAGAGAGGAAGCAACCCAACAGGCAGAGCAATGAAGTTGAACCCGTCTCGCCTTCCAGTCCGGCTCAATTTCAAGCTTCAGCTTTGCACACATGCTATCAGGAGTGGGCCAGACTTGAACAGCAAACTCAAACAACTACATACTTGGAGATCTCTGCAGATTAAAACTCAGACAGAATCTGGATTGCAGGACAAAGATTTCTTGCCATGGATCCACTCTCCCAGCAGGCTGAAAAAATATTGGCTTCATCTCTGGTGAATACTTAAAATAGCACCTATTCCTGTAGCACATTAAAAAGGCACTTATTTTTTGTAGAGGGGGGAAGTTCTTCTCTTGCTCTTGTATAGACAGAGAATTGAGACACACAGGAAATGTCTAGTGAGTAAAATAACCAGGGACCACGCTCTGGCCCTGAGGCTAGGCGGCACAGCACGGTGCAGCTCTACATACCACAGCCTCTTCTTTCCCTTCCCCACCCCCCAGACTCTGGGTGTTTGAGTTGAAATTGCCTGATGGGAAAGGACCCTGGCACATGCTGTCCCCTGAAGCGTCTTCGGAAGAAGGGCAATCAGCACAGCAATCGCTGTGCTTGGGAGCGTGCAGGAATTACAGAGCGAGGACAACTGCTGGCCTTCCGCTGCGGCCCTGCCCTGCCTGCCAGGGTAGGCACAGCAAAAAGAAGTGTGCGTCCTTTTACAGCCCCTAAAGGGACTTGGCAGAACACCAGCATTCAAGTCTGTGAATATGATCCTTGAAACTCTCATCTAAACCTATTGGCATTTCAACTTCCAGCAGCAAGCTGAACCAGGTGGGTAACATTTTACATCTGGGAATGTTCCCATTCCCAGCCGCTTTGGTTGCCACAGCCCAAGACATTTGCCTTTCTGCTCTGAAATCCTCCAACAAGATCATGGAGGGCACCACTGGCAGTAAGGTCAAAAAAAGTAATGTAAGGAGAAGGCCGGATCTATGGTCAGCTTGATTACATCTGCAAATGAGATCCCCAAGCGTACGTGCATACACGTGCACACATACACACATGAGGAGTGCACATGTGCAGGCACACCCCAAGACACGGTGCCCAGTTAAGTGTCTCAGCACCATCTGCAGCAAACAGGTTCTGCAAAAACCGGTGCCAAGTGATGTTCCCACAGGCACACTGTGAGGGGGACTTCCCATGTCTCCCCACGTGCTCCCTTCTGTAGAAGGCCCTGTGCTTATGGTGCAGATCAAGGACTTGAAAAATCTGAATTCCTCAAACATCAAAGGGACAGGACCACAGCTAGCAGATTATGCTCCATACATAAGAGAGAGACGAAAGGGTAAAACATATTTTTTTCAGAGTTTTGTTATCACTTTGGATCAAGAAGCAAATTCATATTATGGGAGATAACATTTCATCAGCTTCTTGCCCATACTCATTGATGGTTTTGATCCTATGGAAGAGAAAAAAATATTAGGATGCTTTCTGTTAGATTTCTTTCTGCGTTATTATTAGAAATTCTCCCTGTAGACTTAAAACTAATGTTCTCTTGACAGAAATAATCTGTATTATTCATAATATTTTTGGCCTGAAATTAGTCCTTCCACAAAGCCTTCCCATCTCAGCTGGGAAAGTTTAGTCTTTTTCACTGCCCTCTTCTGTTACTCATCTGCTCATACTTTATTTCATCCCAAAGCAAGAGGCTTACACTGAATTCATTAATCAGCGTTTCTGGAGTTAAGATGTGGGGAAATCTCACCCCTGCACATCCTCTCATCATTGCTGTGCTTATCATCATCTTAAATTGGTTTGTCAGCCAGCCACTCACCTCAGCTGATGTTTCTTGCTATGCCAGTGTTACAGCCCCTAAAAGAAATCATAAATTATAGCACGTAGTGAGGTTGATATACTATTGAGCCAAAAAAATCACTCACAATTTTGTTGGACATTTCCCTCACAGCATCTTGTAAAAACGGGTGTTTCTAAGTTAAGTTCTTATATTTTCCTTCCAATCATTTTCATGCAAACCTCATACTTTTATTAGAAGTGAGCTATGGAGCTAACCCAGTTCATTGAGTTATTTCAGAAATTATTAACACAGATTATTCCAGAAAGCATAGTATCTTGATTCTTTGTTTTCTAAAATGTATTTACAAATTAGGTTTCTCTAAATAGCTCCCATGTCAGAAGTAATGCTGCAGCAATTTGGTGGTGTTTCTTGAGGGCTGCTTGTACTCACTGCATGGGAAGTTCAATGTGAGCCATACAGAAAAGGTTATAAACACGACTGTGTACACAAGGGTGTGAAAACAGGTCTTTTCCACAACAGGGAACAGCTTTATCTCTATATTTGCTTGGTCATCATCTTGCCCTTTCTAATACACTTAGTCATCACTGTTTTAGAGTACCAGGCAATGTGATTCAGCAATCTTCAGGCAAAACATAGCACAGATGTGTTTGGCCAGTCTGCTGGCTAATTGATAATATATCAGCTGACAGTCTGTGGGGGCACTGTCTGCAGATGCCTCTCCTTGAGAGTTCTGATGACCATTATGAGAGTATTAAGCTTTAAATTTTGCATTTTTGTAAAAGAACTCTGGTAAGCTGATGGACATTTAAATATTCTAAAACAAATGTGCTAAACATACTCCTGACTATCAGATTTTACTACCAAAATCTGCAGTTGCCAGGGCCTTCCTTTTTGTATATTCATAGAAAGTATAGATAGAAAGAAGCAGCATAGGCTTTATTTGATAATATATGTTTTTAATTGTTTGCATAAACCCTGGTAGGAAACCAGAAAACCCTGTGCAGCAACCTAACACACACATGCTCATCTCGCTGTTTGATTTCAGACTTTCAAACAACCATTGGCAGGACTAGCAGAACACAACGCGCATCTGTGCCTCTGCTTTGCTTCCCATTGCCATGACAATTATCTGTGTGAAACTGGTTCATTACAGTAATATGTGCTCCACCAGAACAGATCTAGTCAGTTTGGTACAATGACTCTTCAGAGGATTTAGCTTTTTATTACACTGAATCAAAGTGAAAGAAGCAATCTGACTGTACAGCTGACTCCTGAGCTGAAACATGTTTTATCCATTCATTTTTCAACAAGCTTTCAAAACTGTATTGCATAAAGTTTGTTTTAGCTATCAAAAAACCCCTATCAAGATGTGTTACTCATTTTAAACAAATGTTCCTATTGTAGTGTCAGATTTACATGTTTTTCTGGCTCTGACTCAGATGGATTCTTCATGGGGATCAAAGTGATAAAGTTCATTACATCAGAAAACTCACTTAGATCAACTTACAGTACTTCAATGAAAGTGAGTTTCCTTTGCTGGAACAACTTAAAGTGTATGCATATATTTTGATGTTCTTGGTTTCAGTCTTGTGATTTTCTCAGCCCAAATACTCTCCTTGTCTCCAGAGACACAGAAGAAGTCATGCAAATATTCCACAGTTATGCCCATTATATATGGGAGGCAAGGTTGAAATTTCTAGCTTTAACAGAAATTGAAGTTATTTAGCACTCTATCAAGAGCCTGAATGCATCTTGGAGGAAATTTTTATACTGTCTTCACAGGGTTCATGATTTTGGCAGCAGGCAGACACAGATTAGGTTGCATATTTAATGAGCTATATAATTTTGGGTCCGACAGCTTTTCCTACAGAATATTGTCCTACTGTTCAAACAGTACCATTCGTTTGCATCTCCTCACCTACTCATAAAAATGAAAGTAAGATTGGATAAAGAACGTTTTAAACCATTTTTAATGGAAAAATGCAGATCCATCCATTGGAACATCTTATGAGAAGATGTCATTTCCATAAATTTTACAAAGGTTTGAGGGATACAGAATGGAGTGGCTGGTCAGAGGGAATAGGGTAAATTGTGAACACAAAGGATGACATTCCCAAGCAACCACATTTCCTGGGTTTGTCTCAGCTCTTAAAATGCTGGATCTTCTGAGCTGGAATTTTTCCTTCTATTAAAACTGGTTGAACTTGAGGCCTCATTGCATTGCAAGACAAAAGCAGATGACAAACACTGGCATTTTTTTCCAGAACAGAATTCTTGTTTCTCAGACACCCACCCCTCTATGTAAGTGAGTAAAACTGATGGCCCCATCATCTTTTATTTGTACAGGATTTCTGATGCTATGCCACGTCATTTTTCCTGAGCTGATCCCCATAGCTCATGGTTACTAGTCAACTGTGTTTTCAAATAGTTAAATATTTCTGCCAGCAGTTGCTTATCACAAATCTATGGATCACAAACTGTGATACAGCTGTCTGAGTTATCCCCAAATTAGCTTTTTCCACCACCCTAATCTCTGGAGGGGAATTTCCTTTGACATGCCCACCTGGACAGAGCCCTTTTTACAACTGCCAGCTAGAAAGTACTTCCATTCTGTCCTCAGACAGATCCTACAGTAAATGGAAGGGATGAGGCAAGGACAAGACTTGAGGAATGCAGAGTGGCTCATGCCATGTTTACAGAGAGTATTGATCAACTGCTATATTGCCCAGACAAGTACCACCAGCCTGTGTGACAAAAATGTGCTGACCTGTGCAAGGATAAGTAAAGTACTCAGCAAAATGGATTATCCCAGAGCTAGAAAGTGATGGGTTAAAGGCATGTGTTTCCCTGCATTCTTAAAGTGCTAGCTGTGAGTAATTGTAAATGATGCGTGGATAATTTAGGTCTAAGTGCTGCCTCAGTACCTACACAGTTTTGCTTACCAAGTGAGTCTTAAAAATGACCAGTGAAGACTTGCATATGCTAAATATGGATCAGTAAAGCTACAGGGTATTGTACATCAGTGTCCCCTCTCTCTCCTTCCAAACCTATTTCTATGTCTGGCATTAAAATCAAGCCCCAGAGTGACTACCAGGCACGAATCCCTGCTGTCCAGGGCTTAGCTCTAAGTCATATTGGAAAACTTAAATCCAATCCCTCTGTTCCCTTGTCTTTCACAAGCTGGGGAGAAGAAACCTATTTCAAAATGAAGAAAAATATGAGAACCTCAAGAAAACAGGTGATTTAATGAAATTTTCAGAGTGTTGAGATGACGTCTCACTTGAGCTTCTCATGGAATTCCATTGCCACTAACCCAGAATCTGAATCTTAGACAAGTTTCAGCCTTTAACTTGAAGCCCAAACCTTGACGTAAAGGTGATCTTGACCCACCATGTGGTCAACAACATCTGAATTTGTGTATTAAAGAAGTCTTGAGCTATTTTTTCCCTTTTATTGTTGATTTGCTCCTGATTGTAAAGTTAAGAAGAGAGTGATTTCATTTTATTATTATTATCGTAACTTACATTTATATGGTATTTTTTATCCCCCAAAATCTTAACTTCTTAGGAAACCAGACAAAAGGATCTCTTAATCCACTTCCAATAAACATCTCTTAATGCACTGCCACACAACAGCTCAGTAGAGGACGTTCACTAGAAGTTTTTAATGACAACAAACAAATAAACAAACAAAACCTTGGTTTTAGGTTTCACTCAAAACACAGCAGCTCCACCAGTGTCCTAAACTCCAGACTGAGCTGGCAGTTCAATTCTAACTCCACAGAGGGACTGTCATCCACTAAATCACAGCTGCCACTCGCAGCAGCGCCAACACATTCCTCAGAGCCCTTCTACTCAAGCCCTTGTCAGCCACAAATCCACTCCAACCCGTGAGATGCAATGTGCCTGTGCTGGAAAGTGTACAAAAGGGTGGTAAAGGGGAGAAGAATATCAGAGAAAAGATATTTGCCACCAACCTACACTTTCTTCTTGCCAACATACAATCCACCTGTCACCTCTACTTAGTTATCGTCCTGTTTATAAAACACACATAAAGGGACTTGCTTAAAACATAATACCACTCAGGCATAGAAATCAAGTTATTAACACATAAAGCTCAATCAATAAATCACATTAATTCATGCATTGATCACATAATCTATTAAAAAAAATAAGCATAACAGCCCCTCTGGTAATATTAAACATGAACAAACATACTTCTCAAATTATACCTGAGTTATCCCTCTCCCCAGAAATCCCAGGCTCATCCAATAACACTGGCAATTCACAGAGACTGTCTATTTTTTAATGGAGTTCATGAGCAAAAATAAATTCCTGAATTAACCTGAATATTTTGATAACAAATTATCTAAAAAACCTTTTTTGCACGGTGCTAAAACTCGGACCTAGGACCTTAACTTATTCAGTTACCAATCTTTTAAATATATGCAGAAATGAAAAACGTTCCTTGAAATATTTGGATGGCTTATAGGTATGCAAGTCAAATAATGTAGGAGCAGAAAGTGAAAAAAAATTTGTTATCAGGGCAGATGACAAGACCAGCAAACAAGACCAAAATATGTTTCAAAGGACAAAACTTGCAACTGCTATAGTTGGCAAGGCTAACTATCAAGTGGGAATGCCTTATTTTTTATGTGTCCAATTAGATACACCTCTGGTTTTCACAGGAAATCTTGAATTTGGCACTTCACATTGCAATGGTTATTTGAATATTTCACCTGAAAAGTGACATTCCGGGAAATAAAGAATGAATTATTTTTGTAGATTGTATCTATGATGGAAAAGCTGCAGACAAAACCAAGTATTTTTTTACAAGTTTGAGACTCAGCCATTTTCCTTTTCCAAGTAGAAGACCATAAGAACATTACAGGAATTGGGTCCCCTTGCACAAACCTGGAAAGCCATGAACACTATTTCAGGCTAAGGCAGCTGCAAAGCAGGAATCCCAAGTGATGAGCAGCAGTAATGCTGGAATGCAGGAACTAATGAATTGAGTCAATTGAGTCTCATTTAATTCCCTTCAACTTGTCATACACTTCTCCTGTAAAGTAATTTCTTAAGAGCTTAGCTTGATCCAGAAAAATTAAAAATTAAGCACTAAAACAGGAGAAAGAGTAACAAGTCAGCTTTTTCCTTAGTAAACTATGCAAAACCTTACTGTACCATTAAGGTACACAATCCAATTATTAAAATATGTAAAATTGAAATAATAAACATGTAGTTTGATTAGACAGGGATATAAAAGCTGTGGTAGTAAAATCAACATTTGAATCAATCAAGTTTATGAAAATTAAACTAGCAGAGCCTGCATATATTACTTAAGCATGCAAGCGTTACTAAAGCATTCAACATTTATTAGGGAAAATAGTGGAAGTTTTGTTTTCATCAAGAATGGTATCATACACAGGCATGACCTTTGTCACCTCTTCAGAGCTAAATAAGTGAGCTTATCATGCTGACAGGTAAAAGGTTTTTCATTAATTTTCATTGTTTACTATTTTCCATTTAAACCGCACCCCAAACTTTCAGAAAATTATTTCTGGCATTGCAACGTATTAAAATAATCATAATTTTACCCATGCAAAGACAAGCATTTTTTTCACTCACTTGGAAAGCGCAAAAGAAGGCCCACCCTGGCCAGACTGCCTAATTCAGGCTGAACACAGAAATGTTGTTTCTAAGCTATGAATGCCTTTTTCTATGACAGAATGTTTCTCTAAGTGAAGTTATTCAGGTTGCTGCCCTGAAGCTTTCTCAGTTTTCAGACTTCAGCCTCTATTGGTTGCAACAGAAAAAGGAAACCCAAAATTAAAATTTTGGATCAGTCTTTGTATTTCATTTGCAAAAATGCATCCAGAAAAAATGAATTCATCAAAACAGATGGAATGTGGATAATTTTCCCCCATGTGTTGACATTTCTATCACAAGATTGTTTCATGTACACAAAAGCGAAGGGTCATATATTATGCAAATGGCAATAAGAAGAAATGCACTATCAAGTCTGAGAACCCATCATGTGTAACAGCACCTTGAGGGCCACTGTCAATTGCTAAAAGAAAAAAAGGTGGATGCTGCCTAGGGATGCATATCTGCTCTGTTTATGGCCCTTCTGCTTCCTTTATTATCCCAAATTGACACATTTTCCTTGATCTCTTTCTGTTGCTCCAGAGATCCATTCAAAGGTTATTTTCCCAATGAGGAAGCAAAGCTTTAGGCTTTCTTTTAGGCTTTTAGACTTGTTATCCTGAGTTTAGCAACTGTGAGGCTAATTCATCCCTCTACTTGGAGGGGAGATATCAGCTCATCTGCTGACCACCATAGTCTTTTTTTCAATCCTCCCCTGTGGCCCTTGACAACAGATTTGAGTCGCTTGTCTTCATATCAGACAAGGTAGTCAACCCTGACAAGTGAAGTCCAATTGCTTGAGGGTTTAAAACAGTTAAAAGGGACTTGGGATTTATTTTTTTTTTTCCTTCTTAGTAGCTGCTATTAGCCTTACCCTCATGTTTCAGTGAGTTTTCTCCCAGCAGGGAAACTGCCTGCTGCAGGGTGCTTTGTTGCTTTCATAAATCTCTAATTAGGTCCCTATCTGATTTAACAAGAAGTCAATCCTGTCCCCAGTCATCTTGAAAGCTTTACAAATCTTTGTTTTTTGAAGATCCCAGTGAGAGAACAACCTTCTACCTATCCCACAACTAATTTTTTTTTTACTTACTTTGAAGGTGTTCCCTAATACCTCCTCTCTAAATAAAATTGGAGCAATTAAATAGGAAAACAATGTAGCACACATTTCCACGCTCAAAGGACGTATGCCGGGTTGTTAGAAAAGGTTCCTGACTGAGCACAAAGCTTTTTACTGGCAACAACAGTATTCATTACAATTCCACAATGCTTTGGCAATATCAGTATATTATTTGAACTTCAGAACCCTTGGGTTTTTTCCTCAGGATTTTTTGTTTGTCTGTCTTTAAAGGGTTAATTTACTTTAATGTTATCCAACAATCACAATTCCAGAACTGACAAAAGAGAGCCACCAGTGGAATTTGTTAACATTTTCTCCACTCAGATGTTGGTTACTCCTTGCTTAGAAGGTATAGGAGAAATATGAATGAAGCAGCCTTTTAAATGTTGGAAACAGTCTGGAAACCGAGACCAGGAGAGTACAAGCATTGATTGTGTGCCCGAGTTACACCCCTGGGCTTTTAAAAGGAAATGTAACATTTCCAGAGTCTGAAGACATTATTGCTGTACATGTAGCACAAGTGGGATTAAAAACAAGCAGTTTCCCTGATAGCAAACACTGAAATAGTCACACTCATGTTACACTCCTCCACAACTCACATGAGCACTTCTTTTGTGGCTTTTGATCCCAAGAGAAGCCCATCTTAACCCAGTGTTGCCTGTGAGGACCACCGTCCTCTGCAACTTTCAGGTCAAATGCCAGGGACTTGACTAGATTAATACATCTGTCATCTTCTATCATGAAGCCAGGCAAAGCAGGTTGTGAGAGGGGCTGAGTACCCTCCATTCACTGGATCAGGCCAGCAGAAAACTGGAAAAAATGTGTACAATACCGTGAGAGAGTAGGAGAGGAGACTGGAGTAGTTTCCTGGCTTGCTTTTCTTGTCATACCCTTCTGTCCACATCCATCACATATTCCTGTGTAGGACAGGAGGCAGAGCTACCTGGTGCATCTGATCTGGTACGTTTCAATTCTTACATTCTTCAAAGAGAACTATTTCATAGGAATTGTTTCACTTCAATTATATGAGCAGACATTAACACAGGAAATAAATCACACCATTTATTTCCACGAGGTGCAAGCTTCAAACTTTCACGGATTTCTTCTCCAAGCAATTCTATGAGCACTCCTGAGTCTGACCAGAGAGGAAGGAAGAACTGGAGACACAGCTGAGAACATAATTAATGTCACTAAGAACTTCAGTTCTTGATATCATTAAGAAGATAGACCCAGAAATAATTTCTATTGCTATGACATAGCAGTAAGTGCCAAAATCCATCAGAAATGTACTTGTATCTCGCATTTAGCTATCACTGGATGTTAGTACCAAAATCATTAGTACAAAAGCTGAAAAAGCCACCCCAAATCCTAAAGGACAAATGTATTGAACAGTAATTACTACATCTTAACAAGGCCAGAGCCTCTGTTTAATATTGAATGCAAAGAAGAAGACAAAGATCCAAAGGTGCTGTCATGCAGCCTGCAGTGATCCTGACTGTGAAACCCAGTAGCTGGATGACTGAGCTAGCATTCCCAAGGATGAACTTGTCACTTTTTTTCTTGTGAACTGTTCGATGATAAACAGTACATGAGAGCAACAGTAGTTGCTCTCAACAAACAGCACTTCTATTTCCCTCACTTGAATTTTTCAGGGTTCACTGTCAAAAGCTGGAGGGGAACTGGAGGTTACAACTCTGCCACTACAGGACTGCCAGTCCTAAATGTGTTATAACAGTTCTTTACCTCATCTTTGGAAAGCCAGCAGAGTCACACTTCCTCAGCACTGCTCTTCAGGGCCTTTTTTCACACACCAAGACCATGTTTGTGCAGCAGGATGCCACTGGCATGGTTTCTCTAGGAAGGGCCAGGGAGCGAGGTGCCCTTGGCCAAGGTAGCAGCACTGGCAGAAGCTGGCAGTGACGTTCCAGCAGTAAAATTACACATCTGCTGGTGTAATCTGTCTGCAGCTGCTCAAAGCACATCTTCGCCTATCATAGTGCATTCACGTGATGGGTATTTTCCAGGTTGTTGTTCTTACTGTATCACTAACATATGCCCTTGTGCATTTGGCCAAAACACTCCTGGAACTTTATCCAGGATCACATCCAACTTTCTAATGTGCGCATATCTCTAAATATCAAAGCTAGCCACCTTATCCTAAAAGTAACACTGGGACATCACCAATGCTAAGGAGGAACATTGGATATTGATGTGCAAATGAGCACACTCTCCAAAATCTCAGGTTAACTCTAATTTAAAAGCTACTTGGTAGAGAAATTATCAGGCACAGCAGGTCACTTCTTTGGAGCTTGGTTTTGCATGTCAATACACAGCATGCTCCCTCCTTAAGTTAGATGGTAACTGAAGGGGGAACATAAGGCAGCCAGGGGCTCTTTGAGGAGGGTCTTTATGAGAATAGAGACTTAATTTTTGAGGGATATAGTGTCTGGAAAATGCCTACACATTGAACATGCAAACTAACTGTGGAATAAAAATGCGATTTCTCCTGGCACTGTTTTGGAAGTGGATCAAGTCTGTTTCAAGGGGCTTGGCCATGTGCAAGTTCTTTCGATCTAAGTCAGAAAAAACAAAGTATAAAAGCAGCTCATCAGCACACTAAAGGCCCAGGAATCCTGTTGAAAAAACTGTAGATACATTCACACATTACAGCAATACTGATGTCAAGTGTGACTGTGATAAGCTATAAAGCAGGGGGTACAGGAATACACCCATTTGTGATCCCACATAAAAACCCCCTATGAATGAAAGAAAACAAGCAATCTATTAAAGATATTGGATCTATTAAAAAACTTGCATTCCACATTAAGATAATAAAACAGTGACATTTCTGCTGCCTGGCTTTTACCTCCTGTAAGGTACATTGCATTATTTCCAAGCAATGACAAACAAAATTGAACATTTCTCCAAAGGTCGCATCTATCACAGTTTTTATTTTCTCATTTGATTCAGTGTATTAGGGTCTTGTTATTTTTTCTATTTTACCTGTTTGTTGAAGTAAGTCATTCTTCCTCTGGAGAGAAAAAAACCATTATTTATAGACCTGAGTGAATATTTCACAGCAAATAGCTACCCAGTCAATTCAAATTTTCCTTCTGTTCGTTATTTGTTTATGATCAGTTTGCTATTTGTTATCTCAATTTAGGGATAATATTTCAGCCTAGACCAATGGAAGATTTAGGCTGTCACATGAAAAATCATTGTATTTCATCAAATTACAGCAAATGAAATTATTGACAGTTAAATTTTAAGTACATTCTTCTGCCATTAGCAGAACATTTTCAGATAGGATATCATCACTACATTCAGGGTGGCCTGGCAAAGTTTGTCTTTCACCCTGATTAAGACTTTCACAAGTCATAGAGCCACCAAAAGGAAAAGATGAAATTACAGCACCCAGTAGAGCATCAGGCAAAAGCCTTTCCCTCAGTAATAAGGATTTACTTCACAATTAAAGCTACTGCACAGTAGGAAAAATTTTTGCCTTTGACCTCTGGCTCCTTTTACACAGGTGGGTTGGGAACCAGTGCAGCTCTTTCACCGAGAGCCTGTTTTTTTCACTGGTTTTAGTTATTGTAGCACGAATAGAACAAGTTAGTTTTATTTTAGAAAGGATAGTTTACTGTTTCATTGAGACCCTGGAGATCTACACAGTTGTGAAGTGGTCCCTTTGTGGGCAGAATACTACAGTGAAGCCTCACTGTGGCATAGAGGAGCACGAAGCCATCTCACTGCAGACCAGCACGCTTACATGTCTGTGGGAAACACCTCGGTAGAGGATGTGCAGAGAAGCAGAACTTGGTCCCTGTTCCTCTCCAGAGAAGCCCTGCCCTTGGGAATTATGCACATGTGTTGTTTTGTACATGACCAAAAACATACTGAAAATAATCCAACAAAGAGCCAGAAGGATGATGAAGAGACTCGAGCATCACCTCAGTGAAGAAAGGCTGAGCAAGCTGGTTCAGCCTGGAGTGGGGCTAAGTGAGTATACATCTTATATATATCTACATGTACCTGAAGGGAGGGTGCCAAGAGGATGGAGCTTCTTGGCTTTTTTCAGTGGTGCCCAGTGATAGGACCAGAGGTAAAGGCACAAACTTTAAAACACAGGAAATACAGGAGGCTCTATTTGAAATCAGGAAACATTTTTACTGATAACTGGCACAAGTTTCCCAGGAGGTGGAGTCTATCCTTGCAGATATTCAAAAGCCATCTGACATGGTCCTGGGTAACTTGCTGTAGATGGCTCTAGCTGAGTAGGGAGGTTGGACCAGATGACCTGTAGAGGTCCCTTTGAACCTCAACCACCCCGGGATTCTGTGATTCTTCACACACCTGGAGCCACAGAGATGACAGACAGTTACTGAGCATAGCAGTGGCTGCAACTTTCAACATTGGGTAGACCTTGTTTGCCACTTGACCTGTGAAAATGTTAAATAGCCCATGTTCCTAATTCTGACCCCCTGACTTCTAGATATCTAATATTTGCCTACTTTCATCAGCAAATTTGTTGATATTGACTTCCAAGTCCAGACAATTTTCCCCATTTTAAGAGAATCTGTCATACACTAATATAAATCAGGAGTCAGCTTCACTCTTCATATACACCACTTGAAAAATTATTTGATGAAATGATACAATTTGATTTTATAAAACAGCTGACACTTTTTTAAATTTGCAGAGCCACACTTAGATTTTAATTGTGCCCCCCCCCTCCCAAATTAATATGGGAGACAAAGTCACTGAAATACATGGTAAAATTTCTATTGACTTCAGAAACACTCAGAGTTTTTTACTTGCTTAAGGTAGAATCACATCCACGTGGCACAACTCAAGAAGGAAATAAAAATGTGTGCATGCATCAAAAATATCTGTTACAGTTTTTCAGAAGTGCACAACAGTTCTCAGGTTTGCCATACCATGCAGCATGCCTAATACTATCATAATTTTTTCCCCACAGAGAAGTTCACAAGAAGCAGAATTACTTTCAATATCATATACTTTTTAGTAAATACTTTTGTAATATTCTTTTAGCACAGTACAATTTGCTAGGCTTTATGATATGCAGTAAATTAACAAAGCCTACAAACTGATTTTTATTACTTTATGTAGAAATATCCCAGCCATCTCAATGTAATTGAACAACTGTAAATTACTGTTAACAACTTCATGAAAGAGAAGGAAGTGGAAAAGTCACTTTCACATTGACGACTGTTTCCTATTCTTCCTTGGTGGCTTCTGGAAAGAAAAGCTTTCAAATAAAATAAATAAATAAAATAAGGTGGAGAATAATGTGTTGGAAACCCTGTATTTGGAAACCAGGGCTACCAAGGACTTTGTAGCTCACGATCAAAGGAATTCCTTACAACTAGCAGGATTGTCAGCCTTTATGTTGTTAAAATACATTTTTCATGAATGCAAATGTATTTTGAAATCTTTTAAAATCCAGGGTCATAAAACAATCTCCCACAGAGAACAGTTTTAAAATCAAGCTACTATATCTTGTTTCCACAATAATAACCTGGCAAGTTCCATAAGAATACAAAGCTGAGTGTATTAGAAACACAATTGTTGAGGCTGGTATCAGGATGCTTCCCAGACTGAGCATTTAAAAACTGCAGAATATGGTCACAGACATGACATCTCACCAAACTGAAGATACATTTCCGTGTGGGTCTCACTTTAGATGACATTAAGGGAATCCTTGCAGAAGCCCATCAAATGTGCTTGGGTATAAAAAGAAATGTCAGAAAAAAAGGATCAGCTCCATACTGCTGGAAGATTCAGGCTTGCAATCTTATATTAATCTGGTGAGGCACAGATACTTCTCAAATGTTAAAATAATAAACTGAGGTTTACAGCATCAGTGAAAAATCACACCTGCTGAAAGGATGTACAGGATCTGCCTACCCCAGGAACACAGTGGGAGAAAATCTGGAAAACTATACAATTGTTGTTGAGGAGCCAATGCTTACGCTGTAAGTGTCTACATCTGGAGCTTTTCCCCAGGCCAGCTGCAGTCTGGTCTGGTACTCAGAAGGCCCATGAGCAAGTCAAAGTACCTGAGACACACTTGGAGCACCATCCTGCTCTGTTGCCTTATTTGAAAGAAAACCCACTTATTTACTCTGGGATCCCTCTGCAATGTGCATACAAGGATGGGAAATGGGTATGGTCAGAAAATACGCTGTAAAGCAGGTTCCTGCTCTGGACTACATCACTGCTTTAGACACAGACTTAGAGACTGGTATTGATGCAGCTGCTTTTGAAGGAGAGGTGAGAGGACATTTGATGCTAATTTGGTCGAAAAGCCAATTGAGGGAGCAGGAGTAAGATACAAGATGTGAAAACAAGAGTGAATGCGGCGACATAAAATCCAACCTCCTTAATGACTTGAAGAGTGATTTGGGAATCACTCTTCAGACTGACTGTACAGCCTGCTAACACCTCTGTGAGCATTAAGGGTTGCAAAGCTACAAGAGAAATAAGGTGCAGTTCAAATGGAGCATGAGAGCCATGGGAGACAAGCCAAACTACTTAATAAGGAAAAAGAAAGGAAAATTAGCTAGGGTGGATTCATATGCTGCCTTTAGGGATGAGAATGATGGATCTTTGTGGATGGTGTCTTGGGACAAAGAAATGCACATTCAGATGTGATGGAATAAATGAGGAGAAGACTGCATGACAGAGTGGCTATGGGAGGAGGCAAGTGAGAAGCACATTTTACAGACTTTGATCTGAAGGTAATAATAAAAGAGAATTGTCAGAGAGGGAGAACTGAGAACCAGCAGCAAGAGCATCAACAGAAAGGTCGGGTTTACACACACTAAAACTGCAGACACTTCTTTGTCTGCCTTGGAGAAGACAAGAAGCAGTATGAGCAGATTCAGGCATCTAAGAAGTGGCTGAAGGCAGGTGACAGTTCCAGTCCCCTGAACAGAAAGTTTTCGGAACAGAAAGTTCAGAAAAATATGGATACTGTTGGATTTGTGGGACACGTGATGTGTGAAGCCATGTGGGTCTCTGAGCCCACTGCTGCCCCTGGTTGGACACAGGTGTCTGACAGGGGTTCAAGGGAAGGTGGCAGTAGCTGCAGATCTCTGGGGTGAGGATGGCTCACAACTTTGTCCCTTCAGGTTCCACTCTTTGCCCATAGCCATACTCAGCACTCAAAACATCAGAAAAGCAAGGCCTGCAGTGATTAGCAATGAGTATTGAATAGACATTGTCTGAAGTGGTTAGAGAAAAAATAGTTTTCTGCCAGCTATTTATATCCTTAAGCATAAGGTTTTACTATGCCTTTTGGATAGCTACCTATTTTACCAAGACCTTTAAAATAATTCCAAGAATTTGGCACACTGGTTTCCAAGAAAGAGAGCAAAGAATTCCAAAAGGTGTTTTACATGCTGTGAAATTGCAGGTTCTTTCCTTTGTTCTAAATTTACTAGTAATTAATTTCCTCTAGCAATCCCATATATGAATCTTGGCACTATAAAACTGAGGGGCTGAACACAAGCCTTCAAAGGCAGACGGTTGATGGGCTAGTGCAGAGTGCCCTGTAATAATTTGGATTTTATTTCTTGAGGAAGTCTTTGGGTAATGTTCTTATCATATCCTACATGAAAAACTAGCATCTGGCTGATGAAATGATGAAAACCAAATAACAGGGAAGAATTTATAACTATATTTAGCTTGCCTGTGAAAATGATGAGTAGTTCCCTCAGTCCAGCCCTTTACCCTGTGCTTTCAGGCACAAAGGCACTAATCTAAGTTTACTTTCCAAGCAAAAGGGGACACAAATGGAAATAATGTAATCAGTGAGAAAACAGATCCATAACATTTTTCACTGTTACTAGGAAAGACAGAACCACACAATTTACTTTCCTGTGTCTAATGCCAGTATTCTGTTTTAAAACACACACACCTACATTATATCCTTATTTGTAGACCTGTCACCCCAAAGTTTGTGAGATCATTAATAAAGAATCTACTCTATAATTTTTAAGACTTTTCTAGCTGCAGCAGGCTTGCACTGAAACTGCTTACAGTTGGTTTCAGGAATACTGTGCATTTCTCTTCCCACTTCTGATGTATTTGTCTTCCTATTAGAAAAAAGTTGCAGTTTCACTGCTTTCTTGATTCAAAGAAAAACAAACTGCTGGCCAGGCTGAAATCAACTGAGAAGTAACACACTTTAAAATGCAAAAGACACTGAAGGTACTTGTAGGTTTTCTATACTCTAGGGTGAATCTCACCATCTGCTGCGTTTGTGGCTGAGACTGACCTCCCTTTGTATCAGACAAAAGTAATTGTGGGGATCAAATGAAGTTTAAACAGGGAAAAATGTGAGTGACAAATCTGCAGGCCGCACACAATCTCTGCACACAAACCAACAAGCACCCACGAGGCATTTATTTTAATTCAAAGGTGATGAGAATTTTACAGCCTAGTGAAATCCTCTTGAGTGAACACTTCAGCTCTGGGATCCTTCTCCCGCAGAGACAAATGTCTGCTTCCCAATCCTCTCCCATGTAGGCTCTTTATCCAGCCACCAGTGAGTGGAGAGAAGTAACTGTTCTCCAAGTTTTCAACTATGAGCTATTTTTCTAATTCCCATAGCTGTTCAGTAAAGAGGCTCAGCAAGCTCACCAAACTGCCAGTCACTACTTGCCTATTAACATCCATGCAGAGGAACAGCGCTATTTCCGAATCAGGATCCTGCCCCTTCTCACAAAGCAATTTTCTACTGAGATTTCTAACTAAAAGGAAACCAGTAGCCTTCCTGCAAGTAAATAGCTTATTAAGGCTGGAAGTAAGGTTTGTGTGCAAAGACTGTCCTATGCAAATCGGAGCTGATGAGCACTTAACTAATCTGTTTACAGACCAGAGCTGCTGGGCAGGCCTCAGCGATTTTCTATCAAAGCAAAGAACCATTCTTTATGGGCATCTGGCTGTCCCTGAATTGGTAGTTTAAGCATATACCCTTGCTTCAAAGAAAGATCAAAGGATTTATTACTTCTAAATGAGTGCATTATTTCCACTTACTACTTTCTTGTTTGCAATGTGTTATTAACACACCATGGCAGGGTTACCTTAAGACTCGAGTTTCTCACAGAACCCTGATTGTGATTTTAGATGTTATATGTAGCCTGTAATACACAGGCTGTTACACAGATGGAGAAGGAAGTAAAATACTAGCAAACCGATTAGAGCATCCATTTGCAGGAAACTGATTAAAAAAACAACCCTACGAAGCAAACTAGCTATATTTTAATACAAAAAAAAAAGAGGGTTTTTTTTGTTTCTACTGTAAATTTAAACAATGAGTCTGTTTCAAAGTGACAGCCACAGGTCAGTGGACAAAGCCAGTTTTGGCTCCTCTTCATCTGAAAAGAAACCCACATTGCTCCTGCTCTCAGAAAAAAAGTTGAGATACCACAGTCACAAAGTAGAACAACGATCAGTTCAATGAACAAATTCCTACTACCCCATAAATGTCTGCCATCCCTATCCTTTAGGCTTACTGTTTATGGCTTTGTTTACTTATTAAGTCTGGAAGAAACAAGGGAGACACATTCATTATGTGTTTTCTAGCACTACTGGGAACACATGGAGTGCAAGTTAAGACCTAGCATCTTATTTGTAGGCATACTGAAGGCCTACAGTCAGCTTGGGCACAGAACTGGAAAAGGAATTTTTGGGAAGAAGTGGAGAAGTAGATTCCAGGCAGCCAGGGCCAAGGCAGACAAAGCTGCCAAAACTAGAGCCACAGGCGGCCCCAGGGAGAGTTTGGAGAGGCTGGTGTGATGTTTATTGCTCAGAGAGCAGAGCTGGGTGGTGTGATGTGGGACAGGAACTGCATTCTGCAGGCTGTGACTTTAGTGGTAGTATCTACAGATGTCTGCAGACTCGCTGTCTCCATCTTTATCATGGTGCCGGAGGGAGCAGATTGCGGTCCCCTTATCTGTTTTACAAGGAACCACCTTCCCCTGACAGACCCAGTAGGTCACACAGCACAAGATGCTGCTTACTTCTCCTGCTTTATAAAACACAGACTCTGCTTGTATGCACACAAACGAACAGTTATCTACCCAGGGACAAGCAGAGGAAAAAAAGTCATAGCAATAGGAGGTGGGGACAGGATCCAGTGGCTTTCCAGTGAGAGTAACGCATTGGCATCAGGTCCTGTGACCTACCAGTCTCCATTTGCTTAGTGGTATTTTCCTCCCTGTCTCTTGACAAGGACTAGAAATTGGTTTTTCTTGAGCATGAATAGCAAATGTAGCTTCAGCACAGTCAAATACAGGAAAAAATCCAACCAGCTGACATACTGCAGGCTCTTGGCGCTTTGCAATGCACAGGTTCAAATAAAGTAGAGTTTGTATGAAAACCTTTGAAAGTAGAAATGGAGAGGAACCCAAGCACATCTTAAATCCCAGTACTGAAGGTTCAGCTTCAGTCACCAGAAAGTGACTGTTGTCAGTCTTTTTTGTGGACTGCAGCCTGACACAATCACACAACACCAAGGGCACCTCTAGGCATCGTGCAAGCAGAGGAACGAGCACAGACTGCAAGAAGGATGCTGTAAAACAGGCAACAGCTACAACACCCAATGCATTAACCTACTAAATATTGGTCAGTGAAATCCTCCAGGCTCTACAGCCATGGAATAACATGACTGAAAAGCAATAATGGCCCACTGTTGCCACAAACTAGACAGTTTAGGTACTGGAAACAGCACTGCTGGCCCAGTATTTACCCAGGAAAGCCTCTGGGATTAGGGAGCTGCAGATATACAAACCAGCTACCTTACAGCTGGCTCAGGTATGCCTTCATCCAGTGGTTACAGCCCAGTTAATGCTGTTAAATCACTTGGAAGGAGACTCAGAGCAAAGCAACCAGCCCAGAGAATTTAAGAAGTATTCTTTAAGTTACTTTCCTACTGCTGTTGGTGCCCTAAGTTGCCTGCGTATTTTTTTGTCATGCTCTCAAACTGGAGACAGACAGCAGCAACACTTGATTCTGGGCAAATAAAGCTTACAGCTGGCCACATTTGAAACCTACAAATGTCTGGTTTCTCCTTTGAATTTCAACAAGACAAAAATACAACTAATTTATTTTCTAAAAATGCTGTAAGGACTGAAATGTATTGCAATAACATTTCCATTTCTTTCCAGAGTAGCTACATTTTAGGTACAGGAAAACATCTTTTTATGAGTTAGATTTCAGTTGTTTTTGGCCTGTGTTCCAAGTCTTTTTGAAATAAATGAATTTCATAAAACATATGTTAGCGCATTTGTTATCTCCATGTACAGCATTTACTCCAACAAACCAAACTCAGTCATCACTAATGGAGGCTCAGTAAAACTAGATGAAGAAATAGACAGAGTTATTTCTTACTTCAAATGAAAATCCAGACCTCATCTTAGGGTCAAGGTCAAAAGGAAGAGCTGGGTGTAAATGCAGAAAGAGCCAGACGGCTTTTAATTATACAGTAGTTGTTACGAGACATTTAGTACTTTAGAAAGGTTTATCCACCTGTTCCAATTTACCCCAAGTGGTCACAATGTATGATGAATGCCAAAGCCAAAAAAAAATCACTGCCATATGGAAGTCTAGTTCCATGTCATACATCTATTGAACATACCAGCCATAAAAATATTAATTTTCTGTCCACCCAAGAAAACTTTGTAACCATTACTATTATTCTTATTGGAAAAAAATTTAATGTGTAACTGTGCCGGCAGGCTGGACAGGTTGTGACAAAGCATATACAGAAAGCAACAAATCATAAAATTACCAGCAGCCTTTAAAGACCACATATCCATTATAGCATTGCACAGAATGACCAAGACATTCTTGCTACTGAAAGCTTGAGCTTTTCAAAAGCACCATTTACTCCAACTTGTAGATGTTGAACTAAAGTTCTCCCACTCCTGAAGTGTAATTTTTCACTTTTGCAAGGCTTGCAGTAAGAGTTCTAAGAACTTGATACTGAAATCAATGACATCTGCAAGTCCCCCAAACTTTAAGAGGATTTCAGTAAACCTAAAGTCTAAAAAAGTGCAGAGAACTCTATCTCCACGTTACGTGATTTGATTGCACCAAGGAAACACGACAGAAGTTTCCAAACTGCTTCAAAGTTTCCACAGCTTACTAGCCAGTCTTACAAAGGCAGCCAATGTTCTCAATTTGTCTTGAGGAAAGCTGAGTTTCATCTATCTTTATATGAAGGAGAAAATTATGATGATGTAAAAACAAATCAAAAGCAACAGGTATCACTACTGATCAAGTTAGTACCCTCAGACTTGTGCCTGGATAGATTTGATTTTACAAATCAAGCTGGCAGACTAAAAGAAAGGCATCTACTGCATAAATACACTAACCCTTGTATGATGGCAGCCTTTCTCTGCCTGCGTCAGGGGTGGCCCCAGTCTTCGAGTTCTGTAAGCCATTTGATAAAATCTCCTTGTGGCAGAGCTCTAAGATGTAAACAGCTGAAAAGACAGGTAGCTCTGTGCTCATGCAGGCAGGGACAGCAGCTGTTTTGTACTCCCCAGTATGTGTCTCCCTCATCCAGTGTGAGACAAGGCTCAGATGGAGACTGGCAATACAAACTTCAGTGGCTTGTGCTGGCTCCTTCCTCTCACAGCCACCACCCCCACTTCTCACCATCCTAATGCCAGTAACGTGGAACAATCCCAGCCAGAGAGATGTGCTTTGAGCTGCTCCACAGATGCATCTTGGCCACATCTGCAGTGTAATCACGTGGGCATTCAACACACATTGAAATTTTGGCAGTATTGTACTTAATGGCCAAATTCTCATTGATGAAAGCAGAGCCAGACTATCACATGTAATACTTTTACTTGGTCAGAACACCTCCTCCTCCTCCTGAGGCTCGTAAGAGCCATAAATAAGGTTAAAGCAATATAGTACTCAAAGGTTTTAATAGAAGGCCTCCTCTGTTAAAAAAACACCAAAAATAGTTGCTTAAGATGGGTTATACTGAATCATAAATGAGAGAAGGCTGCTGAGGACTTTCTAAAAAAACATCACTGCTTTTATTGGTTGTCAATGTTTTCCTATTAGTCAGTAAATGCATTTGATATAGGTGAGTTTCCAGAGTAAGCATGATGGGAGGGCTAGCTTGAGATTCAAGGTAATTTAAAAGGAAGTCACCTCAAGTTTCTCTTTAAGACATTTACAAAATATGCCATTAATTTGCTGCACCCAATTTATATGTATGTACTGGATGGTAATTAGTGTAGAAATTCAACCAGTTTTACTAGCTTTCTGTTCAACTCAACAAATTACAGTTTTCAAAACCTCTGACAGTGAGAATCATTTTAGCATTTGCCTATTTTCCAGAGCAGAAGTATACCTCAAGCAAAAGATACATTACAAACATATACACATGCAGAATAGCTATAGCTAGCATGTACTATCATCACTATACATATACAGTCATACAATAGTCTCCTGCAGAATTAGTAAAAAAAAAAAAAAAAAAAGAAGTGTGTTAACATGAATCATATTACTGGCTTCAGGTATTGGACATCATTGAAGTTTTCAAGGCACTTTTTATTTAAAAAGTTGTTTCTGACTTTGCCAAACTAACTCCTTGTTCTAAAACTTTATATGCTGGCTGTCTGCCCTGAAACTGAGGTTTTTGTTGGGTTTTTTGGTTGGTTGGTTTTCCCCCTTTTGTTTGTTTGCTTTTAATTTCTTGTTTGTTTTTCCATTTGTTTGTTTGTTTTTAATTTCAGCCACAATCCTCCTCCAAGAAGGAGACCACAGAACACTTTCTTGGTTTGCCAAAATGGCATTCTGGCAGCCTTTCCTCCAACCTGAGCACTCTGTACTTTGGAGTGAAAATTAAAAATTTGATGACAGATTGTGAGGGGGGAGAAAAGAACACCAGGAATCCTAAGCTACAAGCCTTAGAGAGGAACATAAAAATAACAATGAGGGCTCCCCATATTTAATAGAATCTTTATGATTTCAGAGGTTAAAACTTCAAAACCTCTCTTCACTGAGCATATTTTCTTCCTTCATGACTCCCAACAATCATATGTGCATGTAATGCTCTTCAGAAAAGAAATGATCATGCTTTCTGCAAGCCCAGGCCTACAGGTGAACCCAGGGTTACCAGCAAACACTTCCATAGCAAATGCTGTCACAGACTGGGGTGGATGGGAGAAGGAAGAGTCTCTCAGAAGTGCTGCAATGCCAGACGGATCTTCAAGCCAAACGCAGAGGATAAAAACTTAACCAGGACACTCCTACAATCCCTTACCTCATCCATTATAAAACGTCCAAATGAAAAAGGATCCCACTGTCAAAATCAGCCTTCATTACTTGACCCCAAATTTGTAACAAGACTAGATCTACCTTTTGTGTTATGTGAGGCAGGAGTCCCATGGGAAATAAATGTTGTAGTATGTGATCTTGTTAGCAAAGGTCAAACCACACACCTGCAACTATGGTGCCATGGTGCACCTGAGTGGCTGTTTGTGCCACAGGCAGTTTTGTGTCTAATTTCTGAATGAATGCAATCCTGTAGAAACAATACTGTTATTGAAAGAGAGACAAACAATTTTTTAAAAGTACAATTGCTCTCAGTAGTCCTATACTCATACATAAAAATAATGAATCCCAAATCCCCGAATCACCTGGAATGTCAAACAGTTTTCAAAGAAAGCCGAAAGGAGAAGAGATGAACTATTACTCTTTAATAACTTCTGCATGATGTTACTCATTTGTTGGAATAGTGTCTAAGTCATCTGATTATTGACAGAATTTGGCTAATTCAAGCACATAATTTTGATAACCTTATGTGCATCTATAAAAGGTTCCATCACACAGCCAAAACACGAATGCAGTTGCTTAATTGATCATTAAGCCTAGAGTTTGAATGTGAGTAGTTCTAGTAAAATCAGCATGAGTATTTAAAAAGCCAAATATATACACGTACTTTGGCAAGACCAGTAAGATGTGAACGGTTAAGGTAATATATATACAAATATATTACTGTCCCCATTTCGTGACAAGAGCTTTTCAAAGGCTTGGGTTTGCAAGACGATCTGATAATCTGTAGAAAACCCAGCAAATTAAAAAATAAGACCACTTAGTGTAAGTTTTGGTTAATACTGCGTGTACAAGAGTGGATCAAAACAAAAAGCAAATAATCATGCAGCAAGTATTTACCAGTATAGATTTTATTTATTTTCAAAATAATGGGGTTTGTTTAGATTTAAAATACTTTAGTAATTACCTAAAACAAATGTACACTTTATTAGAACTTCTGGTAAGTGCCGATCTTGAGTTCTGAAAATGCGTGACAGAATACAAGAAAATATAAAATTGGGTTAGCAAAATACAATAACAGAGCTTTACAAGAGGGACACACATTCTATATTATTCGACCTAAGTCTATCAGGTAAACATGGTGTAACAGCTTTCCACTTAGACCACATGCCTATAAACTTAATCTGCAACCTGAATCCCAGGAAAAATTAACTTCTGATCAACTCAAGGCTAGAAGGTCCAAAACAAAAAAAAAATTCATCTCAAGATGTGTTTCCTCATTGAACATATATTCCTTTTTTCCATAAGGTATTCATTTTAAATTTTAATAGATCACTATATATGATAAAATTGAAATAAAACATTCTCTTATTATTCATGATTCAACTAAGTTTGTAGCCATAACGTAAGTTATTTTATATGTGAACAGTTAAGTGTTTAATAAAAAAAATATTTATTTATTGCATCTAGTGAAAAAAACTTTGATGGTTCTTAAAAAAAAATACTTGCTGTTGGCTAATTGCCAAACAATCCCTTCCCTGTGGCTTGCTTTTTCAAGAATTATAAAGAAACTCTGGAGTTCCTTGTGATCTGACAGCCAAAGATGATTAATCTGTATGGGAGCAGGATGCACAGTACTTGATTAAACCCACAAACTTCCCAAATGAGCTATAAGGATAAAAAAATGTGGTTTTCTGTTGTGTCCATTTCCAAAGGACAGCTCACAAGGTTTCCTCCTCACGTAAAAACTGGAACACAGCTGAGAAGTCTTTCAGGGCATAGCCTTTGGCACACATCATCCTGTAGATCTGATGTGCCTGGGAGCCCAAAGGAACTGGTGTCTTCGTGTTGGTGGCAGAAATCTGGGCCAAGCCAAGATCCTGTGGGGGGGGCAAGAAGAGCACAGAGAGAAGAATGGAAGGAAAGAAAAAGAGAAAAAGTCAGGGGAGAAACAACAAGGACATAAACAGCCATGTACATAATATAGGTTATCTGGCTCCCACTGTAACAAGAACTCTACTGCCAGCAAGTACAATATTCCAGCCTTAAAATTTCAGACCTGGAAGAAGAAGGTTTTGTGTAGTTTTTTTTTTTTTTAACAGTAATTGCCCCTGATCATGGGAAGGGACATCCACTTGACCAGGCTGCTCCAAGCTCCATCCAACCAGGCCTTGAACACTTCCAGGGAAGGGGCATCTACAAGTTCTCTGGGCAACCTGTGCCAGTGCCTCACCACCTTCACAATAAAGAATTTCTTCCTAATATCTAGTCTAAATCGACCCTTTTTCAGTTTGAAGCTATTAGCCCTTATTCTGTCACTACATTTCCAGAAGTCCCACTCCAGGTCTCTTGTAGGCTTCCCGTAAGGCCTGGAAGGTGCTATAGGGTCTTCCCAGAGCCTTCTCTTCTTCAGGATGAACAACCCCAACTCTTTCAACCTATCTTCATAGGAGAGATGACCCAGCCCTCTGACAATCTTCACCACTCCAGCAGGCCCAGAGCAGGATACAGCACTCCATGTGGGGTCTCACAAGAGCAGAGCAGAGGGGGAGAATCATCTTCCTCACCCTGATGGTCACAGTACTTTTGATGCATCCCAGGATGTGACTGGATTTCTGGGCTACAAGCTCACATTACTACGTCACACTGAGCTTCTGGTCCACCCATACTCTGAAGTCTTTTTCCCCAGCGCTACTCTCAATCCAATTTTTGCCCAGCCTGTATTTGTGCTTGGGATTGCTCCAATCCAAGCGCAGCACCTTGCACTTGGGCCTGTTGAAATTCATGAGGTTTGCAAGAGCTCACCTTTCAGACTTGTTAAAGTCTTCGAGTATCTCAGCCTTCTCCAAACCCTGGGCAACCAAGTTCTAACCCTATATAAGGTCCTGCACCTACAGAAGCTTTTCTTGTTGCCCTTGAAGTATCTGGTTAGGTTTAACTTTATCGGGGCTTTAGCTTTCCTAACCTGATTCCTGGCTGCTTGGAAAATTTGTCTGTATTTCTCCCAGCCTACCTGTCTTTGCCTCCAACCTCTGTAGGCTTCCTTTTTGTGACTGAATTTGTCCAGGAACTCCTTGTTCATCAGCACAGGCCTCTTGATGGTTTTGCCTGACTTCCTCCTTGTTGGGATGCATTGCTCCTGAGCTTGAAGGAGGAGATCCTTAAATATTAACCTGCTCTCTTGTGCCCCTCTTCCCTCCAGGGCCTTATCACTGTACCAGGCAGATTCTTGCAGAGGCCAAAGTTGGCTCTCCCAAAGTCCGGAGTAGTGACCTCGCTGTGCACTCTCCTTGCTGCCCTAAGAACCTCAAACTCCACTTCATGGTCACTGCAGCCAAGGTTGCTCTTGAGATTCACATTCCCCACCAGCCCCTCCTTGCTGATGTGAACAAGGTACAACATAACAACCTCTCCTTGCTGGCTCCTCTATCTTTGGAGAAGGAGGTTCTTACCAACATATTCCAAGACCTTCCTATATTGCTTTTGCCCTGCTGTGCTGCCCCTCCAGCAGTTACCAGTGTGGTTTAAGTGCCCCATGAACACCAAGGCTTGTGGATGTGAGATGGATCCTTTTTGTCTATATTTGTCTCATCTGCTCAGTCTTCAGGTCAGACAGGCTGCTGAAGGTCCCCACTAAAATGTCACCTGTCCCTACACTCCCTTTAATCCTGACCCATAAGCTCTCAGTCAGCTCCTCCTCCACCCCCAGGCGAAGCTTCATGCACTGCAGCTGGTCACTGAGACAGAGCCTGAGTCCTTCCACTCCAACAGCCCAGTCAGAGGAGTCATCCCACCATGTCTCTGTGATGCCAGTAAGGTCACAGCCCTGCAGGCATGCACACACAGCATTTGCATAGGGTCATTTCAACTGGGCCCTGATGAAGCCAACTTACTGGCTGGAATGGCTGTAATTCCTTTGTGCTGCTCTTCAGGTGCCCTCCTGCTGGACTTGCAATCCATCTCCAGGCTCTGGACAGCTCTTGCTGTCACTGGCATCAAACTGGTAGGAGTGGGACGAATGCAGGCTCCCCCTCCCCCAGTAACTTTAGCTTAAAGCCTTCTTCACCGCAGCTCTGTAAGCGTGTAAACGAAGACGCTCTTCCCCTACTCTGACAGGTGGTCCCCATCCTTGATACAGAGGAACTGAAAGACTGTAGTACTGCTGAGAGCACCTTTGACTTCTCAGGGATGACTTACAAGACAGGTCTTTACTTTCTGTGTGTCTGGATTTGAATTAGCACAAGGAAATTCAAGATCTTACTCTACTCTCTAAATGTCACTTCGATCTGTAAATCGGCTCTATAAAGGTCATTCTGATACAAATCAGAATTATAGTTACTTTTCCTATTACCCTCGAATGACTTCAAGATCCAGGAAAATGGGAAAAACACACATATCAGATGTCACAGGATCCAAAATAGTTTTCATCTGCATCAGGGCAGATATTTCTTCTCGGTTGAAAGACTGATGAGCTGACAAATCTAGGAATACTTACTTTAACCTGCATACAGTAAGATATCTCATAACATATATAAACCCTCTTTGTGAAATCTGTACCCATAATATAATTTTATTCAAGAAAGCTTAACTCATGTAATGGAGTATTAGAATGGCAAAAATCATCTAACTTCAAACTAGTGAAAGTACTTGGCATTGGTAGCGGTGACTGTGATCTGTTTCTCTCTGAAGGAACATTCGCAGAAACAATCCCTGAAAATTTTTAATGGACTGCTAGCACAAATACAACTTCATAAATGTCCTGACTTTGGCAAGGGACAGGGTTATTTTTTTGCAGTAGCTGTGAGGGGGTAGAGCCTTACCCCATGTCAAAATGTCATGGTCAAAACCCCAATGTTATTTGGTACTATCCTATGCTGGTGCTGGAGTGGGGAAAGGAACTTTCTCTCTGGCCTCCTTTTCTGGATGCTCCTTTCTGGTTGTTGCAAAGTGTGGTGGGTGGGTCTGTCCACTATTGTTTTTCATTGTCCTGGGCTTGGTGAGCATTTTGCATTTAAATCATCCTCTCTTTTGTTACTAGTATTGTTGTTGTTACTGTTTGTGTTTTTATCTCATGGCTACTTCCCAAAAATTTTTCTTAATTCAACCTATGATCTCTCCCTTTTGTGTCTCTGATTGGAGGGCAAGAGGAGCAGCGCACAGAGGTTTTTTTGTGGGAGTACTGAATTGAGGAATAGCATTCATAAACCAAGGCAATAAAGTAGCTCTGTTCACTTCAGTAAGGAAGGTCTTGCTCCAAGATGGCTGAAACATTCAATAACATTTCAACAGTCAAATGGACAAGGACTCCTGACTGAAGAGCAGGAAGGTTATTTTGATTTTTAAAAACTCCATTCTATAAATTAGAGCTTTGAAGGGAAAAAAAACAAGAAAATGTAAGTAAAGCTTATCTTTAGCTTCAGATTGTAAAGTATTTTGCACCTTTTCACTTGAAGGTGGAGATTCCTCAAGTGAAATAGTACAAAACAGCTCTGAAAGAAATTTCCCTTTGCTGACTTATTTGGGAAAGTAAAAATGAGCGCATAGTTTATGGCTTCTCTCATACTCTTTGGAACTCTTTGGAACAACATCTTCCAGATGTCTCGCTGAATATTCTAACACTTTTCCTCAGCTTAGAACAGGGAAACAGATTGTTTCACAATTTGCTTTCACTTTGGAATTACCTGGTCCCTTACATTTATTTTGCAGTTGACATAAATGAAACTCCATTTGGAATAAAGCTCAAGGGCTGTCTTGACATGACTTAAGAGGAGTATGATATAAATCTAGCTCTTCTCAGGATCCAAAGTTGACATTTAATTAGCAACCGTGCTATCAATGAAAGATGGAACTTCTGGGCTGCCAACACCTTGGACACAAACATGGCACGGTAAACTAAACTAGATTTTTTTAAATGCATAATCTTTAGAGCAGGTTTCACATTAAGTTGACTAAACTATATGTTTCAGTATCAAATCTCAAGACCAAAGAGCTTCTCAGAAGTGTCTGGCAAACTTTTCTGACCCAAATACTTAAAATAAGGATCCTCTGGCTTAGTTTGAGAGATTCTGCTGACAAAGTATTTTTAAGAAAGTCTTTGACTTCCACCATCTCTGATATGTGAGCAGGAACTTGATGTTTAGTAATTGTGTTTCATGACTGTTACTAAGGCATACCTACATGTTTTCACTGCAGAATATTTTCTCCTCAACTTTGGGGTTTTACCTACCTTTTTCTCCTTTGAATACATTCTTTTTTATTTCTTAAGTGACAAAATCGTGTTCTGCATTTCCCTTAAAAAAGTCCCCATCTCAAACAATTCACAAACTGCACAGTATGTCACACAACAGGATGAAATGGGTAGTAGCAAAAGTCTTTCCACAAACTAAAAAGCTGTGTCTTTGAAGGGGTCACCACTGCACCAAAGGACAGACTGAACTTGATCAGCTGTCTTGGCTACTTATTCAAGGGATCTTCCATCTATATAGAATAACAGATCATAGTTCAAGAGGCATGAGAGGAATTTAACGTCTTTCCTTCTTACTGAGGATCCTAGTCTAAAGAAGACAGTCTTCAGGACTCTCGGGAGAGGCAAGTCAGAGGAGGTGAACAGCAATTACAAATCTCTCTGAGGAACTCTCTCTTGGTTATCACTGATGCTTTATAACCAAAAGCTGGCAGTTTTAACCGGCACAAACCAGGCTGCTATTCCTTCAATTAAAGAAATATCTTTCAGGGCATCTTCCAGGGGAGATGAAGGTCCCTCTCAGAAGCAGACCAAAGGAAAAAAAACAACCCTTTAGAAAGAAACTTGAAAGGGAGGGAAGAAAATATGCACCCCTATTGCATTTATACTATGAGGCTATTCTAGACAAGATTGAGAGCTATCAATCATGAGAACAGAGGTTGCAGAGTGAAACATGGCACAACAGGCAGAACAGATTCTGAAAACAACACACAACATGGCAACAACCCTTGAGGCAGGGCCAAGATCAGGTTGCTTATCTCTAACTGCCTGGGAAACTCCAAGCAATAACATAAGGCTTTTTATAAATCTGTAATTTAAACAGCACTTAATGGTCCCTGATGTTCAATGACATGAACACAGTGTAAAAACCTCTACTTTTCAATATTTTAACGTATTTCATAAAGAAACTAAAGTTCCTGATCATTGGCCCATAAACATAAAATACAGGGGGCTGTGAGCCATGCAGCATTAGCAAAGTTTTTTGGTGCTACCACATGCAAAACACCCTGGACCTGCTCTGGAGAGAAGTTGGCTAATTTCATTGAGTGTGCAAACATACCTATTGTCCTAAATCAACTGCGAAATGACATGAACAGTATCAATAAGCAGGTATTATACACAGGAGCTCCAGCACTTTGGAGATTTGCATGGTAATATCTGAGTTTGTTCAGCAGCTTTGAGAATGCTGTTTTAGTTTGAAGTGATACATTTCCACTTGCATGGAAGAGCTGAAAACGGACAGAATGCCTAACCAGCTGGGAGCACTCAATAAAGTGGTATGCATAAAACCCATCCTGTATGAACTCAAATGCCTCCCTCAGGACAGTATCTCCATGAAACGGATATTCAGTGTGAAATTATTTCCTGCACTTAGATGAGACATCTCCTCCAGAGCTGATTTTATAGTTTACCTTAGGCAATCATTGTGCTCAGTGCAGAAGTAGTTCAAGAGTCAGAGTTCTGTATCTCCTTCCTCCAACTGTGTGTCCTAACAGTGGGATGCAGAGCTCTGACCTCCTTGCCTACTTTCCTTTGGCCTCTAAAAGCTTTGCTTTCCTGACCACAGCGTGACTCAGGACAGCGCTTTTCCTGGAAAAGCCAAGAGCATGGCAGTAAGTGCACTCCCCTGAGATTGGACAGCAGTAGGTTTTCAACTTCCTACTGCTGAGAAGGACTTAAGCCCCAGATCTCCCACTTTGTGGACAAGCAATTTAGATTACTAGGTAATTACTCATGAGAAGCCCTTCTTCTGTCACCAGCTAAGACAATTCAGAGAGCTCACAGAATGGTGCAGATCAGCCTGTGGTGGTGTGAGTTGCTTTCTGCATTCCAGATGGCCTTGGGCAGAAAGACAAGCACACAAGCAATTGGCTTAGCAAGGAAGGGCTTACTAGAGAGCATGTCCAGTAGCACAGTTAAAGGCATCTGGAAGAGAGTGGGCCCAAAATCTGAGATGCTTATACCACTATCAGCACCTAATTAAGTCACTTGGATTTCCCTGCATTCTCTCTTGAACTTAGGCTCCTAAATTCTAGAGCAGCCATGCAAGAGGCACCTAAATGGCTTGCTGAATGCTCACTATACCCACAAGTCAATTGGGACTTCTTTATTAAGGCAGAACCCAAAAAGATCATGCATATAACCTCACTGGGTGGCTCAGCAGTAATAGGGGCTAGAAAAAAGGCTGGAGACCATGGAAAAGCCCTCTAAACAACTCACTAATTCAGAGCTACAGGAAGAGCTCAGTTCCCCTTTATTCATGGCTATATATTATCCTGCAATCACAAATTTTCACGGAGAAGACCATTTCCTAGAAGCCCAGAGAGAAGCAAGTGCACATACTTGCCATGCAAGTGTCACGTACCTTAGCCATGAGTGTTGTTCCAAAGCCACCTTGATAATTGTTAGCTGAGGGTACTCCTTCCATCACCCCAGGAACAGGGTTGTATGTATCGCTTGACCAACAGCGACCTGAGCTCATATTTAGGATTTTGGCCAGCAGCTTTGGGTCAAGGCCTAATCTGTCAAAGGTCAAAGAAGAGAAGTGTTAATGTCAAAATGCACAAGACATGGGTGACTTGTTTTATATCTTAGGACCCTACCATCATTCCTCTCCCTTTATTATAAGTCATGAAAAATGACAGAGTATTGATATTGGGGGCAGGGATGCTGTATCTTAAATTAAAGAGCACCAATCCACCATTTAAGCAGTAGGTTTTCAAAGCTTTTTTCCTTTTTCACTAAGCAAATCCTCTTCACCGAGTAATTTTCAAAGTGCAACCAAATTAAAGGTCCTCTGAGAGTAATAGTTACCTTGTATTTCTATTACTTAAAGGCATTCTCTGTTCTGCTACTCACTAGGTCACATACTGGTTCTTCATATCAAAATATTCTCTGAGCAAAGCAAAAAATTCACAAGCAAGCGTGGCAACATGAAAACTGTTATACAATCTGTTTATATGTGAACACTAGTGCATTTGTGAAGTAAGCTAGATAACACAATTGATTCTGCTCTGATAATGTGAATTAAAACGCTGCATAAAAATGAATAAAAATGCTTTTTTGTCTCAAAAAACCATTACTGTTGTATACATCTGTCCATTGTTGTCTTTGCTATTATTAAATCTTCATTATATGCTCCTGCTTATGAGGCAAGTCTGCATTTCACTGTGACATATGTTATCTATTCACAAACATATATTATAGTTCTGGGTCAGCTGCTGATAAGGTTACTGATCCCGATAAAACAAAGCTTGTCCAAGTAGAAACGTCATTTGTTCTACCATGGAGATGATGGCATAAACTGCTGCTCAGTGCAGACCCTGGAATTTCTTCAATATTATAAGAAATTAACCCTCTTATGAATTCGCATTTATGCTGATAGTAAGTTGCAAGTGTAATTTTACATCAATGGCATTAATACCAAGGACAAGCAGCAGCAGTTTATCTGGCACTGCACAAATGTTCAGCTACACGCAGGACAAAAGAGAAAGCAAGGGAACTATCTCCAGTCACAATTCAAGATGAGAAAAGGACATTTTAAAAGGGATATATCACAACCTTCTACCACTTATTTGAAGAGATTTCAATGATTTTTATATTAGTTCTCACATCACAGACTTTTGCAGATCCCCATAGCCTAACAGTGCTTCCACGCACTGTAGCACCCAAGGTTTTAATTCGTAAATGAGAAAAGCTCACTACCAATGGAACAGATGCTAAAATGCATGTCTATCTATTCCAGTAGGCATTCCAGATCTGAAAAACTACGTTTAAGACAGTTGGCCCTACAACAAGGCTCCTACTCCCACAATGGCACTGTGTCCTGCAAGTCTGCCTTCCTAATGCAAAGCAAGATAATTTTCTGTATTTCAGATCATTTTTTAGCAGTACTGCTGTGCACTCTTACGATTTGCTGCAGCAGCCCCTGGAATTCAATGGAAAGTCTCCACTGGCCTGAATGTGATCAAGCTTTATGCTCCTCCCCATTTTTTCCAACCTGCTGATTGAACTGAATGCTTATAATGATCATTTATTTAAAAACATAACTGCATTTTCCAGCATTAGTATGTTTTCAAAGCATTTGAATTGTATTTGTATTGTACATAGTGCATCAAAGTCCTCACCATAAAAGTCTTCATCAAGAGCCACTCTGAATAATGCCCTTAATTGCATTAATCAAAAAACCCACACTGGGAGCATTCAAAGCCTAAGCTTTCAAATACACAGAAGTTGCTTTCTTTTCCCCCCAAACAAATCTCTTGAATTGTCTGTTTCCTTATCATTGCTACATCCAGATCAGTATTTTTACCAATGTAGTGCCTGCTTGTGCCATATCCAGCTGCATGGAGAGGCCTGCAATTACAGCTGTGAATATACTGCAAGACAGAGAGCTTATTATTTCAAAATACATATAACCCTCCTAAGAATGCTCTTTTTACAGTGTTCCAACTACCTCTCTGTGAAAGTACACTTTAAAAGAGATGCATGTATTATACAGATATGTAAAATACTGTCTTGCACTAGATCTGACATATTTTTGCTCCTCGAAAAGAAAACGGAAGATAGTGTCAGTTTGTATCCCTGCTTCTTCAAAATTCATTGCTCTTAAAACACCACACGGCTTCTCTTCAGGAGACCTAAACCTATTTTTTTTTCCTCCTTTGCAGCAAGTGTATCATTAATAAGAGCAAGTTAGAAGTGCTTTGCATTTCATCTTTTGAAGATTCATCCACTGGTGCATATATAACTGACAGTTAAAATTAGGCATATATTAAAATCAGTTACTGAAGAAGTCCTCTGTCTTCCACTGTGCCCAAAGCTTATAATGGTCTGAAACCAGCCAGAATATACAGTAATTGTCATTCAGCAAGAGTCTATCCTAGAAAGTCATGCTTCAGTGGAGAAGACTGAGTTTCCATTTGAAATCAACAAATTAATCCAAGACAGGTATCTGAAAGGGCAAGTTTAATAGGAAGCAGCTACTGGGCTCTCAACCATGATAAAATGTTATTGCTGTTTCCCTGTAAATTGGCTGGGAACATACGATACTCTCTGCATAAGAGCTCCATTGCTGTTCAGGAGATATACTGCTCAAGCTATCAAAATGATGACAGTCTGCCAGTCCCCATAACAACTTGCCATTGGACGTGGCAAGAGCTTGTGCATGAGCGTGTGAATTTGCAATTACCAAAATGTTCTTCTCCCTTATAAGCAGAAAAGAAGCCCATGTATTAACTGTACTTATAATAGAACAAAAACAATTGCTCCCTCAAATCAATGCTTCTTCAATAACATTCCTAATGAAGTGAACAGCACAAACTGAGCAATAGATGCACATACTAAAAACAAAAAAAGGTTAAAATAAGATCCCTCCATGCCACTGCTCAAAATCCAAGTTTTGCTGAGTACTAATAAAGCCTCAGGCTGAATTTTTCATACACTCCTCCAAAAGTTCAGTCTGAAACAGATACAGAAATTGAAATAATGTCTCACAAGAAAGATACATCCTGGTCTCATTTTAAGGTGTAACAACCGAAGTAGCTGAGTTTCCTATCTCAAGGTGCTTTAGGTAAACCTGTATAAAGGTGCAAATATTCAAGCAGAACCTTACAACCCTTCTACCACAGTTAAAAAATTACTTTGCCATGGGTGTTATAAACAAGGGAAGTGCTGTCCAGTGTCATTACTAAGCTTCATGAGGCTTAACTATACCAAAGACAGCAGAACCACACCTTGGAGTTCTTTTTCAAGGTACCCTTTCTAAACTTTGCAGTGGGGATGTGTCCAGGGTTAATTATTTCTCAGCCTGTTGCACATGCTCCTCCCTACTCTGTCAACTCTCGTTCTGCTCGTGTCTTACGTCCATAGCTCAGGGGTGCTCACAGAAACCAGATCTAGAGACTGAGACTACATTTAAACTCAGCATGAGAAAAAAAAGTTCTTTTACTGTCTTTTCACTTTATTTACCTAAAAAGCAAGTGGGCACAAATCCATAGAGTGAAATTGCTTAGGAAGGAGCTGTATTTGCAGCTTTTGGTATAAACAGGTGTGGCACTGCAGTCCCTCCTCATAGAGATGATTTTCTCTGCTATTTGAAGTACAAATTGATTTTGCAGTGAGGTTATTGCCATAGAGCCCTTACTGCTCTCCTGGTCTCTTACATCCCAATTACATTAAGCAACCTTATCCTGTCTTGTGCCACCACATAAGCCCTTCTTTGAGTCTTTGCAGGCAGTTTCTGACGGGACCACAAACTGTCTGTCAGGTAGCAACTTCCACCTCACCTAAACACAAAGCAGGTATCAGCAATATTTCATTTCTGAGCTTTATTTTGCTAGTATTAGAAATTGTTTCACTGGAGCTCAGGACTCAGCAGAACAGTTACTGGCACTGAGATGATCAGCAAAATGAAGAAGAAAAGTATTTTCTGACTGTGGACAGTATCACTTCATGTGCGGTTTACAGGAACTCTGTGTGTCAGTTTGACACAGTCAGTCAGCATTTTGCATTATGCACGCTACTCATAAAGCTGTACAGCAAAACGTGCTCAATATTTTTTTTCCGACAAGTTGCATTAACATACTAGAAAGAAATGAAAACAAAAATGACAATGTGAATTAATTTTCGCAATGTCTGACACACCTTTTAACTTTTACTAGTAACATTCATAAATCATCAGGAAAGTAATAGAAAAACTGAACACAACAAGCACTTCATTGGTCAGAACTAAGGACTGGAATATTTTTAAAAAGTATTTATGCAATTTAATCCAAATAACTTCCAGTGAAAATAGTCATCTTCATTAGTAAATGAAGATGAGGTTCAAGTAAAGCAAATGAAATATAAACACAAAATTACATAGTGATGTGGCCTATTTTTCTGGGAGTTTATTGTGGAATTTTCGTTCATTAATGTCAGTTTTCTTTCCTCCTCACCACATTCCGTTTGCTACTTACGTTGAAGTTTGAAAAAATTCCATAATTTCAAATATAAAAGAAATAAAACAATAATTTAAAAATCTGAAATTAGCAAAACAGTCACTCTGCTTCAGAAAATGAAAATTTAGACTGCATGGTATATGAAAACATTAGAGAAGTGGCTTATTAATAGAATTAATATCACACTGTTTTGAAGACTTAAGTTTGGCATATATATTGGTTTATGGAAGGTGTTGCAATACGATTTTGTAGCTACGTCTAGTTCAGACAGCAGTATTTTGAATAATTACTTATTCAAAATCCTTAGTTCTCAATTTAAATGATGCAGCAGATATACACAATGCGTGACATAAAGACATTTCACATTATATCTCGAAGTTAAGAACACATCTAAGTTCCCCAATTCCTATTCTAAATTTTTAGATTTTCAGTATCCTTTACCTCTATTATTAAGTCAAAGTCAGATTTTCTTCACCAGATAAGCATCAATCTAATAAATCAAGTTCAGTTTCCTACTTTCTTCAGAGCAGGCAGCCACACTTAACCTTCGAGCTTTAGACTAGAAAAAAAATTCCTGAATTTATGAATATAGCAAAACTTCTAATAATTAGAATGACAACTGTAAACTTCTAAGGTAGAAATTTCCACACTCCAAGTGGAAAGCTCTTATTCTACTTATAAGCAGAAGTCATCTTCTTGAGATTTCAACCACACTAAATTAAAATCAATGCAAGGATTCTAAATAACTTCATAAGGCTTTAAATAGTCACCTCTGTCTTAAACTTCATGCAGTTTTTGACTAAACGAGACCCTGCTCTTTCTATACTTTGGTTTAAAATCAGCAGGTTTCATCTATGATAAATATAGTTCCTTCTTGATAACCTTAATTGTAGGGTAGGGAGGCTTATATATTGTTACTTCCACACTGGGTTTTTGTTCACAAATGCTGAATACAGATTCAGCCAAAGTTTAAACTGGAAAGGAAAAAATTCTAAACACCGTCAAGCTACAGTGACTGCAGACATCAACTTGCTCTTCACAGGACTTACATGTCCAGAATACCCCTCTTCCAAACCTCTTGATTTTATTTTAGTCATTTCTATAAATGTAGATAAAACTGTAACAAAAAATTAGTTGCATGTGCTTTATTAAGTGGATCATGACTTAAAGCAGAACCCAATGCAAGTTTTCTAGATAACACTGGATTACAAAAGTTGTAAACAATGCTACTGGTTTTATTATGGCTTGATGCAGACATGCTTCAGTATATTACAGACTCTCAATTTTAAAATGTAAATGGTACAGGATATTGATAAACCAATTAGCACTGATGCAAAGCAAATTCCTCTTTTATCTCAATTACAACATGACAACTTAATAGGTCAAGACAGTCTAACATCTGAGACAAGGGCAATTCAATAAAACAACTGCATCTTGATATGGTAATTAAGAGGAAATGTGAATCCATTACATTGTCTTGCGTATGTGCGCATACGTAGGTGTTCTTTTTTATTTATTTAAGCATTTGATGCCCTCTTGCTGTTTTTATAGTGTATCAAATCCACATGAAAACAGTTGAGACCAGTTGATTAGTACCTAGATTATCTGTAGTTTTAGCAGACAAATTTTAAGGATGCAACTGTGCAGATAAATAATTCATGAAAAGCTGCCAAAAGACACACAATTGCAAGATAATCTCTTCAAACATGGGACTTCTCTGTCTATAAATTTGCAAACGATTTTGATCTGGAATTTATTAGAAGTTCAAATACCTCGATACTGAACTGGTACTTGCATGCACTCTATTGGAAAACAAAACAAAATTACAAAGGCAACAGCAAAATAAATACATCATAACTAGAAAATAAAAGTAATTTTGCTCAAATATGATGTCACTTAGATGTACCACATGCTAGAAAAGAAATGTAGTCTCAGCATCAGCAAGAGTGTAGTGGAGCATCCTGCAGCTTTTTGACAAACTAGGAGTTTTGGCAATTAGGACAAAGTGCCCTCATAAAGTCAAAGAAAGGTAGATGTTCTGTTTTATGCTTTCATCTTAACTTGATATACACACTGTAGGAGAAGTTTCACTTTACAATGTATCTTGGAACAATTTAAGAAATAAACAATGCCAATGAGAGCCATATGGGAGTATAATATTCTGAATAAACTGTACACTAGCTTAGAATACAAACAAAAACTTACCTCTGTGTGTAGCTCTGGATGTTTATAATGAAGGACAAACATTATGGTACGCTGCACTACAGCAGAACAAATAAACTCTTAACTTCAGATGTAGAATGTAACAACCTATGCAGCCAATACAAGAGAATATTCTCATGCTGAAAATGCCTCTTATAGTTAGATAATCCCTTTAGCCTGTTCATGGCTTTGTAAGACAACTTCTGGCAAAAAGTTTACCTATTTCTTTTAGTCATTGTCTCAGCAAAAGTCAACCATAACACATAAAAACTGTAAACATGGAAAAAATGTTTTTGTGGTGGACTGAACACCACAAAAATTAAACCAACCTGATTCCAAGATTCATAGCCTCAGCAGTTCCAATCATACTGATGGCCAAGAGCATGTTGTTGCAGATCTTTGCAGCCTGAAAACACGTGAAACCATCAATTAGTTTATGCATTTTCACAGAACTAACATACAGGAATCAACCAGGCCCAGGAAAATACGATCAAGTATGTTCTGGCAGCATTCCTCTAGAGTAAACACAGATCTGTAATAGCACAAAGTTAATGAAAGTTGCTCTATGGCTCCTTCACAGATTAAAAAATACCTTTTTTTCTTAGTACTGCTCAGTTAGTACTCTTAGTACTGCCATGTAGGGGCTCTTTGTTCCTCAGAACATCCAGTAAATCTAAATATAGATGAAACAAAATTAAAATGTCTCTCCCCTAGGAAGTATAATCTCAACAAACCAGTGTGGACAAATACCAGTCAGATTTTGGTGCTAAGTTACACAACACACTGCACAAAAGCGCCGTGACGTTATTTACAAATACAAGGTTAGGGACAAGCGAACAGGTATGAAGATATATTATCATGCATTTAGTTCTAGAGTAAAAGAGTAGGCATCAATAAATAAAAAGCCAGAAAAAGAAGGGATTGAGATAGCTATTAGCCCTTCAGAAAGCATTACCTGTCCGGTTCCAACCTCTCCACAGTAAACCACATTAGAACCCATGCATGTCAGCAACTCTTTGGCAGCATTAAATTCTTGTTCCACTCCACCAACCATGAAAGTAAGGTTTCCAGCTCGAGCAGCTCCAACACCTGAATCAAGATAACACTGGATTTAATAACACTATTAAAAAGCCTCAAAAAGTTAGTCAGTTTCTCTTACCAGTAAGGGTCTGATGATGCAAAATTAATACTTCACTTATGATGAAGCTCTCAAATTCTATGTAAAAGTAACACTACACTTCCAGTACTCAAAGGATGAGCAATCTAAATTCTCAAATATCTGGTGGAGATAAAACAATCTTGTCTTCCAGGCACACAAGTAGAAAAGTCATAAGGCTTGCATAAAACTGGCAATCACTTTTTATCATTTATACAAAGAAACATCCACTTTTCCTGCAACTTTGCACTCCACAAAGTTCACTGTATCTGAATTAATAAATAAAATTTCTGTTTTGTCGAAATATTCTTCACATACAACCACTAACAAACAACTGCTCAAAGACAACTCTGCTTTTATCAGTCTTTCCAAACCTAGGCTAATTTTTATCAATGCTTCCTGATTTTCACATGATTGGATAGCTAAAAGACACAGGCATATAAAACCAAGTCTTCTGAATTTCTGCAGCTAATGATGTTCTTAATCTGAAGCAAAATTCTCCATAATCTGAGAAACTTTATGTTAGTTTCCCACACATAAACTTAATGCATATACAGTGATGCAATTATTATGTAAAGACAATGTAAAAATTATTCATACACAAACACACACACACAAACACACTATTCCCAGTTTTATTCCTGTAGCCTGTCCTGTCTTTAGCACAGTTCAGTAAACACACACCATAGTTCTTTGAATATACAGTTCCTAAGCACAACACTGGCATTTTTTTCATGGGATATTTATTACCTCCACTCCATGAAATATTCTATTCCTTAAAAAAAGCCTAATTCTAATACAAATTAGTCTTACATCCCTAACTTCCTCATCCCCAGTATTTAATGGGTATAACTGCTAGGAAAATTCGTCCTAAACTGATGAACAAATCAGCTTCCTCACTAATTTTCACTCTGGCAAGACGCATAGCGACAATAAATTTTCTGTGCTATGCATCAAACATTGGCCAGTCAGGGTGTACAGCTGCAGATAACAACTGACTTTCAAATTAAACATGCTCAATTAGGTACAGTGCTTCAAAGTGCTGTACCACAGCTAAGCAAGTGGTCAGTTTTGGACTTAGTTTACAACATCAAGGACAGTTATACTGCAGCTTTTCACACTGAAGAATTTGTTAAATTTTTTTTTGCTTTTCAATAAAAATTTCAATTGATGTTCTTTCTGTGTGCAACTGCTCTGTGTGGCTGTGTCCACAAATGCCCCTTTCTCTATCTCCCAAGTGTTTAGTTTTCCCATCCTGTCTTTCAACATATATCACCTTTTTAAGTCACCGAAGAATTTTAGACAAATTTGACAGATGGAAGTCTCAAAAAGAGTAAATATCTATCAGTTATGCAAAACCAGTCAACAGTAAAGACCTGCTCAGCCTATATTAGAACCTAGAATCACAGGATTTCTGGGGTTGGAAGTGACCTCTCGAGATCTTCCAATCCCCCTGCTCAAGGAGGGCCAGCTGAGGCGTTGCCCAGCACTGTGTGCAGTCAGCTTTCAAGTATTTCCAAGGATGGAGACTCCACAGCCACTCTGGGCAACTTCTTCCACTGTTTGCCTACCCTCATAGTAAAAGAAGTGTTTTCTTGTCCTCCAGATGGAATTTTGTGAGTGATTTGTGCCTCCTGTGCTGTCACTGGGCACTGCTTAGAGGAGTGTAGTAGCTCCCTTACTTAATTCTCTCCCATCAGGTCTTTATACACATTGATAATGTGCCTGCACCTTCCCTTCACGCTAAACAGTCTCAGCCCTCTCAGTTTCTCCTCATATGAGAGATGCTCCAGACCCTTTGCCATCTTCATGGTCCATAGCTGAACTCACTACAGTAAATGTGTCTTTTTTCTGCTGTTAAGTCCAGGACTGGAGCATCCAGAAGACCTCAGACCCAAAGCTTTAGTAAAACAACTGGCCTGTACACAGAACACTGCTGAGTTACTGAAATATATACAGTGGCGAAGATCTTCCTGCCCAGGTTGAGAGACACCCAATTTTCAGCCAATCCTTGATCTCAGTTGAAGAACTCCTCTCCAGGCAACTCATAGGAACTGGGCTAAGAGCAAAGCCCAAACTAACTAGCACAAACAGGTCATTGTTGTCTTTTTGGCTACCAGCTCACTATGTACATGACCGCAAAGATTGCTACATTAATAAACACAATGATTTTCATTCCATTCCTCTAGCTATTTTTATTCAAACCACATAATGGCCTTTACCACTAATCCTGTGATCTGACCTGCAGCAAATTAAGTAGACAATTTAAGTCAAAGCTTACAAACAAAATCCAGTACTCTCCATCATAGGTCAATAGCCTTGTATCTAGATTACAGACTGCTAAATAGCTTCAGAGTTTCATTTATTAGAGCAAAATTAATGCTGACAATAGTTTTCAGCTGTTAATCTTCAGACAGCTGCACTCTCTCACTTGTTCAAACACATTTCAAGAAGCAAAAATAAATTAGTTAAGTAGAAAAAAAGAGAGCAATTTGTTTTATAATGCAGAAGGCTTGGAAAATTCTTGGTTTAAAAACAAAAATCTATTTACTTCATGGTAGATTTTATCACCTAGGGTCCTTGCCAACTATCTGCTATTTTATCAGAATCAATGAGCAACACAGCAAATTTTTAAGGCTGGAAATTAAAAAAAATTGGCATGGAGTCTGGGAGTACAAGAACTGTAACTTCAGCTAAAAATGGAAATTAAAAAAAATCATTATACAAGAATACACAGTCTTCTTTCACAATCACAGCTTTCATACCAACAACACAAGCCAGTTAAATGTTATCAGTTTCTAACACTAAAGAGAGCAATGGAGATGGAGAGCAGCTAATGCAATTTAAATATGCTATTATTTTTCATATTTTGATTTTTTAAAAGAAATCTTACCACCTAAGATGTTTTATGTACCACTGCTGTGAGGGTTGAAAATAGTTTCAAATCTATCTGCTCTTTCTAAAATACAAAAAGTCTCTTCACATCCTTGGGGAATAGTTTTCAGAGAAACTGTATCTATGATTAGCATGTGTTTCCTCCTCTGCTGCAAAGCAAGACTGCTGGAGCCCATGGCTGCAGTCTTGGTTCCTCTAGGATGATAACCCACACCTATGTGCAGAATCCTGCAAGGTCATCACACCAGCAGATCCCACAGAGCAGCACATCAACCCCAAGTCTGTTGGTCACAACAGCACCACAGTTTGTCCCAGAGATATAAACTGACAGGACCAGGATTGCAGAAGAATATAAGAGATCCAGCTAGCTGAGGGGATATGCAAGAAAATAACTGGGAAAAAATATGGTGAGAAGTTACAGAGTAGCACTGCAGCATGGAATATCCACTTGGAGATGGGTTTCCCACTCGCGTACTAGCAGGTTTTGGATGAAGACCTGCAAAACTAAGTTTTTTTAATCAAAAGAGGTACATAAAGAACTGCACTTCAAAGCATCCTGTCACATCTGGCTGTGCTACTTGTGGGACAAGTTCAATCCAGGTGCTTCTCATTTGATTGCCGATGGATTGCTCAGTGAACCTGCTACAGAGCAGTTCTTAAGTTCAACATTTTAGACGAAAATAGGAATGGAGACTTAGGAGCCCTCACATGACAACAGCAACTGGTGGCAGCTACCATGGAACAGCCTGAAGATGACCTCAAGTTTCAGCATCCAGGCCAAGCAGCCTCGTTTGACAGACTGCCCTTCCATATTCACTTTCCTGTGCTTATTTAAACAGTATTTCATGCTGCTGCAAAAAGTTTTGACATTTCCCACTGATGTTTCCAGTTCCAGAGAAAGTCCAGAAAGGTCTTAGCTCTATAGCTTCATCATTAAAACGGGTTAGTTTCTATCAGTTTGCTTTTATTAAGAACACAGTTTTCTAGAAAAGAGATGTTAATGTAAAGGTGTTATATCAAAGTATCTGCTTTTGGTTTCAGCTTTACTTCATTTCTGTAAGAACAGAGGGCAGATAAGTCAAGAAGAAGTGATATTGTAAGGCTACGCATTACAGCATCATCACAGTGGCAATGCTGAAAACAGCAACACTGCTGGAAAGACAATGCACCCAAGCATATCCCTGTGCCAACACATTGAAACCACTGTTGCGCTGCACCTGCAGATAAAAAAATTCACTGCTGACCAAGTTGAGACCAAAATTATACAAACAGAGCTGTTTCAGTCTCCAAAGGAGCAGCAGGAGATGAAGGCCATAATATCAAGAAGCTTCACCAAAAAATAATCTATGTTGTTGTTTCTCCACTCAACATTTAGTTGCAATTTTAACAACTAATTTTGTGATCTAAACAAGATTAAAAAAACCCAACCAAACAAGAAGAACATTGCTAGAGTTTTAATCCTCTATCTTGTTTTACAATGTTGCACCATAAAGCACAGGAGTTGAGGTTTTGCCTGTTCCACTTTGGGAAGTGCCAGTGAACACTAGTCTTTTATTCTGATTTTTTTTTTTAAATGCAGTTTAAGCAACTGTAGCTGCCTCAAACAAGCAGGTTCTTGTCATGTTTGCTCTCTTTCTGATAGGCTGAGCTTGAGAGGCTGCATCTGTGTACCTTGCGTGACTGTGTATTTTTAAGGACTAAGCAGATTTTTTTAAGTACCTGCCAGCTCACACCAAATACTTTTGTCTTTGCAACTCATGAAAAGTAACCAAGATACACAAGGAAAGATTAACTGAAAAGGTTACTATTGTTTTGCTACATATATAAATCTAAAACCAATTAAAAGGCATGTACAGGCAAAAGCTGCTATAAATCCCTACTGTAAATAAAAAAATATTTAAAAGCATACTATAAATTTAAAATAATCATGAAGAGACTAGTTATTTTATAAAATAGAAATAGGGTATCAATTTTTTTCTACTTTCTTAGATAATGTCTGCCATCATCAATCTACTTCCAGGAAACAAGTAAATGGAACAGACTCAGGAAAAAAACACACAGCACACCACCACTCCAAGGGCTTGTGTTTCTCCTTATTATAAAAATCAGCATCAAAGCTAGACCTATATAGCTATTCTGCTGCCATATAACTAAAGCACAGTAAATCACTGAATTTGCTCAAAAGAACTTAAATGTTTTAACCAGTCTGCCATCAGCAGAGATAAAGAAGAGGGCCGATGGGACTGGGCTGCAATGTGAGCCGTCTTTAAAATGCAATTGTTCTAATCATTTTCTACAGATGCAGCCTCACAAGGGGCTGCTGTCACAGGGACCATTTACGACTTGTTATGGTGTCTCTATTGTTTACCAGCGACATTCGCTAAAAAGGCGACAGCTGGGACAGAAAGCTGCTCCTCAACGAACAATATAATCCCGTGAAAGTAATCAACAAATTTAAGGGTGTTAATTAACTTTACACTTTATCATGTTCAATTAGTTGTCCTTTCTCGAAAAGATTGCCGTGCACAATCGGTTTAGAGCGTGCCATGTTTGATTTGTAAGTGATCACTGTTTCTGTTTCGAAGTCCATGTCAGATGTTCTCTTGGGTTTTGGTGACACAGATGAATGGCTCTGCACATGTTAGGGGGTGATCTGGTTTAACATAAACCAGCATAACATAACCCCTTGTTAACGTATTGCTGGCCTTTCCAAGCAGGCACAGAAACGCCCGTGCCCGTGGACGCACACAAACGTGCACAAAACCCCTGCGGTAGCACGACAGTCAACGAACCCAAGTTTCGTTTTTGCTGAAACGCAAAGACACAAATAAATGGGCAATTTTTCATCATTATATCTCAAAGCAAGACTTGTCTTTTAGGGGCACGCTTGGGATCATTTCTTCCCAGCAAGATCCCTAGTTCTGCCGCATTATGCACTAATGCACAAGTGCCTCTGTACATTTTACATAATGCACGCTGCCTTTTCTAATGGCAGCTGAGCAAACGCTGGGTAGATGCACTAAGTTCTTCTGTATATCAAATTCTGTGGTTTGTACTGCGTTTATAATGCCAGGGGTTCTAGAGGAAAGTTGAATTAATCTATTATTTAAATTTGCCATTTTCCCTTTAAGGTACTGTTCCTACTTGCTAATGGGACAAGGCAAAGCTCATGATGAAGTGACAACGTACTCGGAAGTGCCCCTTAATGAAAGTCATTGCTGTTTCTCTCTTCTGACAAATAGAGCTTTGCATCATTGTACCTCATAAGCTAGTGATTTTTGAGCAAAAATGGAAATGGAGGTTCAGGTCAGTGATTTCAAGATTTATACAACAAGCACTCAAATGTTAATCCAGACAAAAGCACGCTTAAGGAAGTAGAAACATCTCTTTTATGGCATAATCGAATTATACAATTCGTAAGATTATGGCTGTACAGAGAAAAAAAACCTAGTGGATTTTTACTCTGCAGCAACAGGCAAATTAAATACACATGATCATCACTATTTAAGCAGTTACATTGTACATAAAAACAAACTGCAAAAAACCCACCCACAAAACAAAACAAAATAAAAATGCAAAGAAAGCCCAATGGAAAAGTTGTTAACTCTGAAAGCTAATAATGGACTAGGTTAAATATTTAAGAGGAAATTATAGACTATATCAGAAATAGCTGAAACCACAAAACAAAGCAGTATAAAACATTAGTTTTCTGCTAGGAAGAAGATCTGCAGGGAAAAGGGAAGCGGTCGATAGATCCTTAAATTGGACGCAATAGCTGTTCTTCTATCCCAAGTTGGCAGCTGCTACATTTGCAGACCTAGTTCATTATTTACCCATAATGACCATCAAGCTCCAGTCAAAGTCAGATCACAACAACT
>VZDJ01000782.1:17932043-18109856 GCA_008694505.1 Cyanoderma ruficeps | reverse complement strand
CACAATGGCCCAGCTTCTGCTGAAAAAGCAGCAAGAAGATTGCAAGGAATAAGCTGTCGAAGTCCAGAGAACCAAAGTTGGGGTTTTTTTTGAATTAAGGAAGGGACGGTGATGCGCACATTATTATTTTTCCCTCATGTGATATTCATATTACTACTTACAATTCCTGTTTATAAGCAAATTTGTGCATCACAAATGTCAACTCGAAACACTACTCCACAATCTAAAAGGTAAACTTGAAGAGATGGTTTACAGGTATTAATTAAATTTCTAGCCTCTATGAAGTCATACATTTTGAAAAACTGGATCAGAATTAAGGAATGCACATATTAACAGGATTATCCTCTCTCCTAATTTATCTCCTTCTGTTTGTTTATCCTCAGGGAACATAATCTTCTGTTGCACCAAGCCACTCTCATTCTCCCTGTGTCAGCAGCAGAATAATAATTCCCTCCTCCTCCTCCTCCACCCCTCTCCCACAAGCACTGGCAAGAATGAAGACGAGTGGATCAGACTGTGTGCATCAGCATTAATGCTCCATGCAGCTATTTTCCTAGCAGTAGTAGACACTGAAAGAAAGATCCAAGAGAGGTGAGCAATATGCTACCTGCTCTGGGCAGCCCAGCATGAGAGGGCGTAATTAAACAGATTTTATATGTTCCCAGAATTATATGAGGGTAGAAGATGCAGGCAGAGACTGTTCTAAGAGCCTTTCTTCAGCATTTCACTAGCTGTCACAGTTGGATCCCAATTTTGCTAGGTGCTGTCCAAAGACAAAGCCAGTTCCAAACTTTCCAGTCCTACATGCCAGTCTGAGAAGTGCTGCTGTATATGCAAGGATCCTTGGAGGCCTCAAGGAAAACATATTTACGGATTTACATGATACATGCATATAAACAATAGGTACATACATCTGTTACAGTAGAAGAGGCTATCCCTTTTGGGAACAGAGAAAATTATGTAAACATAATCAGAAATGGAAGGTAGAAAGTAGTGGAGGAGGAAGAATAAACGACTGATTAAACAAAACAGGCAAAATGGTAATGAGAAGCTTTATATTTTCAAAAGAAGGCCTGAGTAGATTTGTATAGGGATTCGTACTTGAACTTGGCAATGGATGGTGAAATAAAGATCTTTAATTTGATTTAGATGTATTATAGGATGATGCCAAAACACAGAAAAGAATGTACCCTATCAATAAATCATGCAAAAACTGACTAGAAGCTGTTGTTGAGGCAGTTTAATATGAGGGGGATGCACGAGGAAAATTTTATGAGATGGTATTATATAGCAACTGATGCCTCTAAGGGATCAGCCAAAGAAAGTAAGTTGCAAAATGCAAATGCACACATAAGACACTTTGACTTTTTCAACAGAAATACAAGCTGAAAGGCCTGATGAAATTGTTTTGTCTGCAGCTGTTTTTTTTAAGCACTACATTTAGTTTTAGTCATTGTAATGTCAAAGAGAAATATCAAAGCACCTGAAAAGTTAGCAAGTAGAAAGGTTAACAGCAGTGCAATAAGAAAGGAAATACAGTATGACTGATTAACTTATTTGCGTATTTTTAATACCCACAATATTGTATTAAAAAACAGCAGTTCATGACAGTCGTCTTTCCCAGTCTCCACCTTTGATCCATATTCCACCACAAAATCATCAACAACAGAAACACCCTTTCGGTCTCGCTGGAGTACCAGATTTAGCTATTCCTTTACACACCCCTAATATTTAGATATATGGTCTAAATCTCATTGCCAGACTTATACAGAAGTATCAAAACTTAATAACAACAGCTGCATGTATCTATAGTTGTGGACAGCAAAACTACATGCACAGAGCTCAGCAGAGTTCAAAACAAGGACTTATTTTTTTATCTGAACATCAGCAAGAAGGCTGGACAGCCAGTGATGAATAGAAGCAATACAATCCACACATACAAGACCCCAGAATTTCAAAGGAGATTTCAGACAGTCCAAATGTAAAGCACATGACACTGAGTTGTCTGATTAACTGTTCCTGGGTTCTGAGCAAGCACCAAACACAAATGAAATACTGAATACAAAAGAAACAAAGACAATAGTCCTTCTTCAAAGAAAACAAATCTCACCTAGCACTAGTGCTTGGAATTCTCATCTTTTAGGAGAAGTCCAAAAATTAAATATGAACATGCATGCAATTCCTCCACTATGTGGGCCACTGTTAACCCTCCATACAAGTAAAATTCAGTAGACACAATTCTTGTCTTGATGGGGCTTCAAGTCCTAGAAATAAAACTTTATCCCAATCACACAGTGCAAAATCAAGAATAATTTTTGTCTGGTGTTAGAAAGAGGGAAGAGCTGCATTTCCAATATAATCATAATCTCACTTTCTTGAAAAGTTTCTACTCTATGCAGAAGATCAGCAACCAGAAAATAGACTGCTGTGTGACTATAGAAAAAAAAAATTCAAAGGGATAGACATTTATGATGCTCTCTTTGAAAAAGCTATTCTTAGAAATGATGCTATTATGATGCTCTTATGATACTATTCTCTTAGAAAAGCTATTCTTATAGTTACTTGTTCTAACTCAAGTTCACGGACAATACCAAAATGAACATCAAGTCTCCAAAAGCCTAATGTTTGTGTGGAATAACCAAAAGCCACAAACAGATCCAACAATCCACCTTGTGATCACAGCTTTTCATCTCATCCATTTTGACTGAACAACATACATGCAAATGCATGACCAACAAAACCAGATGTGTGGCCAGTCTTGCTGAGCTCTTTAAATCACAAGAAGCAGTCAGCTCTAAGTCACCACTTTTAGCAGATTTTGCTACTTGGACTTGAGCGTCACTGGAAAGTATAAAGTACTTTTACATTCTACCTTAACTCCACAGCAAAATGCAACTGTGTTCACATAGTACTGTGGAATAGATACATAAAAGCAGAAGAAACCCCTCCATTTTAACAGCAAAACAAGAACTTTCAAGAAAAAATAAACCAGGGGTATTTAATATTATTGTTTACCTGTTTCTCCAGTATTAGTACAACTCTAACAAGGTATCAATCCCTTTTTACAAAAACAAAATACTTTAAATACTTTAGTACTTTATGATTTTATTATATTACCTTCCTATAGGCCCCTAAACCCAACAAAACATGGCATGTTTTTTTTCTGAATAATGAAGGCATTAAGCACATTGCTAAAAAAGACAAATATAGTCACACTGAAATATGCATTTAAACTGCACTACTCAACAGGTTAGGGTTCAAGTGTTCTTCATAATAAAAGGTCTGCTTCTCAAAAAACCAGCTGCAGAAGCAGGTAAATTTCTATTGATGTATGCATTAGTCCCTTCATTTCATATAAGAAAATAAAGACAATAAACATAGAAAAATGAAACAAAAAGCATTTAAATGGGGTGGATAAACATAACATATATATTCCTAAGCATTTCTGGTTTATCTTAAAGAGCTGAAGATGCAGCAATGCCACATAACAATCCCAATCAATAGGGCCATATTTACACTCACAACGTTTTTAAAAAATACTTAACATTTAAAGCAGGAATCTAACAAAATTTTAAAATAAAATAGAAATGTATATCCAGAAAGAAGTGTCAGACAGGTAATTTTAAAATACATTAGTTTCCAGTATTTTCTCCTGGACAGTTGCTTAGCTTAAAGTTTTAATTTTACCTGTTTGGGGTACAGTCTATGAGAGGACAACTGACAGAGGTTTACCAAATGACACTGGAAAGAAATACATAAATAGGAGTGAAGATTGCACTGAACGTTTTTGAATGAACTTGTGAACTTTGTCCCTTCAAGTGACATCGGTGGTATGAATTTTAAGAATTTTTCTGACAATCTGAACCATCATCAGAGTCCATTGCTTCAGATATGTCTATGCGTTCTTTAAGCACTTTGGCATTGAATCTTGCCTCTGGATACCGTCAACAGCCCACAGAGTCTTATCTTTCAGCTTCTCCTTTAAAATACATGCTAATTTTAAAGCATGCCTAACTATTACCTACAGAGTAACAAACCACCTTCTGCTGCCTAATTTCAGCATAGTCAAAGTTAATTCTCAAAGCTTTAAGGCACAGAAAGGCAAAGCAGTGCAATAATGCAAGATTATGACAATTGCTAGAAAACAGCCTAAATTGGAAAGATTCCATTTAAAGAACCCCTTTGTTTCAAGGCCTTTCCCAGGTTCTATTTCCTGCTCAGGGATCCTCTACACATAATTCTATTATTACCTCTCTGCAAAACAGATAGTACATCTCTTTCAGAGAACTAGATTTAGCATTTCCCTCCAGCCTAAAATGCAATATATTTTCCAGTGTTCTCAAATGTATTTGATGCCACTTATACAACGAGTTCAAACCCTTGTAATTTAATTAAAAGTCATATTTCTTTATGTATGAACTAATTCTAAGCTTAATATGGAAATATTTTTAAGAAGAGATACTGTTTTTATTATTACTTTTGTTGTTTTAGGATGAGCCGATATGCAATCATATGGTTTAAATTTACAAATGTTTACAGGCTCCAAATGCTGTACTTTCATGAAGCAAAACACATTTTCATATTTAACTGTACTGAATGGCAACTTAAGGAGACCAGCTACAATATTTGTGGATCTCTTTTTTCTGTACTACCTGTAAGTATACCAATGCTGCAACTTAGGCAATTTTGCACACAATCAATTTAACCATTTTTCTGTAATGCAAAGGTATTGAAAGTCAGTACTTGGCCTGGCCTTCTGTTTAAAAAACAAGAAAAGAGAAAGACTGCATTTTGCCAACGAACAGAATCAAGAGGGTAACAAAGTTAATTATTTCTCATAATCACTAATTATGATTAGATAAGAGACTCTTTGGTAATGAACTGCTCTAATGATGGAGGACCTCCATCCTAAGAAATATAATAGTACATTAACATAACTGTGTATGCAAAGTACATAGAACCGCTGCCACAGTTAACTTGTCATTGAATGATTAAATAGGAATTCATAATTAGAAAAATCCACAGTGTAATTTATTGGCCTTCTCGACAGTTCTGGTTCATTAGAAGTTGATTACCAAATAGTGACCTCTAGCGGCCCACAGCTTTTTCATGTTACCCAGGTTCTCTTAGCAGTTTTAGCANAAAAAATAAAAACACAAAAAAAAAAAAAAAAAAAAAAAAAAAAAAAAAAAAAAAAAAGGCAGTTCGAGGAATTTAAAATGTTTCCCTTCAAGGTACCTTTTTAAAAAATTCCCTTAAAATATACAGCGTGCTAATTTCTTTGCAAAATGGTTTCCCGCTTTGTAACCATCTATATAAATGTATAAAAAAAGTACACCTCTATGAAAACCCCACAACTTCCCAGTTTTAAAGTTAATACTGAAGTTAACACGGTTCTCATGGTAATTAATATTTACATACTGAGTAAACATAATGTCTTCAACTAAAAGTACATCATATATTAAAATAAAACGCTTTTCTAGTGCCAATTATGAACACCTTGCGAAGCTCATACTTCAGGCCAGCCTGTGTACACCTTAAGGTGAAGTGCCTCTAAGCGTTGCCTTTGAACAACAGTCAGTTTTGCACTAAAACAAATTACACCAGCTCAGCTGGAGGAGGCACAGGACAGGGAGAGAGAAAACTGCAGTTCTCTGCTCCAGGTAGGAGAAAAAAACCTCAACATTTCTTATTATTTGCTGGACACATGCCTTGCAATACTGTTTATTGAAATTTAATTTAAGAACAGTGCAACTTAAAAGTAAGTAAGATTTGTATTTACCTGCAAAATCTTTCAAGCATTCGGGTGGATTTTTCCCTCATTCAACTTTAGTTAATCCACTGTTTGGCTATTTAGACAGCATTCTATTTTAAAATTTTCCATTATGATAGATATACTTTTTCTGGAACTAGGACAATATTTAATTTATTTTTTTTTAAGTATGAATGTTTCTGACAGGAACTAGCACATCTGAAACTAATACAGAAGCCCCTGAAACACAGCATTAAATAAAAATTCACACTCAATGAGTACAAGCGATTTGAATTTCCATTGTTTTCATTTTCCATCTTGCTTTTTTTCCAACACTAACACTGTAGAAATGATGCACATGTATTTTTTTTTTTTAATTTTGTCTGACAAAGAACTGGCTAAAAAAATCATACCCCCATTTTTGGACAGAAGATAGAAAATAAACGGCACAGTCCTGTTTCATACATAAACATATTTTTCAGAGAAAACTATTCCAGTCTCCCAAATGGGGAGATGTCCATCATCCTTGTACGCTGGAAACAGCTTTAACCATTGCTATAAACAGAGAAATGGATAGCTACAGGACAGAGATCTCCACCCTGATCGCCCTGTGTGTGTGTGTGTGCAGATGTGTGCAGGCACACACACAGGACTCTGTTTGCGGCGATGATTTAATATAGTGACTGGATAATGAGCTGTGCTCCCTGCAGCAAGTGAATCACCATTTAATGCTATTATCAACAGTTCATGACCCACCGGCATGAAATGTCAACCTGATTAATCTGAACACTACTGACCTCAGAGAGGAAAAGCTACCTTATTGTCAGAATTTAATATATAATAAAACCATACACAGAATATAAATACCTTATCAAGCAAGGCCATTAACAGCAAATCTACTTTATTTTGCTCTACTGTTTCTTTTAAACTTGCTTGGGCATACATTAAAAAAAAAAAAGGACAGAAATACTTTTGCCTAGTCAAGCAGGAAGCAATCCATTAGGACTTATTATTTTGATATACAGCAAAACATTTCAAAATGGCTGTCCAAATACAAACCCCATGTTGATACCAATAAGAAAAAAAATTAGCATATGCTATTGTAGGACTTGCTACTGTCAATTCATATCAGGAAATGATCAGAAATTGTTCTTGCTTTTCTAAGGTCACTGAGGCAATGAAAGCACTGCTTTGTAAATAGGAAACAGCTTGTATGAGTGATGCTGCACAGGCCACAGAAGAAAGCTACCTTAGCTTTGTAAAATGAATACACTTCAAGAAAATCAGAAACTTGTGCCAGTTAAATTCATGAATGTAAGGCCATCCCACACTTTTTTTACATCTATAGCAAAGATTTTTCTTTTGTAATTCAGTACCATGATAGAGCCCTACACAACAATTTAATTTTTTTTTTTTCTGTTCTCTTTGGAGAATAAACCAGGAAAACAAGAAAAAAGACATGTTTTACCAGTCACAATGAGGTTAGTACAATCTTGCTATATATTCTCCATATGTCTTTTAAATTTAACTTGGCTAGGAGCCTTATTAAAAGATGCAAAACTTTTCAGACAGCTTTTCAGGATTCTCTACATAACAGTATATAAATAACCCAGACTGAAGCTGGGAGGACTACATGGCATTTATCTGTCAAGTTATATTAACTGACACAAGCACAGTAACTACTATGATTTATTGTTAAAATATAGTACAGTTACTTTTAAAATGAAACCCACAATGGTTTCACCCCTCATTTTTTATTGTTGTCACCTGGTACTGAAAGGGCTAAGGGATTTTTCAGGACAAGGGACTGAAAGAAAACTGAGTGAAATCCCCTAAACTGCCCACATATTAATGGAATGACCGTGGGTGGGACAAGAATGAACACTCCAAGTATTGACTTATAACCACTAGCAGCCAAGGAAAGAGGAACATGTCAAACTGACTTGACTAAAACTTGGACAAAGGCCTGATATCTGAATTCCCAGTTGAGAGCTCTGCTGGAAATGTAAAGAAGGAATAAAGGAATTATGGCCACTTAGGCAGGAAAGTAATTCATGCTGCCAGCACAGACACATGTTTAAGCTTTGCTTTTCCATTCAGAAACCGAACCGTTCTTGTGTGCCAGTTGACTAGTAAGTGCTGGCCTGTTTTGCAAAGGCTGTCCTGTGTAGCTGCAAATACTGCTGCCTGCAGCGTGCCCGAAGGGGTAACATCTGACAGCCTTTAAAACCTCCTCTGCACCCCTCCTCCAAACTTGGAGGCAAAGAGGGGTTTGCCATACAGTAGCACAGCCGTAGTGCTCACTCTCAGGAACTCCAGACACAGTAATAAGAAGAGTTAACACAGACGGGCTGTATTTAAATCTCCATCAAGCACAAACCATAAACCTGTCGGCTAGAATGTCAAAAATATTTTCTGTTACCTGCAACTAACGACCACCTTCACAATCACAGTGCTCTCTTAGTTCATTTGCAGATTAGCTCACCTAGGAGTCTTGCAGCTAGATTGCATCTTCTGCTCTCACAAAGCCATGCAGCACTCTCCTGCTACACAAAGCTGCTTTGCCTCCGTGATTCCTCACTGTACACTCATTCTATGAGCGCTTTCAGAGACTCTGTTTTTGTTCCTTTGTTCTGTGTTTTTGTTCACATTTTTGTTCTGTTTGAACAAACCTCATTTCGTCCCTTTTACCTTCTACAGAAGAAGAGGAACAAGGGACTCGGAACTTGTTCTTCTCCTTTCTAAACAGCTCCTTGACACAAACAAAGCCCAGAAACTGAGCAGTCCCTACAGCCTAACAACCCTCCACAGTCCTGATGGTGCTAAGTAGGTGCTACAAGTCACATCAAGTCGCAGGTTCTGCACCAAACAGGATATCAAATACACAACCCGTATTAAATAACAGTTTACCCAGAATTCCCATGTTGGACAGACAGATTGGCAAACCATCTCAAATATTTTTAAAGTGGTAGTGGCTTCCTATAACGGTGACAACATAGAGTTCACTGATGAACTTGGAGAAAAAAGGGACCTGCCCCTCTTGCCCCTAAAGGCAAGTAGATGACAAACACACATAACTTTCCAAACTGTGTAGTTCAGTCCACTCTATTTACCCGCTATGTTAGTTTGGCTTCCACTCTTCCTCATCAAAAGGAGCATATAACAGAACAAAACAACCAAAATAAGATAGAAAGCTTTTACTTGCAATTCAACCATTGTAAATAAACTCAGTAAAACTGCAGATATCAACTCTAGAGTGGAGGTGCATGTAGTAATCAAGGAAAGATATAACTAGGGTTTTCAGGGTGGAGAGACAAGGATGAAGAACAGAAACTGCATCCTGTCTGGGAATGCTGTTGAAAGAAGAACCAAAATGAAGTGGAGAAGCAACATCATTCATATAATGGAAGGACAGAAGCAGCCATTCTTAAAGGCAAACAATTTTCTCATCTTGAATCACATCAATTTCATATTTTCAAAATTTTTCATTTAGAAAAATCAGATTGCATTAGAAATGCACTGAGTCATAAGCAGGGAAGAGATATAATTATGGTTAATAATGAAGAAAGAAGACAAAGAATAGTCCAAACCCTCCCATTTTCAAGTATTCTCTGGAATATTTTGGCATGTATATAATTGGTTCAATAGATTCAGACTGGTTTTTCCTCCTCACTCACAAAAAAATAATGAGGAAGCAAGGACATGGAGTAAAAAAGTAATTTGGCTTGCTTTCTACTGGGTTTATAGCTATCTATAAAATGCCCAAGATCATTTTGAAATGTTAGCAAAAGATAAAACAGTGGCTAGAATAAATTTTAAAAGTATGCTTTAAAAGCTCTTAAATGAAAAGAAAAAAATAAATGTACCTTCACACAGAGATAACATTACAGTTTCAAATAAACTTTTTAAGTACACAGAAATGCAGATGAAGAAAGATGAGCACTTCCTTGATATAAATATAGAAGAAAAGGTTTTTAGGAGGTTATTGTGCAATCTTTCTGTGCTAACTCTGGTCTTAAAATACGTAATTAGGAAGTATTCTTTTTTTTGTTCCCAAATCTAACTCAGGCAGCAATCTGGGCTTTTATTCATAAAGAATGATGGGAAAACTGGGAAGGATAAATGAACTAAAGCAATTTCTTTCAGAATACAGATTTAATTCTAATGAACACTCTCCAACACCAAAGTTCTCCCAATTTTTGTATTTCGCCTCTTCTCTGAGATTAATGGGGAGATCATGTATCCAAAGTATGTCTCTGGCTCCTTCTGTGTCCATTATTCATCAACACACTACAGTTCCAGGAGGACTTTAGTAAGGAAAATAGAGAAAAATGATCAGATCAGTACTTGGTATAAACTTCTTTGGCTACATATTCAGAGTATCAGCAGGAAGTCAATCTGTGCTTTCTATACTGAGAAACGTCAAAAAAGCAGCTTTAATGACAACAGCATCTCCCTTTTCCTAGTGAGCAGGGGAAAGAAGGAAGAGAGAGTTGTTTATTTAGCTCTGTGTAATTTCAGATAAATAACTGCTCCAAATTAGAATTTAATATTCAGAATTACATAAGAAATTAAACTTCTGAACCAGCTACAGAGCAACTGGCATAAAAGCAAAGCCTCCACACCAGAAATTACTAAAACTGGCACAGACTACACACCAATAATAATCAGATCTGCTAAACACAGCCTAACATTACGCTCTTATCAGGGAAGGTAATCATACCTCCTACAACATCTGAAATACCAGCTCCTTAATCACTTTTGGCTAAACATACAAGGTGAACTTTGGCATTGCAACAATTAATTTTACTGTGTGTAGAGTACAGCTTTTCAGACTACATTCCTTGTCTCTGTATAGTCTCTACCTATGTATATCTAGTACAACTGCTTGCTCTCTTTGTGTAAAATACACACCAAAAAAAAAAAAAAAGGAAAGGAAGGGGATCAGAATCATCTACAGAAAACAAAGGTACGTAATTTACTCTTAACAAGGCTACTTTCCATCTTCTGTCAAGGGTTAGCTAGTAAAATGATCATGTAAGCATCTCCAAAGGTTGCCAAATCTCTCTTCTTGAGGTAGCTGTTCAATGTTTTGATTAGAGATTTGCATTATTGTATCAGGATAGAATGCTCTATTAATGGTATTTCTCAGTAACATTATTATCTTTAAATTAATGAAAAAACCCTCATTAAATCACAAGGTGATGTCCTAAAAAGGACATTTCTGGCATCAGATGAAGTGCATTCAAAAGGTTGCTGCTGATTTATATTATGGACTTTCAGAGATCATATACACATCAGACTTCGAGTACAATACCCAAAACCAATACATGTAACAAAAACTCAGGGTGGCAAGAGAAGGCAGTTTTATTATGTTCTCTACATGCCTTTTTTTTCATCTGATGGACACAAACCAATGATTTTCTTATTCATCATGGCTGTTTGAGCAGAAATGCTTTGAGGTTCCCATTCTACAAGCCAAATCTTGTGAGGTTTATGTTGCAGCATCACAGGACTCAACAAAATTTATAACCTGTTATTTCAGCCTTCTTTGATGAACAGATATAAAAATTAATTAAAAGGCTTAATGGCAGTATTCCACTTCTTTTAAAGTTGAACTTTCTATAAAACACTTACTGCATGCTAAGCATTTCTTACAGTCAACAAGAGAAAATACAAGTAAAAATATCTAAAGCCTATAAAACAATGAAAATGGTCTTTATTTTGACAATTTCTCTTATTCATTTTCCATTCATACAGAGCTCTTTTCAAAAAAGAACCCTTTCTGGACAGTGTCTGAGGTAGTATCAAAATGCTCTTGATTAAAACAACTAAACGTACCTGTCCCTCCAAACTGTCAAGCTTTTGTTCTTATTTTAACAGTCTCATCTACCTCTCCTTGATACAAGAGGGAGCTAATGCATCCTGTAGCAGAACAAGACGGATGGAACAGATATATTACAAGAGGACATTATACTGCTGATTCCAGACAGTGCCATAGGGGCACCAGCCTGTTAAAACCAGGGTGCAGTAGATCAGGTGGGAATATGAGTCTGTTTACAGAGAAATGGATCCAGCATTAAGCAGTGTGCCAGAGCAGACCCACAGACTGGATGAACGGGATGCCTCGTGAGGCTGTTTCAAACTGCACTCACCAACAGAGTCCTCAGTGCATGAGGAAGTTCCTTCTGCTACCAAGTGATATGAAGTGAGTTGGGTACAACATCCCCCTTCATCAAAAGAAGACTTCAGCCTGATTAAAGCCAGGGTGCAGAAGTCCAGGCAGAAAATCCCAGCCCCACCCCAGAGACATGAACCATTAAATTAGATGAGTCTTCCAGGGGTAGGAGAACCTTCAAATTATGAAGTGGGTAGGTAAGAGACTACAGCCAGGTTGCTGTGACTTCAGAATGGTAAAGGCACCCAAGCTTTCAGAAGTCAAAAGTAAGAACTACATAAAGTTTGTGATAAGTGATAAGTGACAGAACTAATAGAGTGAGGATGACAGAAATCTGGTAGCCGAACTTAAACTGAAAGAGAACAGGTTGAGATGGGATATCAGGAAGATATTCTTTACTGTGAGCGTGGTGAGGCACTGGCACGGCTTACTCTGGAAAGAAGCTCCCTTTTCAGGGTAAAGGGTGGACTCCCCATGTCTGGAAATGATTAAGGCCGGGTTGGATGGGGCTTTGAGCAACCTTGTCTAGTGAAAGGTGTCTCTGCTCGTGCCAGGCAACTGGAACTAGGTGATCTTTAAGGAAGCTTCCAGCCTGAACTATTCTGTAGTTCTGTAATTATTCTGTAATTGACTGGTTGAGTTAACAAATGCTGAATGCTACTTCCCAGGAAGAAAGAAAGCACAGTTAGAAGGATGAGTCTAATGTTCAGCTTTGACACTGAATTTTTCAAAAAAAAAGGTAAAAGTTAGGGCTACTGACTTGCAAGTGTACTAGTTAGAACTAGATGATCTCTAAGACCCTTCCAGTCTAAACCATTCCATGATTCTATGATTCTGTGACCGAACAAAAGTCCATGGATGACTAACCATATGAACAACCTAGAAACTGACACTTGAAGAACAGTATTAAACCTGTCTCTCCTCCAGCCTTCCCAAAAATGAACAGACTTGGTGAAACAGTAAGATCCCTTAGAAATCAGGATGACTAGGGGTACCATATCCAATAAAAAACCTCCTTTAAGTTCCTTCAGTTTGGTGGAGTTCTGCATACATTAAAAAAAAGGCATGTTCAAATCAGTAGCCTGTATATTAGACAGCAGGCATCCATTTGTTTAGCCACCTTGTAAACAGGGCAAAATAACATCATGGAGGACAGAATCAGTAAGTGAATAAGAATATGTAACTCCCACTAGTGCTTTTTTTACTGTCTTGAGAGTGGAACAACCTGAATTCTAAACGCCTGGTGAGCAGGAACTCTCCCAAGTTTGCAAGGGCATACAGAGTTTAAATCCAACAGCTTAATGCTTAGTGGCTAGGGGTCAGGGATGTTAGGACCAAGCAACTTAGACTAAGGCAGCAATAGATCTAATTTTTTGCATCACTTCTTGCAGGTTGACAAAGGACAAGATTTTTAGTATTACAGATATTCACACAGAATATTTATGCACACTAACCAATTAAACAGTTGTTGCCTCCATTGTTTCTAGTGCCTTCCTTCACAGTGTATTTCCATAAACTGCTGTTAAACTGAACTGCTAAATCTAGAATACAGTAATATCAGTATCCTTGGAAGGGACACAGGAATAAAAGCTTTAGTATTTTCTCTTGTGAAAGTAATAAGTCCATAAAATGTATTTCTGTTACTGACTGGGCATGCTTGGTTAGATGCAGAAATATTGGTATTGAAACTAAACATGTAGAAACTAACACCAAGTAATAGATTTCCAAACAAAATGCTGGAGAACAGGTTAATCCTGTCCTTGTTAAAGGATGGAAAAAGCTTTCAGAAGGTTCACTCTCAGCGGTAAAGCAGCAGCTATTTAACAGAAGCAGGTTTCTGAAGCATCTTAACAACTCTCACTGGTGACTTGTTACATCTTACCACTGGTCCCTGCAGGTCCTGTACCCTGACAGGCAGAATGAAAAGATTCTCTAACGGGGCCACCGCCTGTCAGAAGCCACCAGCTGGCCTGCCAGGGCTTTGCAATTGCAGAGGCCAGCTGACAGTCTGGGTGTTGCTGACCATGCTGAGAAACGTGCCACCCAGCTGCTGTGTGGTCACGTCCATCTGGAGATCTCCAGCCAGACAAATCTCTGGGCCTGTCAGATCTCTTCAGCAAGCCTTGTTATGCAAATTCAATTACTCAAGTGTGCCCTATTACTGCTGGCTAACTGCTCCTAGAACCAATCTCACACTGACAGTCAGCTCACATTTCTACCCACCAAAAGTACCTCATTTATTCTTGCTCAACTATTCCCTTGTATCATTAAGGCAGAACAGACAGAGTCCATAGTACTGTAACCTCTCTGCAGTGGGTTACTATTCCTTGCAAAGAGCTTAGAGAGAAATTAATTTAAAAACATACAGCATCTAATCAAACATGAGTTAAAGCCACACTACCTACATAATTTACCGCTAGAAATAGGAATTATAAAACTTTGATAGAATGCTAGATCATCTAACTAGTATTTTAAAATGCAAAAAATAAACATGACACAGAGTATTCAAGAAAGCAGTGAATTGCATTTGAGGTATTTGTTTTAACACAGGAGTACAGGTAATGAAAAGCAAGATTTCTCATTTTAACTAGCATGGTGGTATTTAGATTTGTTCAACTAGCAGACCTGCTGTAGCAATAACTACCTGATTCTCTCACGTATTTATTTACTGAATTTAATTTAGATGTAATTCTGAGCTATTGGTAGTTTCCCCTGATGCAGAGATATGAAAGATTTTACTTAGAGAAGTCGTCATATAAGCAAAAAAAACGTAAACTAGGAATGTTGGGTGAAGATTTAGAAACTAAGACTTAAGTATCATACTGTTGATTTGTTCAGCATATAAATCAAACATTCTGCTTAAAATATCATTGTGAAATTGCACGCCTTCATTCGGAGAAGTTATTCAAAAGCTGACATTAGAAATGTTAGCAGATGAAGCACTATCAGCTAGAACAAACTGGTGTAAGTCTCTATATCAAGAATTTAAGACAATAGATTTTTATTTCTCAAACTGAAATATTTTCAGTGAAGAAGAATACTGGAGAGGTTTTCTAAACCAAAAAATGCAACTATCGTGAGTACAAAGCTACAGCACAGTCCCCCAGCTAGATCAATACTCAGTGTGTTTTAGAACCAATTCAGGTCCTAGGACACATGAAAACAAATCAAGTCACACCTTACTAACCTATTTCTCTTTCCCCTCATAGGAACAAAGTCACTTTTCTCAGTGTTGAGTCATCTTTTAAGCCTCTTTCAACAGTGAATTTTGGTAAATAGAGAAGGAGTGGGGGGAGATTTACTTCAAAAACTTATCACTTACCCTAAAAAGTTTTCTCTTCCAAAATGACTGCTAAACAAATTTATAAAATATCGGTGTTGGAAGGTTGTGGGGAAAAATACTAAGATGCAGTAAGACAATGACTTGATTAATGCCAAGGAATCTAAGCTTTTGTGAAGGAAGGTGTGAGTCAAACTTAGGGACAAAGTGGAAAAATGGCACAGCACATTGTGCTGGCAGAACACTTGGCATGAGTGAGAGAGATGGGAAGAGATACATTCGAGAGAGAAATTCTTGTGTTAAATCTGGAAGAGGAGGGGATGCACTGCAGACTGAGATGAGAAACCAGGAAAAGGATTCCAGGAACACATTTACAACAGACTGCAAGGAATGAAGACTTACGTGAAAGAAAACAGCAGAGAGATAAAGATCACCAAATGCCAAGGAGAAATTAAAATATGCAGTTTGCCAAAGCCTGAGATAATTGGGTTATGGACCATGATCATGCCAATACTATGGGAAGATTCTCAAACAAATCTAAGTGAAACATCTGTAGTATTTAAAACAAACCTAATTTCTTGGAAAAGAAGAACAAAAGTCAAATATGATAGTAGGACTGGAGTGTGAAAGGGAAAATTACTAGTGATGGGGAAGGACATGGTTGACTAAACTGTACAACAGCAAAAACTTGTAAGATTGTAAAGTGGTGGGAGGGAGATGGAAAGATGTTTATGTAAAACAAAGCACATGATAAAGAAAATAAGCTACATGCAAGTACAAGATGGATACTGAAGTTCATAACAAAGATGTTACAAACAGGAAAAAGTAATTTTGAAACAGCCTCACATTTATTTTCCAATTTTTATAAGGGTACACAAATCCGATTAAGCAAGGTAACTTAAGCAAAAACTGAAAAACCTTACAGAAGGATTCATACATACAAATTGTGTGAATAACCCTCAAAGAAGTCAGCAAAATAATCATTCCAAAGAAGAAGGGTTTTTTTTTGTTGAGTTGAGCAGGGCAGATAGGAAAAAGAGCAAAAGAAAACTACACTGAAAACGCTGTACACTGTCGGTACATCTGGTTTTCATTTAGAAGCCTGGCTTTTGAAGGAGCTTTAAGAGTCTCGCTCCTAATGAAGCCAGAGATATTCTTGTGAAAATCAACTGAAGATGTGCACGTAACTCATATTTCTCTCCCCAACCTCTCCTTCCTAAGAAGTATTTTCTAAAAAATATAGTATAAAAAAGTATTTTCTAAAAAATGGAAAACTTAGGGAAGTCTTGAGAGAATACCAAATCTCAAATGAGTTTCATTCTACTTTCTATCTACAAAAAACACAGTACCCCTCTATTCAAGGCTAAATTAGCAGTCTTGGAAAGTTCTGTTTCCTTGAAGCAATCCTGAGCTACGCTTTCCAAACAAAATAATATAGACAGTTTTGATGACACCACCGTCAAAGTGGTATCTGATGAAACACATCAGGTTTGCTACAAACTGTCTCAAACAATAATGCAATTGCTGTTGTCAGACTCAACCACAACAGACTCAGGCTACTCTTCCCTATTTATGTGACATTAACATTTATTTATTTATTACAAACCAAGATACAACTATATAAATGGAAGTTAAAAAAGCAACAATGTCCCAAGTTCCATTGGCAAAAAAGACATGAACAGATAATCAAAAGACAGGTATTTCAATAAAATGGAGACAATCTGCTGTCAGTTAATTCAGTCACTTGAGATATACTTTCAAGATGATAGGATTTTACCACTTGGTATTATCCAGTACTGATCCACCCTAACCACATCAACCAGTAATTTCACTTTCTGTATTGCTTAGCTGCACAACTGCCAGCCAAGCTCCTAATAGTTCTCTTTCTTGCTAGGAAAAAGAATACAATTACTTCCTACCAAGAAAATTAATACAAGTAGACACTGGAGAAATAGTTCCTTTTTTGATTTTTTTATCCAAATAGCTTGATCCTTTCCAGAAGTGAGAAGAGGTGCACTGCACAGACATTTCTATAAAAGCATGGTGGTTTCCTTTCAAAAACGCCCAAGAAATTGCAAAGTCTGTTCATGCAATTCTCACAGAAAGTTTTATTCCTGTGTTGTTCAGGATTCTGCACTGATGTTTTGTATCACCTTTAAAGCTGACATGGTTCTCATTAAAACTGATTGATCAACTTAGTCTCACCTACACATACGCTCAAAAGTTCCAGAGTTAAGAAGAGTCAAGCAGTTCTCTTTTTCAACCTGAAATGCTGAAATACTACATGAGAATAACATGAAAATTATTTATTCTTAACCTCTGTCATTTCCTAGGTGCCTGATGCAGTGATGTATGAAAATGCACATGCCTCCTAAATTTTTATTTAATTGTGTCTAATGAAGCTGTGGGTGTTCTTGGTACACATATATACCGACTTAATTCTTCAATTTAATCCTAAAAATCTTCTGAGTTAAATGATAAATCAGAGCATTTACTTAACATATTAATACTCCATTACATTAGAAACAACCTGGGTGTTAGTTTTTAGCTTGTTGCCTTAGAATTTGGTTGAATGTCCCTTTACCACCGTACCTCGAGAAGCGCCAAACATGATGACAGTTTGTTTTCCACTACTACCCACTTTCAGAGATTAATTTTAAAAAGGAAACTCTTATTATTTTCATCCTTTTACTATTTTTCAAATTCCATTTCAACAGTCTGATAGTCTCCCAATATTAGCTGCATCCTTGTGAAAGCAGCAAAACCAGAATACATTAACCATAAAGCTGTGTGCCAAATCACTTACTTCTATACTGGATTCACAATTTAGTATTATTTTTTCAGACCTGCTTCTCATAAAGTTTTACATTTATTTATTTTGTAAGCTGATCCACATTAAATAGAAGCTCTCACTAATTAGCATACAAGGATATACAGGGAGTGGGTGGAAAAAAAAAGGTACTATCTGAAGTGCATTCAGCTAATTCAAAATCAGGCAGCAATGAGGAATTAATCAAGTGGTTTTTTCCTCAGTGAGTATCACTTTATATTTATCAACACTGAACTGTATTTGACTTCATGTTGCTTAATCACGCATCTTGATTTGTCGCCTTACAATTAAATTGAACATACTTTTGCCATCATATCCCCAAAAAAGCCAATGTATTATGGTATTTTCTACTCTCAAGTGACCAAAATAATTATTAAGAACCAGTAAAAGACATAATCTTTTTTTTTGCCCCAGATAATGAGCTCCCAGTGTGGAGATGAAATTGTCGGGGTGGGAAGGAGCTCTTACCACCCATTATATTTCTAGACTCATACAGGAGGTAGTGAAAGATGCAGAAAAGAAAGAAGAACAGGATAGCTGTAGTTTTCCTGTTCTGAAAGTAGAAGCAGATCTGAGAGATTAAGAGAAGTAAATCAACCATTAGATCAGAAATGGTTCACTTAGGGCCACTGACACTGATTAAAGGGCATTTTAAAGGGTTAAAAAGAGTAACCTTTATGTCTAGCAAAGTTGCCAGAAAACATTTGGTCTTCTCCTTTTTGTAATAATTCATTCATCAGATCACTTACTGATGCAAGCCAGGGTTTTTCTGGGCTCACTGGAATATTGTTGAGAGAGAAGAGATCCTTTGCACTGAAGCTGGCTTCTGCACGGTGTTGAGATGCTTTTGAACATCAGCAGTTTGGTATCCGCTGTACCCCTCCCACATTCCCAGCAACCACCGTAATTCTTCTCAGAGACTGTTCTTATAAACCAATTAAGAGTAGACCAAATGTATACACAAATAAAAAGAGCAGAGAACAAATGGGCCCAGAAGAAGAGCATTATGTGTAGACCTGAAAGCAATTCATTCAGTATTTAATTTGGTGCAAAAATGTAGCTTATCTGCTTTTATAAAATTGTTTCCATTTCTATCAAAACACAGCCAAAGGAAGAAGATAATAAAGAAGGAACATGCGCTTTCCTTGCCTCAGCTCATTATGAGCAGACTGCTGAATGTTTTCTGTGAAAACCATTTATTTATGTATGTGAGATTAATAATGGAGACTGTAAGGTCATTCTTCAGCAACTTTCTAGTTCTCTGAAAACTGAAGTGGTCAAGTCAGAAATATAATCAAGGCAGAAACAGAAGGATGTCTGTGACAAGTGTTCACCTTGTAAAGACACTATGACAAGCAATTTATTCCAAAACAGATGGGAGCCGCTATTTCCATATAGCGAGCTTCCATCCAAGTCACGCTAAAACCTGCAAATATAGTTCATCTACAAGACTTTATCACATGTGGTCCAAGCAAAAGAATAAATAATAAGCACTTCCCAACATTTCACAGAATTTGCCAAAAGATGAACTGCAGACTTGAGATTTTCGAAAGCAAAAAAAATAATTGCAGACATAAGCAAGGATATGGCCTAATAGACGTACTTGTAAAATGGTGGAAATGGACAAAAATTACTTGGACAAAGCAATTAAGAAAACAAAACCAAATTTTACAACCGTTCCCTCCAAAAGACAGACAAATCTCTAATATGAAAAAGAATCAAAAGTTGCTCCATCCTTTATCATGCAGATTTTTTTTCCACATTTTTCTCCAAAGAATTTGATATTCACATTTATCTTTTATTTCACCAACTTAAAAAGACTAGAGTGTACAATAATATTTACCACAGGTGTGTTTCTGCAAATTTTCTGTGGATACATACTTTATTACAGTAATGAATATATAATAAAAAAATCATCTTTACTGATGCAGATCTGCCTGGTAAAATTCTGAACTTGACTTATATTTGTGCTAAACTTTAATTAGTATAAATTCGACAGAGCAATAATGCCCTATTACCTTTGCGTTATTACCTTGTAAAAGGATGTCTATGCAAGAAACATAAAAGTACACAAATTTTCCATTGCTTTCGGCTCTGCCCTTTGATTTTACACTTATATATTATCAAGACTGGGTAATAAAAACTTCATAATCGTACTGAATTATTTTCCACTTTTTTTTTAACCTCATGAGAGTGTCACTGGATTTCTGCTGTGAGCATATCTACAACAAAATCTGCACTTCGTGTCAGACAAACATGCCAACTACAAAAGAAATTAACTCACAAACTCTAATTGTACAACCAGAGTAACATAAAGTTCCTGCTCCTTTTTACGGCTAACTCATTTGTCTATGAAACACAACAAACTGATGTGCAAGTGCAGTGTCGGACACAACTGAAAATACAATTAACCAAAAATGCATTTCATTTTCTTATGATAATTATCTTGAGAAAATTGTTATTCTGATCAAGATAGAAGCACAAGTACGATTACTCCCCTCATGATATATTAAAAACGGTAAGTCACCCAGTTGTGAGGCTGATGACAATTGTAAGCACACCTTTTCAATTTCAATCATATTCTCTGGAACAAAAATTCCTGCAAACATAGTCCCTGAGGTTTCATATTAAAAAAATATTTATGCTAACTAAACCTAAGAAATTTGGATTTAGCATTTATTTTTGTTTGAGCAAAATCTACAAGTCACACTTTCCTCTACAAGGTTGCTTTGGCCAAACAAGCTGTTATCTGGGATCTGTATTTCAGCCATTTAAATAGAAAGATATAGGTGAAGTCACTATCAGTACACTTCTTATCCTCTCAGTCCTGACAAGTCCTATTTTCTTCATGGCAAAGGAAACTTAGTTTCTTCATTGAACCCAGCATCTGCTAATGACTTCTGATGAACTTTTATGAGTCACAAAGCTGATGAGTTAGGAAACAAATACGGGGAAGAAAATCTGCCATCTGAGGAATAAAAGATGATGGTAAACTAGAGAGATGGCTGAAAGCAAACTTGCAAATAGGAGACTGACGGGAGGAAAATGCAGTTACACGAGACCCAGTAGACCCAAGTCACAAACGGGACATCCAGGGAGACCAAGGAGACAGATTTATACAATAGGAAGTGTTCCTTGCATGAGAAAACCATTTCCCTTGAAACACTTCACTTGAAGAAAGTAAGATGATTCCATTTGGTCACCTGGTCAAGGCAAGGAAGAGTGGCTCAACATAAGTTTATCATTAAAGAGGTCAAGAGACATGTACAATTAAACCATCAAAGTGACAGCAATACCATAGATAAGATAACACAGAAGAAAAAAAAATAAAAAGGATGGTGGAATGGTGGATCAGAGAATTTAGTCTTATGGAATGAGAAACCGGAACATTTTAATAATAATCTTCCATCATTCTAGATAAATAATGCTTCCTTCTGGCCCCTTGAATGGCTTCTTTTCAATTTGCTTTGCAACATGTTACAAGTAGTTTTTCCTTCCTTGCTCCTTCCACTTGGCTATTGAGGTACAACCTGCTGCATCAGATTCCAAGCAAAAGGAAAACACTACAGCAGGCTTCATAGCAGGAAGCACTGCATTGAATTTCTTGCTGCCTAATGCGCTCCCCACTCACAACATTCTGCTGAACACACAGTGGGTCATAGATTTGGGACAGTACCATACAATGAACCATGTGCCACACTCCTGCAATTCTCCCCAGGCCCCTACTGCAATAGGGCCATCATAATACTGGTCTGATATGGCCCCTTTCACTAGATCAGCCCTTTTGTCCTATCATTCTGTCATCTTGTTTACCTTGATCAAACCTCTGCTCTAGCTGTATCAGCTGAGGGATCTATTCAGAGTGACAGCTGCTCTGGCCAGCCCCCCAGAGCTGCACTGAATACCTAGCAACTGCAGCAAGTACAGGAGGACAATAATCATTAGAATAAACACTCTCCAGCACCCCCAGCAAAGACAGAGCTGGAATTGGAAATTAACATTCTATTAATTATGTATTTCTCTTCATTTTTGAGAGCAACATTCCAAATCTGCTTCATACGGAATCCATGACTCTCATCTTTAAAGACTGAAAATTGATTGTGCTGTGCTTGGTGATAAGGTAGAGACATTGCCAAAAAATGAAACGCTCAGGAGTGTTTCCAGAAACATCTCCCCAGCCACCAGATAAGGGAATAGATGAACTTTGGTGAAGTCACCTTAGCTCTTGCAATTATATTGTATGAGATATGTAAAGAAGGGTGCTTGAGCTCTAGGTGTTCTGGAACTACTGCTGAACCTCAGGCACTGGAAGCTATGTCAGATGGAATGAAGTGAAATATTCCTTAGGATTCATCACCCCGGTGAGTAACAACATTTACCCAAGCAGTACTTCTCCAGCAACATTTTCAAACCCTTAAAGTGAAGTTTTCTTTGCTGTCAACTCCAACAGTAATCTCCATACCTATGCATAACCCTTCTATTAACCTGAAGTGGCATAGAGGTTCCTTCCTGCAGATCTTCTGGGGAGATTATTTCCCATGAGAACAAACTGTATTGACGTCATCAAACCAGACAGACATCAATTCTTTTCATCACAAGGTATGAAAAGCATCTCTATTATCTGTACTTTAGCTCTGGAGTTGGAGAAGATCCATGAGTTTAATCCTTTCCTCCTGACACTCTTAGGTGTTTTTAGTGAAGAATGCAGCACTAATCATTTAAATGAGATGTTAAATATAATTCTTTAAAACTCTCACTTGAACACTATTTGCGGCCTGTAAGAAAGCCAATGAAATAGCACAGGCTGAAACATCAGAAATATGCAAAGAGAAGCTCAGAACCACATTTTCTTTATTCTTGACAGTCACTCACCTTCCTCTAAGTTAAAAGAAGGTAAACCAGAACCAGTGCTCAAATCAAATACAACTGACTGAAAATAAATGCCACTAGCAACAAGTATTTATCTGGAGAACTTGCACTCCATGGCAGGAGTGCCAAGGAGGAGACAAGTAAAGGACACTGTCAGAGCTACCATATCCTTCCAAATCTCTGGAAGTAGAACATGTACACCAGTGTGTGAGAGGTCTGTCAGTTTGCTGGGTTTTGGACATACTGCAGTAACACAGTGCAGACACAAATCAGGCCAGAATTCCCATGTCACAGAGCACAGGTGGTGGCAAAGAAGGTCCGTCAGAGCCACAGGAAAAAAAGTCCCCACTGCACAGCACCATGCAGAAACTCAAATCAACACCCAAATGCACTTCAAAATTATGTTGTAATGTTATGAGCATGAGTATGATATGAGCAAACATGCCCATTCTTCTCCCAGTAGTACCCCACTACATTAATTCCTCTTGACCTAAGGTGATTTCACCAGCTTTACGATTTTTTTCTGGAGCTATTCCCAGTTGAGTATTTAACTATCCAAGAGACATTTTCTTCCATTGATAAATACAGCCTCTAACAAATATCATCTAACATTGAACAAAAGTAGATATATGTATGCAAATTATTGAAACTGTATGACAGTTACTGGATTTCAATCTGGTGAAAAGAAAATAAAAGAAAATAATAGGAAGTCACCCAACAACAATGCATCTCAAGCTACAATAGATTGTGTGGTTTTCCTCACATACGAATAAAAATAATCCCTTATAAACTAAGTAAGATTCAAATAAAGACACTTATTGTACTTGCTGCTTGCTTTAAAAGCACAGCAGAAACAGCTCAGTTACATAGAGAGGAGTTTTATAAATGAAATCTACAATTTAGGCCTAAGGATTTACAGCTCTTATGCCTCATGTATTGCTCCTAGTCAGAAAAGGGCTCGACTATCTGACCTGTGGCAAAATACGTTGGTAGTGACTGGAATGATAACACATCCACGTGTGCTGCAGACAGTGTTCCTGCTATGCACTGTTCAAAACAGGTTCTTAAAATCATCTTGCTCTAGTTCAGTCAGAAATTACCAGAAACTAATTTCCGAGACCCTGCTAGAAGTGCTAACACAATGTTTTTCTAAAACTGTATTTTTCTCCAACTTTTATTGATTAATCATGTGCCAGTTCATGAAAAAAGTTATTTCTTTGTTCACCCATTCCTAGAATACCTCAAGGTCAAATGCTCAGTATCAATAACTTACTTGCACTCCAGCAGACCTCCAGGCCAATTATTTCATTTTATCTGCCCACTTAGTATCTTCTAACACTGAAAAGCATCTTCAACAGAAGTTATTTTGCATTTCCACGTGATATTGGCAGGATGTCAAGGACACTTGTTTTAGAAATCATTTATAATGAAAAGCACTGTAGAATAACACAATTTGATGTAATTACACTTGCTGCCAGAGAGCAAAAAGCAAAAAAGCAGCAAACTAAATTTCTAGAGAGAGATAACAGAGCATATTTCTTAATATCTTCATGTTCAGAGGGTTACTGAAATATTCCTCAACATATGTAAAAATGTGGTCACAGTGCCATAAATTCAGAATGTGGGAAGTGTTGGTACTAATTACTGGTATGGAACCTTGACATTAGACACTGCAAATGCTGAGCATCAACTAGACCAGCTCTTTGACAGCAGAGAGATAATTACTAGGCTTCCACTACTAAGGAATTCCCAGGACTTATTAATGCTAGAACACAAAAAACCCTGATCGAAGAAGATTAGAAGCTTTTTTCCTTGTGATAAAATGACCCACCTCTAAGAAAAAGATTACACATGGTCAGGCCATGAAAGATCCATGTAAAAAATACTTTGTCATGAGTTTGCTATAGATGTTCTGATCATATCATCGTTTTCCACTTTCAGAGAAAGGTGAGGAAGTGATTGACTAAAGAGTTCACTGTAGGCTGCCAGAATTAGAAAAACAATTATATTGCCTATTTACTTTTCTCCGGCTTTGGCACTATCTAGCCAAATAGACAAGCCACCATATTTGTGACTGAATCCATGCAGTGAGAGGCAGATCATCAAAGAAATTACAGATCAGGTATCAATTTGTCCAAATTCTGGATCCCAAACACAACTTGGCATGGAAAGCCTATTTTCAAAACCACTTAGAAAATGAGAATCTTAGGTCTAGCTACATATATCTTTGGATCACTGGCAATGATCCATATTTTAAGACTAATTCTGAGACTCTCTGAACTGTTATGTTTAAAAATTCCAACAATATGTCTGCATATAGTGTTTATGAAACAAGACACAGAATTTTCATATCTGTCACACCTCAAAAAAATCAGGACTGAATAAAAAAGTGTATCTACAGAGTTTTCACCCTTCTTTTCCCTAGAATTCTGAGATGTAACTGTGGCATCTATATCTGACCTCTGCATGCTGGCTACATAACCTCTTCACTGGGAACAGTTTGTCACTGAAGGTGGTTAACCAGACAAGTGTGGTGAAATCGCCATCCTTGAAGATTTTCAAGACTTGGTGTAAGAAAACCACAGCCTATATCATCCAGTCTTGGCAACAGTCTTCCTTCAAGGGGGAGGAGGCTGGACTAGACGACCTCCAGATGTCCCTATAAACCAGGAATTCTCAGAAAATGGACAGTATGCTGGTGTTTCCTTCCCAATGACTGACAGAAACATCCCCCTTAAATAGATTGGATTTCAGAACAGCCTTGGCATGGAAGAAGCAGTCTGGGATATGCTAATGAATAGTGCTTTCTAGATTTTCTAGTTCTGTGCAATGTTTTCTCTGGTTGGTTGTGCCCATGGCTAAGCCCTGAGGTGATCATATTCTTATCCAACAGGTCTGTAGTTTTTCTATTAGCCAGAGCAAGTTTAACATTAACAAAGCTATTCCTTTATGGTATAATATACTCATTCAGAAAAACTCCTCCCAGAAAAACAAGACGCAAAAACTTCCCGTTCTTCATTTGGTGAGAGACATGAACCCTTGGCACTTGGGAGTTCATCAGCAGAGAGCTCTCCAAGCCAGCATCCATATGCACAGAGTTCCCTCTCTCCCGTGATTGCCTTCCTGGTTCCAGTTAGTTATTCTGGATCATCTTACCTACACATGGAAGACACTTCAGGATTTGAGGTTTTTTGGCAGTCCAAGGTGCAGCAGTGTCACACTCTTCCCCCAATACTCATCACAGTATTTTCTACTTAGATACTCTTCTTCAGAGTGTATCTCTCTAGAGGAGCTGCATGCTTCAGAGACTACCTGAAGAAAACCATGGAATGCAAAGTGGCATCTTCAGCACACAGCTCTCACTTCTGGAAGAAATTCCCCCCATAAAACTTTAGAGTACTGTTTTCTCCTCAAGAAATTTGATGAGAAAGTTTTAGGCTAAGCTAAGCTTTATGGGACAGTCCTACTTTTCCCCTGCTTTTTGACTTCCTGCCTTCATAGCATGTTTTTTCTCCAGAACAATCTCCAACACCTTACTTGCCTATTCAGTTTTCCTGGGAAGCACATACCTTTCTATCCTCATTTTTTTTCACTGTACACATCCATGGCCCCAGACATTCAAATTGAGCTCTCAGAAGAAAAGCACACTGTTCAGTAGCTAAATGTCATTCATTATTTACAGCTCTATCCCAGGTGTGGATGGGAAGAAACTAGAAGATAGCAACTGAGAGAAAGTATTGGCTACTCCTACTCTTTGGTACTCCTCCTGTAGATTACTCTTACTCTATTGGTCTTCAAAGGATACAGGTTATTTTCATAATACAGCACACATGTATGTCACTCAAAAGAAAAATAAAGTTAACAGACAAACATAGACACATTCTACAGTGACGTGAGACAGCCTAGAAAAACATAAGAAAGATTGTTAAGTATTAAATAATAAAATCTAATTCTGTGGCAGTGTGATTTCATTTAATGTGTGAGATAAAAATACTGACTAATTTTTCTTCAAGACCATCAAAATAACAAGTTTTCCACAGTGTAGCAATACAGATAAAAATCTTTTATTAAGCTAAAAAGAAATTACTTTTTACCTAAAACCTGACACTACTAAAAAACATGAAGTGTTTATACTATATTTAAAACACAATCACCCTCATTCAACACACTTTGTGGAACTGACAAAGAATGCCATTTTCGCAAAAAAAGTGGTGACAAGTATTTTTTCCACTGTCCTATCCTATTAATCTGAGTTTCCTATAATACTATACATTATAAATATAACAGAAACGTTATTAATATAGAAATAATTTCAAAGTTGTCTCAGTCTTTTCAGACCTTGTAGCGCTTCAATGTTTAACCATTTAATGATTTTACACAGATACAAAATTTGAGATCACAAAGTTGTTACTGACAAACTGAAAATCTATTAATTTTCCTTTCTATAAAATTTTTATAGTAGCAACAAAAATGATTTCACTACAGAATCATTAATGCAATAGAAATAATTCAGCAGGAATGTAAGGTGTATGCTACTACAATTATTGCCATTTTATGGCTTCAATACATATTTGTGTTGAAGGCTGAACGCAGTAAACACATGAGAGAATATCTTATTACCCAATAACACACAGTCAGCTACCTCATTGGCATTATAAAATGGTTATTTTAGGTTCTTGTTGTTGTAAGGAAATTTTACACATTTTGTTGTTCATTTTATTGGGCCATTTCTGACATGTAAGGTAGGGCACTGTAAGATAAGAGAAAAGAACACAGATATAAATGTGCACACACGCTATTTAGCATGTCCTATCTACTAGCCCCTGGAAAGTATATAGTCCATAGGTGAGAACTTTAAACAGTTTATGTACACAATTACTTGCTTTAAAAACTATTTCTGAAGTCATTAAAAAGGTCAATGTAGGAACAAGCAATTATGTATGTAAAATTTCAAGACTGAGTGTTTTCAGCTTTCTGGCTGTCACCTTATTTAACAGGTGTTTCATTTTTAAGAAAACAAACAAACAAACAAAAACCCCCAAAGCATTTGTATCAGCCACATTGTTCACAAACCAGCAGAGAACAGAAACACATGCTCTTCAGGATGTCTATTATTCCTCTATTAGAGGAAATCCCTCACCTGTTGCTCTAACTAGTTGGTTTTTTTTCAGTTTTTTTAATAGAGTAATAATCTGAAACAGACAACAAAACACACATATAAAAGATCTTGTCTGACACCTTCCCTTTTTTCCTTCTTGTCCAATGAGGTGGGCCACAAGAAGACCATGAAAGAATTAGGATTTTATATTCCTGTTGCTCTTGAATACTCCAACAGCAGTGTTTCCCTCACTGTTCAACATTGCAACCACTTGTTTCACAAGCGGTTCAGTCCACACCCCACTTCCCCACAGAAGAGCTTTTCTTATTAGTTACTCAGTGTCCAGGCAGGGAGAAGTTCTGCAATCTCATCACACTTCATCTGGTCAGGCACAGCCCTGAGCAAAGGTACAAGTATAACAACGGGACAAAGACTTCTGAAATGAGTAACAGGACCGACCTCTGAGAAGTTCCTACACTTCCTGAAGACACTGCTCTTACCTGTTCTCAGTCCTCTTTCATTATGCCTCGTAATCTCCTTCTTTAATTTACACCCAACTTTTGAAATGGTAATTCTCTAATCTCAGAAAATGCTAAATATAGTGGTCCAAGGGATGTACTTTAAAGCTTTAGGATGTTTTCTAAAGAAGCAGTTAAAATTTCCTCCTCTATATTTACTTCCAAGCAGGCATGGGCTGGAGTATAGACCAGAGGTTAGAAGCTTTGTGTGCTTATCATTACTGTGGTATCTTTATTTTGCCACTAACTGGAGGGGGTTTTTTGTTTATTGGTTTTTTGAGTATTTTTTTTAAATGGAATGAAATTGGATTTTGCTTTTGTTTTAGTAATACAATACATCTGCTACAAATCTGAGACTTTTTTGGAACTCACAGACATTTTTCCTCCTTATGAAAAGGTCTTTCTGTACCTTTTGAAACTTCATGTAGGGTTAAAACAAAATATTACTAGGAACGTATGCACATCCTTTCTACACACGTAGATGTATCTTATAAACCCCAAATTTTTGGCAATAAAGACGCCAAACATTTTTCAAATTTTCTATAGACCATGTGCTACATATTTAAGCATTTCAATTTTTACTGACTGAAGCTAAAGCAGTTTGCAAACAGAAGGATGAAAAAAATAGAAGTGTCGATGTAGGAAATAACTCTTATAAAGTTTAAAGCAGTAAGAACACAAATACTATAAAATCTGGACACTCTAAAATGACAGTAGCTGTAAGTGATTATAGTAATTTAACACTCACATCATATACTTGTATTGAATTTGCTACTTTGAAAAATAAGTTTCTCAAACTGTTTTAAAAACAGGTAAAGCAATACACAACATTGCCACTGTTATGACACACTAGGTACAAATATACACACATTACTCAGGTCAAATGAAAAGTCTAAGGGAACTTCTGTTTTCTGAAGTCATTAAAAGCCATTTTATTACTTTGTTCTTATCCCTTCTTCCCCTATTCCCCAATTTTTATCTAGGTACCTCAAGCGATTCATCGAATCTTAAATATATACTAATTATTCTACATGTTTTTTCCTTTGTCCAGACATTACTTGTTTTTCATTTTTGTGCTGTGAATCCTATGGCAGCTCTCAGCAGAAGTGGTGACACACTCAACTGAACCACAGACAGGGAATCAGAGTTCTGTTATGGTGAAACAGGTCTAAAAGCAAACTGCTTCAACTTACAGAGATTCTTTCCTCAGCAACCATTATTTTTAATGAGGCCAGTTTACTTTAGGAATCTTGGCAAAAATCAGTCATTTACTCTAGTCCTAGAGCAATGACTGTGAACTAGGCAAATACAAAGATTACATGCGATGTAAAATCTGCATGTGCATATCATTACACAAAAACCCATGACGTGCTGGTAAAGGGGCCTGTCAAGCTATAGTGTTTGTTAATGAAAATAGCAGTTTCATTCCACACCAGTCTACTGTATCAGATTTGATAGAACAAGTGTTAACTAAACGTCATGCTTAAAAGCTTTGATGAGAAAATCTAACACGTTAAACTAAGAAACAGTTCAAGGACAGCAGGAGGCAATTCCAGAACACAGGCACAATCTATAAAGGCAAACTACCACAGCTTTTTGATGTTAAGTAAGTAGCAATATCAGTATACAACAAAGCTTAGAGGCAGACTGTTGTATCAAGTTTAAAAGTTTAATATCCAGGGTTAAAAGCCTCAATTACCTATTCCACTACATTTCTTAGTGAAGAAATCAGAGTTAAATTATGATTTACTGAAAGCATTACCTAAATTACCACATGGGGTATTGCTTGTTCCCTCAGTATCTGAATTTTTAGCATCACAGTTATGCTGCGTCGCAGATACTCAGACTACAGCAAAACATGTATGTTCAGATTTCGACGAGGTGGGAGGTCAGAGACACTTACTTTGAAAACATATACATTCCTTAAAATGGGTTATGCCCATTTAATGGCCTAAGACAACGGGCACCAGCCCAAGAGGAGTGGCACTTAGCAAAACTGTGGATAAATTACTGCATTAGCACTTTACATTTATATCTTTCAGGAGAAAGCATAGAAGTACATATTCCAAAAATACAAAACTGAGGGGAAAATTCCCCTTAATCAAACGAGAAATTTATTAAGGTTTTGACAACGTTGTATTAAATTTGCCAAACAGCCTACATGATACATGTTAATAGCTATTTAATAAGTTATTTAATTGATGAAATATGACTTACAAGTCATTTTTAATGGGTATGGGCTTTCTTTTGTCCATTTTTAAGAGAATGGAGGGCATGACTAAATGGGTAATTCAAAACTGACGATGGGAAATGGAAGAAGTCTATCTTTTTAAGGCAAAAGAGAAAAAAACACCCCAACTTCATAACCGTACTTTTTCATCTCTATCTAGAACACAAAATATCTTTGCACTGGATACAGAAAACCACACAGATTATTCTATGTGTTCTTCTATGCCTGTCCACTGCACAGCTTTTCAGAAATTATTGGGACCGTCACTGTGGATGAATTTAAGGTAATTCATTAAATAGGAACATAAATCTATTGCTATGACATTACCAAAGCAAAAAATGTTTTGCTGATACCCTGACATGACATCTTCAACACTTTCACCATTGCAAAAAAATTTCTAGAATTAGATCAATCTGGCTCTTAGGAATATTAAACATCATTATAAGATATTCTAAATTAAGCCCAAATAGTTATCGCATATTAATGGGATGAAGGGAGGAAATGCCTTCCATACAAATACTTATAAATGATCAATTGCTAATTTTGAGCAGGCTGGGCTGCAATGCCACCTGGTGGCTTAGAAAAAATAACAGGATGTAGTTTGAACAGTGCTTTACAGCTTGGAAAATATGCAATATTCTATAAAAATGCCAAACATGGCAATGATGTTTAAGTTAATCATTTGCATTTCTTAGCTAACAAGTCTTTTTTTCATTCTGTTGCTCCCAGTGCACAGTATTTTAAGTTTTAAAGTTCGCATGTTGAGATCCAACCTCAACCGGAATTTTACAATTGATTTCAGTTGTGAGTTGAACTTGCTGATGAGTATATTACGCCGTAAAAGGTTGCACACATACACACAGGGTCTAATTCACACAATAAATGCCTAAAGTTGAATTTTTCCCTACTTGGGGAAAAATCAAATACAGCAGAAGTCTAAAAGAAGGGTTACTGAAATGCTTTGTAAAATTACACTGTATAATTAATTCCATAGTAAGAACGTTTTTATGGTGTGTGTTGGTGACCTTTATTACCATCAAGTTCACAATGCTGGTGGGCTGCCTTTTAATCCCTCCGCAGACAAAGGCCCTAAATAAACACAGATCCCTTCCTGGGAAAAAGTCCTCTCTGGTTAAATGGTAAGGAAATGAGTAAATCATTAGTAATCTTTAAAGCCAAAGCTATAAACTCAAGTTACCTTAAGTTAAAATGAAAGTGTCCTGCAAGAGTTTCAAAGTTCTGTCACAGATAGAAATCTCCAGCTCTTGACTCCAGACTAGGCGCCAGCTGATAAACAAACAATTTAAGTCAAGAGCTGGAGAATTCCCAGCTTTTTCATTTAATGGCTTTGGCCAAGAGTATTTATTGCCTCCAGTTTTATTCTCACTTAGCTCTAAGAGGAAATTTAAACTCATCATTATCTTAAAGCCCCATATGGGCCACAGTCAGCTCACCTGATAGAGCTCCTTTTACTCTGCCTAAGTTCTACTCCCCACTAGAAGTGATGTAATAGTGTAAACTAATTAAATGTAGTTTTAGGCTGACTTTTTAATAGGCTAAATAAATTTTGTTCAATATGGTTTATATTCCCACTTGGGGCAGTAACGATTCCAGAAAGTTTAACTTTACAGTTTCCAGTCTAAACTACTAGTAGTTTACTCCATAAAGGACAATTGAAACAAACAAACAAACAAACAGTCTTCAGAACAAGGGCAGCCAACTGTTAAAAAAAATGTGTTGAAAATTCTTTGCTATAAATTGATCCACGGGCACCAGAACATACACAGAATTGTGAAAAAGCAGACTATGTGACAGTTCCGATATTTTAAACAAAACATTTCAGGAATGCAAGGACATACGTGTAATTCAAATTTGATGTTTAGTACTTGTTCTGTTTTTGGAATGAAAATAAACAAAGCTATGGAGCTGGAAATTAAATATTAACCAAGCATCCGTGGATAAGTCAATGTGGTGAGCAAGTCCAGCATGGAAATACTCCATTCTAACTCAACAGGAAGGCATCATCCTGTGCCTCAGATGCCAGCTTCCTCATTCTTTTCTAAGCATGTGTACTAGAGGAGGTTAGACTACTTTAATACATATTCTAATGGTTATTTCTCCTCAGAGATTTTTAAATCCATCATGATTTAGATTTAGCAGTTTCCACTTTGTGCCAGGCAACTCCTTCGAAAAAAGCATATTTGCCCTGTACATTAGAAACTTTTTTCTTAAATAAATTCTACATATGTCAGAGATAGAAAGAACTGTTCTTAGCACGGAGTCTGATTACCATTCCTAAAGAGTTAATAAAACTCAAACTTGAAACCAGGATGTTGTATTCCCCTCCCACCTGGCCCCCTCCCCACAAAATACTTTCCTAACCTGACTTGGCTGAAAAAGCCAATTAATTGTTCCAGTGTCTGCCAAGACTTCTTATTTCTCTAAAAATGTGGATAGTGTTTGAGACAGCTGGCTATTCCAAACCCAGGTAACACCCCTAAATGTGGAAAGAATGAGGGAACACGAAATATGATTAGTATTTTAAATGGATTTCTAACGAAACAGACAGAGATATCTTAAACCCACTGTATTTCCAGTGTATATTATTTAAAAAGAGGAACACCATGTCTTAGATGTCTCTGCTACTGCACTGAGTATATGGAAGCAGATGAGTGCAAAGTCCATTAAAACATGTGGAACTAGTTCTGTCTTTGTTAAGAAATGATAGTACAGACGCTGTGATGTCATGCAAGACACAGACATATCAAGCAGCCACCAAGTGACAGACAAGAACCCTTCTGAGCCTAAGCCATTACCATCCCTACAGAAATTAGTCATTTTCCTTCAATTTAAGGTCATGGCAAAGCAGAAAAAAGAAAACTTTTTCACAAACCTTATGGCAAGTATCGGGCTTAGTATTAAATGGAAAAATGTAATTAGATCCTGGGAAAAATTTCAGAAGTTTTCACAAATATATGAAAATTAAAACACAAAAAAGAAAACCAAAAGCTGGATTTTAGGAAGCATGTTTACAACTTTCTGGCCATTTTTTAGCTTGTTTACTTCTCTCTGTTTTTTAAGGAAAAGAAGAAAAATGTGAAAGCCCATGTGAAACACCACAAATAGGACCTTAATGGCTGAACTGTGCCTTTTACAGCTTATTTTTTCCCCTTCCAAAGCTTAATTTCCATGCAGTTTACTTAAATCCATAAAACATATGGAACTCTATCATCACTGTAAGTACATATTCATCGTGACAATTAAATTTCTTGACTTCCCTAAGAAGTATCTGACTGGGGAGGCAACATAACGATGGTCTGCACAAATTAGCTCCAGATTTCTAAGGTATTCAAGTGGTATTGCCCTCCAAAAACACAACAGCTTGGGAAAGTTCAGATCCAATTGAAGCAACAGAGGTGACCAAGCACAGGCAGTTACCTTCTTAGTAAGAGCTGTCAGTAGAGGGGCATATTCCAGCAGCTCTTGACAAAGTTGTGAAGTTTTAATGGTTTAAATAACCTACACCAGCATTAGGAACAGTTAAAACTCTTTGCTAAAGCCTTGCATCAATAAAAGAAACACTCCTTTGAAGCGGCAATCCATGCCATGTACTTACAGAAAAGTACCTTTCAGATAGTAAACCACCAATTCTCTTTTCCCATCAAAATACTGTACATTTTGTCACTGGAAATCCAAAGCAACACCTTGAATACAGAAAATGCATCTTATTTCATCACCAATGTGGTCGCTGATAGATAATAAAGTGATAGAGATTCAAGAATGCCCACTCACAGCTGTGGCCTCATGAAGAACAGCAACATTCCTACCAGAGTGATGAAGGGAGAAGAAAAATGGACATTTCTGCTTCAATTAGAAGGTTAGGAAGTGAGGGACACAATTTAAAGCGAGTCAGCCATTGCTGTGCTGAAGAGAGAGAAATAGAGCAGTAATGAAATGTAACAACTTTCAAAGCCTCGATACTTAGTTCTGTTTCAAGGTCATGTTTGCAGATGTGCTTTGAAAATAACCACAAAATATTTTAACTCCATACGATCCCATTTCCAAGACACCAGTATAAGTCATTGTACTAAGTTATATTTCAATGGGGTTTAAATTATATATATACAAGTTTAGCTGCTGGAAATAGCAAACAATAAAAACCTTGAACTTAGGTGACACCAAACAAAAAAATCCTGTATGTTTAGCTGGGGATGAAGGATATTGCCAAATAAATGAAAGAATTGGTTTATAGGTGCATGAAAAATCCAGTCAAGTCATGCCCAGGATGTCAGATTTACACACTGCTTTGCACCTTAGAGTTTGAAAGACAACAGCTCAGTAGTGTAAGACAGAGAGATTACACCACAGACACTTAACAGACACCAAGGATACACCTTTTCAACTTGTACTAAGTTCCCATTCAATTGGACAGACTTAAGCAGATGTCTGTTATGTGCTGAACTGGAGCTTTATAGATGTGTCCTATTAAGGTATTTCTGATGATTTTCTTTGTCTTAACTGCATATAGCTTATCGTTCTTGATCCTCAGCAATAAAGGGATACCAGGGAAAATGTTACTGAAATATGTTTTGATAGTAATCAACTAATCACATATCTTGTAACATTTGCTGTTTCCAGGTTCCAAAGCTGAAAATGGCAGGTTATAATAGATGCTAAACTTCTAGTCTTCAGTGCTTTTAAATGTTAATACCAACAAACTAAAAATAGACCAATAAAATCTAAAATGTGTTGTCCCTAAAACATTTTAAATTTGGAATGTCTGACCTATGAATTCTGGAGATTAGACAGAGGAAAGCAAGATGGAGAAGACTTTCAAATACTTCAATGGGATCTAATGCTTTAGGGTGCAAAAAGCTGTTTGTATCTGCTGTCATAATTAATTATACTCATGCTTCCCTTTTACTAATAATATAGAAGACAAAATACAACAAAACATTCTCATTACTTGTCTGTCCAGTCAGCAATCTGCATGAATTACCTGAAATAAAAAGATCTCAAAAGGATGAGTACACAAGAAGCTGCCGAATCACATGTTCTCTCCCTATTTTGTTTTCCATCTACTAGCTTTTTCTTGTAATTCAATAGCAAAGGAAAAAAACCAACAAACACTATTGTACTTTACTGCTTCTTGTGTAATGTGGTGAAAGAACTGACTCAGAAACTTGTTTTCTATTTTCAGCTGTATTATTTGGTCTAATAAAAGCTTCTACCTCTCTTGTAGACCATTTCCCTTCTTTGTACTCTTAAGTCACTATGCAAAAGAACAGTGGTACTTCGTTACTATGATTAGTACTGAAAGATTATAGATACCTATTAGTCGTGTGGTAAGAATTTTAATTAGCATAATAATAGAGTACTATGGCAAGAATTTCTGACTAAAAAAGTGTTGAAATCCTCTGCGGTTCAGTGTTCAGGAGCAAGGGAAAACGGCAACTCACACCACTTTTAGACTCTGAGAATTACTGCTCCCAAGTAATAATTTACACAGATCCCACAAGAAATGGCAGAGCCATAGGAAATGCCACTCTTAACCACACAGGGTTACATTTGACTGACAACTGCACTCAGCCCGTCTTTTTCCAATTAAGCTCCATCTGCTTCCTTCAGTTGGACTGGCTGGCCTAAGGCCTCTCAACAGGACACCCATTGTATGTTACTTCACCCACTTCCCCAAAAAAGCTTTCTCTGCCAGAAGCCTGGGGATGCTTCCTCAAAGCATGTCATTGGGCAGGGGCAGGCAAGATGGGTGGGTGTACGAGTGGGAGTGGATGCACTGCATGTGAGCATTGGCAGAAACCTGAAAAAGCACGGGCTTAGTAACTCCAACACATCCAAGGAAGGTTTAAGTCTCTACAAAATAAAATAAAAGGCACCATTTTTCTTTCATTATATAGTCTGACCAAAAAGCTTCTGAAACCAAAATTAAATAGTGTGTTCCCTTCTACTCCCCAACATACACACTCTAAAATAAATAATGGCCAAACTGATTTAAATGAAATTCTGTAGAAGAATTTGTGCTTGGATGAAAATGGTACATTCGAGCCTGAAGCAAAAGTAAAACCGCCAAGTTATAAACCTCTCAAAGGAAGGTTTATAATGGAAATGCCAACAGACCCTCAACTATAGTAGAGCTGTTAGGTGCCAACATATAAATAATTCTAGTTTTTGCGGTCACTTACGATAAATTAGATACAGTGCAAGCAGACACAGTAGGGTTCTGATTCAGTAAACAGTAACAGCCAAGAGTGCATGTTTGGATTTTTAGACAAGTATAGCATAGATTTGAGGCTGGCTCTGAAATGGAGTCTATAAGGACATTTGGACTTTTTAAGTAGTAAGCAAGCCATATTCTGAATTCTTGAGGGCTTGTAAAATAAAAACCTCCTTAACAAGCTTTGCTGCCTACTGTTTCAATCTCCTAAGATTCCTTTAGCCCAGTAACCAAAAAAATGCTCCATTCAAGATTGGTGTAATTGTCTACTAAAGAAAACAACATACTAAGTGCACATAGTCACATTTAGTGTTAAGAATTGCTAAGCATATTAATACAGGGGGGGAAAAAGTACCAGTGACCAAACAGTAACAGATTAATCACCTTCTTTAGTAGGTGTGCCAGTTGTTGCACTACTAATAGAAATGTTTTTCTGTAGTCCAGCTTGTTCTGGAAGTGGTATGATGCATTTAGGTGATCAAGTACGTTCATTTTGGTCCTAGGAGGAATTTATTGCATTGTTTCACAGCAGTTAAGTCCCATGCCTTCACATGATTTGTTGAGACAGTGAGGGATGCTATCAGGGCTCTCTGCAAGAACTTCCATCTTGAACAGGGTGGGAGCCCTCTGAGGCAGCAAAGATTCAGGCTGAGGCTGTGAAGAGGATGCTCTATCTCAGGAAACTCTCCTGCTTGCCAAATTCACATCAGTTTCTCATTTAGGGCTTCCGCTACAAAACCCTACCACTGCCCCAGCATGATCCCAAACTCCTCAGTAATATAAATCCCAATGTGAGCATCTGCAGAAAGTGGAAAGTTTACTCTAACTATATAGGGCTGTACCACAGCAACGTTTCACATGCTGATAACCTACTGAAAATTCCTCTCTCCAGCTGTCCTTCAACTTTTAAAAGAGGAAGGAAATCGCTGTTCTTCCTGCACATGTGACATAAAATGCCTTATTCAAGACGAAAAGCACCTAGCTGCTACCAAATATTGCTTTCAGACTACTAGCAATTGTGGCAATTCTGGAAGTAGTTTAATCAAAAAAATGTTGGACCTCAGAAATCAACCAAGCTGGAACAGCTAACCATGTATACTCAGACGTCTGTACAGATTGCCTCCATGTTAGTTTCATAATGAAATCCCCAATTTTAAGCAAACCCAAGAAATCTAACAGAAATGAAACACAAGTAGTATGTTACACAGCCAAAGCTAAAAGTCAACATGATCTTCCCTGTAGTCCCTGTGGCAAAGGGAGTACAGTACTAAGAGCCACAAACCACACATTCCCACCATACACTCTCAGAAAGCAATCGAAACGCAGACTGAAAACAAAATGACAGCCAAAATGGACATTTCTGACTGCATATGGTTAAACGATATGGTTACTGAGTAACTAGCATCTTACACAGTTTGCAGCAACTCATTAATAAAGAAAATGGGTAATAATTACATGTCAGATTAGCATTCCTGTCAACTTGCTAAGCTTCACACTAAAAAAAACCCAAACGAACCCCGTTAGTTTACCAGCAGACAAACAGGATACTATCAAATCATTATGTGGATTTAAAATACATAAAGAGTTTAATAAAGCGTTCCACAGTGTTTCACACTGTTGCCCCCATTTTACCACAACTAATTTAACATTCTTCCACAACACAGTAATTAAAACACAACTTCTTACAGAACCAGGAATAAAAACTAAGGTATAGCATCAGGGTAACATTTCCATGCATTACTCTGTTCCCATCAAGCCATCTCTTAATTTTTTCTTACAAACAGATACAAATAAATGCTGTATAAGGTTTAAGAAATTCCACACAATGTGTCCCAGTAAAACTAAGGAATTCAAATAAGAATCAGATTTTAAGGGTTAAAATTATAGGTCAAATACAGTGCAGTAAATAATATTTTTTTCCCACTTCAGGTCCTATGTTGTGCTTGGCATGAAGAGAACTGTAGTTAAAAACTGTTTCTTCAGCTCTGGAGCTGCAGGACTCTCCTGTGTCGTCCGCCTTTCAGTAGACTGAAGTGGTGAGCCAACAGGACTAAATACTGCTGGACAAACTGAAAAGTGAACATCTGAATAGCTTGTATACTGACAGCTGGATTCTAAATGCTTATTAATGGTATGAGGCAATACTCTTACTATTTTATTTCATTATAAAAAACATGTTTTTTTAAAATGTGGTTGAAGGAAGAAGAATTAGGCAATCTTGGTATTTCTGTGTGCTCCCTGTGGATTAATCAGGAGCTGTTCTGCTAAGGACAAAAGCTCAAGCTACTGAATTGTCTCACAATGGGCAGTACTACACTAAACACTGCAAATAAGGAATAATTTTCAGGTATTTGTTTGAAGTGTAGATGGACTACTTCGGCTAGAACATTCTCCCTCCCCCTTTTCATTTGCACAACTTAAGATGCTTTTCAAAACACAAAAATGTCCTCCTCTACAAGACAACATTCTCCAATGATCCAGTGACTTAGAATGGCTCCGGATCATAGGATAATATTGTCATAAATAAATCAAAAACTTGGCCAACTCATCACTATGACTTTAAAAATGAAACACAAGGAATTCAGAATACTAGCATCACCAGATGGGGGTCAATGGAAGATCAGCCTTCATTCCTACTCATCCTGGATTCAGCTATCTAGCGGATCAACAAGTGATTTACTTTCAAAGGCCTGCACTACAAGACAAGGTGAGCGGTCCCTGCCTGCAAAATTTACTCCATGTGGGTTTGTTTCTTTTCTTTTTTGCTCCTTTAGTTCAAGTGTTTAAAAGGCCTGCAAAAGAGTGTCCCTCAACACAGAGCAGTTTGCACAAATGTGTCCTAAGACTTAACATGTGTCCTAAGGTTCAGACACTTAGGATGTTAATGTTTCCTTTCACATATCTACTGTAAGATTTGCAGATCTCCCTTGATGAATAAGAGACAAAATAAAACACGTAATTCTATGTTGGGCCATGTCTTCAGTGGCCCAGTCCATTTAAATAAGTGTTGTGATTTAAGCCCAGCTGGCAAAGAAGTACCATGCAGCCACTTGCTCATTCACCCCTCACCCCTCCCCAGTGGGGTGGAGAGGAGAAACATACAAAAAGGTAAAATCCATGCATTGACATAAGAACAGTTTAATAACTGAAATAAAATATAATAATTATAACCATAATAGAAATAATAATAATAGTAATAAACAATAATAATAAAATGGTGATGAAAAGGGAGGCAACAAAAAGAGCAAAATAAAACCCAAGAATGACAAGTAATGACAAGTAATGAACAATACAGTTGCTCCCCTGACTAGTGTCCAGCCCACTCCTGAGCAGCAATGAGCCCCTCCCAGGCAATTCCCCCAGTTTATATACTGAGCATGACGTTCTGTGCAATGGAATATAACCCTTTGGCCAGTTCAGGTCAGCCGTCCCAGCAGTGCTCCTTCCTGGCTTGTGGTGCACCTCCTTATTAACAGAGCATGGGAAACTGAAAGTCCTTGACTTGAAGTAAGCACTACTTAGCAACAACTAAACATCAATGTGTTATCAACTTCATTCTCATTCTGAAACAAACAAACAAAAAAACCCTCGCCACTATACCAGCTACTAGGAACAAAATTAACTCAATCCCAGCTGAAACCACTTAATCAGGCTTCTCTGGACTTTTACTTTTTTTCCCAAAAAACAAGAATTCCACACACAGACTGAAAAAATCTGTTTAAGGCAACACTGAATTACAACTGCTTGTTATTAATATTCAGAGAAAACTGCATTTTCTCCAGCGGCACCTCAAATGCTCATAGCTGGTGGGGCTGTCCCCATGCTGATGGCCAGCAGGCACAGGGCACTCCCCATCTACTCTGTGCGGTGCCTTCCAGTTCGGACTTCCTGCTCTGGTGTGCCCGGTGCTGGGCTCACTACTGACATCTGCACCATCCACGTTTAGCATAGTACAGAATTAGGACTCATATGGAGTCAGGGGATTATTAAGGTCTGGTGCTCATCATCCCCACAGTCCCAAAAGCACAGGAATCATGCTAGGTTTGACTACATGAAAATACACACTTTGAACAAGGCACTCCATTGAAAGAACAAGAGAGAAAAAGAAGCCCATGAATGTTTCAAACCAAAACAAACTTTGTAGAAAGCTTTGAAGTCATCACTTCATTCCAGAAACATTCCCAAACACCACCTGCAACCCCTTAACTTTAAACATTCTCTAGGAGAAGCAATCAAAAATTAAATCAAAAATCAAAAAATGAAATGAAATTAACTTTTATTCCTTAGGACTTATGACAGGCTGGCATTTATAGATCTTTCTTACTCTGGGTATCGCAGAACATTTGACAGGAAGAGGCAGATACTAGCATTAAAGTAACCACAAACAAACAGAGCAGTTATTAGGAATGTGGTAACAGCTCACATGCAGCCGTGAATATTAGAACCATTTTTATTTGGAGAAGGAATGTTGGCTCTAACTCGGCAGTTATTCCTTACTCTTTTTCAAAGAGTGCCACAGGGATTTCTAACTTCCATCTGGACAGTTTTCCTTTAACTGTTTTTGAACACCATGTGTGAGAACACAACAGGATTACAGACATTGGAGATGGAAAAGACCGATTAGATCATGCAGCCATCCTCCTGCCAGTCGTAGATTTTTCCCTGCAGAATAGTTCCTAGCACTTTGCCCAGTACAGTTTAAGGCATGTTGAGATACTTGGCTTCAACCATCTCCTTTGGAAATAATTCCACAGTGTATGAAGAATGTTGTTAGGACATTTTTCCTGGTAGACACGGCACGCATTTTTCTTTCCTTAATGATTTCCAGCCTATTATTCCTGGTTATATCCCATTGAGCCAGCCTGAATAACTCATCTTTACACCTTCGAATAAGTGGAGACAGATATGTTTCTCTGCACATTGGTCACTATTTGGCCAGACTACACATAATTTTATTGCCAAAATACACAATGTGCTTTAATAAAATAATTTATTCCACCCTTTTAGTCATTGTAGATGAGTTGTCTCCACCCCAGTGAACATTTTTAGATGATACTCCCAATAAATCCGTTTATTCCTCCTTACCTTCTGCTACCTTTTATTTTATAGAGAATGCAAAAGGCATAAAAGACTTACAGAAGAAAAATTGCCTTGCAAAGTCAGCACATAAGTAAATACAGTACCTAGCTCCTCTGAAACAGCAGCTGCTGCCAACATAGTGATATTTGCACAGAGTTTATACTTCCTCCACTCCCTGTGTCAAAATACACATTTAACCAATGTGTAAGACTTTCAAGATCTTCAGTTCTTTCTTCTCTCCAACAAGAGATCTATTAAACTAGCTTTATTCTGACAAACAAGTGTTGTTATATAATTTAAACCATAAGTTATTAGAAATCAGAAACTTTTTAAGCATCTCAGATTTCAAAATACTTCTTCATCCTCATTTCAGCTTCCTTAAATCAGTTCAGCCAATTCTTCCCTTTTTTGTCATCAGTTACTTCCTGCATTATCTTCCCTCATCTAAATTTCAGAATAACTCAGTAATATTAAGTAATATTAATATCACTACCTTTAATAGTAAGGTTGTACATTTTAATTTCTACCACCATCCCTAGACTCAGCAAAAAATTAGTATGATAAAACGCATTCAACAAAAAATGCAAACAGAGAAATTAAGAATGATGTCAGGAAAGAAAAAAATTACACAAGGCATGTAGTGACTGAGGAAGAGAAAAGCAAGTGAGGTAAAAGTGTTATGCTCAGTACTAGGAACACAGAGAACATCGTGGACATTCTGAGCACAAACATTTAGGCTTTAAAAATACAGCACAAAAACATAAATCCAGAAACAATAATGGGGCAAATACTGCTATGCCTTTAGATGCTTTTCCTTACCAACAAGAACACCTGCTATTGAGGGGGATAGGTCAGAATTATTAGCTCTAAATTCATGAACCTGCTCCATCTTTATAGTGTTTCAAGGATCCTAACAGATCCAACCACTGCATCACCAGACCAGAAAGCCAAAACCATACCAAACTTCTATACCACAGAATTCAGGACATTCCTTATTTTATTCCTTGTGTTTATTAAACTAGAGACACTGAATTAACCCATCAACTCTTCCACTCCCATAAAGTCATAAGATTGCATTTCTCTCAAGGTGCATAAAGCTAAGGAAACAAAGCAGACACAACTTAATGAAGCCAGTTCAGGTAGCTCTACAAAGGCTCCCCAACAAAGACGAGTCTATTAAATTGGTTTAATTCTGGCAAAGATATTGATGATGCATCTTTATTATAACAGGATTTACAAGCTAAGATGTGCAATATTTGAAATACTCATTCCTAATTCCTATTATTTAATCTAGTCTGAAATTGTCTTTCAAATCATCTTTGCAAGCATCGCCGTGCATAAAGTTTTAACTCCTCTGCTTCCCGTGGAAAAGGCACAGCACTAAGTGTCTTCAACACTCAAGTAAGAGAAATATATAATTCACTTCTCCTATTTTAGGAAGGTGCCCTTTCTAAGCAAAAGGAAAAAAAAAGAAAAAAAAAAAGCTGGTATCTTGAAATAAAATNTAATAAAATAAAATAAAATAAAATAAAATAATAAAATATCTCCAGAGTGTTTCAGAGTGTTTCTAGTATTTTTTTTCCTTTGCTCCATATTAAGTAGAGATCTGGCCATGCAGAGAACAAGTCTGCAATGCACCCTTCAAGGACTCACATTATACTTTACGTTATCAGTGGCCTGAAGTCTTAACTTGCCAATGTTACTACTACTGTTTCCATCACTTAATGATTAGCTGAAGTTTATGGAAGCAATACTACAAGATGAAACAGTTTGAAATGACAGCTGGCACAGAAACTACAACCTCTTCTAGCCACCTCCAACGCACAGTTTCTAAAAACTAAATCTTTTATTCCACTCTTTATTACCATTTCAGCATGACTACAGTTCTCTATATGACAGCTGTTATTAACAATTAGCAGTCTGACTTTTTAACTGACTAGTCTTTTGTCTACAGGATACAGTGAGGAGGAAGATCTAAAGTTTCATTATCAAATCTTAAAGAACCAGTCTTACAAAAGAATTGAAAACTTTTTTTCATAGCTCCAAAACCAGAAAAACAAATCAATCTGTCACATCTTTTTGTGAAGTTCCAGTAGAATGCAGTGCAATGTATTTTGAGCAGATACAGAGCTGATATAATTTTAATAGTCAGTGGAAGGGAAAAAAGTTGAGAAGGTTGTATCTGAACATTAACGATGCTTACAATATAGAATTACACTAAAAATTAAAAAAAATAGCCAAGGTACTTTAGGAAATTAATACCTTGTATACCGAGTTAAAGAGAGAAAACTATTACAGCAGTGTCAGTGAAGCCACTAGTGAAGTTAGCTCTGGATTACGAGGTCAGATTCTGTATCATACGTCTACTGATATCAGTGGGAGGACAAATTTGACACAATTCATGAAGGCTAAATTTAGATCCTGTACTTAGCCAGTAGTATCTTGTGCCAACAGATGTCAGTTTTAAATATGCTTCCGTGATAATGTGTGCTTTAAAATACTTTTATACATGCAAAGATGAAGAACCCAATCTTTGCAAAGAGATAATTATCCTATCTAGATTTTAAAAACCCAAAAAATTTAAGTAAACATGGATTTTGAAGATGTTTTCCCCATTTGCCCACGCTCACAAAGGGGTCACAAACCAGGGCAGCACTGGGAATCATGACACAACTTTCTCATGTGGACCTGCAAGAGATCCTAATCCCAGTCTAAAGCGATTGCTATCTCTAGACAGCATTAGCAGCATAATCTGCATGCAACTATAGGGATGAGAAGTATTTTCTGAAGTCACTTAATACAAATTAATACTATAGTGACTTGGTTCATCAACTTCTACTTAATGGGTCCTGACTGTAAGCTACAAGTAAATGCTGTAGACCAATCATATGAAGAAGACAGCACTATTAAGCTGGCATGCAGGCCCATCCAGAAAAGATCAAGAGAAAGAATCTTTTGGGGGCAAGGCTGCAAAGAAGCCACTAAAATCTGACCCTAATTCTATGGCCTAAGATTCGTTATTTGCAATGTCAGGACAGGATTAAAATCACCACTCTCTCTCTCTAGGGTTTACAGACCAAGCAATTTTCAAAATATTATTCAGTTTGTGAACTTGTTCACAGTGCAGATGAATGTTAACATTGGTAAACACCCAAATACCTAAATACACAAGCGGAGTTGCCTGCAAATAACAGCTAGTAAACAGACAGCTCTAAAGAGGACAGTTCAGGCATGCTGCTTTCTCTTCCTCCTCCCCATGTCCCACACTCTCCTTGAAACTCCTGCCAACTCTATTGCATTGCACAGCAACAGCACACTGCCTGCCAATTTCTAGAGAGCCAAGCATACTTCTCCATTTAGTGTTTTGTCTGAAGGCCAACAATGCAGTCAGGACATATAAAAATACCCCAAAGACTTGATGTGTTAGGTACTGAAAGATGGAAATAACAAAGCATAATACTACAGGTTTTTTACCAAGAGGCAACTTCTCCACATTTCTAGCAAGTGCCCACTTTAAACATGGTTTGTACCTAGCACTCCTTGGGTTCCATGAATATATTAAGGACTAGAAAGTTAAGTCTATTCTTTCCCCCTTATTCAGGGTATTCCTCAATCTGTAACTGACACTAGTCACCATGTTATTTGTATTCAGATAAACCCCTAATACCAAAAAAGCCATCTGTATTCATACTATCAACTATATGTTATCATATTAACTCTGTCTTTGCCTTACCATTTTCTCAAGGAACAAACCCCCCTAAACAACTAAAGTTCTTCCAGAATCAAACTTTTCTTCTTTGTAGTTATAATCAGCCTTACATCAAAAACTTACAGGTAAAAATAAATTACAGACATTTCTAAAAGGTAAATAATTCCCTCAGGAAAATAACATACTTGGCAGAAAGAGATTGAAGAAAGCAATGGAGAAGTAGGTCAGAATTGCCCAAGTGATAAGTAGAAAGCCATGCTGTTTTTATAAAAAGGATCAGAGAGATACACAATCCGCCCACAATACAATTTTTCTGTGGTTTTTCTTCCCAGGCTGATTAGCTATCTAGCTTTATAAAATAGAACTCAACATTTTGGCTGGGAAGCAAGAATCTTATCTTCTCCATTATATTCTTCAGTATCACCTCTCTGGATCTGCCTACTTTCTGTTCACAAAAGAATTTGGATGAAATTTTTGGCTTCTAGTGTGTAGCCAAATTCTGCCTTAGTTTGCAGTTGAAAATTAAAAAGATTGTTAGTTTAGTTAGTTGAAAAGATTGTTTTGCTCATCACTGACACTCATCAGGAAAATAAAGAATTCTCAAGATGCCAGTTACATTAATTTTTAGACTGGATTGTAAAAACCTCAAGATTTTCCCACATAAAATGAGGTTTTCTCACCTCCTAATTCTAGGTGTTTTGGAGAAGAATTCAACAATAAAGACTATCAGTTATGGTTTTGTTTTCAAAACATTTATGTTTCTGCTCTCCTCTGTCTAAAAAATGAGAAGTTTTCCCTCCTCTATATTATTTCTTACAAGAGGCTAAATACTCACAAATCAATAGTTAGCAACTTTTAAGAATAGACGATTATGACCCACATTCTTCAACTGTTCTAAAACCAGACGAATCTGTTTTCTTTTGATAAAGAAATTTTATATTCCTCACTTCACTATCTCCTTTTTAATTAATGAAAAAGCAACAGAACTGCTTAATGACAACCTGTTTTTTCCCTAAGAGGAAGAACCAGATGAAGGCAAAAGGAATGTAAATAACTGCATAAAATGGCAACTTTATGAAAGAAGCTAAATTAAAAGGACCACTGTACTATACCCCAAGAAAGCTGTTTTTCCAAGTGTAACACAAAATTATACTCCTAAATCCTAAAAATACTCCTGTAATAACATACATATCTGTAATGCAATTCAACAACAACAAAAGAATAGAATACTGTACATACAGCAAAGAAAAACAACTTAGAGCAACAAAGGTACACATTGGTGACTGAAACTGCACACACAGAGACAACTTGTCCAATATGAGGTAAACTGCTAATGAAGACTTACCTCCAGAAACTGGGGCATCCATGAAAACTGCTCCCATGTTTTCAGCAGCTTTGGCTAATTCTTTTGAAACTGCTGGATCTATAGTGCTGGAATCTATTAGCAATGAGCCTTTCTTCACTTTCCTAAAATAAAGATTTATTATTACTGTTATTATCTTTATAATTATTATTTTCAGAAGATATTCGCAACTATTACCATGGCACTGGCTTCCATTCAGCATGACAAATGTGCAGACATTTTTTGGTACACTAGTAAATACGAAGTTTTAAATCTCTTTGAGGAAGATCTGCTCAGTATTTATATTGCTGAGTATGTATACTGCAGTTTTGAACCACTCAAAAGCCCAATAACAGATGAACACAAAAAAGGATGTTCTTCTTAAACACTATTGAAAATAATTAACAAAAAGGTTGCACTAGGAAAATCTTCTATTACACAATATGAGCAGTATATAACATACAGATCACCTAAGATACATTCTAAGCAACTGTTGATACAGCCTAAAACTTAATATATAACAATAAAATGTTCTTTTTTATATATACAGTACTTTAAGTTCTTATCAGAATTGTCTGATTGCATTCTTTTAATCATTCTACAATTTGCTCTACATAAAGACCATAACTAAAGCCACAAAGCCCACTGAACATTTGAAGTGAAGCATGGAAAAAAATATTTTCCCACTGATAGCCAGTATATTTAGGCATATTGGTATTTCAAACTGTAGATCACAGAAAGCTGTATATCTGATTAAAAAATATGAGAACATTTTTGAAATTTAAAAAATTTGAACTTTTTGATTGCCCTCCACAACAAAAGAAGTTGATTTTTATCCCTCTTTTCATTGAACTGCACCATGATGTTAAGTCCACCTCATCAGCAATCATCATGAAATCAAACAGCAGAATTTTTCAGTGATAAAAAGGTGTCCCATTTAAAGCTACTCATGACAGACAAAGAGGTCCACTGTCCCTTGCAGGCTGTTGGCAGTACAGTGCATTTCACTTAACTGAATTACCCAGACTGCTGCAAATAGTCTCTCAACATACATACATTGTCACCCTACTGGAACGGCAGACTCGAAGAGCGCCACATACACAAAACTCATCCCTTGTGCTGCTGCAGTTAGTTTGAACAAATCCAAACAAAAACCAGCGCAGCAGATAAAGTACTACATCATCTCCTCTTATATTCAGAAGGCGGCACAGTGGCACAGGCTCCTTGGTAACACGGGGCTGACTAACTCAACCTTTAAACACTTCATTTTATTAATGTTTTCTTCTGTAAAGCTTTAAAAGCTTTAGAAAATTAGGAAAATAAAACCAGACAGCAAAGACCAGGTCACTCAGAGCCACAGTTATTCACTACTGTCAAATTACACTTTCTTCTCTTACACAGAGGCTGAAAAACTGCAGCAGCATAGGACTGCTTTCCACATCCTCTGTTCCCTGCTGGGTTTTCCACATCTATGTACTCAAGAGATTAACTGGCTGTACTGTATCAGTGAGTACTGGCAATCGTTCTTCAAACTGCTGCCATCATGGGTACAGTTCTCCCACAGCTCTTTCCTGAGCTTTGTGGGGCTGATCCAATTACCCATCTTCCCTGAGGGGTCTAAGCCATAGATACTTAGATCTGCTCAGTCCTACTTTATGAGGAATTAAACTACTATAAAGTAAGGGAAAGAAGCAACTATTATTCCTATACAGCAAGAACAAGAGAAATCCCTCTCTTCTACTTCCATTTTCTTATCGCTGCATCTTAATATTGTACAATCGATTGTACCAAATTAATATTGTACCAAAAAAGGCATCATCATTTTTGATAATCTCCTGTACTTTCGTTGTCTGTATATTTCTTCCTTTACTTTATTAACCTAGATAGCTGTAAGAGCCTACATGATCCTCAGAGCTATCCAGTAGCCTTAGTCAGCCTGCCAGGAGCAGTGTACATGTAGCCAGAACAGACTTTTATATTGTATTTATTTTTTGATTTGGCAAATTCAAAAACTCCAAGCACCAGAATTCTGCAGATTTAAGGCTCAGTGGAAATCCCTCCACAAAAGTTAAAAAACACTGTTTCACATTAAACAAAACCTTTAGGTATTTTTTTATGTAATAAACAGATAATAAGAGTAGAAATCAAGAAAGTATTGTCAGCTATTCTATGTTAATGCACTTTAACACCATAAGACACAATGGTGTATCTTCCAAACATTTAATTTACAGGATTTCAAGTTAAAGAAAATATTGGAGCAAATAATTGTTGCCAGCAAATATTCTAGTTGTACTTGAGTGTAGTTGTACATTGTGGCAAAAGAACCAGGCAACTGAAAAGAGAGATAACAGTTAAGTTGCCTGAAATGCACAAGAATTATTATTCTACTGGAAATAAAATTAAGACTTTAGCCAAAAGCCATTCAAAAGCAAGCACTGTATAAGAGAACTCATGTAATTAGAAATATCAATAGTGACAGAACAGAGATTATTGAATTAGGTGCCCTGAAGGTACAGGAAGAGTTACAACAACAGCAATCATGACACAAACCTTGAGTACAAGTGGAAATTCTCCAAACTACAAAAAAGTCTTACTTTAGAATTCCATTTCCTCCTGTGTAAGCTTCTTGTGCATGGGGACTAGAAGGCAGCATGGTAATAATTCTGTCTGCTCTTTCTGCTACGTCTGCTGGGGATTCTGTTACCTATTAAAGAAAAAAACCCCAAACAATATAAGCTTACACACTTACTGAAAAGAAGATGTCAGACATTGTTTGATAAGTCTGGTTTTAGTATTCATTGGTCACAACTAAGCTAGGTAAAAAACTAAAACACAAGAAAAACTGCTCTCCTAATGAAAATATTGGTTATTTGGATCCAGTGACAGAAAAATAAAAAAAATGAAAAGGATCACCTATCATGGAAGTCCCCCCACAACATGTGCCAAAGGGAATGTGCTTTCATCCCATTAACCCATTCACGAATCTTCAATTCACTATAAACCCTGCATCTACACAAAATATTGCCCTACAATGTTTTTAAGGAGGGACAACATGAAAGGATCACAAAAATCTCACTTTTTTCCTTGTCTTATATACAGCATTGAAAGAGACAAGGACTGAGGAAAAAAGAAAAAAATTACTTGATGCACCTCTGAGCCTCACCTTAAAAGAAATCAGATAAACCAACTGATGTCTCTCACAATATTACAACTGGCATTTTTTAAATGGAAAATAATCAGCTCAAGCATCCTTCACGAAAAATATCTGAACAATTTTCAAAATATATTATTAGGTATTAGTTGTTAAATAACCATATCTAACTTCAAATGTATATATTACCCTCCTGAAGTCACTTTCAGAGGCAGGCAGTATAATAATTAAGATACATGCACAACAAATGAAATATTGACAGCTAAGTTGTGAGTTTCACTTAGAAGGCATTTACCACTAAGATTTCTGTCCAGTACTGGTCTGAATTAATTAATTTCTTTAAAACTGCATTGTTAACACATTCATAGCCCAGAGAAAATAGCAACAAACATACAGCTTATTCTTTTATCTTTAGCCCACAATGATCAAACCTAATTTCAGTCATTTGTAATAAATGTTGAATTACACCTTGAAGGACCTCTGGGATACAGCATAAGAAACTTCTTGATTTTTATTTGTCTTCTGAATAAAAGAAGGGAAGACTGTCTGTAGTCATTGAACAAGGCTCTTGGGGAAAAAAAAAACAAAGAAACTGGGATAGATGGGACTGAGAAACATGCAGATTTTGTTTTGAAAGAATAAGTTAATACCACACAAAACACCTCGCATACCACACAATTACAAAAGGGAACATGCTCTAGTCTAAAGATCAAAGGTTGGCAGGAATAAACAAGACAATTATAAGCAGCAAACCTTCTATATCTGATTAGTTGATTTTATTACTTGCCTCCCTGGAAATGAAAGCCTATCTCTTTAAAAAAGAAGTATGAAACCTTTGTCTTTACTTCTGAGTATCTCTGGTTTGGTTCAGTTTCCATGTATATTATTAGAGGTGGAGAGAAGAAGTGTGAAATTGGAACCTGAATCTATATACGTCTTCTTATTTGAAAGTATGATCTCCAGTATTCTTAGAGGTTTGGAGAGTTTCAGCTGAAGACTCAGTGGCCCATTTGCATTTTTCAACCAGTAGTTGAAAAACATACTGTATTGGGCACACAACTGAAATAGCACATCAGCCCCAAATTTCTACTTAGCTACATGGATAGAAGATAGCTGGGTTTTGGTTACAGTTTTAAACAATTCTTAAGCAACACAGTAGAAAGAAGACATAGTAGAGTAGTCATCTAAACAGAAATTCATTTATTCCATCCGCATCTTTCAAAATACTAAGATGCCTTTTATTAAAAAAAAAAAAAAGATTAAAAATGTACAGACTGGGATAGTACTTCTACAACCTTAAAAAGGAAAAGCTTTCTGCTACCTTGAAGTAAGTAGCAAAACAAAGTGGGAATTAAAAGTGGGAATAGACACTCTTGGCCTTTTGGTACTGTTAACAAATATGAATAATATTGCCTGAAAAAATCTAGCTACCTGGTTCAGTAAGCAGCATATTTTATTTGGGACTTTCTGTCTCAGAGACAAAGCTGAATGATTTGAAAGCTATTGTAAAATATTAAGCATTTGATATCATTAAAAATACGTGCATAACTTTAGAAAACAGACCAAATACTAATTGTTGATTACCAACATAAACTATATCAGCTCAGAGTAGCAGCCCAGCAAGGCCTGTACATGTTCTGGTACTTGTTTAGTTCAAGCAAACTTTTTCAGTATGAAAATGGATAGGAGAGACTTTTCTGCATACTGCTGGTTGTTGGTACTACCCCTCAATACGTGCATCTGCTTGTATTTGTGCTAAACTGCTTCCTTGTTTTACTTATATTTACAGTGAGTCAATTAATTATGGCTTGCCTGAAATGCCATTCTTAATGTACACTAAAGAAAGCTTTATTTTTATGATGCTTTATGCATCAGGTGACTCCAGCAACATTCTCCATATTCTAAACATGAGATAGGATTTAGATCCAAAGACCTGTAAACTGAAGCATGACACGTGGTTACTCCACTGCGTGAGCCTTCCAACTTTCTCCAGGTTTCACCCCAAGTGGTTCCATACGCTCATGCTCAGGCAGTCTTCCCCTGACTGCTCACCATTAGCAGGAGGGTGGCCGCTTTCTGACACGTACCACGTCCCAGTTATTTCAGCGGCTAAAGAAAGCGGAGTCACAGATTGTGCAGATTTACGGTCAAACATCCCGCATCTGCCATGTGCCTTGGTAGCAGCACTGCCCTTAAACAATGGACATTTGACTAGGTTTACTGTCTCCTGGGGTCATTTCACCCCTGTTACACTCCTGATGGTTTTTACCCTTACAGCCAGACCAAAGAGAAAGCAGCCCTTAGAGCCCAATGTTCTTTCTACAGCAGTTTCTACAAGGCCCCATGGACCCACAAGTTTTCAACCCCTGAAAAAAGTGCTGGAGTAGGATTTACACCTATAGATCAAGAAGAGGAAGTTATGTTCACATATTTTCTTTAAGTGTGTTTTATTTGTATTTAAGCCTACCCACATATTCTCTTAGTGATTTATGATCTTCAAGCATACTTTGGACTTTATTTTTAAAGGCATTACAGTTCACCTTTATTATCACATGTTAAGCCTTGCAATGAATGCCAAGGATTCTCTTACAAAGGCAAAAAGCTATCAACATGGGCAGCCACGAAAAAGAGACCCCACTGCAGAACACAAATTTAAAATACAACCAATAGTTCAAAACAGTCTCTTCCATTTGCCCAGCCTTACTCAAGGCAAGTCTGGTTCACGCCTGAGGGTCTTGGCTGCTTTAACAAAATAGCAACAGGAGCTAGGAGAAGAGGTGAAAAGCTTACTTGCCCACTTAAGGCCAAGGTTCTGTAATTATTCAAAGGGAGCTGCAATTAATTACTAACAGGTGGGTGGTATCATTTTATCTTTTAAGAATCTTGATGTTACCTCATTATTTAAAACAGCTGCAATTAGCTTTAACAGTTTAGACTTTCAAGGCACACAGTTCCTCTACCTAGATCTACCTACAATTTCTTTGCCACTACTGGAAAATTCCCTTCTATTCTCTACATTGTTACATGAGAGGTTTATTTTTGCACTGCACTCCTTTTTTCTGTGTTTTAAGCACATCTTCATCTGACCACAACTGTCTAAACTGTGACAGCTTTGAAGTATGTCAAAATCATTCAAATGTGTTACAGACACAGAAATGACACAACCACCTGAGAGAATGGGGTTCTGAGGGTATTAACAGATTAAGAAAAGCAACAGGACTGGCTGGAACAGGGCCAAGATTTTGCAGGGTATATTGCAGGAAGGTAAAGCTCCCTAATGCAATCAATTTCCTTCCCTCCTTTTTCCTTTTCATTCCTTCCTCTTCTCTCACCATATCCTTCCTCACCTCCAAGAGAATAAGCACTTAAATAATTAGATTTTTCCCCTGCCCCTGAGGACTACACCTTGAAGCAGCAGGAAAGCTCATATGTCCCTATAACCCTCACAGCTATGCCAGCAGGAATTTTTAACTAGGGTCATTTAACCCGAAAAGGTCAAAGTAGGAACCAGATGAAAAGCAGCCCACTGGCCATCTAGACCTGGGGGAGAAGGAAGCAGGAGAAAGCAGGAGGTAAAAGAATAGGCCATCAACCCACTCTCATAAAAAGTGGGGGGGGGGGAAAAGACAACTAGAGAAGTCTGACAAGGTAGCAATTCTGCCTAACAACAGGAAAATTACTTGGGATAGAATCATACCTTCGCTCTAACTGAAACCTCACAGATTCAGATTGCATTTGTTGCACTGTTTCAGTTCTGATTGTGATTTTAACCAAGAAAAAACCCCAGATTTAGTTGCATTGCATGCAGGAACCATTCAACACACATTTGCTGGAATAAAGAAAATTTATTACTATACCTGAGCACCCAAGTCTTGAAATTCTTTGCAAGCTTCTGGGAAGACATCATACACAACAACTGGATATCCATGTTTTACCAGGTTTTTTGCCATCGGATTTCCCATGTTACCCAGCCCAATGAATCCGACTGGGGTTTTGGAAGCCATAGTCCTAGAACACACTGATTTCAAAACAATAAGGATCAATATATTTGTATTTTAGACTAACGTACCACAATCACATAATACAACTACCACATAATCTGTTTTCAATTAAACAGCTTTATGCTTAAAAACAGTGCAAATGTGAATCCTACTTTACGTAATTTAAACCTTAAATTATAGCACACATTGGGCCACAAATATCATCCCACAATGATTTTTCTACATATTGAATAAAATTTTTGTGATTAGGAAAATGTGGCCATTTAAAAAATATACAGTACTTAAAACTAAAAATCTGAGAAGAGCTCAAATGTAGAGTTAAAATATGCAGGATTGGCTGTGTTGTATTATGTGTCTAAATTCTAAACAGGATATGCAAAGTCCAATTTTATATATATATTTTACCGACTTTTTATTTGTAACTTTGCTTGCAGCCATGGGATATAGCACATGTTCTCTAGAAATGGACAGAGGCTGCCACTTTACTTTATCCAGCTCCTCAGAGATTCTTCTGATCCTGCAATCAGATACAAGCCACTAACTAAAGATGAAAGTCTCCATAGTAAATCATGGCAAATCCTTTAGCCATTTAACCACAGTTTAAATACTGAAAATTAGAACAAAATATAGTATAAAAAAATTATGAAGTCTTTGCAGGAATAACCCCTGTATTCTATTTACCATACTACCAAGACAGAACTATAAAGCCTAACCTACAACCTCTGGAAAACACTACAGTTTCAGTCAGTTACCTTTTTCCAGTAGCTAGTGAGCATAAAATTCTGGACAGAAGTAGCATCGCAGGCATTCATCTACTGCAATCACTATCTCATCACTCTAAACATTTCTAATCCAAAATCAGCACAATTTGACAGTGACTAGATTTCTTTGCCAATTACATAAAATACTTTCTCCTTTACAGCAAAGGAAAAAGTTACGCAGAATAAACACTAAAGTATGTGTCAACTAAGCAGACAGAAACAAGGCTAACTAACTACGGAAATACTGTAGCTCTAAAGTGCACATACAGAAAATGTGCCTAAGCTGGATCAAGCCTCTAAGAGGTCTCAATGCTTAGCAAAGAATCCTCTCTAGGCCAATAACACTTGATTAATCATTTTAAAGTCTTTCTGACTTTAAGCTCCTTCTTAGCCAGCAATGGTCATGCTCTTTCATCTGCAGCACTGTTTTGGAAGTGCCACATTTAATAAATCAGGTTTGTTGAGAGAACTTTGGTCTGAGACAGTTTCCACAGATGCCTGAAGCAATTACATAGCTAAAGAAGTAGCAGATTTTAAAATAAATGTTCACTGGGAAAATGCTTAGTGAAAACTGAGATAAGTCAGGAAAAGAGCCCATTGCTTTTTTAAGAAGTGCTACATGTCAAAACCAGGGAACAAATGAACAAAGAGCCTAAACCAGCATCATCAGCCATAACAATCATCTTAGAGTCTTCTTCTCATTGTTTCTATGAGTCAGTCTTCCCCAGTCCTTCACTTCCACTAATCTAAAATTGCTCCTTTAGTTAGCCCAAAGCTTCCTACTTCCTGAAGAGCTTCAAGCCCTGGTTTTGAGCATCTTTCTTTCTCTAGCCCTTAATACCAGTAGATCTTATTTACCTTGACTTCAGTAAAGCTTTCAGAACAGCCTCCTCTCGTATCCCAGTAGCCAAATGAGGAAAATAGGGACTGGACTGGACTGCAAAACTGCCTGAAGGAAGAAACACTGTCTGGAGTGCTGGGCTCAAATAACACTGATCAGTAGTTCAAAGACTAGCAATAGTCTAGCTACACATGATGGTCCTCATGGACCAATACTGAAGCTGTTTAAAAGTTTCATCAATGACTGATGATTAAATATGAGCACCCTCAGCAACACCGTGTGTGACACCAAACTGGGGGGAATGTCTGAAAAATGGCAGGGCAAGGCTACCATTCTGAAAGACTGGAGAAATAGGCCTCAAGCAGTTCAACAAAGACAAATATGTCTTGTACTTGGGGCAGGGGATGTCATTGCAGGCTGCTGACTGCCTGGACAGCTGGCAGCTCTGCAGAACCTGTGGATTCCCATCAACTGGAAGTTGAGCATGAGTCAGTAGTACATCCTTGCAGCAAAAGGTTAATGACATTCTGCACTGCATGAGCAAGAGTAGACCCAGGAGAAACAAGTCATTCTTCTACATGGCAAATACACGAGATGTGACCAAACTGCAGACACCCCAGCAAACATCAAGGAATATGACCAAGGAGCAGGAGAGCATGGCCTATCAGCAGAGGCTAAGAGAACTAACTGTCTTTGCTGAGCTTGGGACAAGCAAGGGTGGCTGACTTCTACTACCTATGGAGTGGGAAGAAAGACGAGTTACAAAGCAAATAAAGCTGAAATCTTCATAGATGTGCACTACAATAGGACATGGAGCAATAGTCAAAAACTGCAGGAAGGGAAGTTCTGGCTTGAAATAAGAAAAGCATTCCTGATGTGGAAAAAAGGTTCCGCACTGTAACAAGCAATGCAGAGAAGTTGTGGAATCTCCATCCTTCTAGCAATCTTAGAACACCATGAGCAACCTAAGCTAGCTTTAAAGATTTAAGGCTTTTGGAAGCCTTGCTTCCAAACCTTGGTTTTCTTTGTTTCTATGTGAATTCCAAGTAACCTGGTCAGAAAAATAATTCTCACTACCATATCTAGCTCATTCTGGTAGACTCCTCACTTTTTATCCTGATCTCTTCTTTTCTCACACAATCTCATGGATACCTAGCCATCACCTCAAACTGAACACCTTCAGAAAACCTTCTTGATTTCTTTTTCTGCTATCAGCACTGACACCAGAAGTGATGCTCGTCACTCACAACAGCCTAAAAGACTCATTCATCATCTTGTTAAATCTCACTGATTCATCCATCACATCTGAGATATCAGCTGCTTCAGAACCTGGTCACTTGCCTCAACAGAATAAATTTGCCTTGATCTTCACGTTGAGAATTGAGAAGTACATTTTGCCCATGGCACTTTCACCCTTCTCTGCAACCTGTCTGCTTTTTGCCTCTACAATGTTACATAAGACTGCTTTGCTTTGATGACTTTTCATGACTGTCATCACATGTTAATATTAAGACTTCACCTGGTAATTACACTGCAGTGACATGCCTATTGCCAACATGCACTTTTACTGTGCCTCTAAGGCAGCTCTTCACAAAGTAAACATCCATGAAATTAACACATTTTTCTACTGTAAGGCCTCCCTTAAAACTTGTCATTTTGCAGTATTCCCAGAAAAGCGTGGCAAAAGTTAGGCTGTGATACAAGACAACTTGCTGACCAGTATTATTCAGTTTTGTGTCATTGTATTCTATTATTTCTCCTTTTGTCTGTCTCTGTCAATTTTTTTTGTCTCAGTTCACAAATCAGAGACCACTTTCAGTTATGTGCTAAAACATACTCAAATCCATGGGAATTGGGACCTGTTACAGAAGTACTCCAATTCCTGAGTCAGTTTCTCACTTTATTTTGGTTTAACTTTTCACAGACCTGTGTTATATAAGACACTTCAAAATTAAATAATTTGATTAACAGTTTTGAAAAATCTTCAGATCTCCAGGTACTCAAACACGGGAAAACTGGTTTAGAGGACTGATTAAATTAGTTCCCAGATCTAATAGAGATGATTTCAATTACATTTAAACCAACTACATTTAGAAGCATGGCACACTTTAATGACTACTTAAGACAGTGGGGATTTGCCAAAAAGAAAATGTTTTAAAAGACAAGAACTTTCATGTTTTCCCATTAGATGAACCTCCACAGGTGATTTCACAGAATGTGACGTGTAGCTTGTGCATGTTGGCACTTTTCAGCATCTGATACATAGCACAAACTCAGTTTTGAAATAACTGTGTAATTCAAACGTCTGATGACTGATATTCTGCAAACCCACATCATGCAACCTAACTAATCCCATCAATTGTACAAGCATTTGCTGAAACTGCTGCTGTGGTATTGAGCCCATTTCACCGCAACCATAAAATCCACAGTAACCTGCTGCAATCACACGGCTGGAAAAATGCCCAGTCCATACTCAACTTCTAAGAGGGCAGAACATCAGAAGTAGGAGCAACAGAATCTACTTTTAAAATAATCACTGATACCATGTGCAACTAATTCTCCTTCCTGGGAACAGAACCAGCAATACAAATAAATCTGTAAATCAAGCTAATTGCGAGCAAAACCAGCTACGGCTATACTGACTCCAAAGAAATTGGGCTTTTCCCAGAAGATTCTTCATTATTCTCTTCAAGGAATATGTCCATTTCCTCGTGCCTATGAAAACTCAACTGATGAGGAGAACCAATTACAACACTCACCAAATTTGGGGCTTATGGTCAATACAGATAAAATACAGATTTTTTGCTTTGAAAAGTCAGCCTAGAGCAGAAAAACTTTACCTAACCTGCAATTTCACAAGAATTTTACCCTAAAAACAATTTAATAAAAAAATCAGCAAGAGTTAATGAGTCTCTTGAATGCCTCTTCTTGAACAAAATGCAACTGTTAGAAGAGTAACTTCAGAAATGCAGAGATTGCAATCCTGTCTTTAGAATACCTGGTCTGTCAATGACCTAAAACATGTCTTTTCAAGCTTTATATAAAGATGCTGAAAGTAGTTTTCTTCTCTAACCTGAAAGATTACATGGTTAGATCATTTTGAATGTTTACATTTCATTTTACACTATCTGCCGAAGTAACGAGTCCCAGAGTTTCAAGAACAAATTCCAGCTCCACTTGCTGCCCTGATTTCACTGCAAATACTTGACTGCACAAACACTATAATATGCAGAACTGAGGACATCTCTTTGTATTCTAACAAAAAGGGACCAATGGCTGCGTAGAACCACAGACAGCAGACCTGGAAACAATCCAGTGTGCTTGTACTCTCAGTCTAACTGGCCAAGAACAGGACTGAGAAACAAGCAACTCCCAGAATATAATTTCAACTACATTACTTAATTCTTGGCTTTATTTAATTTATTTTGAACCATATTCACTGAATGGCACAAGGGTAAGAGTCCACATAGTCCTGTCCCATAAAAGCTTCCTAATCAGATAAGTTCCAGGTCATATTAATATTCTTGATCTCTCTAGATCAGTGAAACTTCACCTCTTCTCCAATATGTGAGACTTAACAGGATTGTGGGAAGATGCCCAGAGTAAGCTCAGCTACTGAAGTTGCTGGTTTTGTTTGGGGATTTATGAGAAAATACACATGAAGTCACTTGACAAGGAGAAAGAAACATGATGACAATTCAATATGAGCCACTAAATGAAAGACTTTCCTACTGATTTAGCATCTGAAGTTCTGGTACAAGCACAACAGAAGACATCATCCCTTTTCTCTTTTCTACTTTCAAAGAAAGGATCAGAGTGAGCTTCTGTGTTTTGTGTGGACTTCCCTATGTAATTTATAAAACTTCCACTAAAATTAGATCCTGGGAGGGAACTAGATGAAGAAATACAGATGTTAGAGAGGCCAGCTGCACATGGGTAGAATACTTCTGCTCCTAAAAGTTTTGCCAATGGAATTTAAATTGCTCCAGGGTCGCTGACTTTTAAAGGTTATGCAATGATTTGGAGAAGTGCACTCTGCCAAAATAATAATTTAGGAAGATTACAATACTCTAAATTTGGCCAGTTTTACATTGAAAACATCCCACTTGCTTTTTCTTGCCTCTGTAAAGGTCTCCTCATCAAAACCAGAGATGCTCTCTTGTAACACTCACAGTCTTCTTATACATAATTTTTCTTATCTGTACCTATACCTCATTAAAGGCTTGCAAATACATTACAGAGAAAACCATATATTAAGTACTTTTCGTCTAAAAAGAATATCAAGTGTACCCATGATCCCTTAATTAAGTAATATGCTGGACTTCTGAGCAGCAGGTCGGTCATAATCCTTGCTTAGTTAATCAATGCTTCTCTGCACCAGAGCATAGAGTCATTCAATAGTTCAGAGACAGGTGCTGCATCACCAAAGTACTGTTTAACCAGCAAAAGTACTATTTAACTATTAATTGCACAAGTCCCCTCCAGTCCAACAAAACTACTTGTAAGGTCATTTTTGTTCTCTAGCACGGTACTGTCTTCCTTGATGAACAGCTCCCTCAGCTGATGAATCTTCATTCACCAGAAAGATCTTCTTTCCTCAGCCACCATAATCCATTACCCCACTCTTCACCCTGCCCCCAGCAGTCCCCAGGAGGGATTTCTCCAATCCATCAAAAATATATTTTTAAGTAAGGTCATATAAATCCTCTCCATGAAGCACCTTTGTCAGTGCCTGCCAGCTGCAGAACACAAGACTACACAGTCTCTGTCCAACTAGCTAATACACAACCACACACATCCAAGATGCTCCTCCAAAATCTGCCCTCAGCTCTTTACTTTCCTCCTAGATAATTAAACAATCTCTAGTATAAACATACAGAAAAAATAAACCATCATGGTCAGCACCAGCTGCAAAGAGCAACTGACCAAGTAACCAAGGAACATTCAACAAGAGAAGGAAGACAGCCTGCTTGCCAAACAGCTGTGGTGTTGGACAGCTCTCAGGGCTGGCAGAATTCCTTCCCTAGGATGGCATTTCACTCAGGACAGATGGTGAAATCACTACTCAAAGCCCAACTGTCAGACTAATCAAAACTAAAGAAAAGAACGGCAAACTTAGTAAATGCATTAGAGATAGGGAAGTTGTGACATATAACTAGGCAATAGAGCTTAGCAGCTAAGAAGGCTCAATGCTTAGACCTTCATCCCATAAACATTGATTCTCAGAGTCAAGAGTACTTTCAGCGCAGTCATTACTGACTAAGTCAGAGCTTAAATGCTGTGGGTGAAATTCTGTTCTATGGAAGTTTCTTGGGAGAGCCACAATTTCTCCTTAGACTTAGTTACAGTTTCTTGCTCAAGTCTTCAGGCAAAGACAAACTGTATTTTTCAACTTTAAGGGCCAGTGTTGGGTTGCTTTTCACACCTATGATCACCACCAACAAACAAGATCCCCACCATATGCCCTACATTAAGCATAATCATTTGGAAATTGACCATGACAGTGGATTTCAAAGCTCTTACAGAAATATCTGACAGTTACCATACACAGAAAGTTCAACAATCCTTGAAAGCTATTGCTTTCAATTGCGGTATCACAAAAGGTACTAAACACAAACAAGTCCCCTGTATTTAACCTTGCTAGCATGAGACCAACATGCCTGCTGCACCCGAGCTATTACTTACCACAACATCAGAACCACAACTACAAAAAAATGCATTAGTGGAAAAGAGACACCGGAGCAAAAAGAGCACTGAAAGATAACATCACAATACTCAAATGTTTTCATCCATTAGTTTAAGTGAGGTTTAAAGGGGAGTTACAAAGTTTTTAAAGTTACCTACTTAAAAGTAATTTTAGTAATCCCTGAACCACTTCATTAAGTGTCAAGATTGTAGAACCATGGAGCATTTAAAAGCATCTATTACTTCTACTTTGCTAGTTAAAAATCTTCACCTATGTGTTGGGAGCCTAACCACAGAGTGACATACACGACCAACAGACAACAATCAAAATGACACTGAAAAGACTACTTAAAATTTATTTTTAATAATTTACTTCAGCAATTAAATTACTTAGAAACAGCTGTGTGATTTTTCAGACTCTGGAAAGGGAAAATGTCTAGGTCCAGTCCTACAAATACATTCTTCCTTTGCTTGCACCAATAGGACATCGGTAGTGCTTGCTCCTTCCACTGCCCATGAACCAACCACGGGTGAGCACCAGTGCCTGCAGGAGGAAGTGCCGCTGGATCTACCTTCAGTTTAAAGAAAATAATCGGATGCAAGGACCGAGAGGGTTGAACAGCCCAAACCTAGGTGACAGGTACCGCACACATGTCACTGCTGCCACAGGAAGCATTTGTGGGTTCTGATGGTTTCCAAGCACGCTATTTTAAGCAAAACAGTGAAAACATTTATTAAGTCAAGAAGCTCCTGTAGAGCCCTGAATAAGGCGGCAGCGGTAGCGCGCCGCGCCAGCCGTGACCGCCCGGGGGGTCCGTCACCGGGAATGCCGCACAGGGAGGCGGCTCCGGAGCTGCACAGGGCTCCGAGGGCCCGCGGCCGCCAAGGGCAGCGCGGCAGCTGCGCGCCCCGGGAGAGGCCCGGTCTTTCCCCGCCCGGCCGGCCGAGCGGGGCCACTGGAGCCGAGGGAAGGGGCAGGTCCTTACCCATCACCCGCCGGTGCCAGCGCCACCAGCCCGCAGGTCCCCTGCGCACCACCGCTGCGGCCATGCTGCGCCCCCGTGCCGAGTGACCTCCGGCCTGCCGCCGCCCGCCGCCACCGCCCGCGCGCCGCGAGCGGCAGCCGCCGCAGCCAACCACGGACGGCGCTCGGCGGGGCACAGCCAATGGGAGTGCGCAGCGTCCATCCTGCGGGCGACCGGCCCCGCCCACCAGCCCATGACGGATGGGGCCTCAGCTCGGGGCGGGGCGGGGGCCGGGCCGGCGCTGGAGCACCTCATTGGGGCGGTGGGACGCTGTATCCTGCTGCCCGCGGCTCCCGGGAAGGCGTCTCTTTCTAGCTCTGCTCGCCCGTGCCTGCCCGCTGCCGCTTCGTCTTCCTGATTTGCTACCGGGAGAGGAGGCTTGGCTAAGCGGGAGACGAACGGAGCGCCGGCGTTTTGGCGGAGACAGCTTGTCTTGCGAGACGGTGCCCTCAGGGAGAGGGAAAAAGCCGCCTTTCACTGTTTTGTCGAGTCAGGTGGCGAATAAGAGTTGGCCCTTATTGAGGGTTGGAATTAGATGATCTTCAAGGTCCCCCTCCAAGCCAAACCATTCTGTGATTCTGTGACTGGCTTCGTCGTTGTGTGGGCTTTACCCCGGCTGGGCGCCAAGTGCCCCCCGAACCCGCTCCATCACTGCCCCTCCTCAGCTAGACAGTGGGGAGAAAATACAACGAGAGGCTCGTGGGTCGAGATCAGGATGAGGAGAGAGCACTCACCAGTTACTGTCTTGGGCAAAACAGGCTCAACTTGGGGGAATTGATTTAATTCTTTACCAATGACATTAAAGTAGGACAATGAGAAATAAAAACTAAGTCTTAAAACACTTTGTCCCCACTCCTTCCTTCCTCTCGGGCTCAACTTCACTCTCGATTTTTCCACCTTCTCCTCCCTCAGAGACACAGCAGTTTGGGGAACGGAATCTGCAACCAGTTCATCACACGTTGTCTCTGCCACTTCTGCCTCCAAGGGAGAACTCACACTCTTCTTCCCCTGCTCCAGCGTGGGGTTCCTCCCATGGGAGACATTCCTCCCTGGTCTTCTTCGTTATGAGTCCTTCCCCTGGGCTGCGGATCTTCACAAACTGCTCCAGTGTAGGAACCCATCCATGGGGTGCAGTCCCTCTGGAACAGACTATTCCAGCGTGGGTCCCCCTGTGGGGTCACAGATCCTGCCAGTAAACTTGCTCCAGGCTTCCTTTGGAGTCACAGGCTCCTTTGGGCACATCCACTGGCTCCAGTGTGGGGTCCTCCATGAGCTGCAGGCAGATCTCTGCTCCACTGTGGACCTCCATGGGCTGCATGGGGACAGCTTGTCCCACTGGGGTCACCATGGGGTGCAGAGATGCCTAGTCACAGAAGCCAGCTCTGCAGCACCCACCCACTGCCAAAACTTTGCCACGCAAACCCAGTACAATTGTGCCCAGAGTACACTTCCCAAAGGCCTAACATAGGGTTTAATCAATAAAACATCAATAAAATTTGCAAGACCTGGGCTGTTCACCCGCAGCCCAGCATCTGGAGACCCCACTGGCAACTCTGGGAGAACTTCAGGCAGGTGTGTGAGGAAGCACATCACACTCTGATGGAGGGCAGGCTGAAGGCAGGCAAGTGCTGCCTTGTCAGAGCAAAGCTTCAGCTCCAGTCAGTTCTGCAACTGCCATGCTCATCTCTTTGGAACAAAATAATTAATTTCTTCTCCTGACAGCAAAATTTGCCTTACTTTGTTGTGCCAGGATGTTGGGTACTCCCTCAGTTATTAGGTTTCTCTTTCTAGGTCAGAGCTTTTTTTGTAGCTGTTAGGTAGTATCAATTACAGACTTCTGGGAGTGTAGTCATGAGGCACAGATCTCAGGTCTCACCACAATGTGTCTTCATTCAGTTCTATCTTAGCACAGAAAGAATAGGCTAAGTATATATGAGCTTGGCTCTCCTATCAGTACCATAATATATATTTTTATATTTACTCATATAAAGCAATACATTTAAATATAGTTAAATCAAGCTAGCTCAACATAAAGAAGTTTTGTGGGCAGTGAAGGCAGCTGTGGTCATATAGTAGCTTTACTGTGACATGTGAGAGTGCTACCATTCAGTAGGCTGATCTCATACCTTCACCCAGTTGCTTCTTTCTCTCATTGCCTCTCAGCTGAGCATTGAGACAGAATGACATGAGAAAAGAAAGAAAAAATCTCTGTAATTAAAGCAATGAAAAGAGATACAAACACAGAAACTCTTCCACTTGCTAACACTTTGCAAAACATTGGAAGCTCCACAGACTCAAAAATACCAAGATTTTTGTAAGCTCACTCATCTCTTTCACTGGGCCATTTGAAGACTGCCAAGTGAATAAAGCTATTGAACTATGTTTACCCTTGTCCTCAGTGGGAAGAAGTTGGCTACCATCTTGTACTTGATTTTGATTTTGAGATGAGAAGAGGTGTGACTTTTCACTGAGCAGCTATACTGGCAGAAATTTCTACTGACCTATGGTCCAAAGAAGGTCTTTGGAAGTCTTTGAAACCTGATTTTTACATGCAATCACACAGGAATTAGAAAACATGGGGATTTTTTTGCATTCCAGTCTGCTTCTTCACCACTTTACATTTTCAGAGTCATTGGCCTATTATCAATTTGGTCTAGACTCCTATCAAGTCTCAACTGAGTGTCTTGGTTTAGACAGACAGGTATCTGCCAGGGAAGATTGGAGTCTCCCTTGGAATGGAGAATGTAAGTGGCCCCCCCGCCCCCCCCCTCCCCCCGGGGCCCGATGAGTTTCAATGGCCCATTAACAGAAGATTTCCCCCGGGAGGGTGGAAAGAGATAAGAAACAATGCTCCACCCGGTTTTAACAGCTGGCTTGTTATCAGAAAGGCAGCCATGCCCTTCCTCCTGGAGTTACAGCAGATAAAGAAAAAACACCTCCCCAACCGGGTTTCAACAGATGGAATAGAATAAACAATTTTTGTGTTACATAACCCAAGACACTGAGTTACACAAGTGATTTCATTTTCTTTTTTTTGGGGGGGCGGTGGGGGGACAGTGGGAGGGGGAGTTAAATATAGAGGAATGCGTGAAGAGTCTAATACTGTACACATTGTGGTCCTTGAATTCTGATTGTAACTCTCCTTACAAGATGCAGCTTTACCTCTACAGTTGTATCTTCTTCTACACCCTTCTCATGTCTAAGAGAGGTTTTGTTTGTGTAGGTATAAATAATGCATTCTTTGTTTAAAAGGTATACGACGAAAATAAACAGTACTAACATAATAAAAATACACTATAATTACTCCCAAAAAGAAATATGAGAAGGTGGAAAAAGGATAGTCCTATTCATAAAAATGTAGTAGACTTAGCCTTATTTTACTTTGCAAACACACTTGTGTATAAAGGCTTGTTACAGACACAACTATAATTCTATAGCTTTTACATTGCTTTCGTACAGATTGTACTTTTGCAGACAGATAAAATTCCATGAGATTAGATTAAATGGAATCTCTGCTTACATACACTGATAGAACTGATATTAGTAGTTTAGTACCACTAAGGTAGCCAGTATGAGAAGGATTTGCAGGACTAGATGGTGCAGGACTACCATACTGCAGAGCATTTTCAGAAGGGAGAAAATCAAATAAATAGAGTTTTTGTGTTTTTTATTTTCTCCAAAATACCCTCTAGAGATTTTTTAACTTTTAGTAGGCATGTAGTACAGTTAGTTCCTTCTGTTAAAAGTAACTTTGCCTTTGTAGAAGTTTATCTCACTAAGACTTGCTAGTTAATTTTGGTTTGTGTGTTTATTTCTTTGCCTACGTAATTACATTTTTCCCCCATAAAATGAAGGAAAAAAGCTTTGTTAACTGAAAAACATACTTGGTTTAAGTAAATGGCGGTGAAAGCTTTTACTTACATTGAAACCCAGAACATAAATGTTGGTTATTTTTCAAACAAAACAGCATGGTCTCCTTACTCACACCTAGTAGTGGGTTCCATAAAGATTTGTATGTGATGACTTCTGAAATTAATTAGTTAAATTGCAAATAAACTGTTATTTTTATAGATTGGTTCTATAAGTTGTCATTTTTTAATTGTGTTAAGAATAGAAATACATACCTCATTTGAGTGCATACGACCTCTACTTTTTAAAATAAAATGTTTTCAAGTAATGTGAGTCAAGTATAAAATTGTCTATAAAAATAAATTCACTGGATATTTTTATCTTTAACTGCCAGAAAAGCTTTCCAGAAATCAGTGATTACACTGCAAACATGCCACAAAGGTGAATTCTTAAGCGTGCCTTTGCCAGTGGTACAAAGATTCCTAATGCTTAATTGGCTTTGAAGTTTTGTTTCATCAATGGTGTATTGTATCTTAAAAGCAGTAATGCCAACCTTATGACTGAGGCATGAAATGGGATCTCAAAATATCATACTGATTATGGTTGGAACTATTTTCTGAAGGAAAACTTCCTGGCCTACTTGTTGCTCTAGCACAGGTTGAGTTTGATTTATACAACACATAAAAAAGAACAGGATAAAAACTGTATATGACAAATAGTAAATATGTAACTGGTATATGTCTATTTTCATTGGTAAATCCTATGGTGCTTTATAAAAACAGTATAGATAATATTTTAAGAACTGATTTTTTAGCTGCCTAATACCTGTAAGTCATTGTTGCTACTCAAAGCTACTAGGTATACCTGGAGATCCTCCCACTCCATCCAATCAGTTCAGGCTTTTAAGAGCTTTCTATACTGGACCTGTGAAATGAGCAGGATTCAAAAAATCACCCACTGTTTATCCCCATCCTTGCATTACAGTTTATGGCCCTCTCAGGCATGCAGATAGAAATGTTGTTAACCTACAACCATGTGTTTTACTGTCTGCTCAACAAATGCTTGCAGTGGCACATTCAGCCTCACTCTGGATGGACTGAATGGTTCAGGCTTAAATCAGCTCCTAAACTACTGGGTGTTGGTAGTGTAAAACCAAGTTATTACTCATGGGAGGACAAACGAAGTTTCCAGTTTTAGACCATCAAAAATTGTGTACATTTACTTATACAGTACCCAAATAATGCTTAGTGACATAGTAAATCTAGACCTTTCTGTTTAAGTGACTGAGATTCATTTTCTTACCTTAAGAAGTATGTGTATACCTTAAGTGTCTTACATGATTTGTAGTATTGGCATATGGTTATTAAGATATAAGAACTTGTCAGAGCATCTGTAATTCAGAAAGCAACTGGTATTCTACGTTCTACTATTCTGTTCTATAAATAGGTAGGTAGTTTTCTAAGTATTGCAACATGGTGCCCACTAAGTTACTGGACAAGTAAAGACATATAATTAAACATGTAAATAAACAGAAAAAAAAAGTAAACAAGGCTACTCCTTTCCTTAGTGTTGAAAATATGGCCATCTTATTTTTCTTTAAAGGTCTCAATATAAAAGGACAAAACAAAGAATTTAAAAAAACCTCACAACCCTAAGAACACAGAGCATTTATGGTTTTTTTTGTCAGTTTTCATTTTCTTACATTTAAAGTCTTTTCCCCCCATTAATTATAAGTCATAATAATAAGGAACCTCTGAAAGCAAAGAGAAATATATATACACTGTGCCAAAACATGCCAAAGGTATCTAGATTCACTTCAGAGCCTGCCCTTGACTTTAACTCCATTGGCATGAAATAATTACATTTGCTCAGAGTTTCGGTTTGGTGGGGTTTTTTGTTTCTTTTGGTTTTGTGTTTGTTTTGTTTTCTTTTTGGTTTGGGGTGGGGTTTTTGGGGCGGTTGTTCTGGTTGGGGTTTTGTTTGTTTGTTCATTTTCCATTATTTTTGGGAGATATCCTTTTCAGGACATCATATTTGACACTCTGGGATGATAACTAAATTTTCACTGAATTTAGCAAGAGTTACAAGCATAAGATGCCTGTAAAATGGAACCCTCATTGCCGAATATTATTTAAATTCAGTGTTAACACTACTTAGTGTAGCCAAAAGAAACTATGGTGGATGCAACAGTACATTTGAAACTTGAATCAAAATGAATTGGTAACCAAACCTACTGTTGCATTCCCCCTTCTAACCTTTCATCTTGTATTTGTTGCATTTATTTGTCTGCATCAGAGAGCTGTCATTATATTTGAAAATGCAATCAAAGCACAGTGTAGCTGCTCAGGAAGGCCTGAGCTGCAAATAGTTGGAGCTGGGAAAGCATTCCAGAAAAATATCCCAAAGTATTTCCTCTCTGACTGGTCATTTCTGGAGACAGACTACTAGGCTAGAGGGACCTTGGGTACAACATAATATAACATTCTTCACTTTTGTAAATATTTGAGTTGGGATTCTCAGGGCAGCATTCATTTCTTAGCTGTGCACATTTTGCTAGATAACGAACTGGAATGCATAAGCAGCAATGCAAGCGATTATTTTTGCCTACAGAAAAAAAAGCTCTTGTGTAACCAGACCTGGTTTATTTCTTGCTGAATCATATGATATATCCTGCAGTACTATGCATTTTAATAATCAACCTTGAGCTAAATATGTGTGGAATACTGCATATATCTAAGGGGACACAACTTCCAAGCTTCTGTGGGAATGCAGTGCCCTGGGGGAACATACAAACTTTGTTTTGGTATGAAGATGTAGTGTCAGTTTTGTCAGAAGATTTATACTGTAGTTTGGAATGCAGTTGCATCTCACTGGGACATCGGGTGAATGTTAGAATGGGCAGGTTGCCACAGGGTAGCAATGCATGCTTATTTGTACTAATTGATACCAAGGTCAGCTAAACACAAGAGTTTTTGTCCTCTTTTTAGCTCTGATAAATCCCATTAGGATGTTTAGGCTAGACTGTGCTGACTGAGTTTCCTGGAGAGCTGGCTGAAAAGATTCAAGTACCCTTTTCCTAGAAGAATTCAATTGTCCTGTTCAAATTCCCACACAAAGAGGATGTAATAGAGGTACTTTATCTAGCTGAATTTCATGGAACATAGTGTGGATTTTCCAAAGCTCCTGAAAAGATTCACTCAAAGAACTGGTCTTCTTAAGAATTTTGCTAAATGGAATGTGTTGCAGTTCTGGTTATGGGCAACTTCAGCTGCAACCATCTTTTACAAATAAGTAGGATGTTTTATGTGGGTGATTGCATATATGTTGTACCATGAATAGACACAAGAAACTGTCAGAAGAACTGGAGAACTGACAAAAAAATTAAAGAGTAAATTACCAGCAGAGCATCCCATAGCAATTTTGGGTGGTTTGATTTTTTGTGTCTTAACGGAAAGATATGTTTAGCATTTCTAATGGATTTAGAATCTAGCAGTGTTTATTAAATACCTTCTTTTACAAGCTTCTTTCACATGACAGAAATGCAAAGAGGATGATGACTTTGGTTCAGATTTAGATGGGCAGATTCTCTAAAAGCAGCTGAAGAAGGAAACAAAATCCAAAAGAAGTATTGCTGTGTGTGATAAATATTTGGTATCAGTCATGGTGATTTTATTTTTACTTCTACCTGTAATGCACTACATATAGAACATACTGATCTGTGTGGGAATTGCACAAAACAGTCACTCAATGCCCTTCTGCCAGTTATTGGGTACTGATGTAGGACAAGTAAGTGAACATAGTAGGGCAACTGAGAAAAGCAACGTGGAAAAGCTCCATGGTATGTTGATCTCAAACTTAAGGAGTCTGAGTTAGGATTAGGTAACTGTTTCTCAGGAAAAGATGCATGCATATAAAACACAGAAAAAAACGGGTTTTTTCCAACCAACATATGTGTATCAGGGTAAAAGCATCAACCTCACACTAGTCTGATAAAACCCTGAGCTAACCTCCTTGATATAGAAAGAGGAAATGTGGCACTAACTCAGTCCTTGGGCTTCCCTACACCAAAATGTAAACCACATTGCTTGAGAAAGATTGTCTTTATATGGCATGCTTCTGAGCAAAGTCTTGACTTCACCCAGTGGGAGGTAATCCTGCTCCTATCAACATTCTTAAGAGTTTGTTCCTGATTTTAAAGAAAGGTCCCTGAAGGAGGAGGGTTGCATGCCTTACCACTGGCTTGCTAGAAGAAATAGTAACCGGCAGCATAACCCACTGCAGATCAAGAGAGCAATTAACTAACTTTTGATAAAGTGACACTGCTACTAAAGCAATATAAATCAAAATAAAAGAACCAACTTATTTTCTGCACTTCAGCCCTACCAAAAATTTAAAATGTGAAATTTAAGAGTTTCAAATACAAATTGCACCTTTGTTTTAAGACTAACACTATCATTTCACCGCAGACAGTGCATATGGATTATTAATTTTGGTTTAAATTTCTGTTATATATTAATGCATTTCCCTACTGAATTTTAAAAATAATGTGATTTTTGTTGTCTTAAGAGCTACCAACACTAATAAGAAATTAATTTACTCTGGACACCTTGATTATAACTAAAGATAATTGAAATGCAAATTTGGTCTGTTGTGCCTGCCTTTTGATATCCAGTAAATTCTAGGAAAAGATGCACGAGAAAAACCTTCATGACAAGCTTCCAAAAGGCAGAGTTGTTGATACAGGAAACTCAGTTTTCTGAGTCAGATTTTCTCATTATTATAATTTCTGTAAAATTGACATAGCATGCCTACTCATGTACACAAACCAATGCTTTGATTTAAAAATAATATGAAATAAAAAATATTTTCCATTACTGATTTGTTTGAAAAAAGGTACTTTTTGAATTTTTTTCCCCCTAGTAACACAATAACTTCACCAAACATGAAATCAAACTTTGGTTTGTTACTCTTAAAAATGAAAATAAATGTACCATTACCAGTAGACTAATATAATCCTATTATCATCTTATTAGATAAACAGTGACAACGTTGTGTTTCTAATAGCCTCTAGAGATACAATAAATCTAGTAGGGGAATGTCAGCTTGGTCCAAGACAGATTAAATGTAGAGAACTGGAGTATAGTTCCCAGTAAACAAACACTTTGAGGTCAGGAGGTCATACTTGCTCAGCTGTTCTTCATAAGCCCTATTGGAAATAACTTTCATACCATCACTGAATATATTCCATGCTACCTAATAATACTGAAGGCCAAGTACAGTTGTGATAGAAATGATTTCTAACTGAAATATTTAGTGTGAAATGATCAAAAAGCAATATGTAAATGGAAAACCAGGGTGATGCTAGACATGCTATGGGTGCAATTCGTAAGACTTTTTGCTCTTTTGTGGGAGAAAATCCATCCCACTTGAAAGCTTGTGCAATTTCCCACTGTCAAACGAGTTGATTTGGCCCCAGCAGACCTGTGATTAATGTGACAAAAACGAAGAATAACTGTATTTTAATTTAGAAAACAACTAGGAGGAATATTCAATGAATTCTCCCTTGGCAGTTGACTAATTGCAGCAGAATGGGGAACACAAGTCAACAAAGGTCTGGGAAGGAGAGAGAGAACTACAGAATGAATTTGGTTTTGGCATCTCTTCTATCAGGCAGAAAAATGCCTGGATTCCGGATATGCTAAAATAAAGATAGCAATGTGTGGATTATGATGGGTGAAGGTCTCAAATCTGGTAAGATAACTTAGTGTTTTTCAGACTTACACATCTGTCACCCAATTTTATGGAAAAGCTGCACTACTTACAGGCTGTAAAAGCAACAAATACTGTTGACAAGTTCAGTCAGGCCTCAATGGTAGCATCTAAGCAGGCAGTTTCATAAAGCTTTAAAAAAAGTCTCCTTCAGCACAGACACAGTATATTCAAAATATGCAGATATGCGCACCAAATGCTGCCCACTGATATATCCTAGCAAAGATAATGGAAATAAACATTGTAAAAACAAATTTTTACCATGGTGTTTGTGTACAAAACACTTATTACAGGCCCAACAGATCTTTTGCCATGTAGCAAACTAAAGCCATATGTCATGGCTGTAACCTTACTGTGGTTTCAAAAGAGTTGTTACCCATATTAATAATGTAAATTTTATTTTGATTGAAAGTTTCCAGTTCCAAGGCACAACAACATGCAACCACACTTTGGAAAACAAAGTATGCTAACTTGGCTACAATATAATGTAAGATATATATTAGCAAAAGGGAGTGCCATTTAATAAATACGTTTCTTTTTGTAGAAAGTTCTAGAAATGTAAGCTCTACAATATTCTGCCTTTTAAAAATATTCCTTATAGAAGGAAATAAATTTGTGAAATACGAAAAGGTATGAAAGTTGTGTGATTAGAGTATATTTGCATTTCTGAATAGTGCCAATCAAATAACACCAGAAAGGTGGTGTTTCTGTATGTAAATTTGCATAGCAAATGCAACATATTTTTTCTGCACAATGTTAATAGACACAATAGAATAATAAATTATTGGGGGGTGAATTAAAGACAAATTTTCATTTTAGCACTGTGCTTCTGAGTGATTGATTTGTATGTAATGTATGTAGAAATACGGTCATTATTTTTTTCATAGAACTTAAGAACTCATAATGTAAGAGTTTCAGAACTCAAGCAGTAGGAGGTGAGACTCAAGATCTGTTGACCAACAAGTTTTCTGTACAAAAAGCTACACAAGAGCTTTAGACCCATCTCCAAGCTGAATGAGGGGCTATGGGGAAAGCAGCATGAGTCAATCTGTGCTGAGACCCAGGCCAGGTACAGCCTTTCACAAGTGCACTGCATGACTCAACAGATCATTTCCTTGGTGCCAAGCCAAGGCTGACAAAGAATTCCTGCATCACTCAGGTGGTATCGGTCTCGGTCTCAGTCTCGGCAGGGAACTGTGAAGCTGCACCAAGCCCCCTAGCTTGTGCACAGCTGATCAGGGAAACCAAGGAGCAAGACAAACCAGTATAATGGTGGAGTATAAGTGCCTGAGCCAGGCTAGAGGAGCTGGAGGCAGCATTAGTATGAGGACACAGATATCTTTAGATCCTTTCAGAAAAACATATACCATTATGAGAAAATAGGAAAGCTGCCAAGCTTCATGCAGAGAGAGTATACAGACAGTCCTGTGCTCTGTCAGTGGTGGCAGCCAGTGCTGGCGGGGGACTCAGAAGGGGATACTAGAGGCATGCTGTAGGCTGCTGTGGAAAGTGCCTTTCTACTTTCAGTCCCTGAGGGTTAAGTGCTGTGCTCTGAGGTACAAGAACTTTTAAATCTCATTGCTTGTTTGTTTCCTGCCACATGCAATTTTCGTGCCTCTGAAAACAAAATGTTGGTCATTTGGGAGCTTCCTATTACTTTCAGATAGAAAAGATAAAAGGCTGAGAGAAACAGTAAATCTACTAAAGCATACCAAACAAAGGTATTTACCTGTTCTATATCTGCTAAGATTTCAGTGACACCTACTCAGTGGTCATTTACATGCCGTTCTGTGTGTGCCAGTAAGAGGTATGCTGGAGGGAAAAAACCCCCTTGCAAACATCATAAATAAGAAATGAAACACTCCCCCAGACCTGGGTCTCCAGTGCACATATATTAATTACACACCAGAGGGTAAAGCCTCAGTATGTGCAAGCATTTAATTCATTATTTGCATTTATTAAAAACATTCCTTTTCACTTTAACAATACAGTAACCCAACAGTGAAGTAACAGCAATTCAAATACAGTCATTTACAGACCTGCGGTTTCTTGTGCCCATTGTGCAGTGCAGTGCTGCCAAGTCTCACACCTCAGAAGTAAGCTCCTGCTCTCTTCTCTGTCACACACATACATGCACACACGAAAGTTACATGTCTGCTCTCACCTATACTCTTTTGGGAAAACCCACAAATTTCATCAATCTCACTCTACAGATTTAAAAATCCTGGCAGCTTTTGAATAGCTTTTCTTCATCAGCTGCAATTAAGTGTTGGAAAAGAAATCCAAAATACACAGAGAGAAACTTTCTCCTTAATAGGAAATGTTAGCAATAGTATGGATTTCTAATATGTTCCAATTCAGTGTTGTCAGCCATAACATAAAACATTATTTATAACTATTTAACTGTTTTAAGAGTATAGTTAATAGTTTTCTGTAACATGATCTTAAAGAAGTTGATTAAGTGTGCTTTACAACATGACCAGAAAGAGCTTCCGATTAGTGACATCTATATATATATTTTACATCTCCCATGGCCCATACTTTTAAAACTTGGGAGTGTTGAAATAGTAGTCAAACCAAAATGAAATCAAATCACTAGAACTGATGGATTTCCTTACCACACTTCATCAATATCATCATGTCATGCCAATAGATTGAATATCCACAACATCAAGTACCTGCCTCTGGTAATAAAACCTAGAAATACATAATTTTTCTGTCACTCACAATGCAAAGATGGGCCTCAGAGGGGAGGAATTCAGGGATGGTTCAAAAACTCATCATGGGTTTGGTCTAGACTACAGCAATACAGAAAGTAAACAAATGAAAGAAAAAATGTTAGACTCTGGATCTGAATAAAAGTACACATATATCCAAGGTTAAACAGATGTGACAGGGATCCATTTTTAATTTCAAGGCTCTCAATGACTGAAGGAGCTCACAGCTTGAAGAGGATAATGTAGTTATAAAAACAATGTTTTGCAAATACCAAAGAGACTGTTCCCTGGGAGTCTGTAATTGCTCCCCATTTCCTTTGACAGTTCCGGTTACCTGCATGCTTTTATTCTTCATCATTACAGTTTTCATTCCTCATTCATCTCATGCCTGAGGAGGGACTAGTCTCAGCTTGGCAAAGTATCAGTATAATTACAAAGCAGGGAAATTTTTGCATCCCAAACCAAATTTCAAACTTATTTGGAATCTAGTAATGTTCAAATCCAGTTACTGAATTCACACCCACTTTTTACTTTATTTAATATTTCTATCACAACCACAACTGTAATTTGCCATTGTATATTTATGCACTTCAGAAATAAAGCTCTTAAAAAAGGGTTCTGCCAGCTTTTTATTTCAAAGTCAATACCCTGGTAAAATGTACTTGATATATATTCTTTGGAGATTGTGCATATAGACAAAAAATGAGAGAGAACAGGGATTTTTTTCAGCCTGTAGAAGAGAAGGCCTCAGGGCCTATTGCTATCTACAACCAGCTAAGCAGAGGATGTAGAAAAGATGGAACAGGATTCTCTTCAGAGGTGCACAGTGAAAGAACAAGAGGCAAGAGACAAAACTGCAACATGGGAAATTACAATTTGATAGAAAGAAACTTTTTTATAATGACTGTTTTCAATCACTGAAAGAGGTTCTTTAGGTGACAGTGGAATGTCTCTATCCCTGGAGACCTTTGAAATGTGAGGCCCTGAGGAACATGCTCCTTCAAGCTGCTCTGGACATCCCTTCCAACAAACATGGTTTTGATTTTATATATATATATATATTTATATATAGAGAGAGATATACACATATATAAAATACTTGTATCTCTCTATATGTGCCTGTCTATCTATACCCTAGATAAAGGACAAGCAGATGTACTGCAAAGGATGTTTTCACAGACCATAAGCATTCCTGTTCCAAAACAGCAGTATAATAATTGTAACCAGCACACTTTTATTGGCATATTCAATGTAAAGCCTTCTACACTGAAGCATTACCCTTGTGCATTGTGGGTCCTCTGCTTCAGAAATGCTTAGGTCAATATTAAGTGCCACTATTCAAAAAATAAAATCCCCATCCCCAGAAAAGGAATGTGAACTAAAATTAAGCTGAATATGAACATTAGTGTTGTCTTTAATATCANGATTTATATCCTATGTATGAATTTCGGGAAATAGTATCTGTCTAACAAATTCAGACTTATCAAGGCACTCAACCATTAATTCTCAGCCAAGTGCAAGTATCACCAGTTCCAGTCACATTTTTCTTGATTCAGATCTTTGTGCAAGGATACTGATTGTTGATTCTGGGATCACTGTGCACCACTTGTCCATTTCGGTCAACTACTTCATTTCTTGATGGGGCAATAACAAAATTAGAAAAGGCTCTGCAGCATCTTTCTGTAAAATATCTATAAATTCTAGAGGGATAGGATTGGCATCTAAACCTAGCATGCAAAAGCATACATGAGAACACATTAAACCACACGTTTAGTCAGAAATACTTTTGTATTATATATGTATTATAACCACCATTATGGGGTTAAGATATCAAGTTTGACAGTTTAAAAATATATTTTCCTGAAAATTATGGATATAAGTACAAAAAAGGATAAGATTATTCTTGATTTATTTGTCCTGATATTTACACTGTTCATGTGAATGCCAGCATATTTAGTTTTTTTACCTCTTCCATATGCATTAAGCAATAGAAATAATAGCTGAATACTGAATTATGAGTAAACCATAACTACCTTTACTGACTGAATAAGTGTACATGGAAATATATAAAGTTTCCTAAATAACTCAGAACTGGGGAGAAGTATTTTTTTAAAAAATAGGAATCAGAGGTGGATGGGTTGTTTGTTTGTTTTCTCAGGCCTTTACTTGTAAAAAATTTGTTAGCTGCAAAATAAAATCTTTATTTCAAATTCCCCATCATATTCCCATAAACCTGCATTATAATGGCTTTAAATGAAAGCAAAACGACTTAGTCTCACTAAGGTTGATATTTCCCAGCTGGTGACTAAACCCTGAGTTTTTCTTAAGTTCCAGCCCACATGAGAACAGTGTCTTGTGACTCTTAGACAGCCCTTTATCACATCGTAGAGAACAGAGAGCACAAAGGACAAGAAATGGAGGACTGAGATAAGAAGAAATAGCTTTTCCTACCTCATTACAAGTATTTATCGCTGAACAAGATACTGCTTTCATTTTCCACTACAAAAGTTCATCTGGTCTTACAGGAGAGATTGCTCTATGTACACTTCTTTTGTCTTCTAAAACGATCAGTTAGTACTATGCGGGGAATTTATTGCGTTCCAGGGAAACATAGAATGTATGGATGACATAAGAGATTATTCATTATGGCTACAAATCAAAGGATAATTTAGTAATCTGTGGCACACCTTAAGACATAAAACTGTTTTCAGGAACACAAAGGGCAAATACAATGAATAACCATAATTACTTAAAGACAGTTTCTATCCTCCAGCTTAGTTTCAGTTCTGTTCGGACTGACCATGAAAAAACAGGTGAACTTTTAAGAAACCTAACTCAATAATTCTAATGATTAATCATATTATTTATAATAACACTATGTCTCTCCCAACCTGTTTGTTTAAAATACACATGAAAACACATAAGAAATGGTAGCAGCAAAGAATTTAATATGATCTTGAAGAGAGTTTGTAGTGGCAACCAACACTGGGCGCACTGGGACAAATCCTGCGTACCAGTGATGGGTACTCACCACTGCTTGCTTTTACTCAGCACAGTGACTAGTCAGTGCTCTATGAGCTGCTTTTGGATGAAAATTGAGTGGGGCTTGTGTAATAGTTGCAAGCATAATCAGAAAAGCCTTAATGCCCAAACCATTGTTTTAAACTGTCAGATATGATAAAAGGTATTAATCGCATATAAACTTGTGGCAACTAAAGTGGTTAAGGTGGTGGAGTCACCAGCCCTTACAGTCGTTCACTAAACGACGTGGCGTTTAGTCCCACGGTCTAGCTCACAAGGTGGTGACTTGTCAAAGGGTGGACGCAATGAGCTCAAAGGGCTTTTCCAACCTAAACGATTGTGTTTCCATGCTTCTCTGAGGGGGTGTTGTGTGTGATGTAGCGCCCTTTCATGGAGACCCGCCAAGGTACCCAGGCAGAACCCTGTGTGAGCGTTTACAGTCGCTCTTATCTCACCCCTCCATGCCCTGGGAAGACCAGGGCCAGCAAAGGCTGGCAGATTAACTGTGACCTACAGGGTGACGGCACGCCTGTGTCTTGACGTCGGACCGAAGAGGAGATGATTAATTCGGGGTAAGTGGGTGCGACAGAGGTGATGTTGTAATCACGGACAAGACGGGAAGGCACCGGGGGAGCGATGTACGGAGATAACAGCAGCCCGGTCGGGCACATGACCCGCACGGCGCCCCGCCAGCAGCCCGGAGCCCGACGAAGGGCGTGTGCCTGTACAAGGCGGATCGCCAGGGACTCTCCGCTCCCCAACCGGATCCGTGTCGGGACCCGCCCCATGCGGGCGGGGCCGGGCTGGAAGTGACGCGGGCGGACGGGAGGAGCTGCGCCGCGCTGGTGGCCGAGTCCCCATGTTGATGTCCCCGGCGCCCTCCGCGTCTCCCTAGGTAAGAGGTGCCGGGAGTCGGCTGGGGGGGCCGGGCAGGGCTGACACGCTCCTTCCCACCGGTTTCCGGCCGCTTCTGGGCCGGGCCGGGCCGGCCGGGCCGTGCGGCCACGGTTCTGCGCCACTGGCCCCCGTCAGCTGTTCGGGCCGGCCCTGGTCGGCAGGGGAGCGGCGGGGCCGGGCTGCGGGAGCCGGCGGGGCTCCCCGCCCCGGGGAGGAAGAAGGAGGCCCGGAGCCAAGGTGACCGTGTCGGGCAGGTGGCGGAGCAGCGGCGGGGAAGGGGCGGGAGGCGGCGCGGGTGGGGGCCGGCGGTGTCGGGGCCCCGGGACGGCAGCTGGAGGACTACAGGAAGAGCTGACTGGGGTGGTGCGGCTCGTCCCGCTTTTGTTTTTCCTGCCTGACGAGCTTTTCCTCCTTTCCGCCATCCTTTCCGCTGCGCAAAGCCAAACGCGTCGTTTAGCCTTCCCGTGGGAAGCGCTTGTCACGTCAGTAATGAAGCCTGTGCGCAGCTCTTCCTCCTCCCGTTTCCTAGCCGGTAGCTGTGAGTTAAGCAAGTACCCAGCATCCCTGTAACTATCCTTGAACTGTAAGTAGATCTGAGCATCACCTAAGCTCCGGGGATTTTCCTGCTAGGCAACAGTAATCCCAGATGATTGTGCTGGTCTGCACAAGTTAGATTTGTGAACAGTTCTGCTTTGGGGTTGGAGACCAGTCTACCTTTACTGGCTCCACTATGGCTAGTTTTCAGCTGTGGCAGCTAACCACCAGTGTGCAGAAATGGATTTTTATTTTTCCTTTTGGTTGGGGTTGGTGCCTTTTTTTTTAAAAAAAAAGAATTATTGAAAAAAAATGCAATTTGCTTTGTTATTATTGCTGTGTTTTGTTTATTTTTGTACTTATTCTAGCTAGTGAAAATTAAACACTATTTCACGTCAGTGTTATTTGGCTAACTTACTAAATTACTAAAAAATGAATTAATTGGTTACAATTGAAAATAAGGTCATTCTTTTTCTTTTAGATTTATAGAAATTGCTGATACATACTATTTGTAGTTCTTTTATATAGTCCACTCTATTATATATAGTTCATTCTATTTATAGAGTGAAATTGAGAGATGCCTTGAATGTAATCCCCTGTTTTGAGGTGTGTGGGAGTTTTTAGGATTTTACTGTGCTGTAACATTTCCTATTCTGGACTTTGAAGCTACTTAACTGATAGGATTTATCGTGTTTTATTGTGTATCCTGTTGTCTCTAGAAAACTATGTTTTGATCTTTACTCAGTTTCTTGCTTGTCGAAGTTCTTTTTCTTTTATGTTTAATAATCTTCACAAGCTTGGTGTTTTGTCTTGTAACCTGTGTTGGTTAATGTACAAGACTGTTCTTTATTTAACATTTGATACATTAAAATAATGTCATGGCTGCCTGTATGCACTTCACGTGCTACTCTAAATGGAGAGGTAATAAGCTTAAAATATTGACGGCTTAAAACTAAAAAAACCACCCCGTATTTATCTTTTCCTTGTATTGGATGATGGATATCTGTTTATTTCAGAGTGCATTTTGTTTCAGAAAGCACAAGGTCTTCACTACTTATTTTTTAACTGGTGATATTTTAAAAGGCTCTAAGAGGTACACAAACAGCTTTTCATATTTGAACTACTTGAGTCTTGCAGTGGCCTGTCTCCTTTTGGTTTTGGTTTTCACATGTGTCTTCAATGAAAGTAATACATTATGTCACACACTAGGCAGTTACCTCTTTCAAGGTGTGAATGTGCTTGGTAGGTATAAAATTACTTTCAACAGCAATTGCAAGGACAGGATGGCTCATCTTTCCGGAAATGTCAGATACATAAAGGCCCTAATCCTCCTAATATCAAATGTTTGATATCAAATCAAAACGTTGTGATTGTACAATAGAATCAGACACTTGAAACTTTTCAGCTGCGTATGTTCTATTTTTGGCAGGTATTGTCGAGTTTGAGGAAGGGATGGTCTTGTTCTGCTCTTGAAGCATCTTGTGTTACTGTAGTTTGCAGCACTATGTATCCTGAATGAGGTGGTGATTGGAAAGCATGATTAAAAGCTTTTGCAGTCCAACTGATTAGTGTTAATTCCTCCAACTGCATGCATACTTCAATGTTCCTGCTGTCAATGCAGGCCATTGTTTATGGTAATGAAGCTAAACACTAAGTATGTGTTACTGTGAGAATAGTAAAAGATGCCCATGGACTGCTAAACGGGGGCAGGAAAACTCTTGAAGAAGTAGGGAAAAAAGCCAGCCCAAACAAAACCCTCCTGTTTACACAAACTTTCTTATTTAAAAAAGTCTTCAAATGGAATTTTGATACTTTTACTGTGAGGGGAGGAAAAACTTCATGTGTAAAAATGCTGTGAAAAGCACTGAGCAGTACAGATTTGAGAAAAATTTAAAGCAGGGAAACTAGAGAACTTCTGTTTCTCTGTCTCTAGCATGTCTAGAACCATTACGAATCTTTCATTAAGTTAGAACCCGGCTTTGTTTTCACACCGTTGCTTTTATTTTCCACTTTCTGACACTGAGATGTGATACTGGGAGCATTCAGCTAAGCAATGCTTTCTCTTCATCTTGATGTCATTGCTGAAATGACTGCTCTTTTTATTCTGAGAGCTGGTTGTTTTGGAGGGATGCTGAGGCAGTGCACTTTGGTGAAGTTAGTCTATGGTTCTCTGTTTTCGGAACAGGGGAACTAATTGTTAGTTTTTTCTGTCATATGTATTAAAACTAGATTAATTTTTGTGACTTAACCAGTTTTTCCACTGTGTTCAAGTAACAACATCTACAATTTTATTACAGATAATCATGTCATCCTTTCAAGAAGTTCCATCTTCAGCTAGCACTTTGCAGACCTCCAATTTTGCACATGTGATTTTTCAAAATGTTGCGAAAAGTTATCTTCCAAACACACATCTTGAATGTCACTACACTCTTACCCAGTTTATCCATCCTCATCAGAAAGACTGGGTTGGTATTTTCAAGGTAAGTTTTGCTTGTCCTGTTGCTATTTTTCAAATGTTTGCTTGCTCTCTTGAAAGTTCAAAAAATAAATCTCAACAGCAGTAAACTTAAAGTTGAACATCACTTAAGTGATCTATTGGTTCCTGCTGTTAGAGTGTCAGTTTTGTAGCAAAGACCAAACTGGAGACCAAAACTAGAGGAGTGAGTCCAGCTGGAACTCTGCTGGAGTAAACAGAAGGTTTAACGTGTGCAGAATTAAATGGAAATTATTTGAGAAGGGATATGTGGTTATAGAGTGACATTGTGAACGGGACTGAGTGAAGAATGTGATACTACATGTGAAATGTGTGTGCAAAGGATGAAAACTAAGCTGGAGATAACCTGACCCACCTCCCTGACTAATTTTTATTGCTAGAACAGTCAGAACAGTATAGATCACTAAAATTATTCAAAAAAGATCCTTGGAAAAAAGATATTTGGAGATATTGTCAAAGGTTAGTAAAGCTTCATTTATGGAATTAGAAATTGATTAATTCTTAGTTTAAGACCTTAAAGATTTGTGTATGTTTGCCAGTATAGCTCCTCATAGATGATGCTCAAATTCCTTATTTGAATTTTATTTAATAGAAGTTTTGATTCAGGCTTTAATGAAGTGGTGCTTTGGCAGTGGGGAGGGGAGAAGGGTGACGGACTAATTTGTTATTGGACCACTTTTCCCTTAGAACTCAGTTCACTGCTTAAGAATGTAAATGATCAACTTCATTGTAATCTGCAGATTGTGGGTCTTTATTCAAGCTAAATTACTCCTCTGCAATGTAGAAATACCGTGCTCTGTAACAAAGCAGAAGTGTTTTTAATGCGATGTGCAGTGACTGTACAGTCACTAAATTGTGCCAGGGAGGTGTTAGCTTACAAACAGGCACATTTCCCTAGTAAGAAGTTTTTAAAAATAAGTGTGTATGTGTCTTATTTGCAAAGTTTTGACAAACGATGTAACTGAGAAAACACCTGGATGTTTAATTAATGGTATTCGTGAAATGTAAAAAGCCTGTCTGTATCAAAACTTTATAGACTGTTCTGTTTATATTGCGTGTAAGCACCTTGAAATTATTGAAATGTGAATGTAATGGCTTTGTCTGTTGGCCTAAGTGAGGGAGACAATCAGACAGGACTCTAGAATTACTAATTAGGTAAAAGAAAAACGAAGTTGGGCAACAGTTTTTCAGCGATTACACAAAATGCTGTGCACAGGTATCTGATTTCATCTTGGCTGTGATGATAGATTTTATAAACTATTGATGTTACTCTACTTTATTTTACTCTAACAGAGGCAGGTAATACTTTGGCAGTCATTTGAGGAACATGTTGAGCTGGCATAAGGTAGTGCTCCTGTTCAAAGAAACATCTTTTATGCCGGGTGGCTTGTTTCCTGTGCTTCCTCTTTACGTGAGATGAGGTCTTGTGAATGAAATCAGGGAATTGATTGAGGTTAAGACCAGTGTTTTGTGACTAGATTTTTAAAATGGAATTCCCCAACTGAATTTCCAGTTTGCCTGATTCTCATCAGTACAAGGCAAGGAAGCATTGCAAGATGGGAAAAGAATAAAAATGTTTTTTTGTAGTGCTTATATCAGCTTATACTAAGTGTTATGGATTTACTTAGTATAGTTACAGTAGACTGAGTTAAATGGAGCCAGCTGTCTAACTGTATCTGTTTTCAAATATGTATGTGTAGTGTTTGCAGTAAAATAAACTACGAAAACGTCATTTTGGGATAGATAATAGAAGTTGTACTATTCTGTGATCTGAGTGTAAAAATGAGTGACTTCTAGAGAATTGATTGTTCATGAACAAATAACAAAGCACCTGAAGGTGGCTTGAAATCTGATCAAAGCAGGAAGGTGTTTTATCATTTATTTCACTGAAATGCATATGAAGGATACAATGCATGGTTAGTAAAGTGAGCCTGTGATTGAAAAAAAAGGACAAAAGCAAATATTGGCTAATTATGAGAACAATAATTAATGACCTTCAGTATTGCCTAGTATGCAATGAAAGTGGGGTTTCTGTGGGAGAACTCAGTGTTGATTCACGGACTGTTTGTATAGAGGGAATAAAATTCACTTTGTCTTTTTGAAGTGCATAAGTTGCTAAGAAAACAAATCTGTTCAAGCTGATACCATTTAACCTTTGTCTGAAATTGCACAGAAGGTAACTAATATGATAATAGTGAATAGTGGACAGAGGAAAAAGGCACCTAGTTAAAAAAAAAATCAAAAAACCTCCACAAAAAACCCCAACAAAAAGTGGTAATTTTAGATTGGTGTAGAAAATAAGTATGAAGTAAGATTCTTCCTGCGCTCTGTGGACATTATTGTTTTTGGTTCTAATGTTGATTTTTGTTGACTTTTAGGGGTCAGTGGCTTCAGCAGTATTCTGTCTTGTTTGTTCTGCTGGCTAGATAAGAATTTTTTTTTTGAACTGAAAAAAATTTTTAGGTAAAAAATTAGGTACATTTTTAAGTGAATGTTTTTTATTTAGGATCCAAGTGCATTTCTTCAGCCACTATGATATCTTGAGTAAATATTGGTTATATATATCCTTATATTATTGCTTTTGTTTTGCTTGTCCAGCTGTTAGTGCAGCTGCACAGTGAAACGGATCAGTGGGGTGATCTGCTAGAAAAATACAGCCTCTCCTCTCTCCGCTGTTGCCATATTATTTCATAACTGGTTTGGTTCTTCAGTATGATCATGGTGTGGTGCAATGGGCAGCTGTGCTGGTGTCACTGTGATAGAAACAGGGGGACTGGGAATGTCTGTGTGGAAAGGGCTGTGCCTGCTTTTTTGGTATGGCTGCTTAATATGGAATGACAATTGAAATGTTTTTTTCAAACTTTCTTAGAGTTCTCTTCTTAATAGCAGCTTACTTGAAGTTGTAAAAGTTAAAGACTACCAACTTCTCTGCGTATGCTGTAGGTGAAACAAGATTTTTTGTTCCCAGTGTGAGTTGCTAAGGCTCTTTGTGGTGGCAGTAACAGGTTTAAAACTGTTCCTAGGCAAGTAATTTTGTATTGTTTAGAAAACTGAAGACCCAGTGTTCATAAACTAAAAGAGTGAGATTGCATATAGGAGAATTATTTGATATACCAGGTGTTTTTAAAAACTACAGGTATCTAAATGCATACACTAGTTCTGGGATTGGGCATCTGGCAAAAACTGGGAGATGTAGGAAGTACAATAATGAAGATACTATCTTTTAGAGCGGGAGTTCTGCATATGCATTTTTTATTGGTTTTGTGTTTATTTTTCTTACTTGTTCCGTACAAGAGAAGAGTCAAACACAGGTTTTGACTCAGTCTTCAAATCTATTGTCTGCCATTGCTGCTATGTGGTTTTTTTTGCTTTTATGATATTCTGGAGAGTCATCTGTAATCAAATGCTTAAAGGTTTTGATCAATTATATCCTTGCATGTTACCAGGAAATAAAAGGCATTTTTTCAGGCAAATACTTGTCTAGTATTTGGCGTGGACAACCTGAGCCTGAGTTCCTGTTCATGCACTTTTATGAGAACTGGAATTTGAGATCCGCTTTCCCTCTACTGAGGGTTTCTGTGCAGCGTAACCTGATGATTCCTGCCGTGGAGTCAAAGGTGAGAAGACTTATCATCCTTGATTGATTTTGTAGGAGGTCTGTATTCCTGGAGTGATCCAAGACCTCTTTATTTGTTTCTGCTCATCTCTGGTTAATCAGAATCTGGAGAGGCCTTTAATGTAACACAAATGTAAACCTTTGAAATGAGGAAAAATAATAAATGTGTGCACTACATCTGGCTGCAAAACTGTCCTGGCTGTAGGTAGTCCTAATATCCGGCTTGGGAAGTCTACATCTTATGACTATCAAATAAAATAATCATATGGCTGAGTGATATTTTTTGCATTATTAATACATAATGTCCAGATTTGCACAAGTGTTTGAAAAACCTGCTTGGTTTCTAGGAAGCAGCACCTACTTCTTTGTCTGGAGCATATGTCTGCAAATAGGGCTGTCAGATGTTAGTATACAAGAGAGGCAGGTTTACTCTACATCTCAAAGGCACAAGGAAGGGCTGTTATGGGCATTACAAAGATATCGCATCAAGAGAGTAGTTAAAAGTGTAGTTGTTTGTGGGGTATATCATAACACTGAAGGTGTAATTTAGCTGAGACAAGCATGCTGGAATGAACTGCAATATTGGCACATAATCAATCTTACACTGTTAAGCTAGTGACTTTGGTCTTGCTGTGTCATTAATTAACTATTCCATCAAAACTTTTCTGTTTCTCAGTTCTGGTTGATACATTTCTCTAAGTAATCTACATTACCATTCTTCTAGGATATTGACAAGTCGTAGACATGCTTTGATATTGACTGTCTCAGGGTACCCCTAAGAAGAGAAGGAAATACTTCCTTTCTTAATTTCCGTGTTTTTAATAGCCACACCTTAAAAATGGTGAGCTGACGTTCTGGTAACCTAACATACAGAGCAATTGAGTGACCCAAATTGGGAAGATCTTAGTAACTTACTTGGACACAAAAAGTACCTCTTGCTCAGAGTACTCAGTGTTTACACGGCCACATCTGAACTACTTGTGCGTCAGTGCAGTGCCTGTGTTTACGTGCAACTTAATTTCTGTATTTTCAATGGACTTATTTATAGAAAATCTCAGAATTAAATTATCTGTGGTCTTTGTAACACAGTCTAACACTGTATTTGATAGAGACTTCAGACACAACTTGTTTGCATTTTATCAAGGCAGTATAGCTATATCTTTATATAGTACTCTGGGTTTAGTCTCCTTTGGACTGCAAATAATAGTGCAGCTAGCGTGAGTCATTTCAATATCCTGATTTTGTTGTAGATTAAGCAACAATTACTTCCACGTATACAGATTACATTCTGAGGTACAACAAACATCTGGTTGTATTATTTGCCACATGCATATAGAAATACCATTTTTCTGGCTTGGAATCATCGCTGCACAGCTGGCCATAATAGACACAGGAATGTGCAGTGCACAGTATGTCCTGTTGTTAAAATAGCTGGGAAAAGAACATTGGAATTCAGAATGTTTTTGAGAATTGTGATATCTGTGAATTGGAGGGATTCTGTTGGTTTCTGGTTTACTTTCTCTGGAAAGACAAGTAAAGAATGCTTGGCTCAAATCAGAAAACCCCTGGCAACCTTACTTGCTCTTTCTAGATAAGATGAAGAGAAGGATAATCTGGGTTTATGTGATTGTTACCTTTCACAGGAAATTTTAACATTTTTTTCCAAGTGTCATTAATTTTCTAAAACCATTTGGTGTGCTAGATTGTAGAATTGGCATAACAAAGTAGTCAGTAGCTGATAACAATTTTGAAATAAAATGTGTGAATTGATAGTTCTCATGAGATATGGTAGCAAGGGAATAGTTCATTTAAACCCCACCTGCTCTTTTTTAATACATTTTCATGCTTATTTTCTAAAGTAAACAGTAGCTTTCTAACTCTTTGATCTGTCATAAATTTCTTTGGACAGTAATTTATATATGTAACAGTTTTACTTTTAGCGAATTCATAGTTTCCATCCTAATAGAGGAAGTTGATCCTTTGGTTTAGGCACTGTCAATGTCATTTTGACACATTCCTCTGAACTATGAGGTAGAAATATAACCAACAAGAGATGATCATAATTTAGGATCCTGATAGTACCTTGATATTGCAACAAATACTGTATGTTTGCAATAGTCCAAAATAACCTATGTGTTTGTAACATTCAGCAGAGATGGAGTTCTTCAGGTCTGGGACTGAGAACATTTTGAGATCACAGCCTTCCATAAAGAATCTAGAGTACTTTGCAGCCATCTTCTACCCAAGAATGGCTCAACCTTGGGGCTCCTGTTGTATAACTGATTTTAATCCCAGTGTGAGTAGCAAGGTCATGTCTGAAGTGAAGGCTTAAGCATCTTAAGCTAAGTCAAAGTTGCATGTGGTGTAAGGTGATCACAGACAGACTAAAACCCCCAAGGTTTGACTTAGCTTATTATTTTGAAATGTCTATGCCTGAATGTTTCTACAGTGTTCTTAATACTTAAATAAGTACTTTTCCTTATGTCCCTGTTCTAAAATTTTTTATACAGTTTGACTCTTTCAGAACTGCTGTCTAGTTACCATTATTTGCTGATGATGCCTCTGTTCAGAAGTACATTGCATCAGTGGCATGTTAGTATTAACAGTGGGTGTTAACTCTTGGCGATTTTGGACAGTATGAGCTTCACTGCACCCAGATGTTTTCATTTTCCTATCTGCAAGTTGTGTTAGAAGAAATTGGTTTTTGTAGCTGCCTGTTGTAGATTATGAGCTACAGTAGAACATGCATGGCTGTGACTTTTGAGTAACATTGCTTTACTCAGGGTTATGGCTCAAACCAAGCCTGCTTGGAGAAGTCTCTTCCTATGATGCTGATCCTAATAGTGTTTTGCTTAGACACCTGTGCTGTTTGTGATTTGGGGTGAAGTAAGTGTCTCTTACCATGTGAAACATGAAAAGGCTGCTGATTTTCTGCTGTCAGTAATAATTAAACTGTATAACATACATCCAGAACTTTATCTTCTGTCTGTAATTTTGCTTCTTTCAGAGTTAGCACATTGTCTTCTTGCAGTACTTAGCATGCTTTGCCGAATTTCTTTCTCAGCTATTTAATTTGCCTTTTAAATTAGAAGAAGGCGAAATTTTTACTCTGATAAATTTTGTGGTCAGGTTTTTTGTGTGATTTTTTTTTTTAAATTGGATTGTAATTAGGTATCTACAGTAAAGGCACACTGATTATGCCCAGATTGATTCAGCTAAGCAAGTGTTTTCCTGGGTTTGCCTCTTTGGCCTGTTGATGTTGTGTAGATGGGTCAGGCACCGTTAATGTAGCAGAATGAACGCTGCTGTTCTTTCAGCTGTGTAACAGCTTTCTGAGGCCAGGGAACAAAATGCCAAGTGGGCCTCCCATGCTGATGGTCCTTCTTTAAGGCACTCTGTCCCCAGGTTGAATTGGCTGACTTTACCAAGTGATTATAAAAGGAAAGAAATCTAACAAAATGGAAAATCAGAAAAAAATTATTTTCCATGTTCATCTGAAAGTTATGAAATGAAAACAAAGTTGGAAATAATTTTTACACTGAAAACACTGTGGAGTTGTAAGTAGAGCTTTCGCCTTAGAAAAGCTTACATTCTGTGTAAGATGAAACAGATGAGAGTTGAAGGAGATACAGTGAAATAAAATGGTTCTTATTTTCCCTCAGGTAGATATTGGATAACCCATTATTGCTATACAGACACTCCCTATTTATGCTCCCTCCCTCATCCCCCTCTTTATTTTTCCACTTGGAAAATTTTCTTCAAGCTATTCTGTTGAAACATACTGGGTGAAATGTAAATATGGGAAAGCTAATCTCACTGTGTGATGTGACATTGCATTAAGAAAGGAGCTTGTATCTGTGGGGCAACACAGAAGAAGAAAAAACTTTTGTGATGACCTCATGTCTATTTGTTAGTAGAAGTGTGAGTATTATGGTACAGCTGAGTTGTCCCTACTGCCCAGCCAAATTGTGAAATACTTTACTTGCTGCTGGACTCTTCAACCTTTACCAGGCTTAAGCATTTCCACTATGACTACTGAGTTGGTTTATTTCAATTTAGGACATCATAAACGCTTTTCAGTCATGCAAATCTTTTTGCTCAAAAGTAGGAGATAGGAATATCATGAGTGGATTACTCTCTAATGACCTGTTAAAGCTTACCATTTTATGGAGGGAAAACCAAATAAAGTGGGGTTTCAGTTATACATTGTACACTATAACCTAATCTGGATATGATGTTTTTTGTGGGATAAATGGTCTGTAGTCATGTTTTGTTTTAAAAACATGGCTGAGAAGGTGAAAATAGGGTTTGGTTTCTGGATTGTTAATCTATTGGTTAACTTCAGGAAGGAAAGCAAGAATATTTGCATTTATGCACAGCTATCTACTTTAAAAATGTATTTCAGAGTGGAGTGTGAACGAATTAAATGTAGAGAATACAGAAGAATGTGTTGACTAGCCGATGCTTTATGTCTAACTCGGTTGTAGACTAGACTTTTTTCCTTCTGTTGCTTTAGGGAAGGTGCATCATCTAAGTCTTATGTGCTCCTTTGACTGAGAAATAAGAATGTTTTTGTTCTTTGAGTTTTGAACTCTGAGCAAAACGTTTTCAGACTTTTCAGTGGATTCCTTGAAAAGTAATGATATCAGCACAGTCAGTCAATGGAGATGGCTGCTGTGCTCATCAGCCATCAGCCTGAATTCAGGCTTCACAACAAGTGAAGTGTAGTGAGTGTAGTTTGACAGGTCATTCTTCATTTTTCTCCTCTGAGCTTCAGAAGTTTTGTGTCAGAGTTCTTCCATAATTTGCAGTGTTTGTGTGTTTTAATGTGGATGTTGTAATGGTTGCCATGGGTTTTCAAGATGGACTACTAATAAACTGTGCCTGTTTTGCTCCTCCTGGCTCAGAGAAAGTTTCTCAGTGTGTCCTATAGAAATTTCTCATTTATTTAAGATTTCTCATAGTAAGAAGGTGCTACTGTGCATCAACTTTAGCACTTTGATTGGAACTTGGTTTCATGTTTTTAGTTGACTTTTTGTTGGTTGTGGGTTTTTTGGTTTGTTTGTTTGTTTTTGGGTTTTTTTGTGTGTAGTTGGTTGGCTGGTTTTTTCAACTGATTTGTGAAGTTAATTTTAGACTTTGGTTTCACGTTTTGGTAGATAAGAATGTTCTTCATACTAAAATAGAACCGTTAACTTCACATGGATCTTCAACAGGAATTAAGTGTGGGTTTTCACATCTTTCCCCTTGTTACCATCTTTTAACAGCTATTAAGTTCTAATTATTAATGTAAATAAATATGCTTGCAGCTTCATAAATTTTCATAATTTTCATAAATTTTTAGAACTTGCTTAGTAAATTAAGAAAATCAAAAATGATACAGTATTATTGAAGGCTTATTTAAAATGTATTTTTATAGTGGACATAATTTCTCTCAATGGCTTTTTTTCATTGTTTTGAATTTCAAATGCAGAAATGAAATTTTCACATCTTTCTTACAAGCATTTGTTTGTTTTCTATAATGTTTTCATGAAAAGAGGCACTCAGTGTTAGTCATATCAGCTGTTTTGGCAGTTTAAATGGCCAGACTCTTGTTCTTATAGGCCTGACAATTTAAATTGCCATATTCCTCCTGTCAGTGTAGTACAGGTAAGGTGCTCACATTGAAAGGGTTCTTGTGGGGAATCTGGACCCCTCTCCTCTTTCAGAGACTAACCTGGAAGATAGTCTGTATTATTTATAGTAGGTTTTGTTGGTATGATCAGCAGTAAGACAAATAGTCTAGCTTTTCTGATTTCTGCCATTAAAAATGAAACTGTTTTTCCAAGGTAATATGCCTGATGTTGCTGAGGATGCTGTTTGTTTTGCTTCCAAAGCTACAGGGTTTAATTTATCATATAAACTCACTGTAGGGCTGCTGACGAATATTCCCATCTTCTCTTCATATGTTTCACTTTTTGTTGATTTCCTTTGTAGCTTTTGCCACTAGTTTTAGTTTCTCAATTTTTATTTACTTTCCCTTAAGCAGTGTTAAATTTTATTCATATAGTTTGAACCCTGTCTTTAGACAACTATTGGTTTTCTTTCTGAGCTGAAAGAAAAATCTATGTCAAAGATGACATTTAAATAATTCCTGAGCTATCCAGTGTGTGCTGTAGTCTTGTATCTGTGATAGTGTGATCTGTTGCCATAGAGAAGCTTATGACTATGTATATGGTAGTTTGGAACCACTGTGTACTCCATACTAGGCTTATTAAAGAGAATATTGACAAAATTTACGAAGTACTAAAGTAAAAGTTTATTAAAACCTGTTGATAAAAAACCCCCAGATTTCTTTTTATTTTAAGGATTTACACCTAAAACATGGATTACTTAAACTTGTTTTTATTTTATTCTCAGCATATCATTATGTGGCTTTGCTCCTTGCTTCTGCCATCTAAGAAATAACCCTGTGGAATTTAATGATGTTTATTGTTATGTAGGAAGAACGTTGAAAAATGTTACTAAGTTAACTTGGTTTGCTGCAGAATACTGACCTTCCCCTTTTAAAATGTATTAAGCTGTGAGGAAGATGACATTTGTTCATACTTCCTTCTCTGCACTGTCACAGTTTGACATGTGCGATGTGTTGCAGGGAAAACCCTCATTTTCTGAAATTCTGTGCAGTGACAAGGGCTGTTGGGCAATGCACACCTGCTGATAACTTGTGTGTGCCCATTAAGAAAGAATGGAATTGTCATGATCATAAGAGTCTAAGACAAGGAACCTCACCAGGGGAAAGAGATGATGGATGACAGGAAATGTGAGGAATTGTTACAGAAAATACTTGTGGGGTAAACTTCCCCAGGGTATTGCCTTTTAACTCTTGATGTGTCATAGTTGTCTTTGTGCCAGCAGGCCACAGATTACAGTTATACTTAAAAATACCCTGTCTGCTGAGAAACAGACCAGGAGATGTATTTGTTTTCTATGTAATCATTCTTTTTGTTTGTATCAGTACGGCTAGAGTTTTAAATGACCTCAAAAAATCCTTTAGTTGATGACTGTTACAGATAGAGTATTGATAAAAATAACTTTTGGTTCCAAGATAAATCACTAAATTAACAAATCAATATGTGATATCTAGGAAAAATATAAAAAGATAGAATTCCAGAAATAAGCCGCGTCAGAAATTGATTTGATCTTCTATAGGAATCATTTTCGTGTTTGTGTTCACTAAATTTTGTTTGTTCTCTACGTTTTCCAGTGTTAATAATCAGAAGAAACAATGTTATTTTAGTAAGGAAGATAGCATCAGTAGCAGTATGTGCATATTTTGGTTTTTAACAGAAATGAAAACTAGAGTAAGGTGAAAAGGTTACTTCAGTTCTATAGTAACTATACACTTTCAGTTTCTTTTCTGAAACGAAAAAGATGATGTTGACTTTTCACCCACAACTACATTTAGAAAGCTGTGTGCTTTTGTTTAGGACACTAAATAATGGTATATGCTTCTCTTTTTGAAAGTAAAAAAGTCAGAAAGAAAAACAGGGTAGTAACATCTGAGTTGGATTTGAAGACAATGACTAATGTGAAAATTTGCAAAATGTTTTCCCTGTGAACTTTTACTGAGAAAAATTTGCTTTTACCACCTTCCAGTTACTGGAAGAGTTTTCCTTGTTATTTCTGAGATAATTAATAGTGTGGGAATAACAACCCCAGCTGTCACATTTTGACATCTTTAAAAACTGTGTGGTAGGAGATATCATAGAAATCTTTGCTAAGAATAGGCCTAAGATGTAGTAGGTGATTCCTTTCTAGTGGATGTGTTGAGTAGCTGCACTGCTTCTCTTTAATGAGTGTTGCCTTGCAGAAGTGACTGAAAATGGGAATTTCATCTGGTTTCACTGTTGTTAATCTGTATTTTTTGAGAGTATAAAAAAAGCTCCATCATCTTCAACACTAATTTTTCCATACTTCTTAATACAAAGTGAATGGATATGTATGGAATAATCTGTTCAGATTTTTTATTAATGCTATGCATTAATGTGCATACATGAAATGTATGTCTCTATACATATATAATTGCTGCTTTGCTATTGAATTACTTTCACTTCTGATGTTCTCTTTGCCTTTGCCTACCTAAACGTGTTCTCCTTTTTTTTTTCTTTTTATTGAAAATTTCTTTAAAACCCCACCTATTAATGCTTTTAAAATACAGTACTGTAATGTATTCTTTATAGAGGAAGACTTCTAAACTTGGAGTTTGGAAGTGTTGCCTGTTGAAGCAATGAAAATCATGATTGGTAACTTAATCTTTTCGTGGTTGTTGTGTGATTTTTTGTGTGTGGGTATTTTTTTTTTCTTCTTCCTCTTGAGACACTGTTTTACCTGATAAAAATTGGGCAACAATTTATTCCATTTCCATATCTTAATTCTTCCATGACTGTATACCCAGTTACTGGTAAACTGTATCCCACCTAGCATTTGACAATGTTTTGGTATTTTTTTTTCAGAGTGGAATAAATCAAATATATTTCTTCTTTTCCTTTACCATTATGCTATTATTAATATCCATTGCTTTACAGTAGTTGCTTTGGCTTTCTGGTTTAGTTGCGTGTATTTCAAGCCTGTTGGGATATGTGTGTTCAGAGGAGAGGGTAGAATCATAGGCTCATAGAATGGCCTTGGTTGGAAGGGATGTTAAAGATGTAGTTTCAACCCTGCTGCCAAGGGCAGGGACTGCTCTCCCTAGACATGGTTGCTCAGAGCTGCATCCAGCCTGACCTTGAACACTTCCAGAGATGGGGCATCCACAGCCTCTCTCAGCAACCAGTGGCTCACCACTGTAGAGCATCACACTCCTAGGAAAATTTGAAAGCAGAGGTTTGTTGAAATTAGCAAGATGATTATGCTGGCTTAGCTAAGTTCTGTTTTCATGCAGATCTGTTTTTTTTTCTTTGCAGACATAGTGTGTATATATGACAGAATTAGCATTCCAGTGAAATGCTGGTCTTTTGCATTGCACAAGTGGTCAGAAAAATTCAGGTGTCAGTTGTGATCTTTTCAGTAGCATAGAAAGCTTTTTTTCCCCCCTCTTTTTTGTTTTCTGATGAACCAGTTGGACTGTGGGCACGAGAGTCAACACTGGCAAAACATACACTAAGAAAAATTCACTATAGAATCGAGAATTAATCTTTCTGTATTTTCAATATAGAAATGTGTATCTTTATAGAAAAAAAATTAATGTACCATATAGTAGTTTAACATACAATGAAAACTGTCTGGTGTTTTACTTTATATAGACCCTTTTATTGCCTTAGACCCATTTACTGCCTTAGGTAACAAGCTTAATAAAATTAATGCTAAATCTTTGACGTGCTTGTTAAAATATTCCTGATTTATAAACATTGTTAAGTATCTTTTGATTGCATTTTGGTGCAGAAATATGCATATTACAATATGTTGTAAAGGCCAGACAGTGATATCTTAACTGTGTATATCAAATTCTTCTGTTTAATGTTTTCTCTTTCTGATTATTTTTTTTATCCTTTTTTGTTGTGGTTATTTAATTTTAGGTTGGTTGGAGTACTGCAAGAGATTATTACACATTTCTTTGGTCACCTATGCCAGAAAATTACGTGGAAGGATCAACTGTTAACTGTGTGCTGACTTTTCAAGGTGAGTATAAGGCAGTATCTATCTGTATCTTCCAGCCTACTCATCTTTTTAAATATTTTCCTGTTCTTTTAAGTGCTGAGCATTGTATAACAGTTCTGAAGTTTTTTTAAAAAAAGATAAATTGGAGGAGAATTTTCAACATTTCACTGTGGGAAGTTTAGTCTTATTTTAGATGTCAAGGAAAAGTATGTGACTTAGTATGTTTTTTACGTGGTAATGGCAGATATTCATGACTGATAGAGAAGCTCTGCTGGAAACTGCTAAAATAAAAGAAGTGACTTCGTTTAATCATCATAAGGCTTTTTTAATCTTGACCTCTCTTAGTGCAATGTGTCTTTACATAGTCTTTAGCCTCTGGACTTTAAACATCGATATTCTTGTCAAAGAATAAATAGTGTTTAAATAATAATATAAATAAATAATAGATGATGGTTTTGTGAAGGTTCACAGTAGTCATAGAGTTGCATAGGACCTTTTGTTGCAAGGAATTGATGAAAATGTCTGAAGCTTTTAAGAAAAGAATAAGGAACAAACCAGAGAATGTTACACTACTGTCCAAGTCTATAGTATGTATAACTATAATTTTCAAATTACAGTATCTATAACTATAATTCTCAACACACTGTGCGGGTCATGTCCTGTCCCTCCCCTTTGAAGTCTCAAAACAGGTCTAGTAAAATGCAACAAAGGAGGTCAAAATTAAGAAATAGCTTCTCTGTAAAGGTGCAGAGTTACAAAGATGAGAGCCACACTTGTTAAAGAAAGGGACAATGGCTGTGGGTTATGATGTGGGAGGTTTATGTCTGACATTAGGAATAGCATTTTTACCATGAGGGAGAAATGCAGCTCTTGAACAGGTATCCTGGTGTGGAAGGATGAGAATTCCATACAGTTGTTTAGAGACAGCCACAGTAATCTCAGGTGCTGACAAACAGTCTGTTGAGTGGGAAATCTGACAGTGACCTTCCAGACTCCCTTCTGCCAGGTTTTTCAGGCTGGGAAAGGGAAATAATGTGAAGTGACTGATGTTTCTAAAATCAGCTACCCATGGCGTGGGTGGATTAACCATTCTATATATCCAAATATATAGGAACCATTGATGTAAGCTACCCAGTGACAAGTTCGAAATGGAGGTAGAGATAACACTTTTTATAACACAGTAAATATGCAGAGCTTGTTGCCACAGGACACAAAAAATGTCAAAAAATCTACGCACATTCAAAATTTAACATGAAAAGAGTGCCTCTGCTAAATTAATGCTTTTCTGCTTACAAACAGAATTTTATGTACAATCTTACTTTTTTTTTTACTTCCCAGACTTGGCCTTAGTCTTTGTTCATGTGTGTGTTTATTGTTTGAAACATATTAAAAAGTTAAATAATTGAAGTCCTGCGATGATGACTGTATTAGCTTGTTTTCTTATTAAAGCTGCAAATAGTGATAGCATTGATGAGTTCAATTCTTTCTCTTGCCAGGTCTTTTTTTATTCTGCTGCTTTCAATGCTGATCATATCCACATGGTCTGATAACCTGATAACCATTTTATAACCTTGAAGTTGATTGAAAAGTGCGTGTGCTCTGTAGAAACTGGAAGGAAATAATTAGTTTCTTTTACATTTAACAAAGTTCAGCCAATGAATGAAATTGGGTTGGACTGAAACAAAAAGTGATCTAGAAGAGTGTAACTCTTCATGCCATTATCAGTCCTTTGTATGCAGAAATTTTACCACACATGAAGAGACCAAGTATCTCTGTCCCATCTGTTACATTCCATCCTGACAGACCTCCACTTTTATAGAGCTGCCAGATTGAATCCCCATTCAAACAGTCTCCCGGTTGTGTTTGGCAAGATATTTTAATGCTGCTGAGATGAGATCAGTGGAGCTTACAGGAGCTTAATTATCTGAGCTAAATCGTAAATGTTGTGCAGCATGTTAAATGTGGTTGGGGTTTTTTTTTATGATCAAGTAGGAATACTGGAAGAAAATAATCAGAAATCTGTTTCTCCAGTGTATGTTAGACACAAGAAAGAAAAAAGTCTTTCATTAGTTTTAAAATCAGGTTGTCTGAACCAATTTTAAAATGTGCTGAAGCAGCAATGTAGCTTGTTCTACATTTACTTCTGCATAGTTTCATCTTACTTAAGTACTGAATCAGGTAAACTGAACTACAGTGCTATATAGGAAAGTGTAGCCAGGCCCAAAAGCATGAATCCTGATGTTTTGTGATTCAGACACTATTCCCTGAGTGACTGTTAATAAAGTATAAGACTAATGGAAACATGAAGTTCTTGATAAAAGTGCTGTCTATACAGCAAATATGTTTTACTATTTCTAGGAAAGGTAGCTAAGAGTACTGGGAAAAGACTTACAGGAATCTGAAATAAAAGTTGGTGAAAAGTTAATGGTAAAGTTAAAAAGGGAGAAGATTGAAATGTGGTGAAATAAGAACTGAAATGGGTGACATCACCTGCTGGATTGAATGCTGGGTAAGGGTTTATTATGTTAGTATCACCCTCAGGCTGGCTACACTATCTGAAAAGAAGTATTCTGAATAAAACTGGCTGGTTTTCTTACCATTAAATTGGGTAAGGCACAGGTCTTGACTATACTAATAAAGGTAAAAATATCAGTAGTTCTCAAAATGATTGTTTAACATTCATTAATTTTACTGTGTGAATCTGGGTCGTGCAAGAGGCTTGAGGCTTTAGTGGGTAACAGTTCAGTTGGGTAGTCACAAAGAAATTTTCAAATAATTTGCTTGCACCATGTGCCATTATATAGCTTCAAGAAAGAGGATTTATTCTTACCTTGTAAAATCTAGAAAAATTTGTTTCAATTTAAAAAGATAAGCTCTTTGTTAAACTCTAGGCTCTTCCCTTTCAGCTGGTGTCATCCATTCAGAGCATTTCTCTGCTTTGGCATTGAAAAATAATAAAAAAAAATGCTTGTCCCCCAAACCCCTTCCCCCGAAACAAAAACAACAAAACCCTCTGTACAAGTGGTACCTGGTGAAGTTGCAGATGTCTTGCCATTACATATTGTTTTGTCTTTTTCTGTTGTATTTGGTTGTGTAGATATTTCAATGCCAAAAAATTACTTACTCTCTGTCCTGTGACTGTACAGGTCATGATGCAACTTCAGGGCATCTGGTTGCTAATGATTCTCTTTCATAAATATATAAAAAGCAGCTATTAATGTATGTGAGGTGATGTGTACATATAGCAGCTATTGCCTGACACTGTTTAATCTTTGTCTTAAACGCTGTTAGAAATTGCTGGAGGATAAAGGTTACTAAATAGGACGACTTTTTCTTTCTGCTCTTTTGGTGCTATATTTATGCCTTACTGAGGCAATGAGCATGAAATCTGTAAGTGAGACATGATGTGGTAATCTGTCTGCAGATGGAGACTTGTAAGCTTGTGTAGAATATTTCTTCAAATATGAATTTATTTTGGTAGGATATTATCTACCGAATGATGATGGAGAATTTTATCAGTTCTGTTACGTGACTTACAAAGGAGAAATCCGTGGAGCAAGCACACCTTTCCAGTTTCGTACCTCTTCTCCTGTTGAAGAATTGCTCACCATGGAAGATGAAGGAAACTCTGATATGTTAGTGGTGACCACAAAAGCTGGACTTCTTGAGGTTTGATACAAAAATTCTTAAAATGNACCCAGGACATATATACAGGCAATTACAGATACTGAAGAAAAAACTAGTAGGAAAAGACCTGCATGTGTCTGTGTAACATATCTATTTCTGGCTCATTCTGTAGTATTTAGTTGAGGTTAGAACATTTGCAGGTCAAACAAATCAAGATTTAAAGATGCATAGCACTAAGCATGAATTGGGAAACACAAGAGTGGGTATTGCCTGTCTGTCACATCAGTAGTCACCAAGTAACTGGAGCGGGGGGGGGGGGGGNNNCTCTTTCTGTGAAATAGTGCCTCTTGTAAGGAAAAAGAGTTATGGAACCAGTATACTTTTATTTTTGCCCAAGTTAAGAGCCCTGGAGACTGAGCTGAATAATTGCAGGGGCCCAAGTATATTAGAGTAGCTCTTGGGTGTTTTTAAAGCAGTTTTCTATGTGTTGTGTTTTTTGCTAGAGAGATGTGGTTAGACTTGCGTGCTTATATCCAGAGTCAAGGTGTTTTACATTTGCTTGTTGCTGTCTGTAGGCTGAACACTATTTAGACCCAAACAAACAAAAAAGAAGCCCTAACTAACTTTTATTCAAGTTTCTTCTTGGAAAATTGCTCAGTGCAGTTCCCTTACCTTGCCATCAGACATTTTTTCCAGTTGTCAGTTGCATCTAGGCACAAACGTGCGTGTATTTGATTTATGGTTTTCAAAATTTAGGGATGAGAGTTAGTACAGAGATACATCTGGGATATTTTTGCTTTTCAGAGACGTACTCGTAGTACTAAAATTAAAGAAGTTTTCCAGTATTTTTTATGATCTTTGTTTATAGAACTGTAGAATGGTTTGGGTTGGAAGGAACCATATAATGTCATCTACTCCAACCCCCTGCAGAGTGAGTAGGGACATCTTCAAGTAGATCCAGTTGCTCACAGCCCCATCCAGCCTGACCTTCAACTTTTTCAACAGTTTTGCATCAACCACCTCTCTGGGCAACCCTTTCTAGTGTTTCACCACCCTCATCATAAAAGTTTCTTCCTTATATCTAATCTGAATCTATCATCTTTTAGTTTAAAACCTTCATCTCTTGTTCTGTTACTACAGGCCCTACTAAATAGTCTGCCCATATTTTTTATAAGCTTCCTTTAAGTATTGAAAGGGCACAGTTCATGTTCCAGGGCTTACTTTCCAGGTGTTGGTGGGGTGTGGGGTGTATGTGCGTATTCATTTTTCTCAAGAAATTCCTCACATACTGCTTTAGAGAGAATATGTGTCTCTACAGTCAGCTGTCATTTTTTCACCAAGCTGCCATCATCAGAATTAGCTATTCCACAGTTCCTGTCACTTGGGAATAGTAGAGGGAGTTCATTTAAGGAAGCAAAGCTTGAGGATAAATCAGGACACTGCAATTATGCTATCTAATGGTAGTCTGGTACTGTGCACTTAGAGCAATTCAACTTCTGAAATTTGAACATAAGGGGAAAACTGTAGTAACCTAACCAGGGAACACACAATTTGTCCTTCTGCTCATACACTGGAGTAGTTAGTTATCCACTTGTTAGATTAGAATGAAGGGGAGAAAAATTACCAAATCCCATTGTTTTCTTTTTTTATTCCTTTTTTTTTTGCAGTTTAAAATTGAAAAAATAATAAAAGAAAAAGAAGAGCTATTAAAGGTAACTTCTGTTCTGGAAAAGGAAACAACACAACTCAGAGATCAAGTTGAACAACTGGAAAAAGAACTTAACCATGAAAAGCAGAGATGTGAACAACTGCAAACAGAGCAAAAGGTTAGTTGTTTAACTGATTAAAGCTGACTCTCAATGTCTGCATTACTGCTTTTTCAAGAACCAGTCAGACTGTGTGAGAATCAGCTATCAAAACCCCACAGCAGTTAGATAGACATTTACACTAGCATAGGTCAGTTCCTATTAACCTCCTGCCACTATTCCTTTTATGTCGTAAAATGACTAAAATATTTAAGCCTTTTGGTACCAGGCTTGGTAAGATAATCGATGACAACTGTTACCAGATGTTTGATATTTAACTGTGGAATTCATAGTGGAAAGTAGTTGATAATTTAAAGTTTGCTTACAATGATTTAAAATGGAGGAAAGCTTTTCAAAAAAAGCTCTCCTTAGGGAATAACTGCATAGAACACAGGCTGTTGCAAATGGTGAAAATTTTGGTATGAAAAGCAAAGATCAAAAGAGAATGCTTCTGCCAAGGTATGTAAAGAGAGAAAAGTAACTAGTAACTGGCTTCTCTTAAAAGGTTTCACAATTCAAAGGGGAAAAAAAGCATAAACTTAAAAATCTGTTTAAAGTGTTATTTAATAGCGAAAATATAAATGTAGCCTAAACCAAAGGCAGCTTAATTTGGAATTCTCTATGTGGTAGGGAGGAAATCTAATACTATAAAAAGGACACCAAAAAGTTGGACCTAATCTATTTTTAAGCTGCTGCTTTTTAAAAAACCCAACTTTTAGGAGAAGATTAAAAACATATGGGAGGGAGGTGGTGACATGGACAAATTTGAAGTAATGAAACCTATATAATTTAGCTGTGGACAGCAGTTAATAGACTGTTTCTAGGTACTAGTATGTACATGTCAACAGTCCTGTGTCATACACCTTTAATAGGAATTTGTTGAGAGAACTTGAAAACCTTAGTGCTTTTTAGTATACTTTTGAACAGTGAATGAAATGGACTAGAGTGTTGGCTAAGGAAAAGAGAAAGGATAAGATGTTTAGAAAGGTTTTTTTGATTAAAGAACAAACTGAATGTGCATGGGAGAACTAGCTTAAATCAATGAGAGAATAGAAATTCACATTTCATGGATTTGCAGATCATAAGTTTGGTGGATAAATATGAATGAACTACATAGATGCTTTTCATTGTCACTTGAGGCTCTTATTTAAAAAAATATTTGAAAGCAAACTGTCAGTTCCAACCCATGTTAGCTTTACCATTCCATTTTAGAACAATCTGTGAAATGGGATTTTGACTGCTGTTGAGCAAGGATGTAGTTAGACTGTGTAGGAACAAAAATGTCTCAATACTTTCTCACATTTTACAGTGAACTTCTCTAATCCAAAATAGTTTTGCCTCTAAGATACCAAAATTTAGCAAATAGAATTTGATTTCAGGTGTGTTTGGATTTGTGGGTTTTTTCTCTGTCTTTTTTTTTCTCTGGTATTTTTGTTCTGCTTTGGCCTTGTATTTTCATGAAGAGAGAATGCAGTGTGACAAACTTCACTTGTATTTAGATAAAAATAGATGTCTGATCTGAAGGTGATTGAGCTCTTCAATTGGTTAAAATACGATGGAAGTTTTCTAAGTTAGGCTATTTTTTTTGTCTCTGAGACTTTGATGCTATTTTACATCTTCTGTGTCCTGTTCTCGTTTTTTCATTTTTTTCAAAAAAAGAAACTTACATGCTGAGTTGAAAAAGTGTTCATTTTTTAATGTATATAGGCAGAATATAAGTTGGGTGTTATTCCTGAAAATTAAGCAAGCATGTACTACATCTACTAAATCCGTAAGTTAACTTTTTAATCATCAGAAATATTAATGAGCAGTGCTTTATGTGTGACTCTCCAGTCTTGAAGATGACTTGCTCTCCTTTCCTCCCCACCCCAGTAAGTGAAATACAGCAGTGGATCACAGGTTTATATAATTTATGTTTGCTGGGAATACATACAGTACATTAATGCATTGATTTAAAGATTCCTGAACAGCAGTGACACAGCACTCAGCTGGATTTCAGTAGCTGGGTTTTATTTTTCTTTTGGCTTGTTTAAAAAATAAGGCATCAACCAAACCCAAAAATCCAAACAAAACAACCCCACAAAACACCCTCTCCCCAGCTGACCACTAACTGAGATCTTGCAAAACAGATCCTGAACACAGCCCCCAGATAATCTAGTGCACTTTGTGTGATGTGAATAGTTATTATTGGCAATAAACCTAAGCAATGCATTGACTTGGATGTTTTTATATAAGACTACAGGGTATAATCTTTGAAGTGATAAGTAATCAGAATGTATTTTTATTTTTTGTAACAATAGAATCTTCCCAGGTGCTTAGTGTGAGCCAGGTTGTTTTGGCTTGGTTTATGGGATTTTTACCTTTTGAGTGGTTGTTTTAACCATGTATTATGGGGGATTTTTATTTCCTTCTTTTGTTTCTAGTTCTCTTTTTTCATATGCATGTGAATTTTTAGTTATGGTCTACAAACTTTTAATGCATAAATAGGTAAAAAAGTGAAAGTGATTAATTAAAAAATGGTATTTTTAAAAATCTTTAACTGAGGTAAAAGTTTGACTTTTTGGAATTCCACTTAAAACATCTCCCAATATACTTCCACGTTAAGCTAATGAACAATAATTAATAAAACAAAATAGCCCATATAAGAAAATATAATTTTTGAATATACGAGATGTCATTGCCTTTGTAGTTTAAGGCAGCTAGAAATTTATTTCTGTTAGAAATAAAGCTAAGTTAAATTGAACCTGTGTGCAGTCTCTTAAGAGCATACTTTTTGTTTGTTTGTTTTTGCAAGTACTTCCATCAGGAAGTGCTCAATATATTTCTGCTTGTGCAAAAAGCTCTCAAAAAATCCAGTAGGACTAAGCACTCGGTAGTATTAAGCACTCTGTTTAAAAAGCAGTAATTGCATGTGCCAAAGAAATAATGTGTCTGTACAGACACGTGTCTGTATTTGATCCTAATTGAGTGCAGAGCTCTTTATGCTGCCAGTGTATTGGCGACTTAATATTACTATTATGTAAACAGTAATATTTACTTATTACATTTGTATTGTGATAAGGGAGCCCTGGAGTTATGAACCCCTGGATACATAATACTTGTCAATCTGCCTAATTTCTAAAAATCTTACATAGTTTCTTCAGAGAAAATAATATGGGTATTTTAGCTCACATGTTTTGTTTCTTGGTCAAACCCATTGTTAAGCTATGCTGTATTTTTGTAATTGAACAGAATGTGGATGATGTGGTTAGGGGTTGTAGTACATAAGTTACTTTGCTGTGGTGCAGTGTAACAGATAGAAGATGGGAAAGGTCTAAGTTCCTAATATGAAAATGTTTCCCTAAAAAACAGTTCTCCTAAAATCCCCTTCTTACTCATATTTATTCATATGCCTTTAGACTACTTTCTTCTTTTTGGTGTTGATTTTTGTCAGTACTTTACTTTCAGAAATAGCTCAGAAGTAGTTTGGATCATTGAGAAATGGTTCTTCTTTCTTAAAATAGACAGGATAATTGTAGATATGACAATGCCACAGCTAATCTCAATTAGTGCTTCCCTCCTACTCCTGATAAAATGACCTCTCTTCACACCTAGTTACTCTTACAGAATTTCAGTCAGTGGAGCTGGTGTCTTCTCTGTCTGCTTTTTGCCAGGTTGGGGTATTTTGTAAGTGGTTGGGCAAAATATTAGGAAGAGATAAGCTAAAAGTAGTGCAATCAATCTTTTAAGAACATGGCATACTAAACAATCTATTCAGGTGTAATACAATCAGTGCTCCATGAAGCTTGACTGTTGGGCTCTATGCATATTGAAAAGATTCCCATTTTATGAGTTTTACTAATAGGAGAGTTCCTGTGTTTGTGGCACTTGAAATTAATGGCTACAGCAGACTACAGACTTTAGTTTGCTAAGGTGCCCTTGCTGTTCAGGGGATAAACAGTTTTGTGTTGCCTTCTTTCTTACGTAGCCATGTAATTTCCTACTAAAGGTAGGAGGGATAAATGCATTCAAGACATAAAACTGTAATGTGCTATTGGAGTTCTTGAAACATATCTTCTTGTAACACGTTATTGCTCTCTAAGTCACTACTTGTCCCTAAAGGCTTTTGGTTTTTAAGATTTGGTTAATTTTTTTAGTGCTTTATCACATTAATAGAAAAAGATTTGTATCTTTTTCTATTAACACATGGATGATTCTGCAGACAATATTTTTTCTTGTTGTAATTGCCACCATCACAGAAGAAAAAAAATATTTGCAACACACAGAGCTCGGCATTGGTCATTGTTTGCACTCACAGGGAACATGCTCTCCAGCCTCTCTTTTTTAGTGTGTACTTATGGCTTATTACCACTGAGTTGTGTTAATAACCCCACCCTGCCAAAGCTTGAGATACTGTAAGATGAGGGACAAATTCAGCCTTTATTTCTTTTAGGCTGATCTTTTTCCTCCTATCCAAGGCCTGCTTAATGCAGGATGTAGTTGTACTGACAAAATCAGTTTAGAGAGGGTGTAAGTGGCCTTTCCTGCACCCCACATGAGAATTTCCTGCACCCCACTTTTAGCCTTTTGAAAAGGGCTTGCCATATTTTCAGTTAGAGGGAAACATAGTATTCCTTTGCTGCAGTTTTCATGTCAGTTAAACGATTCCTACCTTTTCTTTCCCCCCCAGATGACATTAAAATAGTTCTTACTGAGTGTGAAGATTTGACTTAATCTGTTACTACCATGTGTGAGAATTCAGAGTAAATGCGAAATTATTGGAAATGGCTCAGAAATGTCACATCTTTTTCTTACAGCCTTCTGTTAGTGTTTCAGAGTTAATCTGTTTTTACTAGGGTGATGCTCGCTGGTAGCATACTTCTGTTTAGGATCAGGCTATATATACACCTTGCAACTCTAGCAGTATAACACTGTTAAAATAATGATGTAGCCATGCACTGTGATTATTTTGCTTAAGAAGATGGCACATTATGCATGGTTGCCAGAAATGTTTCAGGTTGCTTTTAATATTTCAACTTCTCCTATGGTTTACTTTTGTAAACTGGTACATAATCAGTGGGTTGAATAACATTATTGTGCTGCTTTTAGCTGAATATATTTTGCTTTTTTAAAAATTGAGGGAAACACACTTTAAAAAAAATGGAACACAAGCTTAGCATGCTTTTATGTAGAAGACAGTAATACAAATATTTCTAATCTCTGTCTTGGACATTATGAATATAAAATGTATATAGCTTTGTACATAGTAAGAGTGCTTGCTTTTTGGTCTTCGTGTTCCCAGTTTTGTGTATGCTTAAAATGTGTGTAAGATCTGTGGCAGCAGTGCACTTGCCTACTGTTTTAAGAATCAGTTTTACTGTGCACTGGAAGAGAAGCATGTTGTAGTCATTATGTGTCTTTCATTGGTCATTTCTTTGATACTCTGCAACCATTCAATTTTGTGAACACTTGGTTTTGAGCTTTTGTAGAGAGCAGAGCTTGCAAAAGATGCTTTTGCAGTCATTGGTCTCCCTCTAGTGGGAAGAGGGCACTTCCGAACTGATTTCTTTAATGTGACAGTGGTGACAAGTCGTATTCCTCTGGCAGTAGTTTCTGTGTTTAGCTTGACTCAGAAGCAATAGAGTTGAAGACTGCCTGTTCATCCTTTGATCTTGTGAACATTTCAGTAGTGTTTCTACTATGATGCTGGCATAAATTGGGGCAGAAGTAAATTGAGTGACTTGATAAACTTGTTGTTTCATTCTTTTTGTAAATTTAGTTTACCATTTAACTTTTTAAAACTGGGCTTATTCATCTATCTGAGGGGGAATTTTAATAAGGCATCCATGTAAATTCACATTCTGCTGACAAGTTTTACCTGTACAGTACCTTTATTTATTGGAGAACTTTATTCAAATATCAGGGATTCATTTAAGGTGGCTTTTGATGCCTTTTTATAAGGAGAATTTCTCTGCTTAGATAGTGAAAAGCACTGTTGCGCAGTGTGATATGTCAGCAGTGTGAGTAAGCAGTACAAGTGCCCAGTTCAGCCCGTGTGCATAGAAGTAAGTAAATCAATTGTTTTTTCAGTGTCTGTTTAGACGAGGCTCTGTTCATACTGTTCATGTGTGCTGCATGTGTGAAAATCTGATGGTCATGAAAATGCATTGTTTTAGGAAAAAACCCTCCCAAAAATTAAGTAGCAGCAAACCGTCCAAAAGGCAAAACCCCAAACAGCGAGCAAAAACCTGCCCCCCCCCAGCCCAAAAAGGAAACCTCCCCCCCAGTTTAATTTAATTTTAGACACAAATTAAACACTCTGAATTTGCTCAGGTTAGTACCAGCAATTACAGCACCCTTGGGTACTATAAACATCATATGAAGAGAAAACCCTGTTTCATGGGTCTTTTTGACTGTTTTGTGTATGAATATTTCTTAAACTGGGCAATTGAAAATTATTTCACTGGAAAATTAAATAGTAACTTGAGATATTCTATAATTCAAATTATGTATTCATGAAAATGGCTTTGCAAAATCAATAGCTTATAGTGAAATTATAGCATATTTTAAGAAATTAACATTCTGACATGTAAATACATGCTGCAAAATCATAGTTTGTGTAAAGGCTTTAGTTGCCTCCTGCAAGAACTTGTGTGTTTGTAATCTTCATGACAGTAATTGAGTGACTGATGTAACTTAGATGAACTCTTACAGACTTAGACCATAGTTTTGATCACTTTTACCATGTTAAAGTACTATCACTGTGACATCTCAGATTTTCGAAATTGACTGCAGTGTTTTAAGTCATAGTCATGAGGATAAAAGCTTAATGTCATTGAAGTTATTTGGACTTGATTTGCCGTTTCACTTTACTGAATGCTTAAATTTTTTTTAGAAAGAAAACTTACAACTTGAGGATTCCTTTCAGAACTTTCATGTCTTATGTTATGGGCAGACTCAGATTTTGCACTGGCTGCCATGGTGCTATGTTGTGTTCAGAGGTCCTTTAAAGAGAGTATGATGTCAGCCAAGTGTTTCACATGATTCTGTTGGAGCTGCTGTGATGTCAGTGGGATAAAGAAAAGGCTCCTGCAGATAATTGATCTAAAGCTCCTAAATTCTCTGTAGGATATCAAGTATAATAGTTCCTTTGACATTAAATTACATCCAGATAAATCAATCCAGCTGAAAGGTGCTGCTGCTTTTTTTTTTGTGTTCATTTGCCTTTTTTTTCCATTTTTTGTTTTTTTTTAAATAGATTGCCATGTATTTAGTGATTTGACCTCTTCAGTGTGAGCTGTATAGTTAATTTTTCACTTTTCACCCTCCTTTATTACAGTGTATGCATTCTCTAAAAAGTAAAAAAGGGCTGCAGATACTAGCCATTAATCAAAAGTGAATGCTTTAGGTGTGGGATGACTTTGAAAAGGCTGGTTGGGAGTTTTACATGTTATAGAAAGGGAAGATGAAGCATAAAAAACCATGCTGACCATTGCCATACTGCAAGGTGTCACGTCTGGAAATAGTCTTAGGTTGTATTTTTCAAGTATTTTCTTCTGTCTGCTGGATCTCTCTCTACCGTCAGTGTGTTTGAAAAATGTGTTGTATGTGCTATTCATAGGAAGGGATATCTGTACCATTCCTTTAACCAGACCGTGCTCAGCAATGTTGTACTGCTGTTGTAAAAATCCATTGGAAGTAAGAAATAAGTAGGAAAAGTGTGCTGTTCTTCATTGTTGAACATGTGGATTTTTGCCATGATTTTCTCTTATAAAACTGAGAATATAGAAACATTATGGCTATTCCATTCTCAAATGAAAGATGATTAGTCCTTTTGCAATGGGAATTTATTTATTAAATGGGTTTTAAATGTGTTTCAAGGATGACTCCAGGCATGACCTTTGCATATCCTTTAGATAGAGCTTATAATAGCTTTATGAGGACAGTGTTGCATGGAATTACAATAAAATTATTTTAAAAATAATCTGTCTTAAATCTTCTGCCATTTTAGAATAGTAGTAAAGATTTTGGAACCCCCCCCCATATTTCTTCTTGTTCCCTATCTGAGGGTACATCAAGATTTTCAAAGTAGAATTTTGATTCTAGGAAAATTCACGTCGACAACTCTTCGAATTTTTGTTGTTTCATTTTATTAATGAGACTCCCAGCAGTTACAGGAATTTTTGTTTTGATAACTACTTCTTTTGCAGCAGTGAAGCTGATGGAAGTAATTTCTAGTTGGTTACTCTTGACCCTTGTGGTGCAGTTTACTTCCCACTTGCACCCTTATGGCTGTTGCGTCTCTAGGGAAGGAGATGGGGAAGCTGCATTTGTAACTGGATTAAAAATAACCTTAAAATTGTTGGGTGTTTTTAAACCAGTTCATTAAAATGATTCATGTTCTTGCTGTGCTTTTTTTATTCCTCTGTTAAGAAGGTGGAAGAAAATTATATAATATTGGTAGCTGTACTGGATAAGATAAATGAATTAAAACAATGATTACAGAAAATAATTATCTTTTTTGTAAGAGGGGTTGTACATTTATTTGATGTGTTTATTATATTCTTCCCCTTTAGACTCCTTCTAAACACAGTTGACTTTACCTGTAAAATAGTCTAAGAGCACTCATTTTAAATTTTACAGGCTCTGAAACCACTGTAACCAGCGTATGGAACTAGGGATTGCTGCATTTAAATTGAATTACAAAGAATTCTGTAAAATAACAAGTCGTCCCTAAAAATTAATCCTTTTTTTTTTCTTTAAAAACTGTAGGCTTTGGTTGTATCTAAACAACTTTATTAGGTGAGAATCTGTTAAGTATGGAACTTTTACGTTTTAGTACCATGTCCCTTTAGAATAACTAGCAAAGCAGCATCAATTGTAATGCTGTTTGTGGAGAGAATTTTTTTCAGGCTATTAATTCCTTTTAATATATGTTACCTTTGGCAGCCTGTTTGAACTGTTTGTACAGTTAGTATATATAATGTATCAGATTAAATTCTTTTGAAGGCACTTGGGTTACAACAGTTACAGTTATACCAAAGTGGTGTTTAGAGAAAACACAGATATGCATTGAAATAGACTTTTTACTATACTAGGATTTCAAAACAGGGGCAAGTAATTAGTCTCCACTGCACTAGGGGAGGACAAGCAGTTATAGAGTGTGTTGTTGCTGCTGGTTATATAGCAAGTTTTATTTGGAATACCGACTTTAATTAAAATATCCTGCCCTCATTACACCAAGTACATACATTTTTGGTTGCAAGAAACTGATAGCTCTTCAGAAATAAAGACCTTATGAAAGTTGTGAGTTATCTTCTCCAATGCTGGTTTTTAAAAAAGATGGCACATTCATGATCCCTTGAAATTCTTTTTTATATTAAGACATAAGAAAGCCATTTAGAGTTTAAATAGTTGTAATATATTCGTCCTTTTCTTTTATGTAGCATATATAGCAAAAATAAAAATCTCCATGCTGGTTTAGTGTGTTGCAAGTGAGTGAGTCATCAGATACATTTGCCACTCCTCAATTCAATACTGCCTACCCCCCAAACTGCCCCCTCCCCCCCGCCCCCCCAAAAAATCATAATCCTCAAACTTCTGTTTAGTTGCTTGTAAAAGTGGGGCTTAATTATACTTGTGAACAGTGTATCTTGACAATTAATGACTAAAACCAGTCCTCATTATATTTTATTGTACTTAAAACATTGTTTGTTAGGTTGGAATTTGGCCAGTAGGGATTCTTCGTAAAGTCTGGCTGATGTGTTTCTCTTGATGTAACAGTACAGTCTTGTTATTTCATAGCATTGAGCTTTGTTTAAAAATGAATAGATGAAGCAGTGCTTTAATCTTCCAAATCTAGAGCAGAAAGACAACTTATACTTTAGTTATCTACACAAGCACTCCTAAGCTATGCTGCAGTTAGGTATGTTGGTCAGTCTGTCTTGACCTTGTTTTACAGTTTGATTCATATCACTCTCATAGTTGATAATAAGTTGAGATATTTTTTTATCAGAAGAAGGTGGCATATTATCTCAGTATATGTAATCTACTTTAGTGTTACTTATTTATTTTTTTCAAGAAAAAAGTTATGTTGAAAAAAACCGTTTTCAGGCTTATTTAAGATAGTGTGACTTTAAATGGCTGTTTTGCTGCGATGGAGATGGCATTTAGCTGTCCACGGCCTTAGGACAGTGTGGACATTACTGTAATTACATAATGCAATACTTAAAGTGATTTCCCATCTTGTATTTGTCAGTTTTCTGACAAAGGAATCTGTTTTGGGTATTGTCATTATCCTCTGTCTCACCTTCCAATATCCAAGACAAATCCCACAATGGTTGCATGAGTCTCCTTGAGCTATGTGAGACCTTCTGTATGTTCTAGCTAGGAGAATGTTGTGTAATAAACAACTCTAAATCAGAATTTTGTTTTGTTTTGTTTCTCCTTTTGCCTGCAGTTGTCTTTACTGTGGCTTGCTTCTGTAGTGTAACTGTCTGGAAACATGCAAGCTCTTCTTCTTTTTAAGTAAAAGCAGGTACAAAGAGAAATAAAAATTCTTTGTTTTCCAAGCTGGACAGTCAGTGGTTTGTTTGTGAAAAGGAAATAGTGTGTTTATCCTGTACTCTGAAGTCTTCGGTAGGCTCTGAGTAACTGAATGCTTGTGCCCAAACAAACTTCTTATTGACCTCTTATTAATATTTGAAGTGTGCATAGCAATATTCAATATATGTTTATTTACATATACTTGAAATGGACTTGTACATTTTAAGGAAGAGAAGAAATCTGATGGGCAAATTTTGGCATTAATTCAAATAGCATGTCTTACTCCTGAAGAATCACACTCTTAAATGGCATCTATTTGCAATTTTTTTATAAGGATAATATTCAAACATCAGAAGCCTTTAAAAGGGAAAATAGTGATTTGAAGAAGAAGCATGATGAAGCTGCTTCAAAAGTTCTCCAGCTTGAAGAAGACATCATGACTGTTACTCAGAAAGCAATTGCAAAAGAAACTGAGTTAGACAGGTACTTATTCTTTTGTTATTTACCTTCCTTATTTTACTTTTCCCCCCCCAAGGTGTTTTTTTAGACTAACATTTTTTATTATATGTATGGATTTTCTGTATTAATGGTTCTGTACCATTAATTTTTCAATGTTTCAGTCTGAAGGACAAACTGAAGAAAGTGATGCTTGAGAAGGATCAACTTGAATGTGTGTTAAAGACAGAAAAGGATGAAAAAGAACTTTATAAGGTAACTTTATTACTTGTACCTGTATACACTGGAATGAAGCTGTTTGAAATAAAGGTAATAATGTTTTATGGAGAAGTCTAATAAATGGAATTTGTTAAGGAAGAACGGAAATGGGTAACTTCTGTGAACATATCTTTAAGATCGTTATAGATATTCTCATATAAAAATGAATGAGGAAAACAGCATCTGAATTCAACCATGGTATAAAAAGATCTCTAAGAAGGAGAACGAATCACCAATTTGTTAAAGCTCAGACACGGTAACAAAAAGTAATAGATTCTAGTGAGAAAATTCTTTAGTTATACTGTGCATCATCCAGTAACTGATCATCTTTAACACACTTTTTCATAACTAAAATACTTCTTAGTGATTTAAATTCTCTCTCCAGACTTTGTTTTCTAAATTCCTCTTCTTGAGCCTTGTGTATAACACTGAGAAGCTCTAGTAAGTTCTCTGTTGCATTGGTTTTTACTAGCATGGCTGATTTCTTTTGCTGGTATTGGGAGACAGTCATATGTAGAATAAAATACACTGCCATCCTCCCTCCCCCCAAAGCAGAAAAAACTTTATATGCTAAAATAATGAAATCCTTAGGTTGTGTGTATTTAAAGATTATTTAGATCAAGTGTATTTAAAAGATTATTTCTGTTTCTAGGTTATAAAATCTCAAAGCATCTTTTACAAGCATGGAATCCCTTTGTAAATAACACAAGTGTTCTGGTCTGAGTGTAAAACAGTTGAGTGCAGGAGCTATTTTGCATTATTGTAGGCAGAGTTGTTAAAAGTAGTTTGCTGTCATTGAAAATGAATATTCCTGATGTAGAAGACCTGTTTGCTTAGATGACTGTGGGCAGTTACTACTAGAAGTTTAATTCCTCTTTAGTTTTCTTCAAGTCGTTTCTCTTTTGCTTGTCCTTAGTTGTCCAGCATTTGTGAAGAGAGGAGTGAGTCCTGAATAACTTAATTTGATGTAGAGAGAAGTCAGGGCTTTAACTTCTAGCTGTAGAGTGGAGCTGTTGTTAGGTGACCATACTGAAAGAATTCCAGCCAGAAAGTTTGGGCTGGAGGGCAGTGGTAATATCAAATGTTTAATTTTTCTCTTTACCAGTTCTCATCTGCTTCAAGTTAGAATAAATTAGAATTTAGTGAGCACATAAATAGACAGGTGAACAGTAGTTCTCCTAACGTGGAAGAAGTTTGACATGTTTTAGCGTCCTTGCAGATACACTTGAAGAATACAGAAATAGAAAACACCACACTAGTAAAAGAAATCCAGATGTTTAAGAATTTGGATGCAAACAAAGAAAACATGATATCGTATTATAAAGAGGAGGTTGGCAGATTACAGCTATTAATAGCTGAGAAAGAAAATGCGAAGAAAGCTTTTTTGCACTCCTCATCAAACAAGGTAAGCGGTGCTGGTATAATTGGCCTGATATGAATAAAAATATCTAATGTTGTGTGTGCTTGACAAGAGAAAGGAAGAAGTTGAAGAAATCATCAGGGTATAGGTTAAGAGGCATGAGGATTATGATGTTCTCTGTAGATGCAGAAAATGGTGAAAAGACTGACATCTGTTCTAGTTTGGCACCTTCTGAGCTTGTTGAGGTCTCACATGATAAATGGAGATAAACTATGTGTGAAAAGGTAATCTGTGAGTTCAGTAAAAGTTGTGTGCTCCTGCATTGCTTTTAGCTTCATGAAGAAAGGAAGGAGGTTGAGGAAGAAGTTTGTAATGTAGCTGTGTTGACACTGTAGAGGGTGATGGAGAAGAAAAGAAGAGACATGAAATGATTGCTGAAGGACTTGTTGGGTGAACGGACTATCAAGCTAGAATGCTGACTTTAGAACTCTGCAGTGACAGTAGGGTTTCCAAGGAAGAGGTGCCTTACTATACCCTATGGCAGCACTGTGGTTAGCAAGCAGTGTGGTGTAACAGGAGAGTGAAATTGCTGAAGAACTCATATTTATGCTCTCTGTGGTCCACATGGGGTTACTTCAGACTTAGTTCTAGTTGGGTGCTGTGGATACATGTATTGGGTTTGTATAGGTTTTGGTAGTGGAATGGCTTCTGTGAGAAGCTGCCAGAAGCTTCTCCGAGAGCCAATACCAGCAATACCAATACCATTGACCTGGCGGAGCCAATGCCAGCAGGCCCCAAGATGGACCCACCCCTGGCCAAGGCTGAGCCTGTGGGGGACGATGGTAGCACCTCTGGGATAACAGATTAAAGAAGGATATGGGAGAGGGGGAGACTGTGTGAGAGGGATTGCAGCTGAAGAGTGAGAACATGAGAGAAAGAACTCTGCAGGCATCAGTGTCAGTGAAGGAGGGCAAAAGGTTCCAGGTGCTGGAGCAGGGATTCCTATGCAGCTCATGGTGAAGCCTCCTGCAGCCTGTGAAGGACCTCATGCTTGAGAGGTGGATGTGCCTGAAGGAAGCTGTGACTCTGTGGGAAGCCTGCTCTGGAACAGGTTTGCTGGCAGGACCTGGGACCCCCACAGGGGACCTGTGTTGAAGCTGTCTGTTCCTGAATGACTGCACCCCATGAATGGGATCCTACACTGGAACAGTTCATGCAGAACCACAGCCTGTGGGAAGGATATGTGTTGCAGATGTTTGTAGAGGAGTGTCTCCCATGAGACGGACCCCACACTGGAGTAGAGGGAGAGAGTGAGGAGTCCTCCCCCTGAGGAGGAATAAGCAGCAAAGACAGCGTGTGATGAACTGACTGCAGCCTCCATTTCCCATCCTGGCTGTGCTGGTGGAGGAGAGGAGATAGAGAATTTGGCAGTGAAGTTGAACCTTAAAAGAGGGGTTGGGATCTGGATGTGTTAACACTTGGTTTTATTTATCATTATCCTATTCTGATTTGACTGGTAATAAATTAGATTAATTTTCCCCCCAAGTTAAGTCTGTTTTTGCTCATGGCAGTAATTGCTAAGTGATCTCTCCCTGTCCTCGTCACAACCCACAAGCCTCTTGTTATATTCTCCCCCTTGTCCAGCTGAGGAGGGGAATGGTGGAGTGCCTTTGGTGGACACCTGGCATCCAGCCAGGATAAACCCACAGTAGAATAACCATTAGGTGTTTTTCTTTATGTACATCATCCTGTTCCATTTCATCCAAAGGAATGCAGTTTCTGTGCCCTGAGATTGTTCTCTGATCAACAGTGTGATAGGCAATAATGAAAATGACCGGGAGTTTTGGTTCACAGATGTGCTCTTGATCCAAATTAAGAGCCAGTTTAGATACAGCCTTTGAGGCCAGCATGGAAAAGTCAGATTATGCAGGCATCTTTCTTGTGTATCCTGCCAGTCTTCTCACTGAAAAGCAACTTGGACCTCAAAAGACTAGAAATTGTTTTAAAGTAATATGAGTTATGAATATAATACCTAAGTGGAAAAGTAGTGCTGTTGAGAATGGACATAGAGTTTTAAAAGGCCATACTCTCTTGCTTTAAGTTACATCTTCAGATGTAAGTACATACTTGTTCTCTTCTCTGCTCTTTTGTTTCTGAATGTGTTAAATTACTACTGTGTTTTATTTTGAAGGGAATGGATATGTGCCAGTACTGAAGCAACCAAACATTTATCTCATTTCTTAATCTTAAAGCGCTTTTGATATTTCTGGTGAAACTGCAGGTATTTACTGAAATATGTTACCAATATATCATGTCCTGTAAAAATAGCTAGGAGACAGGACTTCAGAGCATTTATTTGTCTATCCATCTTCATACACGGTTACAAAATGTATTACTATTCCTTTGGACTTAGGTGATCTTAAAAAAAATACCAAATAATGGACTAGGGATAGATGAATTTACATCTGGACTGAAGAATAAGAGATGATTATGCCCTCAGGGAGTCCAGAGGCAGTGATGACTTTATGTAGTAGCTTCTTTTCTTTAAAAAAATATTTTAAAAATTAGCTTTTGTAATCCTGGCCACCTTTGAGGAGTGAGAAGCTGGTAGTTCTGCTTGGTCAGTTGGCTCTTGGGCTGTCCTGTGTGCTTAGTGCTACATGCTGCTGCTTGTTCTTCATTACTGTTTGTTCTCTCTTCCCTCTGGAAAGCTGCTTTTGCAAGTTCTTGGGAAATAGAGCTGTGAGAAAAATACCCCAAAGCTGCTTTACAGTGTTTTACATCAACCAGTTGTAGGCACTGTAAAACCTCTTGCTCTGTTGTTACCTTCAGTGTGTTTCTGTGGGAAGAACTTTGCCTTTGATGCTGGAGTTCTACTGTGATAATAAGAGAGGTGTGGAAAACAGAATTTTTTTGGTTCATATTGGTTCATACATTCAAAACTGAAGCTGAAATCCCAGCAAAAATCCAGAATTGAAACTTCTATTTCATAGTGAAACTATTTCACTATGAAATAAAGTTTGCATTTATTTAATAGTGAAATGAATTTGCACATTCCTGCTGGCTGAGAAGACAAATGGGGAAAATAATACTTATGTTCCGACGTCTTGATTTAGTAGTTTTGCTAAAGCCACCAGGAAAACTTGATTTTTCTTTCACATGTTTCTAATCCCTATACCTTTATTTAAGCTTTGAATTAAAAAAATCATGAATTCTCTTCCATCTCTTCTCTTTCCTAGGACGAGGCAAGTATTTTGAAAGAGCAGCTTCGGAAAGCTGAAGATCAGATTCAGGCTAGCAAACAAGAAGCTGTTCTAATGTCAAAAGAGCTGAGTGATGCAGTAAATGTGCGGGATAAGACAATGGCAGATCTTCACAGTGCACGTCTGGAAAACGAAAAATTCAAAAAGCAACTTGCTGAAGCTTTAGCTGAACTCATAAAAGTCACAGCTTTGAAAAATGAACAGGTAAATTGTCAGTATTTAGTCTTAAAGTTTATCTGTATTTATAAAATCTTTACTGAAGCTTTACTGAAGATGGGGAATAAAACAAATTTCTGGATTATTAGTGCAAATAATTATCAAATTCTCTTTCAGCATTCAATATACATTCAATATTCAATATTAACTTAAATCAAGTGCATGTTAGCTGATCTGGAGGTTTGTTCAGAAAGGACGTTTCTGCTATTACTCACATCTGCTTCTCCCCACATTATTTTCACAGAATAATACCGTATTTATCTGTGTTATTTTGAATCTTCTCCCTGTCTTAATTCTGTTAAGTGAGCCACAATAGCAGTAAAAATTCATTCAAATAAGAAAATGTATTGCTAAAAACTTGGGTTATTTTATAATGTTCTTTTCTCATTGATAGATTCTCTCTGGATTCTTCTAAGTCCTTCCAGTATTTGTGATCAAAGTTAATTTGCTTTAAGTACTTATAAGTATAAAAATATTAATGTAATGGCAACTGTCTTGACCTTAGTCTTGGATAAAAATACAGTGAGCTAATATATGTTTCATCATTTTGATGAAAGTGAGCTTTATCAAGGATCTTCAGTAACTGCAACTGTATTCCATTTATTTGCTACTGGGATTACTGTAATCGTGTAACTGTTGGAAGCAAATATGTTGAGCTAAACACAAAATAGTAATGGAATATTACAACACTCAAAAGATCTATTATATTTAAAATGTCAAAGAATTGCATGGTTTTTTCCCTAAGATTTTCAGTTGTACACACTGTGTTTTGAAATGTATCTTGAAAAAAGTAGGAAGTCATGTGAATGCCTCAGGTTACCAGAAAGCATCTGAGCATGGCCTGTGTCTAGTTGCCTGCTGTGGTTTGTGTAGCTTGTGTGTCAGTGTTGTGGCTCAATGGAACCACTCCTGGGTGAAATCTAGTGAGTGGGAGGGAATAGTTGTGCACTTTTGCTATGTGGCTATACTTGTCTGTAGGATAGCTGGAACATGCCCTGGAAGAAGTGCAGACTTTTCCTATACATTTGGGTTTTAGATACACATTAACGAGCCCATAAAATAAAAAACTCCTTTACCTGCCTCTGGTATTATACCAGTGCCTGTTTATGTCCCGCAGTGTGTCCTGCTTGGAATGAAGTTCAGCACATATTCTGCTTCTCTCTGTGCTCTACTGCTTGTGCTATTCCTTTCTTGCCCACGAAGAAAATAGGAGCTTCAGTACTTACATGGAGCATTATGCTTTTTTAATTGAAAAAAGACTTTTTGGGGAAATAGTGATATTTGAACAAAAGGGAGAACAGTTTCTATTTTTTTTTTTAAAGGAAGCTTCAAATGCAGTGGAGCAGGAACTGCGCAGAGAAGTTGAAGATCTGAAGCTTCGTCTACAAATGGCTGCTGACCATTACAAGGAAAAATTCAAAGAATGTCAGAAACTTCAAAAACAAGTAAACAAGTTTACAGAACAGGCAGTAAGTAGAATGGGATAAATTGCACTTGCTTTTTTGGTAACATTTCAACAACAGTTCAATTTCTTTCTGTGAAATTTCTGATTCTTTCTGCCTTTGAAAAGATTAAAACGTGTGGTAAGCAATGACTCTACCGTTTTCTTTCACAAACCTCTTTGTGAAATTACTTCTATGATTCTTTTTAGGTAGTTGACCAAACAAAGCATAGAATTTATAGTAGCTGGTGTAGAAACCTAGTAGAGTTTGAATTACCTAAAAGCATTATATTATTCAAGGAAGAATTTTGCAGCTGAAGCTGGGAAGATCCATAATTATGCCTCTATCCAGTACCGTCACAAAAAAGCCCTGCAAAAATCCCCAAGCCAAAAAGTGGGGGAAATAGAGAACTTGAAGTAGGATTTAAAGGCCAAGTGGGGAAGAAGTCTCCACAACACAATATGGAGTTGTATTCCATATGTATTTTGTAATCTTACCACTCTTCTAAGGTCTATTTCATAAATAAATGAATCTTTTTCAATGGTGACACGAATCTTAGGCCACATAGTAACTGAACCTGTCAGCCAATTTCAGACAGATTTGAGAGCAGAGTTCTTCAGAATTTTGTAAAACTTAGAGTTGGAGAGGAGCTCAAACAGGTAAAAGGCCTACACACAATGGCAAGATCTGCAAATATGAATTCTTAAGAAAACTAGACTTAAATATTTCTCATATCCACAGAACATTGCATAAAAAAGTCTCATCCAGAAGGTCAATGGTGAATGGGGTGTCCTATCAGAACATCTGTGGCTTTTCCTTAAAAATCTTTCTTATCTTTGACAATGTTTTAAATCTTACAGCAAACACCATATTTCATTGCTTTTGCTCCAGAAGTCCAGCAGACATTGCTGCTACAGTCTCTATTTTTCTACCGGAGTATTAGATTTAAGTTAATGAATTTAATCTAGAAAGTGAGATTTTTCTAATAATTTGCTTAGAAATTACTCTTTCTAGGGAAAAAGACCTTCATCAAGTAAAAGGATAAAAATCATGGTCTGAAGCAATTTCAGTCTTAGTAGAATTAAATGTTTTTGTATATTTATTATTACCTACTGTTTAAATGAGCGGTTCTGTCTAATTTTGGAGCAAATGATACATTTTGCAAGATACATTACTTTGTGCTTTGGTTTTCATTTAATCAAGTACCAAAACAAAATTTCTTTTCACAAAGAAAACTGCAGGGCATCAACAGAAACTGACAGATGCATCTAACAGTGAAACAGCTACAGCCGTCCTTACAGGCAAAAAGTTGCCTGCGTCTCCAGGTATCAACAGCTTAAATTTTGTCTGCTTTATAAGCCTGAAAGTGTTGTCTATATGAAGTAGTCACTAATAGTATTCTTAGTATATAGTATGTGGACTTGTTCTGTTTAATTAAAGCATTAGAGATGCAAAAATTGAGCTAATTATTTCGTCTCTTACCAAGTGGTAACATTCATAAATAAGTTCGTGTATCAGTTTAGTGGCTGTTTTCTAATGTCAGTAGAACTGAACTCTTGAATTTCTACTTCATGGTTAACAGAGATGGTTTTGCCAAGCTAAGAAACAGTTTAATTAAAAAAAAAAAATCTTACTCGAATTTTCAGTTTGCGTATAACAGCACAGTAATTTTGCAGTCATGTTATTATGACTATCCACCATAACATTCTACTGTAAAATCAATCTGCCGAAAAGTTCTGATTATGTGATGGCAAGGTCAAGTCTACTGACTGTTTTCATGAATTATGGGAGTAGTGGTTTTTTAGAAAATGTTTTTAATTGTTATGAACTATGAAGTTATTGCAAAAATGATACTCTACAAATTCAATATGTAATAGGTTAAAGCTGAAGAAGAAATCCTTCACTATGAGACTGGTGAGGCATTGGAACAGGCTTCCAAAATGAGTTATGAATGCCCCATCCCCTGGGTGTTTAAGGCCAGCTTGGATGGGGTTCTGAGCTGTCTCGTATAGTGGAAGTTGTCTCTGCCTATGGCAGGGGGATTGGAGCTAGAGGATCTTGAAGATCCCTTCCAGCCTAAACCATTCTGTGTTTTTATCATTCAGTTTAAATTGATAAATGCCAAAAAATGCTGATTAACTTTTTCTGTGCTACTTTATAACTGACAGATTCTTGCTGTCTGTAAAGACCCAAGGTTGTAATTTCTATCAGTTTCCTCCTGTGTAAAGTAAATTCAAGCATTTCTTAAAACATACAATCCCAGCAAGCTCAGTGATAGTGTGTGGTGAAGTAGTTTGCCGAGGTACTTCCATGTTTTTGTGTAAGAATACAGTAATTAGAACGATAGCATACATATTCTGGTGTTTACTTTGTTTTCTCTCTTGGGAGAGTACTACATATGTATTTATGGTGATCTTCTCTCAGTGTGAGAGAACTGAACACAGATGTGGCAGTAAGGTTGCTGATCTTACGTAGCACATAATGCTGGTTGTCGCTGGTTTGGATAACATAGAGCACTCTGGTTTTGCTGCACTCTCAAATCTGGGCTGTTAGCTCTCTTATACAAACTTTATGGAACAAAAGAAATCAATGTTCTTGTTTTTTTCTTCAATGTTCACAGTTAGCCCCATTTCATCCGATATAGTTTCGGAATCCGTGGTAAAGGAGCAAGTGCGTGAAATGAATAAAGAGATTGCTGAGAAAACAGAGAAGTATAAGAAATGCAAGCAAATGTTGGCAGTAAGTAAACAGCTGCTTCAGAAAGCTGAACAAAAAGTAGCTGTAGGTGCTAAGTCTTAAAACTACAAGCCTACCCAGCTGAGTTGCCTTCACTGTTTGTGTGATACACCATGATTATGGTAGAAATCTTAACATTGGAAAACACATTTTTCTTCAGTCAGCTCTTGACTGTGTATGGCTTTAGAGGGTCCAGACGAGGAAAACCAAGATACAGTAGAACAAATGTCCACGTTTAAGGTTTTAAATACTTTCTATTCTTACTCTTAAGTGTAATTGGTTTTATGAATCAGATACAGCAGGTTGCTGTAAGCCAGCTGACGTTTGCAGCAAGTATGGCAGTGTTGATCTGATACACTGTCCAAAGCGAAGTAAGTTTTCCCTATCTGCCTGTCATGGCTTTTACAGTGTTTTCACACCTGAGTGGGTGCTGCCAACTACCTTGGGCTCAGTCATACATAAAGGCATCTATTTGGTTGTTTTGACTAAAGTTGACACTTGATTTTCATTTAGCCAGTTTGGATGTGTGTATGATGCTGGAATATTCAGTGGCACTGGTAAAAAGTTGAGAACAGTTTAAGAAATTCTGAGTGTTGTCTGTTTTCATTTTGTTTATTTTATTTATCACAATGATACTATTCTATTTTAGAAAAGTTTTCCAGTATGTACTAACTGTCCTGTAATTCTGTTCATGACCCTGTCCATGGAGAGCCTGCATTGGCTTCTGCTGGCTGTTCATTCCATAGTAATTTTTGAAGAAAGATTTGCCACTGACCTTCTGGATGAAAGATACTTAGGTTGTAAAAGTCACTTGGGAAAGGTTTTGTATTGAAGTGAGGCACTTGAAAGAATAATCGTGGTTAGTAGTATTAGGGCACAAAGAAACTTGAGACTGAAACTAAAGAGGAATATCATCTTGTTGAAAACTCACGGAAAGAAATGCCTATTGAACATCATTTTTATGCAGTGTTCTGTGCTCCTGACCATTTCAACGTCTTGAGTCAGGCTTGTAGAAGCCATTTGTAAATGGTCTTGTTTTAAAACCATGAAGTTAACACAGTGACATTTTTGGGGGTGGGAGGGAAAATCTCTTTAGACTGTAAATATTTCATGCCATGGTATAAATTATTTTAGGACGAGAAGATGAAATGCAGTGTTTATGCTGATGAATTAGCCAAACTGGAGCTGAAGTGGAAAGAACAAGTGAAAATCAACGAGGGTATAAAATTACAGCTGGCAGCAATGGAGGATCAGTATAAAGTAAGTTACAGGTTTTGTTTATGACAGTGAATGGTTACCTCTTCTTTACATGGCTGCTTATTTCTGATAGTTCAGGTAGTGAAGAGCTTTAATAAGGAAAGCACACTAAATACATTTTTGCTGTAAATACAAATTCCGCTTTTGAAGAAACAATACAGTCTTGTAATGCTTCTTTTAAAGTAAGAGAGGTCTGCTAAGATCTACTCTCAGCTGGCTGTCATCAGTCTTTTAATACTGTGAATTTAGACAAACCCCTAAATGATGTAGTCTTGTATTATGGGAAAAAGGGCAAGGGATTTCGGATTTCCTGCTGCTTATGTAGTACTAACAGGAAGATTCATTGGTGTGTTTGTCTAAAATCTTCATATTCTATATTGGATTACCAGTGTAGTAATGTCTAATGCATTTTATCTAAGTCAATAGAGAGAGAGGAGTGATCCATTGTTTTTAAAATCCTGCAAGAATTTAATTTGGAGAACCTCAGCTATAGTCTTGGTAGAGTGATGTAACACATTCACCAAAAAGTCAAGCATAATGGGCAGCTTTAGGTTACAAGGGGCCTTAATCTTTGAGATTATGTGATAGTAATGCTTATGCTGAATTAGCTTCTTGGGTCAGTAGGGATGAGATAAGAGCAACAAATGTTCATGGTACCAGCTTTTCTGCTGGCTCTCAGTCTAATGGTGATAATATAGTTGACTGTTGCCTGTTTTTGTCCATTGTGATGAAAAATGATTAAACTGAAAAATGATTAAACTGAACTGTGACTGTTGGTTCTACTAGGAACCCCTTTTTATTAGCAATTACAGCACTTTTTTCTTTATAAAATGACAAATTACTCTACAGTTTATTTCAGTACTCCACAGGTCATCTTGTTCTGACACTTTCCAAAGCTCTAATTTCAATTTTATAAAATGCATGACTCTTTCCCAGTTTATTTTACTAATTAAAGTAAAGTGATCGGTTGGCATGCATAATTTAATGTGAAATAAGTTTAACTTCTCAACAGCAGGTGTAATAAATAATTGGTTCCATGATTGAAAGCATTTTGACTGCAATTAAAAAATTGCTGTAATTCAGGAGGGTGCAGGTGGTAGGGAAAACCTGAGCTCTTCTTCCCAGTCAGGAGATTTTGCTCCATTGACCTAAACTAGGAGAAGGAAATTCAGAATTGAAAAAAATTGATAAGCAGTTATGCCAAGCATTGAGCTTAGATATTGGGAAAACAGGGGAAGAGGCAGTCTCTAAAGGAACCAGAATACAAATGAAATTGTCCTTTGTAGTGTGAAATTATTTAAATCATCATTTTGAAGCCAGGAAGAATTGTGTAATGTCTCAGTTGTACCTCCTCCCAGAGCACTCAATAGAGACACAAGGTAGATGTTGGTGAAACAAATTTAATGTCTTTGAGGCGGGAGTAACTTTTGGTTCTCTCAAGTTCTGTGGTGGGACATATGAAATGCCAAGAGATTTCTTCAGAAATAATGAGATGAGGCTTGCAAACTTCAGCTGTGTCTGGGTAGTGGTGTCCCTCCTGCCATTGGTGGCACTGATACTACTGCTTGTTTTTAACATAGAATTTTATCATTCCACAACTGTTCAGTGAAAACTGGCAAGGAAAGGCTGCTAATGAACTGCTGTTATCCAGCAGGTAAAGCTTTGTGAGAATAAGTTTAAACTTTGTGAGAATAAGTTTTGTTGGGTTGGATTTATAATAACAGTACGTGCTGCATGTAACTCTAGTAGACAAAACTATTTTCCCCTGAAAGATTAATTTCATCAGGGAACTTTGTTTTCACAATGTAACATGCAGGGAAATAGTTTCCATTCACTAATACAAGAATCTTAATCTTCTGTTCATGTAGATTCAGCTGGCAGAAAAAGAGAGACGAATTAAGGAACTGGCATCACAGTTGGAACTCTTTACCAGTGAGAAGGTATTGTCACACGTTCTAAAACACTAATGCTAATGTAGAAGTACCCCTGAGGTATTATATGGCAATTAATCAAAGCCAAATTTTACTGAAAAGTGAAATAAAAAAATGTTTTTATTACATTCTGATAATATTGCATGGTATTGTGCAAAGTTGGGATTTTTCTTTGAAACTTTATTTGATTATTTTACAATTCCAGTGTGAAGAGATACTTAGTTAAAATAGGCATTTTGATACAGATAAACTGAAGCAAAACTAAACTTTCAGATTAAGCTAGTTAATTTTTTTGTAAAATTCTAGGTTATCAAGTAATTGGTATTTAATTTATCTTCTTTTTAAGCCAAGGATATACTTTTTTATAGATCTTTCATATTTTTCTAGTTCAAAAGAAATCAAAGTTTGAGTTTTGGTGAGGCTAGGTTAGGTGGAGGGAGTAATTTTAAACACCACACATAAGAACATCAGCTGTAATAATAATAATAATAATAATGTATGAAGCTTATAAAAGCTTGGAACTTTGTCTACCAGATTTATACATATTTACATTACAAAGAAAAATCAAAGTGCCTTGCTAGACTGGACCCATGATTTAAGAGATTAAGCATGGAGTAGTAGTAAACAGTATTTCAATTTATACTCATTATCAGTGTTTGTTTATAAATGTCACCAGGCATAGCTTTCTAAAAATATTCGTTTGCTGTCTCTTCAAACCTATGAAATTACTTTGTTTCTGGTTTATTTACATACTTAGATAGCCTTTGATTTTTTTTTTAAATTTTTTTTAATCAGTCTCTACCCTAGCTATCCAGCTTCTGGCTAAGATTTTTTTGCACTAGCTGTTTACAGTCATGTTGATCTACATTCTGCTTTAATTGTATGTAATGCTAAAATTAAAGTACTAATGCTACTGCCTCTCATTTTAAACTGCTTCTGTATTGCAGAAGAAATTGGTTTTAAAAAGGAAAATCTTTATTTCATTGCTAATTAATTGTTCCTGCTTTGTATTGAGTAAAGATGAATTACTTAGATTTTACACACTCACTAAAACATGCAGTTGTAGCTTTTTAATCTTACCTGTTTTAACCACATGTTCCTCGTAGTTTATAAATCTGAAGTAACACTGGCGTAGCTTTATATTGTATCTAGAGGAGGGATGCCATCCCTTACATGAAGTCTCTTTGCATTGGAGTAGTGTTTTGTTTTCAGAGTACTTATTGGTACTTGATTTTTGTATTTTTCTGTTCAGGAGGTTGATCTGAAGTTCAGTTGTTTGCAAGAAAAAAAATTAAATTGTTTAGTTTTTTAAACAGACTTTTAATTCTCACGGAGTTGAACTGGTAATTGAAGCTTTGGTTTTAAGTTTCTATTTAAAGTCTTTTGGGGAAAAGAGACACTTCAGTCTTGTTGAAGGGTTTTGTTAGCATCACATCAGCAAATATTAAGCATGAAACCAGAGAATCCAGAAGAAAATACTAATCAGAAAGAATATTACTGGAAAGCATGTCTACTTTAACAGTCCCTATTTTTAAATTACTGTTTTCTTATTTATATCTCAGAATTTTTTGCTTGGTTCTGAATTTAAATGGCATATTCGTTTTGATATTCATGGCTTATTGCTCTCTATTCCTTAACCCATTTGGTTGAATGGAAGGATGAGAAAGATTTTTATTGGGATAAATTACATTGACCACACTGAAGTTACTTTAATTAGTGTCTTTTAAGATCTGTACTGGCTTAGAGTTTAAATGGTTTCTAAGTTATAAAACCCCTTTATAGTTTGTAAAGGTGACAAAATTCCATATGGAATTATGTCAAGTATGTACAGAGATGTGCTCCACATACAAAAATGCTACATTTTTGAATGGTATGCTATAACATGAAAAAAAGAATTGTTTTCTTTTTAATTGTAACTTTTAAAACCTGTTCTCGCTGCACATTATCTTCAATTGTTATTGTTAATTTACCCATTTTTACTGATTTAGTTGATTTTTCTTCATTGTAAAATGGATGCAGACACTTGAAAAACACGACAGGTCTGTTTATGTAATTAGAACTAACTGGCAACAAACCAAGAAAAAATAATAGCTCTTTAAAATCTCTTTGTATTTTTTTTTTTATTGACTATTTTTGGTATTTATGGTATACTTGGCATAAGACCTAAATGAAGAGACAGTAGGAAGGTTAGCAGATTTTCATAAACATTTCAAATTTTGCTAGGACTCCATAGGTTTAACTACACTTTGTATTATTTAGGAACTTGGCAGGACACCAGGAGATCAAGCTGGAAGGATGATGGAAGGACAGACTTCACAGCAGGCATTGCATTTTCGCAACCCATACTCAGAGGAAAACGGACCAGTTCCTGCAGTGCCAAGTAGACTACCAGTACTGCAATATGGAAACCCTTATGCAATTCAGGAAAGAAGAGGTAAATAAATTTCACACCCCCAATATAATTTCTCCCTCGCTGTTTCAAAAGCAGTGCCTCATTTAATGCAGGTTAAGTATCAGCCGTCTTCAGACTGGTTTACAGAGCCTTTTCTGTCTGATGAACATCAGTAAAGAGCCTTTATTTTATGATGGGAATCAGTAAGGTAAACAAAGTTTTAAACACCTTTGGAAGAAGCTGATTCTATCCTATTGTTTTATATTATCTAAACCAAAAATGTGTTTAACTCTTGATTTTTAAAGGTAAGGTAGCACATCTGTATCTCAAAATACAGCCTACTGAACAAAGATGTCCTAATTAATTTTTCTTCAGATGGAGCAGATGGCGCTTTTAATCCTGATGAGATCCAAAGACCACCTGTTAGAAGTTCCTTTTGGGAGCTAGAAGATGATGTAGTGTGTAGCCAGCCTTCACGCAATCTCAGCCGGCCTGATGGTTTAGAAGATCCTGAGGACAGCAATGCAAGTGACCTTTTTTTGTTATTTATTTTCCTTCATACATTTACTGATGAGTTACCAAGAGTTTTGCATAGGTTTCCTGTCGCGGGGGGAAGCTGAGCGTGTCCTAATTTAGGAACACTGAAATGAATCTCAGGAGGCAGCCGTTGTAGAAAAACTTTCTTTCAATTTTATTTTGACTCCAGTATTTATAGATATGTACAGAGGTCAAGGGATTGGCTACACAGGTCGCCACCCCTTCAACCTGGATGGTGGGCATCACCATCAATTATTTCTTCTCTTACAGGAGAAGTATGTAAACATTCTAAGAATAGACATTATTTACATCAAGGCTGCATGTGAAAGTTCTACAGAAAGACAAAACACAGAAAACTCAAGACAACAATTTCCTGCATCTGATAAGCCCGATTCATTGTTATGAAAATTTGGAATTGGTTTTTCTTTACACTGAAAAATATTTTTGCTTCCTGTGAAGGGGAAAACTCTATTGATGATAATATACTTGTTCCCCTAATCTCTTGAGTTGCTGACAGCTTGGTTTGGTATGAGAACAGTAGCTTCTTAATCTTTTAAAGTACTAAGTAAAAGAAGTCAAGTAATCTCAACTCTTGATTTTTTTTTCCTGTGTGGTAGAATGAGAGCTCAAAATGTAGCCACATCTCACTCATTTTTTAATAGGAATATAGAAACTAAAGTGGAACAGAACAAATAAAAATATAAAGCATTCAGATACCAGTATTTTCAGTTAAGTGCTGACTGTAAATTGGTATCCTACTAGATACATTATCCTAATCTGTTAATATTTTGTTCTGTCTTCTGCAAATCTACATTTATTAATTTCCATTTTGAATGCTCTTTGGTATTGGATATGTATTTGAAGGAGCTTAATTGACTGTTGCCTCAAGCTGATTAAACTGAAAGAGATACATTTGCACAGATTTTTTTCTTTTTTAGGGCTATGTTTCAAGTTTCTGGTTAGCTTTTCTTTTTAGTACAGTTAACTTGCACATTCTGCTACAAAAAATTGACTTCTGTAATAAATTGGACTGTATGTCTTCATTTGAACAGGAACAGGTCTATTACTCTTTCTTATTCCAAGTACACTTGCACCTTCAAAAATATTAAACAAGAAATACCTTTCTGCAAAGTATTGTGCTCTTTGCAAGTACAGTGGTATCATGACCTGTTTCTCATTTAGTCTAGTTTGCCACATTTAATTGCTATTAACCTTTGCAGAAACTGATCAGTGTTCAGACAGGCATGATTTTAGCCCTGGTGCTCAGCACCTATAATGGAGAAAAATGTATTTCTCCCTCCTACCTTTTGCTCCCAATGTCCATTACTGTGAATAATTAGAGAAACTGTCAGAGCTTTTGCAGCCTGTTCAAGATCTCGAATGTGAGCTTAATGCTGTCCCCACCTTTATTTCACATTTTGCATATTTAATCTGATCATTCTTGACGTAGCTATTACATCTGACAAGCTCTTCTCTTCTTTAGTCATCTGCTGCAGTTTAATTAGCAGGGTGTTCTCTCTGATCTATGTGCTTTGCCCTCTTGCAAACCCATGAGAAACAGTGCTACAGTCTTGTGCTCGTTTGCAGACACAGCTTGGATTTTTTTGTAATAAGGTGGAATATAACAGGCTTAAATAAAGTTCAGCTTGAGAAAATGTGCCTTTAAATCAAATAACTTGTATCTTTATTTTTTTATTTGCAATTGAGAGTCAGTTGCTTGTTCCTCACCCAAATAGACTGTATGTATAGTGTAGAAATTGATATGGAAATCAGAAGCTGCAGGAATCTTTCTAGGGAGACTTAGTAATATGCCAAAGATAAAACAGTTTGGAGGTAGGATGTAAATAAATAACTAGGAAAAGCTTCCACATATGTAGGTGATCTATTATAAAGAAGAGTCTGTCATTTGTGCAGAAGAAACAGCAAATATAAAATTATAAATATGAGGGGATTGTGATTTCTTGGACTGTTTTTAAAAACAAGGTATTTAAGATGTAGTTCTCTGCATTTTTTCAACCAGCAGGATGTAGAGCCTTTTGCTGGAGGAGGATTCCCTCCCAGAAGAAAAGGACTGGTAGGATTGCTGCTTTATTTAAAATACTACCATTGTGTGGACTTCTGCTGTCCTCCTGTCCACATTCCTATTACTACACATTACAGTAGTTTAAGAAATTGAAAATGTTGTAGTCACTTCCACCTCTTCATGGCTAAAAGGACTGTTGTCTTAGATAAAGTAGACACGTTCATCATCATAGGTGGACCACTACCAAAACAGCCATGAAGAGGTGGAAGTGACTACAACACCCACACTACATTACTTTCTTAAACTAATATAACACGAGATATTCAAATGCCTCCAAATTTTTGTGCTGTTGTGTTCCAATTTGGTTTCTCCCAAAACTTGGTTCCTTAGAAATAGGCACTTCCATGTCTTTGGTTGTCATAAAACCCCTTCAGTTTTGTATGACTGGGAAGACTTTACAGGATTCTTGTAGCTTTGACTTTTGGAACTCATAGGCCAATTAAACTGTGATTTCTAAGAGTGTTGAACTGGCCTGTGTTACAGTGCCAGCTGAGCATGTGCACAGTGGTGATTGTGTGGAATGGCTGACTTGCCACACAAGTTCCTGCTGTCATCTACTCAACACTAACTTTCCATTTGCTCATGGTCCTGTAATTGACCAAAATGGAATTGTTGGGAGCAAAGAATTCCTAGCAGTAGAGGGAGAGATCCATAAACAAAACATATATACATAAAAAAATATACTAAAGTATGAGTTTTAGAAATGTAGTCCAGATTACAGTTGGCAGCAAGCCCAGAATAACTATCCTGAGACTATTAAACAATGTTTTAGTTACAGTAAATTTGTGGGGGATGGAGAATGTAACTCTTGGCAACTGAGCACCAGGTCAGGATATTTTTTCAGGTAACTCCAAAATGGCCTTTCTTCTAGCAAAATCCCCCACAATGCATTATTAGCCTGATCTGACCCTGGCAACCAATTCGTATCTTTTGCATAGGGAGGATATGAAAGAAGCAGTTGGTATTCAGGTGTCTTGAGAGAGCAGACTGCTTGCAGGGAGGTGGAAAGGCCTAGAGAAGTGAGTTTGATTTTACTCCTACAGCAGAGCTGAATCACAAAAATAAAATATATGTGCCCTTCTTCCCAGTGTTCCTGCACTGCATGTCAGCTCTGTCTGTTCGTATGTTGTTGAAGGCCTAGGATGGGCATTGGTTCCTTACTTCTGCATGTCAAAATGATCTGTAGTGCTTGGGGATGGGATTTTGTACTGTCACACAGCTTTCTAATTTCTGTTTGACAATCCTGGAACTGCTTACAGTTGTAATTATGAAAGCAGTACTTCAGACAGAATTGGTTGGCTTCCGTAAAACTGATGGAGTTGCGCTTACTTCTGACAGTTTCATGTCTGGCTTTCACTTCTTCCCCTAGTGGCAAACCTCCTTTTTTTACCATGCTTTAGTGTGTAATACTGTATTTATCTTAATGATTCACTTAATCCGTGGAACTCACTGTGGCAGTTTCTTTAAAGAGCCAGAGGTACAGTCCAGTGATAACAGTTAAGTCATGATGTTAAAGACATCCTTTAGAATTCATTCACCTAATTGTTCAGATTTCTGAGTTCAGGGGGCCTGGCGCCTGTTCTGCTGCAGGACCATGGTGCCAGCCTGTGGGTCCGTGGTATCAGTCTTCTTTCCTAAGGACCTGAGACCATGTACCTGCTGTGTTACATCATTGCAGGGCACTGTAGAGCTCTCTGACTAAGAATGTGCAGCCATGTCCATGTCCCTGGCCATCAGTCTGGACTGCAAGAAAGGTGGCTTTGGATCTACATAAAGAGTAGATTAAACTGTTTCTTTGTCAAAATACGGCGTGTGGGCTTTCATCAAACCATGTGGTATCGAAGTAAACTGATGCCTTTTCTTAACGTACAGCATAGGCAAGAGCCGCTGAGGCACTGAGGCTCCGTGTCCCAGCAATTGTTGTCATACTCTCTGTAAAGCAGCTTCAGAAACCCCCTCGGTTTGTCTTTTGAGCTGTCAGGGATAGTACTTTTTCCCAGGGGAGAGTGATGGGTGTTTAAATGTCACTTTGAAAAGCACGTGTAACCTTGTTTGTAAGAATAAAGAATGGCTTGCTGGATGACACTGGGCACTAAGTGGCTGTGAACCAAGATGAGAACCACGGGAACCACGATGATCCGTCCTCCCTGCTTTGTTTTACGTGGAACACTTAGGAGTTTTGTCCATCAGAAATAACAGAAATAGACAGCTGTTGGAGTCCAGTACAATCGCACCTTCTCTGTTTTCCAGAGGTTCTGAGTTACCCGAGGGTGCTGCGTGAGAATATTTAGTTCTTGGTGACTGTATAGTGTTTACTGTAACTTGTAATTAGAATGGCTGGGAAGTCCTCTCAGACTAAGATAAAGTTCTCATGGTTCCTGTTTGACCGTGCCGTGGTTACACTGTAATCTCTGTAACATCTCTGTGAGGTCAGCGCAACACAGACATTTGCATTCTTCTTGTGTGGGTTAGGCATCTCAAAAGGTTAAGAACTGATCCCTGTGACATGGCCAAGAGCAAAAGTACACTGAGGAGACAGACGTTCCGTATCGTAACAGTACGTACTTAGTATTGACATTCTTGTACAGGGCCTGGGTCAGAAGCTGCTGTAAGGAACACACAGTATGAATTTCACAATTAAGGGAACTGGGCCACGGGAAAGCCGTAGACTTAGGACATTCCAAAGGCTTTTACAAATGTGCTTGCCTTTTGTTGAAGAGAGTTCTTGCAGGGCAGCCATGTAGGACAGTGCAGGTGTGCCTGTGCAGAGGAAAGCATTGTCCTCTCTTTCAGATGTTTCTCAAAAAGCAACAAGGAGGAATGTTACATTTGTATGTGGTAGGGTACCACACTGGCCAGAAGCTGAAAGAGAGGGCAAAAGCTGTAGACAGTTTTATCTTACCAAGTGACCAGCAGTAAGCCAAATGCTTTAAAAAAAAAGGGGAGAAGGCAGAAGGGGGTTATACTGAAGAAATTAACCAAGATTTAAGTGTTAATTTGGCCAGTGTTTGTAGTGCAACTGTTTTACTGATGGAAAATGCACATGAATTTTCTTGGTTAAGTCCTGGTGTGCTTCAGTCTGGTATTCACCAAATTTATTGTGCTTTTATACAAGCTGTAGCATTGTAGCATGAGAGAACTTTAAAAAAAATAGTTTTTCTTTCTTAATACATCCATCCTGTCTCCCTTACGACAAAAGGAACAACTGATGTTTTAAAACTCATAGGCCCTTTTCACTGCAGGTGCAAAGCAAACAGACTGTGCAAGATTGTTTGTTGCCAGCATCTTGTCATAGCAAGCCCCACTGCCTGCTTAATGGAAATGTTAAATGGTTGAAACTAAACAGGTGTTGTCAGAAGAAGAATATTGAGGAAATTTTCCCTTCCCTGTCTTCATTATCCCTTCATAAAGGAAAAGTATGTTAGTCTAAAACTGAATTATGTTCGCATAGGAATTATTTGTATAAAACACAGCATGTGTGCTGCTATATGTAGTCCTTCGCACATCGTTTTTTGTAGATCAGCTAAATAATTCCTAGCCCTTGCTTTTAAGGCATATTTGAGTTAAAAAATGGAAAATGAGGTAGGAGTTGGAGTTCCAAAAATCTTGGAATGTACCTGTATTTCCACCTTGAAATGACTCTGTTTTGTGCTCTATTATTGAATTGCGTAATAGAGCCAAGATGAACAAAAGTTAAACTCGTGCTGCAGAAATTACAGAGTGAAGGTAAATTTCATCTGGGTTTGTGTTTGATAACAAAAATGCATATTGAGGAGAAAAAAAAAAGCTTTTTGTAGGGGTTATTCTTTAAAATACTTTCTCTTTTCAACAGGATGATGACAACACTGTACCTTCTGCTCCTGATCCTCCAAGTCTTCTCTTGCGTGAACGGGGCACAGGCTTCTGCTTTGATTCCAGGTAGTTGTTATCTTTTATTGGTCTTTAAGGGCATGGAGAGCTTTCTGTAGAACTGCTCAAGGGTGGGGGTGGAGGTGAAAAGCTATAGAGTATTTTCAGTGAATGTTTGGTTTACAATTAACTGGCAGAGAATATGCCGTGAGACTGGGCAGGCTGTTCATGCTATACCTTTGATGGAATTTGGACAATTTTTTTAGTAAATGAATGAGTAACTTTTGTTTTTTTCCTTCTCTTGCCAACCTAATTGTGAACCTAAGTTTAGAGCTTTTATAAAGTGTTATGTTTGCTAAGAGCAAGCATTTATGAGCAGAGAGAGTGGTTTCCCATGAAACTGTTTGGCCATTAAGGCATTCAATAGATTTGTATTCAGTGGTAGCTGGAGTAAGGTCAAAATTATGTTGCTTTTAAAATGCCAGATTATTTTGGAATTTGTGTGTAAAACTACTCTGACTGTATTGAGTGCTTTTGGCAAAAACATTTAAATGAACTGGATGATACTTGGATACAAAGTCCACTCAAATTTAAGTTGGTAGTAAAGTTCTGAATGTCAGTGGCAGTGGGATCCTGCTTTTAGTTTGTATTAACAGAATAAATAGAAATAAACTCTTCCCTTTTTGCTTTCTCTCCACCTTCTCCTGAAGTTTTGATGTGCACAAGAAATGCCCTCTCTGTGATGTGATGTTTCCCCCAAACTACGACCAGAGCAAGTTTGAGGAGCATGTTGAGAGCCACTGGAAGGTTTGTCCCATGTGCAGCGAGCAGTTCCCACCCGACTACGACCAGCAAGGCTTTGAGAGGCACGTCCAGACGCACTTCGATCAGAACGTATTAAATTTTGATTAAATACTTGGTTTTGCAGTGTAGCTTAAAACCCTACCACTTCAAGTAGTCCACCTCCAAAAGAAAAGCAGTGCAGCTTTCTGTAACAGTGCAAACTTCTGATTAAAAGCTCATGTACTCTAATGGGAGCCATGGCTGTAAGCTGCTATGGGGTCATGTTCTCTCTCTGCCTAACACTTTACTAAGGAGACCCACAACCCCCCACCTTGTTGTGTATGTAGCTATTTATTCCCCTACTTAGTGGAATTTCTTCCCCTACTTAGTGGAATGCCTAAGGACACAGGAATGACTGAGCCTCAGAAAAAACGAGACCAGCTTCATGGTGTTCTTCAGCTACATTTAAAAAAAGTCACCAATACATCTGTGGTTTCTCTTAACCTTGATAATGGGGGCACAATTAAAAACCTAATAAGCAGGTGTTTCTCCTAGCAAATCCACATAGTTTTTCTGAGTAACACTTAAATTGGAAAGCTACATAACTTACCTTATGAAAATATAGTTTTCTAGTACATTTCTGAGATGTAGATGCATGTACTGTGAGATTCCAGGCTTGCAGCAAGAGGAATGGCAAATACTTCAGTTTCACATGTAGAATGTTTGCCTTAAGGGATAACGTTCAATGAGGCACGTTATACTTTAAGGCAGTGGTTTTGAGTTGAAAGAGACAGCTGTGCTTAAATGCCTAAAAGTAATTGTTTAAAAAATCATTGCCATTATGTTGCAGTTTTATTCAGTAGAAAATATTGTTCTATTTTCACAACAGTGGATTGTGTTCCTTCTGGCTTTTAAAACCTTTTGTGTTTTAACTTTATGTATTTCTTTCCAATAAGTAAAAACACGTGTGTATATCTAAACATTTTATATTTACTTTAACTGTATTAAGTAAATTTGCTTCCCACTTGTTGTACAGTAGTCTTGTTACATTAAAAGCAGAACTATTCATGGAGTCGGTGGTCTATTTTTCCTGCTGCTCATTTTGAAATTAAACAGAGTGTAGACTTGGGAGTAAATGATGACTCAGCATTGTATGACAAAGGGTTGCTCCTCACATCTGTTTATGTTCTTTCTTTGAGAGGAAGACTCTGGAATTAAGGCTTGGAGTAGCTTCTGTTGACTGCAGTTCCCTCCTGAACATATGCAATATCCAGTTAATGCAGGACTTAACTAAAAACTGCATGATGTGGATGAATTGCAGTGTCCTGGGCAGCAGCAACTCAGCAGTGCTTGTGTGCAATTTGCAGTCTAAAGATTTTTGTAACTGGAAGCTTCATATCAAGAGCTGGCCTAAAGTAAAGCATGGATTTTTTTCTTACTGCAACTCAACAGCAGATGAAAACAGTTAGAACAGACTCCTAGAGTTTGATGATACCAAAGTAAAATAAACAAATAGAAGACTATATACGGCCCAAGAACTTAACTCTAGGTTAGGAATGAGAAAAGAGCAGTCTTTTTAGGTCAGAGGCAGTTTATTTTAAATGTGATTTGATTTACATTTATAAGCAGCTTTCCTGACAGGAATTCTTTAAGTTGCCTTCAGTTCTAAAACAAACCTCTGTCACTTTCAAACTTAAAGTACTTTGTCCCCAACAAAACATATGAAAATATAATTTAAAGCACACTTTTCACAGACACAGTACAATACATTCACTATACACAGTATAACAAAATAGTCCCATCTTTACCTGTTTAATAATACTGTCACAATGAATAGGTAAATAGAAACTGGAATTTCAGTTTTATAGTTGAAAGGAATTTACATGCAACAATGACGTTTTACAACTGTTTAGCTGTTGAACGAACTCGCCCAGCCTGTAGTTCTTGCACTAGGAGCAGAGCCAAAACGTGTATGTTGGCCAGATCTCTTGCCAAAGCTGCAGAAGGTGGGAAGTGGCCACTTGGGGCCTTGTGTGTACCAGTAACTCTCATGTCTGGATCATCCTTTAAACCCGGCTGTCACGGTCACCTCTCTGGGATCTGAGAGAGGGATGTTTTGCTTCACTTCGGCTGTTCTAAACACTCATTAGGATGATTCTTACGTGTTTTAATGGGACTTTTACTCTGCTGGAGAAAAGGTAATTGTCACCCTTACAAAGTTGTCCTTTAAAGCTTTGGGAAAAAAAAAATAGGGAAAGCTCATTCCTCCTGTATGGGAGCTTTCTTTTGCACTTAAAAGAACAGGAACCAAGCCAAGGCGATGACTGTGTTAACACTGGGAGTTCCTCCTGCACCCTTGCCAGGCAAAGGAGTGTTCAGGCTAGGGCTGGTGGAGGGTGCCCACCTCTGCTCCCAGCCAGCTGAACTCCAGGAATAGCACTTGTGAGAAGAATGCTCAAGGCAGGATGGCAAGCAACAAATGTTCAGGTATGGTCCAGACACGAAGCGCTCTCATGTTGGCTTTTAAGTCAGTCTCTGACCACCTGCTGCAAGAAGCACTTAATCTTCAGTAAGGCTCAAATGTCATATTTCAGCAAAATTAATTGTAAAGCTAAACAGACACTTCCAAATGGAATGCAGTGACCTACAATGAGAAGCAAAAAATGCACAAAAGAAAATCTCAAAACACAATGAATGTGAGGGAGAGGCATTAGAACTCCCTTAGCACAACTAACGGACCTCCTTAAACCATGCGCTGAATTTCTCATTTTTATTTGCAACCGCAGCACATGCTCGTACAGTAGTTGCAAGAATTGGCAACACATAAAACATTAAATCTGTTGGCAATAGAGAACTACAAAGTGCTTCAAAACTTCATCTGAGATGAAGATAATTGTTTCTCACACACACATAAATTTGCACTTAAGTATTTCCAAGTGTCTTTCTAAGAGATAGTTCAGGGGTAAATATTTAGTTGGACTGGGATATTGGTCCTCAAAAGTTTGATGGGCATGAACATAACATGACATCTTGTACAGAGAAAAAAAAGTAATTGCTAACACTAAAGTGATTGTTTACTAGTTCGAATGGCAAGGTTTTCAGCATTTCAAGAGGGAGAAAAAGAAAGATTTGCAAGATAATATAAAATACAGCAAGCACACCTTTTTATGTATGTTATTTAAGTATGAAAATATTTTTAGCATATTATGTTAAACATTCTTTCTTATTTATATTTCCATTACCTAAAAGACTTGCTACTCCACTGATAACTCCGTTATGTAAGGCATGTTAACTATAGTTTGACGAGGGCGGTACTGTTTTGGTTTTGCACACACATTGACAGATGCATCGAAAGTCTTCATCACGTTACAATCTTGAAAGGATGTCAGTGCCAAGCTCTCCTTCTCACGCTCCTGTCCCACACATCAGTACAACTAAATACGCAACGTCCCCCTAGTTCTTATTTTTGTTTTTTTTGGAGAAAAATGTTCTGAAGAACCTATAGCTTTTATAGCACCTTATCTCAAAGTAATGAAAATGGGTATGATGATAACATGTGCAAATGTACAAAATCATTAACTCTACAAAGATACATCATTCCAAAATTACAGAAAATTTTAAAGCATGCATTTAATTTTTTTAAAGGGTTGCTGAGTGCTTCCCCTGAAAAAGGTGGCTGTTCTCAAAATCAGCAACTGCTGGTGAGGATTTCTTGGCACATTTGTGACCAGCATGTTATTGCTGCATCTTCCTGATGATCTCAGCAGACACGGGGGGATGGAAATTGATTGTGTGGTGCCGCAGGCCCTGAGCTGTCTTGTAACTCTTTCCACAGCGACATTTGAATGGTTTGCGTACGCGGATTTGTGTTCTGTGGCCGTTCTTGGCGTGGTACTTGATACCGTTCACATTCTGTGAGGGAGAAGGGAAAATGTCAGTGCTCAGGTGGGCTGACACGGGCTCTGCTTCCAGGCAAAACCTGAAAACGGATCAATGTTATGAGCAAAATCCTATAAACTGCCAGGAGCTCCTGCTGCGTAGTACACGTGGGCCACGCTCCCAAGGACCAAGTGGGACAAGGACAATGATTTTTGTGGTTCCCAAAACTTGCCTACCTGGCTAATCCTGATTTTTACCTACCTGGCTAATCCTGATTTTTATCTCTTAATATACATCACTTCCCAAAGAATACTATTTAATGGATTCACACATGGTTGCTCTTTGCATCCTGACATCTTTTTCATATAGCACTGACAAATCTTATTCAGAGGTTCATTTACAAGCAAACAAAGAATTGGCATGAAGACTTGGGTCACACCTCTTTAAAGAGCTGACACTCCTCCATGGTGGGTCTGTTCTGTTTTGTGTCATTGTTTGTAGATACGTCTTTAAACTCCAGCAAATTCTGATCGTTTACACATTGCCTCCAAAGAAATAACTGCAGGGAATGCTTTACTCAAAAAAGTTACACAGGACACTTAAAAAACAATCCAGAGAAGCTGTCTTCAAAATAGCTATTGTTTGGGAATACTCCACAGCTAAAACTGGAGAGCTGACCCCCACTAGTGCAAAACACAGCAACACAACACACACCCTGTTACACTGGCAAGGGCAGGAAACAGGCCAAACTGTCAAACAAAAACTTTACTAAACATAAATTAAAGTAATTCCCCTGTCTTTCTTTTCACATATTTCTGGCAAAAATGGAAAAAGCTGTTGTGATCGCAGCAGCTGTTGTGATACTCTTCTGGGGAGCATACTGGAATCTCTCATGTGCTCCCACTAAAAGAGCTTGGATTTCTGGATGAGTAAACAAAAGCATACTGTCTTTCATTTGAGCTTCTCCTAGGATGAACCTGAAGAAGACAGCAGTTGTGACAAAAAGACAGTCCGAAGGCTCTTCTGTGTTCTCTCTAAAGATTCCAGTATTATGTATCTCAGTATTCTGTTAAAGATTAAAAAAAAGAAAACAAAGAAAAGAAAAAAGAAAGAAAAGAAAAAAAATCTAAAAAGCTAAAATCAACTAACAGCCTGGATATTAACCCACTAAATTAGGTCTTGGGCATTTTGTCTTTGCTGAACCACTGCCTCGTGTTACACGTAACAGAAAATCCCCTCGGGTCTTTAAACAACAAGTTTTATCAATGTGCAGCTTACAGTAAGTGGAAGCTCCAGCTTGGAACTCACAGAAAAACAGCCTCAAATATCCACCCTGGAAAAGAGGTGCAAGACTGCAAGCAGCTGCTCTGCCTGCAGTTCATGCTCCTCTTCTCCAGACCATCCAGGCAGTGAATCCTCACCTGAAGTTGCAAATACAGCTTCTGAATTGTCCTTTACACCCTTAAAAATGCTGGAAAACCCCTGCACAGCTGTCTCCTGAGGTGTGAATCCCCCATCTCCAACACCAACCAGACACAGGAACATGAGTGATCAGGGCAGGGTTTGTCTGGCTGCAGAGCACTCAGAGGAGGCAGAAAGCTGTAGCACCACAACCCCAAGAGCACATCAAAGCTACAAAGAGCAGTCAAGTGAATTCCCTGCAAGTAATCTGAGATCCTGGGGCAGGTTTTGGATCATCTCGCACACAGTTTCAACCTCTAGCACCCACAGGGCCATTGGGATGAGGGAGCCAGGATTGTCACTGGGTGGCAGGGGGACTTCATAAAGGCATCATCTGTCATCATCTGTGTACCTTTAAGGACCTGTGCCTTCAAAAGAGGGGAAAATATGGGGGTGACCTGCTAAACTTCTGCTACTGCAGTGAAATTTTTAAAAGAAGCCCTATTACCTACAATAACAGTATTTTCCTAACAAAAACCTGTTCCTGTTTGAATTTTTAATTTTTCTAGAAATCCCTTCTTTTCTAAGAATCCCTTCTAGCTACTATCAATTGCTATGGATGCTGTAAATCTACAACCACAAACACCCTTACTATTCCATGCCAATGGTACTCTTCTGGTCCAGCTTTTTTAATGATCCATCAGCTCCAGTACACCCCATTCTTTGGGGAAGCGGGAGAAAGTGTTTTCAGGCAGAAAAATTTAAGGAGATGCTAAAGTAGAAACCTAAAGGGATTAATTGAAACACAGTAACCACGCAGAGCATGAGGAGCTTGTGTAAAGTGAAATTTGACCTGTACTTCTGTCTAAAAGGAAACTGTTGTTAGAATTACAGTGACTCTTCGGCACTTTTTCCACTGCTGCAATGTAAACACTTTGTTGTACGTCTGGGCTGAGTTTGCTGAGGTACAGCAAAAGCCACGACCAAACTCGTACATCACTTTTATTGCTGTGGTTACTTAGGTTGCTCACTATTTACCCTCACAGATGATTGAGGAAGAAGATGGCCATAGAGAAGGGCACGCTAAAAATCTTGAACAGGAGGAAGCAATTATTAACCTGGGACCAGATCAGGAGGAGATAGAGAAGTTCAGACTGGCACTACCTGGTTTGCAAGGACACAAAGGCTCGTGTTGGGCAGGGCCCCTTTTGCACGGCAGGACTCACAAAGGTACTACACTGCAGAGAACTTGCCAGCCCCACTTCAAGTAGGAAAAAACATCTCAAAAGGATGATTTGAGATATTACTTGTTTCAGCCTTGGACATTCGTACATTTTTTTACTCTTGGCTCTTCATCCCAAAGTTTTCTTTGTGGGTCCAGTTCCTCTGTTCAACTTGCAAGCTCTGGCTTGCTCCTTTCTTTCAAGTAAATTCCCTTGTTTCCCTCTCACTTTAATATCCTCCTTCCCTAAGCTCTGCTGAGTTTCACCACTTGTAGGTCAGCCTTCCTGGGGATTTGCGCCCACCTGACAGGACCCTCATCCTTTCACCTGACAGACAGACAAGCCCAGTGACTCAGCAGCCTTGGAAGGTACCACTTCTCCTCTTGCCCAAGGCCAAAGAAAAGTCATGGATATAAGCTACATTCTGTATGCACTGAAATCTATTATTCTTTTTATTACTAATTTTGCACAAACTAGAAAATTCAGGACCATTACTCTACGGTTTTCTCTATACTAGCACTTATGCATTATTTGTGAGGTTTGTTGTATCTACTATGTCTCAAACTTCATTTGCTCTTGAGATATTGCCTGAGAAAGTTTATCTACATCTTAAACACATTTTCAAAGTCCCTCTCCAGAGCTAGAGACCACTCAGGGGTATTGAATAAAAGGAAGACTAATCAACACATTCATAAATCCCCATTGTAGCTCCTACAAGGTGGTATTTTGCAAAGCACATTAACGACTCAATATTCATACACTTCTGGACAGGCATCTAAATTTGGATGTGAATCCAAGGTCTGGTGACGGTGAACTCCACAGAAACAAGGATTATACCTTTGGGTTCCTTGGAATCACACAGATGATTTTCTGAAAATCAAATTTCAGGCATCAAAGATGAATCACAGGAAGAAAAAAATATCCATAAATATAAAACTATAAAGTAATTATAACTTCTTCTCCATATCAATAAGCATAATTAGAGAAGAAAGCAAGCTTCAGAAGTTAGTTCAAAGAGTTATGTTTAAAGCATCTAGAAGTCAGTGTACTTCAGGTTTATACAGATGTAGATATAGATATATCCCACATGTAATTTGAAGAAAAATATTTCTCCCAGGGTCTGTGGCTTCTCAAGAAAATCTCTACCATTCTATATAGAGTACCAATACACGTTACAAGCAAACAATTTTTAAAAGCAAAGTTCCTGAAGAACAACGAAATGTTTATGACTATTTGCACTGCCTATGGGAAAGCGCCAGGAGACAGCAGCTGGGCAGGAGGCCAGCAGGGGCTTCTGATACACATCTGGGCTTGTGTATAAACATGTTCTCCTTACAGTTTCCATTGTCCGCCCCAGCCCGTTCCTTTGGAGTATTTGTTGTACTCATTTTTGCCTTATTTACCTTTCCATAATGACTTTTCAGTGCAGAGGCCATCTCTTATCCTTGAACATTGTTTGCAAAAAGGTGCCCCATCCCTACTGGGTCCTTTAAGCAGTACTGTAACGCAAATAAAATCTCTAAAAATACCATTCTACTTCTCAAACTTACGTCACCTAAGGCCAGACAAAAGAAAACTGTGTATATCCTCCTTTCCTCCTTGCTCCCTAAAGGAATGCATCCTTTCTCAGCCGTAAAGTGAGCCTGGCAATTACTGTATGTGCATGTCTGTGTTCCTGTTTGGAGCACTATAATTGTTTTACAGTCCTGACTGTGATTATCCTGTACCCACCAGAAAAGCCCAGTGCTTTGATCACAGGACTCCCTACCCAGACTCTGCAAATAATTGGTCAGACAAGTGGGTTAAGCAGAAGGAAGATAAAGAGGAAACAAGAAACACAGCTGACACAAAGCTAAAAGGAAGGAAACAAAGATAAAGATGCAAAAAAAAAAAAAAAGAAATAGGCTGAAAATAAAAAAGGGAGGAAACAGAAAAGAGAAATGAGGTGAGGCAGAGTTTAAGGAAACATGCTTTTCTATCAGGACTAAACAGAGGTGAGTCTCTTAGGAGAATAAGGTACTTTTTATTTGCTGCTGTTCCCTGTCAGCCCCTCTAAGGGTCATTAATTTGTTCCCCCCGCCCGGCTGCTCTACCATTAATGGTGTACAAGATATCCCTTATAGACAGTCCTCATGCATTTGAGATGAAGTTAGTGAGATAGCAGAAGCAGGCACAAACAGCTTGCTCATTTGGGCAATAAAAAGATGGAGGGCTGGCAGTCAAACAGAGAACAGACAGGATATAGCAAATTACAGGGTTCTCCTTCCAGACTTTGCCATTAAGTGAATGTTTTCTGCAATGCATAGATGCCCTCTGGGCACATGACTTCTAACAATCACCATGGCTTGTTTGCTTCCTGAGCTAGGGATTTAGCTTTTTATACCATACCCTCTGTCTGGCACAGCTTCTACCACACGCAAGGAAAGCATTGCTCTCCAATAATGTGAGTTTGTCTACAAAGTGATACTTGCAAGTAGTCCAAAACCATCTTTCCCTCTGCCCTGACCCTGGAGATGGTGTTCAGTTTTTCCTGTAACTGGAGAATAAACACTACATAGTTCAGGATAATCTCAGCAAAAAGACTTGTATGTCCCTAAGAAACAAGCACACTGCTTTCTTGTCGATGTTTTATGAAACAGTGTTGTCAGGGATAAGTGGTCTGTACAGGAACCTGAGTCTTGTGATTTGCTGCTGTGGGAGCTGCTGCAGCATCACTTTAACAGGTTTTCATCCACTACATGGTTTCATGCACAGGTTCTCCATTCTTGCCACAACCATTTTATCTCAACTGCTATTGACCTTCCTCTATTTCTATTTCATATTTCTGCTCTCTTCTATTCTAAAATAACTTATCAGTTATTTAAAGGACAAGCCATAAAACAGAACCAACCCAGCCACCATGGTTTTTCTAGAGCGTAGAGTGAGTGGTTGGATTTTCCAGTAGTTCATGCAAAAACTTTAGAAAATGGCTTAGAGGAAGTGTTGCCAACACACTACTTCTGTTCCCAAATGTCAGTGGTTAGCGAATGCCATACTGATGTGCAAGATGTTCAACACAATTTCATCTGTCTCTACACTGATGCATGTGAAGCAACACTGCTGTAACATCCTGGCATGTTCTGCATTGGCCAGCTCAAGGTTCCAGTTTAGAAATACTTCACTCATATAAAAAGACAAAACATTTCTCATGATGGAGAGCAATTAAAGAATGGAGCAGGGTGGGGGCACCAGGGAATTGTTTCCCAGGGTGTCACACGAAGGGATGCAAGCCCTGCACGTGGGGTCACTGACAGCTGTGCAGATGTGTCATGGGAACTCAGACCCAGGAGAGAATGATGCCAGAATTTCTGCAAGACTCTGCCTTCCCGAGGTGAATTCTGACTTGCATGATGTTAACCACTACATTTCACACATTATCTTTAACAGAAAATGCACCCTGGGCAGCGTCTCACTAAAGAGGAGGCAGTATCCCTAGTAGTTAAGCAAAAGGAATTGTTTCTGGCACAGATGGACAGAAGCTTTTTATTTCATGTTTCTGAAAGGGACCCAAGAGATTATTTTGCTTGTAGTACCTCCTGTATTCTGCAGTTAATTTGTCTAAATAACAGAAAGGTCATTAAAATGTATAAAGCAAGAGAGTTGCTATATGTAATCTCTCTTGACAGACACCCCTTCTAAAACTAATAAACTTGGCTGTGCTTGAGAGGAAACTAGCGAATAAAATATTCCGCTAAAATATCACAAAAATACTTGTGAAAAGTCTATTAAATGAGAGGAGCGCAAATTGATTTTAGAGGCTTCCCCCACCATCTACACCAGCAGGAAATGAGGTAGGTCTGAACTACGACTTACCTTATATCTTTTTTTACATCCAGGAACAGGACAGGCAAAAGGTTTCTCATCCCCTCCATTCATGCACATTGAACTAAGGATAGCTTCAGAGCTGATAGCACTTTCTGTAGTCCAGGACTCATCACTGTCTGATTCTTCATAGTCTACTTCCTCTTCATCATATTCACTACCTAGAAAAGCAGGGCAGTCAGACAAAACAAGAATAAATAAGAGCACAGTAAGATAACCCGTTCTGCATTTATTAAATCAGCTACAATGACTTGTAATTTCCTCACTTTTGTCTTTTCTGGAAGACTGGGTTTTTTTAATTGTATAACCCTATCTTTCTTGTAGTTATTTATTTCTTCATAAAGACACCAGTGGTTCTTTTTCTAATAACCAGGACAGACATTATTAATCTATCTTCGTAAACTGTTAACTGCATGGCACAGAAAGTTCAAAGGACTGATTTTAAAATGCAGTTTCATTGCTTCTCAAACACCAGGATCCTTCCGTCTTTCCCAGTGCCCTAACAGAAAATGCTCCCTCCCCCCCTCCAATTAAAGCTAATTTTAAGGCATTTCTTTATGCAATACAATACTGAAGAGTGTAATTCTACAGATCATAAACAGTGTAAAATAATATGTTGACAAGTCCTAATGCATTTACTAGCCCTTTGGAATTAATAGGAATTATAGCACAACATTAATAAGAATTATATTGTAGCAATTATAGTTGTGAAATTCATTCCCTCAGGTGTGGGTATAAATTGCATTGTGTGGCTGCCCTGAACAGACCGCATTATGTTCCAGATATGCTAAGACAGCCATCTGAGCAGCTGGTGCTGAGTTTATTTATTATTTTTAATTGCAATAACTATTAACGAAATTCTCTGAAGAAGTTAAATGTGAAACAAGAGAAATTAGAAAAGCAGAATTCCAACTGTAAAAATACAGTTGAAAAAAGAAAAGCAGGGGAGGGAAGAGCCGCAGCTGATTAAAAAGAAAATATATGCACAGAGGGAGAGAGGGGGAAAGCTGAGGGAAACTTCTGTGGTGTCAGCAGGAGGTGGTGCTGTGTTTCCCCTCCCCTTTCTTCTTTCTCTTTCCCAGCTCTGCTAAATTTTATCCTTTCTGCTGAAAGACAGTTTGGCTCCAAGTGCTGGAATAGCTCCTGCTATTAAAGACAGTTATGTGACACTTGCATGACTCTTCCCTCATGTGCCCTTTCAGTGCGCGGCGGCTCTGAGCAGCTCTACCCGCCGAGGAGAAAATGCAGACAGATGCCTCTTGGCACTTCAAAACATTCAGAGGTCACAGGGAAAACCCATACTGCAAAGTACAACGGGGTTTTGGGGGTGTTTCTGCTTCTGCTGAAACTCCACACTTACCTCCTCTTTGGACTCCCCCTTCCCCAGTATTCCCAGCCAGCCTCAGCACTGAGTAACAACACGTGGCAACTGGTAGCTGCCAGCAGCCAGGGCTCCTGAGCTTTGGTCAGGACAGATGTCAGGCTGTCCACGTTTCTTTCCTGTGGCTCCCATCTGTCCAGGATGGTGAGCAGATGAGGAAAGAGGGATGGTTTCCCACCAGCCACAACCGTCGACATGAGTGCACGCACAGGCCCTGCAGCACATCTGGAAAACTCTGCCCTGCTGACTGCAGCTCCTCATCCCACTCCCAATGAGCGAGAGCCAAAGAAAGCATTATTGACCTCTTAAAATATTTCTGAACTCTAGGAACAGTTAACCTAAAATGAAGTTAAGAGTTGTTATAGTTTAATTAACTAATAAAAAAATGGAGGCAAAACCACAACTCTGCTTCTACGATTTCCTGCCCTTGATTGTATCTTGATGGAAAAAATTCCTCAAGCTGTTCCTTTCAAACCTTTTAGCTCAGTGGGGTTTTTTTAAAGCAAATGAAACAGAAGACCCTATTGTAAATATACATATGCACTCCTAGGATGTCAAAACATACAATTCTAAACACTGATACCAACAATTTATGCCTTTATAATCACCCCCCTTGTGAGCCCCCTTAAGGGTGGGTGATTTCCACCCAAATAGGACTTTGTCCTCCAGAAGAAAACGTCATTTGAAATTGTACAACATCTCTTAGGGACACCACTCCTTTTAGTGATGATAAAGAGTATGCTTTCATAAAGCAATAATTAGTGCTCTTTAAAACTTAATATGCAATATGATGTATAAAATAAGAGATGCACAGAACAGTGGGGAGAAGCTGCAGTCAGTACTATTAAGCATTTCCTTAGGTTTTCCTAAAGGCATTAAGGCCCTTTTAATTTTTCTAGTAATTTTGTACGGTAGGATCCAATTCTCATGCCAAAGAAATGTTTGCCAGTACTTCAGTTAAAGGTAGACTCAGTGACAGAGAGAAACAAAAGACACTGAACTGTGTGTGTAAGCATCCATGAGACCACACCATCTTTATGGTTTTCTTTTCTTGGCTTACCTGAACAAAAATGCAAGACTTGGTCTAGTACACCCAAAACAGTTCTTTAACCAGTATAAGCAAACGCTTCATTATCTTAAATTTTTAAATTGAGATGTCACTACAGATTTTACAAATACAATGAGCTTTTCACATGGATGACCATATAAATATCTATTTCTTCTTGCACAAAACAGTATGGTGCTGTATGACTTCATATGAAGCTGTAAATGCATTCTATCACTGCTTTTATCTAACAGTGTCTTACTGAACTCAACTGCTTTTACTCTCTTAAAAAAAAAATTAGAAATCCCAAAATGTATTTAAAAGGATGTTGGTAGAGGGAAAATGCAAAAAAAAAAAATCATTGCCTTGAAAAAAATTCATTAGCAATAAAAATTCAACCTTAAAATAATTATGTTGTTTCAGTTGTTATAGAAAAACAACACTGATTTAGTCATGCTTTTAACCGATTCTGCCTCAGAATTTAATTTCCTCAGTTGTCAGTGTCTAAGAGCAGCAACCCGTGTGGTGCCTCACCGACTGCGTGCAACACATCAGAGAAGGGGGAAATAAAACAAGAGGAAAAACAAGAAGCACAACGCACAGGTCGGCGCTGCCATTATAAACAGCCCCTGGATGAGGTATTTTAATTAAGTGGCGCGGGGCTGAGCACGGTGGCTTTGCGAGGCCGTTCCCAGGCGGAGCAGGAGGCTCCATGTCAGGTGTACAAATGCAACCCGAGCCGGGGCTGCCCGGGCTCTCGGGCAGCGTTCCCGGGGACCAGCAGTGCGCCGAGGGGAAGTGCACTGCAGCGCTCTTTCATCAAGATAGAGTTAGTTAATTGCTTGCCTTTTTATTTTTTTTTTCTTTTAACTTGGTTGGTGTTTCACTATAATATCTGTAAATATTTACTCTTTTTTAAAAGGAAAACAGAAAAGAAACTAAGCGCCTTTGCATTTAACCTATGGCCTGCTCCAGGGTGTAACAACTGCGTGACTTGGGCAGTGTTTGCAGTAACTCTTCAGAGAGCTGCCTCACTGAGCTCTGCTCGGACACTGCCATGCTCATGGAAAACAGGATGCTCTGCTGGGGAACACTGCCCCCTGGGCACCGAGCTAAGCCATTCCCGTAGCATGCGTGCCAATGGCTTCACCCTTCCTCCTCACGCTTGGAAAGCAGAATGAATGTTCCCCCCACTGAAAAATATCCGAACTAGGCTTCAGAAGTCTGAATAGAAAAAAAAACCCCTCCTCCAAAACTCGACATCACACAATTCTCTAGGACAAAGCATCTAAGTATCTGGCTGATAGAGAAGCATATGCTTTCAGCAAGGCACCGTACAAATATACAGTACTATTACCATAACTAAATAACTAGTTGTATCATAGCAAAAACCCTGCTTTCTTCCTCTCTCCTCTGGCAATGCTTTTTCTGAGGCTTCTTTCTAGGTCATTGCTCTTTAACATAATATCCAATTTCATCATCTGGCTTTCATTCAGAGACCCTACACAGTCCTACCTTGGCCTAACCTAAACCACTGCTTTATTATCCAAATAACTCAGTAACATCTTCTTAATACTGCACCCGCCCTCGCATGCAATATTCCCTCAGTCCTGGCCCACAAAGCCATTTCCCCACTCCCCAATCCAGTGGGCTTGCCAAAAGACTCACTTCATCTGTGCTGCCCCCAGCAGATCAAAAAATGAAATAAAACAAAGGCAAGGAAAGAATGCTAGTTCAGCTTTCCCCCTCCCTGCAATTTTCCATGCTGAGACAATGCCATTACTCCTTAAAGGGGAGGTGGATTCCACTAGGCAAAACTCACATAGTATGCCATATTGGAGCCAGATATCACGTAATATTACCTGTTATGAGAAGCCACAAAACATACTGGGTCACAAAGAGTTCCAGCAAGTTATTTCTCTTGTAATTTTCACACTGCATTTAAACAACTCATCACAAATAAGGAAGCTGTCTATGTCCCAGCCAAAAGTAAAGACATACACAGAAAGAGATTATGATTACTGCCTGCAGGTTAAGAAGCCTTTGTAGTTTAACAAAAAGAAAAGCTGACCACTAAGACTTGGTCTACACCTCTGCTGCTGGTCAGTTTTCCTATCAAAATCAGTGAGAATGTCACTTAATACTCCAGCAAAGATCGCACCTATTCAATGCCCATCTACTACTGTTTTGCTTTCCAGTAGATTAAGTCAGTAATTTAAAGAGCTCAGAAATAGTTTGCAGGGAGTTAATTCATTTGACATTTTGGAACAGACAACATCCAGTTACACTGCTGAAAATCTGGGCCTTATCTTTTATATTTCTGGGGTTTATTCTGTATTCACACCACTGTAGCCAAGATAAATTCTCCCTTTTGCATGAGTGAATTCACTCTCCAGTGAGATTTACAGAGGATTTTCCCCTGAACTTTAAATGAATCTTGGTTCTAGCAGGTGCACAGCGTTTGTTTTTATATTGCTTTTCAAATCTAAAGACTTCTACTGTGCCTTTAAATATAAAAAAAGGACAAAGCTGATTAAAACCAGCACAAGCTGTGTGTGCCATTTTAATGAGTAGGATCTATCTTGACCTCTGATCAAGAACATTATGAGTTCTTCCTTTCTCCTCCCATGAAGAAAAACAAACCCAAAACATCCTTGCCAATTATTTTTGTGACCAGAAAGCATACATTTAAGTATACAATGAATAACTATGAGCAAATAGCTTACTGCAGTGGGAACCAACATTGCTAGTGTCACTGAAAGTTCATGGTAATTCCAAGGATTTCTCATAAAAATTCAGCTTCACACTTTGTCCCGTGCGGGACTTGCAGTTTGTATTTCATAGAAACAGCTTTATGAGAGCACTTCTTATGTTAAGAACTTTGCATTCCCATATACTGCGACAGTTTCCTTGATAAAAAAAGTGAATTATTAATATTATGTGAATTTTGGGTTAACACTAAACCACATTTATGAATTTGTCAGACTTCTTCCCTCTGTGCCCAAGGATGCACACAGCAGGGACAATGTTCCTACAGCTGATACTCATTGCTGATCTAAAGACATATCAAGTAATTCAAAATGAAATATTCTTCCTTCGTATAAAGAACAGGAAATAAATGATTGGGGCAATGAAATACAAAGCAGTCAAATAACAGCAGCCATGCAAGTCTTTAGAAGCTGTAGCAGGACTCTCTCAGCTGTGAGCTGGTATGGGTGGCACTGGCTCTGCAAATTCCAACAACAAATGTCAGACACCGGCTCATCCAGACACATTAAGCCAGGGTCTTTGCTTGCTTGCTTGTTTTGGTGGGTGGGGAGAGGGGACACAGATGACAGAAAGCGGTTTTCAGCCTTTGTAAAAGTCCATTCAGAATAATTTCTTACATCTTCAAAAATACTTTTACCATTCATGTGCACAAAGATGATGTAGACGCAACTGAAGAAAACCCAGAGAGGTTTAACAGAGCACTGTGTAGTGCTACAGACACTGGCATTTCAGATAGCAAGTGCCGTTGCAGTGTTTGGATTAAGCACCTAAATACAAGAACTAGGTTCACCCCAGTGAAGGCTGGAGCCTCCCTCCAGCATGTGGGTATAAGCACGTGAAGTTGAGTTTTTCCTCTTCTTCCAGAAAATATTCCTGATCCTCATTTCTGGGTGGGGAGGGGCAATGCTGTTCTCAAAGCCAACTGCATGCTTGGAACTTTGCTGTCACTGGTGGGAGCTAATTGAGATGGTTATGGTTTGTCAAACAGGCACTTGCCAGGGCTGGCAGAGGCCTCCGTGCCTCTTCATGATCACAACAGAGCCATCAAAACAGCAATTATGACTGACTACTGCCTTGGCCTTGTGCCAAGTGGGGCGGGGGCTCTGGGCTGTCCCGCGGACACTGCGGCCGTGGCTGCCACTGCCAGCAGCCTCCTCTTTCCCATGACACCAGTCAGAGCAGGATTTGGCCAGAACAATGTCTTCTGGAGAAACCACCCTTCCTTTTCTCTTTTCCAGTCCTCTCCTAGCTCAGATCAAGTATAAAGCGCTAAATAATGAGCTGTTAGGATGTATTTCTGCCCAGAAGAACTAATTTTCTATTGTCTCTGGCTGAAGCAAGGCTCGGCTAATGAATAAGCACCAAGAGAATTTCAAAAATGCACCTCATGTAATGATGTGAACATGGATTCAAATACAAAGAACAGTATGTTTTTTACCATTATTTTTAGGCACAAAGCACTTGAAAGCACGAGAGAAAATAAGTTAGGCAAAAAAAAAGGAAACCCCACAAAAAACTTTTCTGTCTTTGTTTGCATCATCTTTCAGACAATTTCAGACCTCCACTGCTATACCGAAGGAGGGAACATTTAAGCATCTAAGGTTATAGGTAGGTGTTTCTGGACATCATCTCCCCTCTCTCCCAGTCAAATGGCAATTGTAACTTGCAGAGTCACAGGGACAGTCTGAAGAGATCCTTCCCGCAGCTATTTTGGAGGGTGGTACTTCCAACAGGACGAACCCGCACATAGTTAAACATCCAGCAGCCTGGTGTTTTGAATGACATGGTAGACAGGCCAATTCCAACATTTCACACCAACTGCAGTTTTAATTTCATTGCTCTCAGTGTAAGTTCATGCTGAATTTTAAGTGACTGAAAATGTATCCTGTTACAAGGTTTGGATTCACTTTGGAAAGCGTGCAAACACTCCTACAGGTAAAACATAAACCTGAATACATTGTATTTTGGTACAGAATGATTCTGGCTGAGCTAACCTGTATGGAGATCACCCTAAAATGTTGGAGGTTAAGCTAAAGTCATAAAGGTACAAAATAAACGTAAAGTTTTATATTTAAAGTGCTATTAGTATGACATTAGTGCTATATAATCTTTTTCACTTTTCAGTTCAGATCTCATGAAAGCAGTTCTTTTCAGCAAAATGGAGAATTGTTTACACATGAGATCTGCTCTCCATTTTGGGCTACTAGAGAAAGAGAACTGACACACTCACGTTAAAAAAAAAATCCTGCAGAGCCAGTACTGGGATTGGTGGAGCAGCTGGATTCTATCTGGCTTTAGGAGCAACTGTGTGCCATTTTCTCTCTTGATATATCGGGATCTCAACAGCAAAGACCAGTCTTTAAAACTAAAGCACTGTAAATCCTAATCCAAAGTTTATAAATCCGCTTGCACACCTCTATAAGCAGATATGTTACAACTTATTGAATGTATAAATGCAAATAAAACATACATGTAATAAGATAAATAAAAAACCATCCCCCACTTCCAATTACTTGTGGAACAGCAACTAATCACAAAAACATGCATGTAAAGAACTGATTCTGGAAAAAAACAGTCAACTGATACCACGGCATGTGTTTTGTAGAGCAGGGCTTTCTGAGAACGCTGCAGAGGTGCTAAAGCAAATTGTTATAATGTCACTGCACAATGTGCTGTTGAGGTTTTATGGTCACACTGCGCCAATAGTCTCGGGAAGTTACTTTGCATTCTTATATAAACTTTTTCCCCCAATCCTGTTTTCCAAAAAAGGGCTTTCAATAATGTACAATCTTGTGTTTATACGTACTACAGGAAAAACATGATAAACCCAAGAACAAAATCTCTACTTTAAACGTATTTTAAAACTAGATTTCTGCAACTTCATGTAAACAAGAATAAGCTGTTAAACACTCACCAAAAAAGAACATAACCTTCCTGTAATTAAATGGCAGTGTTTTACATGGCACTTTTTAAAAATCATGAAAATAAAAAAAGTAAATAAATAAATCAGCCCAGCAGACCCCTCCCAATTTGAGGCTTAACCTGCAAAGTAATGTAACAGTAATAAAACCAATGCCAGCTGGACTCCTTTCTTTTTCTGGCTTTGGCATGAGAAGCAAGAGCAGGTATATATTTGAAGAAAACAAAGTAGGACATTTTCCACCTTTAGTCACAGGATGTTAATTGAACTCTGGCAAATGTTTAAAGATATTCTCAAAATGTTCAAAAACGAATTAAAACCAGTTGGGGCTGAGAAAAAGAAACAATCCATCCTTCCTCCCCCCCCTTTTCTCCCCTCAAACATCTGTTCCAAACTTATACTCCAAAAACCACAGCAAAGAACAGTCATAATTAATGTTATTTTGGCTTTTTAGTTGCTAGGCCTGCATTCCAAGGTTAGAAATACAAAAATACAAGTTCAGGGCACTATTACTGTACTTAAGGACTCTCCTGATGCGTATAACAAAAGAGCAGTTTTTCTTTTCTCTTCTTTACCCCATTTAATAAAAAAAGAGAAGAAAAAAATACAAACGGTACCAGGAAATAGTTCCATGTTGAAGATAAAGGATTACAATAAAAAGTACCTACATAAATGACCTACACTTTATGAAGCTATGAAAATACATTTGAGACATGTTTAATACATGCTTTACAGCTGTACAAAAGCTATCCAGCCACTTACAATGCGGGTCATAAAACTGCTAATGCACACAGGTCCCTCCCCACCCCGACTGCCGTGCCTTTGGCTTCGCCGGCGTGCAAATCCTGCACGGCTGCTCCGAGCTCCCCCCAGGCACTGCTAGCACTGTGCAGGTATAGCCTGCACTACACGAGGAGTGGTGCTGATTTCGGCAGGGTCTGGCTAGGCAGGGATTTCCAAGATGCTCCTGGGCCTCCTTAGGGCCCCCTGTGTGAATGGGCTGCAGCATGCATGTCAGCCCTGGCTCAGCGCATGAAAGACCAGGGTGTGGAGGAGCAGTGCAAGACAAGGTGAGGTGCAAGACAGCTCTGTGCTTTTCCAGCAGCTTTGGGCTGAGGAAATGTCACGTTTACGAAACCCAAGAGGGTTGGCGACAAATCCCTGACCAGCAACAAGGGAGGCAATGGCAGATTCTTCAGTTCAATGCATTGAAGGGCTGGGAGGATTTAATCTGCGTGAATATACAGTGACCACATCTCTCTGCCTGCTTTTGAAGCTCTGACCATCTAGATTTAAGAAACACCATCAGCATGATTTGAGAGCTAGTCCTAAGACTCGGAATTACCAGTAGGGGCTAACATGGCTATCAACTACTGAGCAAGAATCAAGGCATCATTTTAACTATACAAAAAATCTACAGGAAAGATCTGTTATGTTTTTTATTAATCCTACTTTGTGTTTCTCAGAAAGAAATTAACCCAAGCATAAAAACACATTTAGTGGGGAGTCATGTCTCCTCTCTCATTTTTAAAGACAAAGACTCTGATAAAATAAAATGTGCCTCTTATGCTGTCACAAACCTTTCTTTGAGGCTATCATTGTTTCAATCAGGTCTACAAAACGTATGTTAGCAGGTGTGAGTTATTTCAAATGACATATCACTGGGCTGAAATCAAAGTACTTCTCAAATCGCTATTTTCCATTGCTCCTTGGCTTCTTGTGTCCTTCGACATTAGAGGCAGAAGTGCTCAGAAGTTGTTGTGAATGGCACTATTTGACTATATATGGAAAAACCTTTCAAAAGGGAGACTATGCTAGCAAGGACAAAGCACCAACCTTCGTCTTCAGCAAGAATTAGAGTGGTGTCTTCCACCTGCCAGGCCACAAGTGCTAAAAAGACAAGAGGATCTTGTGGGTTTAGGGGTCAGCAAATGTTTCATGGGTTTTAGTTCACTTGGAAATACACAAAAGCTACCAAGAACCCTGTTTTTCCTAAAATGTTACATAATTTTGAGGATCTTGTACTGGCTAACATCACTTCATGATACACCATTTCCCCCGTGAAATAAACCTCTCTGGGTTATAAGTCATCGAGTGTGAAGTGGTACGTTAGTCCTTGCTTTTTATTACTTCTGATTTGCTTTGGCCATAATGCAAGGAAAACTCAAACATTTGCTTAAGTTTCATCATCTTCAGCACACTGAAATGCTGCCTAAATAAGTCTCTTTCTTTTTTCCCTGCTAAACCATAACACTGCTGTCAGTGTGCAGACACACAGCACTGGTGGATATGGAGTAATTTTTTCAGTCCTTGAGGTACTACAGTGGTACAGATAAATCCCATTTAATGCCACAGTGTAATATACATATACATACATGTAAGTATGTATGTGCATATACACACACACACACAATTTAAATAAACACCTAAAAGCTCCATGTGGCCACTACTGTTTCTAACTTAGAGAAAAACATTTGTGTTTTCAGTCAGGAATTTTCAAGATAATTAGCAGATTACTTACAAAGCTAAATAGTAAATAAATAAAAATCCTTCCACCAATTGGCCCTTGCAGTATAAACCCACAAACATGAATGCCATCATTGTTACCCAGAACTGCCGAAGTAACTTTTTGAGTGTCACACTATCCTTATGTTAAACCAGTTATGCCACAGGCTGTGAAAGGCAGACACAATGTGCTTTCTACAAAATGCATATTTTTTACACATTTGGAGGAAGGTAGGTCTATGTGTGATGGGTACGCTTGTACACAAAACCCCCTATCCTATCACAAATTAACACAGAGATAATCTTTACTTTTAAGCTTATTATACATTTTTTTTTGTTCTTGACCTTGTTAAAAATGGTTTGCCAGGGTAGACTACTACGATGGGGATTATAAAACAGTTCCTGTGCTTGGAAGTACTTTAAATCTACAAGCCATGTTTCTATTGCTGCTTTGTAGCTCAAACCCCAAAACTAGTGATGATTTTATGAGTTGCTGTAGTCTAGACAACTCGGTTACTTTTCAATTAAATTGTTCCTTGGGGAGACTACTGTGAAAATTCCCATACAATTAATTACAGGTATGTGCAATTAAAATACAATTCTACAGCACAGTAGCTTTACAATTGCTGGTGCAATTTATGTCTGTATCAAACAAGAATGCTCTGAAGGGGCTGGGAAGATGAAATATAACACACATGTAAAGCTACCTGTAGTGAATGAGATGAAATAAAAGGTACTGTTGAATTTTTGTGTGCCTTTTCCTCTGGTAAGATTCAGAATTCTACTAGAAAGCACAAAATCTGACAACTGAGCTAATCTTCCCAGAACAAATTTTTATAGCAAGCTGGGCTCAGCACATTTTTACTGCCAAGTTAAAGAGCAAATCAGATATTTAACAGAAGTATATGAAAATGCAGGAAAATAAGAAAAACAGAAAATACAGCAAAAAGCTGAGAGGAATCGTGATTAAAAAAGTCAACATGTAATTTCCCTGACAGCAAAGCCTCATTTTTCCCCACTGGTTATTTTTACATTAGTCTTACTTTCCTCCATATACACTTAAAAATGTCCTTTTTACTTTAAAAGCAATTTAAATGGTTAGAAGCACCACTTTCAAATATCATTTTGTGAATGTAGCATAGGCTATAGTATAGTGTAGGCTGAATAGGAAATTTCTGTACTTAAGTTATAAGTGAGTTTAGGATGGAGTTAAACAAAAGACTAAGCAGGGAAGGTTATCAGAGCACATGTCTTTGTGCAAACCATAGAAAAGATTAGTTCCAGGAGAATCTCCATAATTTTGCTCCATCTTCACAAATTTACAGGTTTGGATCACTGGAAATACCAAACCCCAGAAAAATTAAGACACCCATCGGTCATGTCAGCTTGGTTTGCACAGCCTTGCAGAACTCCTCCAGGATCTGTACCCCAAAGCTACAGGACTATGAAAGAACTGTAGTCATGGACTTGCAGCCCTGTAGTCTTTGCAGCCTTGACCAACACCTGGTCCACGTGCACTGAAAGAGGAGGACTTTGAGGGGTGCCAAACACACTGTAAAACAAACCAGATCACGTCTGTAAGGCAAACATGGCTGTGGTGTGTGAGTCCTTACGACTCTGGTTTTCCCTAGGAGATAAAAAAACGACACCAGGGGCCTCCCGTGTAAGAGACACAGCCATCAAAGGATGGTCAACTCCCATCCTTCCTCCTTTTAGGGTTCAGCCAAACTGCAGAGCAGGTACCCAGGTAACTGCACAGCTAGAGGTCAAAACACGTGCAGGTTCAGCCAAGGTAAGGTCTTGATCTTCAGGATAATTTCAAGCTGTTTGATTTGGAGCTACAAGTTAGTCCAAGATGTGACAACACTGTTGCTGTGCCTACAATATGGAATTATCTCTGCTCTGCAGATCCTCCAAGCCTAAGTCTCAGTATGTTCTGGGAATGTAATTCTTTTGGTTTAGTCACTGAGTAACCAGGTTAATACAGTCTTGTCTCTCTAAGGGAGCCAGTCACCTGACAGCTGATGACTGCTAGGAAAAAAAAAAATCAATTTCTGAAGCTCTTAGCCAAGCACAGTGATGAACACTTGAACTTTGGATTACTGAAGAAAGAGCTAAATATGTACAAGTTTACAGCCTGGCTCCCTAAAAAACTGGAATGTGACATCTAGCTCTGAAAAAAACATCTTTTAGCTGTGGGAACAAATCCCACCTGTTCTAAGAAAATCCCTATAGAAAATAATTGGACTTTTACTTACTATTTTCTATTGTTATTAGAAATCTTTCATTATAGCTTTATTCCTTAAGGTAGAATCTGCAAAGTACTACAGATTTCTCTTATTATTCCTGCTTAGTCATGACCTCAGCCAAAAGCTCACGTTAAAATCTCATACTATACCTAAGCACACACATATACTATAGTTAACTCATACATTGATCAACTGTTTTGCACAATGTCATTCATTATTTTTTTCATTATTTTTTACAAGAGCACCCATAGGGCTCTGTTAGAATAGGTGCCTCAGACTGCTAAATGCTGGGCAATTATACATACAATATAATTTAGTGTGCAGGATTAATATATGGCCCCAAACCTGCAATTAGATGGAACCATTTTTGGCTCCAATAAACGAAGTTCTTTTCCATCATCTGCACAGAAATGTGAAAACCTGGCAACAGTGAAGCACCTCAGAAGGAAATCTTGTCAGGGACCACAATTCAGTTTCCACAAGATATTTTAACATAGATTTTTTTTCATACCTTTTAGGTCTGAAATATCAAATATATTCAAACATTCATTATGCTGGAGAACTGAATTTGGTCTTCATTTTGTGAAGTATGGCTTATTTATTTGCCCATAGTGTTTATCCAAGAGTGAGTCCATATATCTAATTTTTAATAAAAACATAGCATAAAAGTTCTTCAGACTCTAAACGGGCAATTAAACAAGTAGAAAGTTCTGAACAAGTAATGAGATAGTTCCTCAGACATCTGAAAGTCTGTTTTTTCAAGCTGCAACAGAGCTTGGTTGATTCGTGCTTTGCAATGCTGGACACCCCGTAAGTCAAACACACAAAAATGTAACACTCTCAGGCCACTTCTCAGCAACAATTTAATACAACAGCCCTGGGATTTGATTTAATATTTCTACTTTTCATTATTTTTTCAATTAAATCTGCATGATACTAGGCTACTTTAACATAAAGTGTAATAATTAAATTTAAGCATTTACAGTATGCTAACACAGGTGAAGAATTTTTGAAGTGAATGGCTAAAGCTGGGTTTTTGTGACTACATAAATTCTTGAGCTTGCAACTCTGCAAGTGGTGAATGCTCCATTCCAGTCTGACAAAGCACTTGTTATGTGCTCCAAGTCAGGCAGCATTTACTTCCTCAGTATTAGGTGCTAAACATTAATCATGTGCTTGAAGCTCACGTGACTTGAATTTGTAGCGTGATTTTCAAAATGCCATCAATGTGTACTTGTTTCCACTCGTTTGTCCTCCCAAGTCTAATTTCAAGCTCCCTTAAGATCTAATCAAGGAATATTTTGCAGGGTACTTTGCTTACAAAAATAAGCCCACCACAAAAGAGCAGTATCTTTCTAGCTGCAGCAATATTGAGTAAATCTTTATCGCCCAAAGAGAAAGCTGTTGCAGATTATCAACTGAATAGCAGATTTGGTGTATAGTCTACTCTGATTCAACCCAACACGGAGTTCAGAAATGCCACCTGCTGACAGCAGCCAAGCAGATTCTGCTATAAATAGCAGATCTGCAACTAATTTAGCTTAATTCAGCTGAATACATATTAATAGCATATCCACCAACACAAAAAGTTTTGAGCACCTAACTCTTCCTGTAAGTCTTCAATTAATTTGTGGGGGGAACAACCCTGTTATTTTACATTTCTGCTGTTCACTCTAAACTCACAAAGTAGTTCAGCTGAGCAGATCTCTTTTGCTTGCTGGATTCTGTTTAATGTGCTCTTCCAGCACTCTGTGCAACAGCTGTCTGTGCCATATGATTACTTCATTGTTGAAAGCCTGACATATGGAAACTCTACTGAAATGTTAGCTGCTTTGATACCTATGAAGAGGAATGAGTTTTTACATTACAACAATGCATTTTTTAAACAACTTAAAGTAAAAAAAAAAGAAACACACATTTAGAATCTAAACCATATTAGTTTCCAGCATATGCCTGTTACTCTATTTCACCGCTCAATTCCAAAGGCTGGTTACTATTGTGGTTTTGGTTGCTATTACCAGCAAACAATGGGTGGTTTTCTTTCAGCTTTTGCATTCTTGGAAGAGAAAAGGGAACAGATTCAAGAGGAGGCCCGTGGGATTCCTTCATGAGTTATCCTTGAAGGCAAATGCTATACAGCAGAATTACAGAAATGATATCTCATGTCATTGAGATAACAGTACATGAGATAACCAGGTTTATTGGGAAAAGTCATCAACTGCCACACATTGTTTCGCTTCTTAAAATCAAAGCTTCCACAACAGACAGCTCCTTAATGGGCCAGAAGAAAGGCGGATCCTTACAGATGAATTTCTGAGTCCCAACTGCCTTTGTAGGCAGAGAAAGGAGCTCCTTTGTTGTAATATGCAGACTTTCCTCCCCTGTAAATTAGTCACCCGAAGAGGGAACAATGATGCTCTAAATTATTTCATCAGCAGCATGAACACTTGTTAACACAGAAGGAAGCTGTAATTTTTTTAGTCACTGTTTTGCCAGTAGTAGCATTTGAATCCTGAACAAAATCTATCTGAATCAGAGAAGATAACAATAGTCTGAGTTTTAAGGATCTATTAATTTTATTAAATAAAAATCTGTATGTCCCTTTTAAAAAATATTCTGCCTTAGAAGATATTCTCTAGTGATGTTAATGGGATATGATTCTCTTTAATTTAGTTACCTAAACCTGAATCAAAGACAAATATATTTATAATTATTGCAAACATTTAAAAATGTAATCACTCTAGGTATAAAAAGTACTCTTAAATACACCAGGCTCTGAAAATAAGACACTAAGGAAAGACTGATTTTTTTTTCTTATTTTGATTGAAGATTAATTGAATTTCACTTTCTGTTACAAAATGATATATTAAGTCATGTTTCACCACTAGTGTGATTTATTGGACAAAAATTGGCTCATTTTACATAGTGTGTTCTGACTGAAATAGTGCAGCTTTAAGACTACTGACAAAGCTACAAAGCAACCTTGATTTCAGTTTTAGAATATGCTCCATATAGCTACAAAACTACTGGTTTATTATAAATCTACTAAAGCATAATTCAGATAGTATCCTCAGATGGTAAATGTAGTAATTTCTTCATCGACAGTAATAATTTGATAGCCTCTGTAATATTATTTTTCATGTCTCATAACATTACTTTGCAGAATTTTTAGGCATATTTGATTAAAATATCACGGTTTAGATCTTAGATTTCTTAAACGTTAAGGCAAATCATACAAAGTTTTTTTTTTTTAATCCAGATTAAAATGATTTATTACTTTTAAGTTTTACAAGAAAGGGAAGTTAAAAAATTGAAAAGTTGGGTATTTTCTGTGGGTAGAAGATGGGGGTCACATTCATAAATACTGAGACTGGACTGGTGGAAATTTCAAGGAAGTCTGACATATTTATGAAAGGTAAAAACTTTCAAATGCAATTAATCAAAAACGACTGAACAAATATGACTCCCCAGAAAGACATTTATCCTAAATTAATAAGACAAACCAATAGTTAGTCACCTACTCAAATGACAGCCGTAAATCCAAATGGGACTTGCCAATTCTCTCATGGGGTCAGCCTATGACCACCCATGAAAACTGAACTCTTTCATCTCCTTCCCAAGTGCAAGGGCTGAGAAATGGCCACAGCTGTTCCAGGCAACCACAGCATCCTCAACACTTTGTGCCAGGACTGGCTGCCATCCACTGCCCCAAATGATCAGGCAGTAAATAGGTCTATAAACCTATTAAAACTGCATAAACGTTATAACTTGTAATCTATTAAAATAAAAAATAAACAGGAAAGGATGTCTGACAGCCAGCTTCTTCAGAGCAAAATGAAATGCTAAGTTAGAGGTTTTCAAGTACTCCAGCTTTATATTTTTTTTTTCTTTTTTTGGTGGGGGGGGGAAGGTGGGAGGGCATAAGACTTAGGGTTGAACTATTAAAAAGCCAGTTGGTGGTATTAAACTCTTGCTTTAGGATTTATAGGAAGGCCAAAAANAAAAAAAAAAAAAAAAAAAAAAAAAAGTCATAAATATAAAGAAAAATAATAAACACAAAACAGGGGTTTCAGATTATCTTTGGCGTGTTTCTTCAATGCAGAAGTGGCTTTATTTTTTTTTTTAGTCTTAGATTCTTCACTATGAATTACTTTTCTAATTAAAATTGGGAACAGGTTATTTTAATAATTAATTCCCAATAAGTTACTATCACTGGATCTCTTTTAAAGCTTTTCACTATGAAAAGATATCATAGCTTTCAAAGGAATGTCAATGCTCTGACTTACACTGAAAAGCCAGGAAGTTAGGGATGGAAATTTCTTCTGTGAGCCACACAGATGTATGAAAACAGTCAAAAAATTAACAACGTATGTTAAGGATTCAACGCCAGCCCCATTTTTTTCCATAACTAGACTTCATTAGTTTTGTGGGTTTAAAATTGACATTTAAAAATAAAAGCAACGTAAGTTTTTGCGACTTAATTGAGTGCTCCTTAAATAAAGAGATATTTCAGTATTTGCAGACTGTTATCCCCTTTCCAAAATAAGCTGTGTGCTGGTGCTACTTTGCTCTATTTCACTATCACCCTAAGGAGCCTTTATTCCTGATGGAAGCCATTTCTTTTGCTAAATCCTGCCTGTGAACTCTAACAAGACCATTTAAGCCCTACTAAACAAAGTCTCCTGGGAGGCACTATTGTTAAAATAAAAACTGGAGCAAAATTTTAAAGTGAACTTTCTGCAACCGTTAGAGGATGCAGGTCTTAAGAAGAAGAGAAAACTTGTTATAGGAGAGGGAACAAAAAGCCAAATGTAAGCAGAGAGCATATGCCAGCCACCCCCAAGGGAACAGAGGGGAGGTATAGAAAATTAACTACTGCATTTCTACTTCCCACCAAAACCACAAACGGCCCATTTCAGGGGACTAACACATCTAGAATCTGAAGATAAATACATGTCTACCTCATTACCTGAGAAGAGCCTTAAAGAGCACAGTCCTTTGCTGAATATTTCTGCTTCTCTATGAATAATCTCCTGTACCAAGAAGCAGGAGGTGCTTACGTGTGCACACGCAACGTTCTCAGCACCGGTGTGTGTCAGTCTGGACACTGCTCAGCTTGTCTGAGAACGAGGCCCCACGAGGCACAGATTTTTACTGTAAAACTTAACAAACACTCTCTGCAGCCAAAACACCTTGAACCACTTTTTATCAGGTTTCACAAGCTAGATGGGTTTGAGTCTGGTCAATACATGGATGAGATATCATTATATGAAATTGCACTTGGCTGAAAACCTACAGCAGTAGCTTAAAACCATCAGGAAATGGTGAGACATTGCCATGAGGACATGCACAAACATGTGACTGTGATCCAGGAAGCTCCTGGCTTCACCCAAGCCAAGACTAACACCCCTGGGAAAGCCAAGATGAGCAGCATACCAAAAGGGAGGACAGTTCATGGAAAAGAGAACTCAAAAGATTAGTGTGGTTTTCGCTTTCTACATCGAGCAACAATAACAAGAAGCCATATGTGACAGACGCTCTCTGCCCAGTGAAAAATGTGTATTTGTATGCCACCTCATCAGCCTGTAGGGCATGATTCCTCACTGGCATCTTAAGGGGCACCCTTAAGATACTGTCACTGTGCAGTGACAGTAATGCCAGGCACACTGCTGAGCCCTCACAAACTATCCAACAGCTGAGATAGGAGATAAAAGGAAAACAGCCATCCCCAGAATTTCATGAACGAACTGGGTCAAAGCAATCCCATTTCATTTTTGACAAAGCATAGGTCTAAAGGAGGATGAGGACAAGGATTGTATTTGGATTATAACAAATACAGGGCATAAGGCAACCTAAGGGAAAAAAGCCTCTTGGTTTTATCAAGTTACCACAACATACACGTTTACCTGCATTCAAAGACAAATCAACAAGAGTTTTCTCGGAGTACAAATCAAACAGGACTGCATGGAAGGAAAACAGCAATACTCTTCATTCTCACTGGATGCAGTGGAGGGTATGCCTGTGGGGCTTGAAAGCTGTGTAGGCACCGTGAGGCTGAAATGTAGGACAATTTACATACTCCAGATTGTTTCCCTGAAACAGATCTTGCCTAACTACCCTTGGTTACATCACCTTGCTAGTCAACTGCCACATATACTCGCACTTGAGGGAAAAAGATTTGCATTGGCCAATAGAAGACATGCAAGCTGCATATCTAACATTAGTCTGCAACCCCTACTGGGCTGCCTCTCCAGGCACTGCGCCCACAGAAACTCAGCCATGGCATGACTCTGAGCACCTCATCTATCTAAGTGAGAAAAAAAACCTGCACCAGTTTAGCACTGGGAGAAAACCTGAAGTTTATCAGAAAAAGCTCAATGCTTAGGTCCAGAAAAACTTCTGGGATGAGAAAAATGGAAATTTTGGGCTGAGGCTGCTGAAATGCAACGCAGTTAATAGTAAATTTAAAAAAAAAGTCTTAAAGAAAGAATATTTTTCATCCTTTGCTACTGGGATGTTACAAACCCTAGCTTTGGAACAGGGGTCCAAAAAGGAACTTGGAACAGAGGGTGCAGAAAGTGGAAGCTGGTATTATTTATAACCTGGCAGACAGGACTTGCAGAAATGCAGCCATAACAAGCTGATTCTCTTAACTGCAGGTAAAACAACATTCTGACTAACTTTAAAAGTTTGGAAAATACATAAATAGTAAAAGTATTTTGTTAGACAGATGCTGGCTTTTTTTCTTTAGTATTTGGTGGAACATGTTTCAAAGAGTACATCACTGGCCAGTGTTGCTGATGGATGTGCAACATTATACTACCTGACCATATCATGAATTAGCCTTCTCAGGAGGAGCTGTACAAAAAGTGAACAAAAGAAAGAAGAAACTCCTTGCCATCTGTAGGATGTCAAGGAAATGAATCAGTTTGTTTCAAACAGGAGATAATTAAGAAAACCTAAAATTTTCTGAATTACATTAGGACTCCATCGTTTAGCTTTTCTCAACGTGCTTCCCTTTTCCATAACCAGGGACATACTGAACAACCACTTCATTTAACAACTTGCAGACAGAACATCTCAAGGACTGCTACAACTTTTCCATTTAATCATTAATACTAAGACATGAAATAGCCTATATAAAAACACGTGGCATAACAGCTTTTCAGGGCAGTGATGCTCATGTGATTTCCTGCTAAGGAGAATATATTGAACCTATTTATGACAGAACAGAATAGCCCTTTTATATGCATTTAGCTTTTTAGAAGAACATACTGGTATTTAGTCTGAAGTGTACCAGAATTATTTGACAAGATCTCTGCTTGAAGTAAATCAGACTGACTTAGGCCAAGAGATCTGGTTCAGGATAGCAAGCAATTTTCAGTTACTCTAACCACTGCAAAAAAAATCCCAGGACTTTTATACCCTGGAAAACCACTGGAATATTAGCCTTTGAAGGAAATATAGATACCTTTTTTCATTTATTTCTTTTCATGAACATAGTTTCCTAATGAAAGTAATTTCTACATGATGACAGCAGCAGAACATTCCTCCCTGACCACTTACTATGAATTCCACTTTCCCTCCACCAAAAAAATTAAATACCGGGGTGGGGGAAGGCTTGGAGAGAAACTGGGTAGGGGGAAGATACTGACCACTTTTTAAAAATCTTTAACTGACCCTATACCGTAGGCAGAGCTCTCCCACTGATACATAAGAGGTCTTTTGCACATTTGCCATTTCTGGTAAGGTTAGTTTCTTCACATAATAATTTCAGCTGCAACATTTAAAGTCAGTGTCCTTCTCTGCATTAGCAAAGAATTTGGAAACAAATGCCCAAACACATTTTATGGACTGCAGACCAAATGTAAAATACCACAAGCTTTGCTTTTCTATTTTTTGGGGCACTTCTTACCAATGCCCCAGTATGCCTCCTGTTCTCCAAATGCCACATAGCAAAACTGCTCCCTTTATTTGGGATGAATTAAAGAGTAGGTGCTTACCTGTAGGAGTACTACTGCGAAATGAAGAGGAGGGAGTGATTGGAGGGGTGACTGGAGGAGTAAGGCTTCCACTGCTGTGGCGAGGTGGAGTAGATACATTCCCACGGGACACTGTGCTTGACAAAGTCAAAGAGAGTTTCGGCTGAATCTTTTTCTTCAAAGACTCCTGCTCACGTCGAGCTGCATCAGTCATAAATCTAGAACGAGGACAATCATGAGGATGAAAGCTTTGCACCACTGCCCACCTGCACGCTTTAGGTTAAGATAAAGTATTTTTTGCCTTCAGTGGCCCAATGGAGTTTCAAACTCAGCCATGACAAATTCCTCTACAACGCACAAATTTACAGGATACAAACTTCTCCATCCACAGCTTTATATGTTCAACATCTGGGCCATTTCCTTCTGATTTCAATAAAACTTACATTAGATACTTGCATCATGTGCAAACACACAAGTTTTTTAAACTCCAACCAGAGCTCAGCATTACAAACAATAATATAATGGTTGTACTCAGTCCTCTGCAGTAACTACATTCAATCATTCTGTGAAAAAGTAGCTGGGAAAAATGTTAGCAGCAAATGATCTTCAATCTGAAGGTCAAAGGGAAGTAATTACTTTGTGTAGATACATAATTTTCAATAGGATAATCACATCCTTTTACTAAGGGTTTTAGACAACGTTGCCTGGCATAAAAGATGTCTAATTAAATTGCAATTCCTCAAACTGGAGTTCTCAGCTCTTGAAAACCAAACGAGGTCTCTCTGTAGAGCTCTGTACAGGCTGCTGAAGGCCTAATGCAACTCAAGGTTCATCTCTGTGGGGTGCTGAGGGAATCCCACCAGCATGATGCAAGGTATGCACCAGTAATGCTGTAATTCCAGCAGTGCAGCTTTTTGCATGGGATATCTCATCTTGAATAAAAAGCACTTTTTTTTTCACTTTTACTCTGACTCCTTTCAAAAGGGAACAATTGAACTGAAAAATACCACTTTTATTCCAAGTATATACAAAGAGTTACACCAGAAGACCTGATCTGCTTTCCGCTGACATTCAAAGCATTGCTGCTGGAACCTGTACTCACTCTCACTTGAAAAGACTGGGGTTCCCCCACAAGAGGATCTCTGCAAGTCAGACTTCATGACTTAGCATTCCAGAGACATTTGAATCCTTTGTCTTTCCCCTCCACTACATATGGATATACATTAATAATTACGGATATCTTGAAGGATTCCTAAGACAGGCTAAAGTAATTCACCTTGCCAGTGCAGCCCTCTGTCCTTGAGGCTGCAGTACAAACTGCACCTGCCAGTGAATAAAAAAATATGCACTAACACACGATACAGAATAAAAAGTTAAGTTACACCCAGGCATTTGTTTGACCAGAGTCTCAAAGCATTGCGGCATAAAATTTTAGGTAACATTAGAGCAATAAAGATGCATCCTGTCTGTCCATACCATGAAGTCATTAATAAGTGGATCTTTGCCATGATAAGTAACATCAACACACAGACATTAATAAACAGGTATGTGACATGACAGCTTATCTTCTTTGAACTGAGACAACAATATATCATGTCAAGCCCAGATGTGGCATTTTTATGAAGTTAATATTTTAAATGTAGATATCCATAGTAACTGTTGAGTGTTAAATTTCTCTTCTTCAGTCAAGGGTACAGATTATATTGACAAAACAGTCCTCAAATGGAAGTCTAAATTTCATTCAAGAAAATATAAGTAAAAGAATCTAAATAAAGTGGTCATTCAGCACACATTTGCTTTCCTCTAACTAGGAAATGTCTAATTCACTATTTTTGCAATTTGTACTATGATGTATGCTTGCTTCTGGATGGGAAGCCTTATTCCTTAAGAAAATGTTATGGTAACATTATAAATCCTTGAAAACTTGGAAGATAACTTCAACTCTGAGATATTAAAAGCTGCAGCATGAAAGTTGCTCTTTAGTAAACTCAGCCACAAATAACAATGTTAAAATAATATTGAGTTATAACCACTCTGGTTGAAGTCCATAAAAATCAGGAAAATGTGAAGTTATAACTGAAACTTCTCCCTGTCCTCTTAACTCGTTCCCATTTGGGCTAAGCGTGTAAAGTATATTCCAAAATGTCATTTGTTGTCTACACTACGAACCTGAGAGAAATGGAAGACAGTCTGCCGAGAAGTTCAGTTTCCGAAATCTCACGTATGGAATTAACCTTTCCAGATCCAAACAGTCTCATACATGTTTGCTGAAGCACTGGCCTTGTTGTGGGTTTGAAAATGGAACTTGTTTAAATGTATTAAAAGAAAACATTTTTCAGTATTTTAACTGAAATGCAGTATTATACGTGTGTCTGACTATGGCAGGGTTCTTCAAGGCTTAAAATATAAGCATTGTAATGATGGCTATAGAATGGCATTTCCAACTAAGTCTTTAATTTTCATGTTGGAAGTATATTATGGTTGCAACATCAAGTGTTCACAAATGAAACATGCTGGAATTAGGGTTGAATACTGGTCTCTAAATTACATGCTGGCATACAATTTTCCCTGCCTCATTTAAATGCACAAGACGTCTGGGAAACAGAAAATGAACTGTAACTAGAAAAGGCTGCTGTTTAACTTAGGTTAAATCCCATCTTCTTGACAGTCTGTCTCATCATCTTCAGATCCATCTCTTCGCTGGGCAAAGCTACCTCTGCTATTTTCAAATTTTTATCAACATAACCCTGCCCCCCTAGTTCCACCACTGGGCACATTTCAGTCACCTTTTCTGTTGCATATGATTTTGTTTACACCTCATAATCCTCTCTCCCTCAAAGTAATACATCATAGGGGTGCAGTGAAACAAGGAGGATCATTCAGCTCCCAGCCATTCATTGACCCTGTTTGGAAAAGCATGGGGTTTGTGTGCTTTCTTGCCAACAGCTGGTAATATCAGGCAGGGGCAAACTCTTTCTGAAGAAATCTCTTCTACACCCATTTTTTCTTTCCTCACAGCTTTCCTAATTATTCGACTCCCTGCTCCAAAAAACGTGGGTGCAGTGATTTCTGAATCAAGTGCTTGCAGCAACTTTAATAAACATGAGCAAAATAGTTTTTCCCCCCTCTTCTCATTCCCTGGAATGGTTCAAGTATTTTTATTGAAACTTTCCCAAGAAATTCAGCCTGAAGGAGACACCCAGCATGGAAAATTTCAGCCCAAACAGATGAATGTTGGCAACATAAGCAACTGAAAGAGTCTTATAATGGAAAGTGTTGCACAACCTTTCATATAGGTGGCAATATAATACAAACAGTGTTAGCTCTGGTTACCAATGCAAAAAGTCACAAAAAGCAGAAGGTTACGCTCAAATTCAAAAAAAGCACTTTCAAATCAAACCTTTTCCAGAATTTCTAAGACTTGTCACCCCCAAAATCTTTGGAGTCAAGAATGAACAGAACATAGTCTTAAGAGATTTCCTCGTGCTGTTAGCATGCACTGCTTCACGATCATGCCCCAGAGTGACTCACATGATGGTGTCAGAGTTTATCATAAAACCTATGCTACACACAATGCTAAGGCAATTTAAGAGCTCTGGACTCACACACCCAGACTGAGGGTAAGGGTTATAAAAATGAGCTGCAGGCAAACTGAAAAGAAAAAAAAAAAGGTAAAGAACCAAGGTTACTCTTCAGAATGTATATTCCTAATAGTTCTCATAAAGTACCCTTTCCTCCTCTTCCTCACTGCTAAATCTTGCTGATGCAGGAAGTCAGCTGCCTGGGCTAGCTCTGTTCCCATGTCCACAGACATTCACACTGACAGTGAAGAAGCTGCATCACAGCTACCTGGTTGGATTTGAATATTTGCTACATTTAGTTTCTCCATGATTTAGTCTCTAAAACATATACCAACAGAAGATGCGTCACAATCACGAGTCTACAGTTCTCCAGTAACCACATGCACAGGCAAGAGAAGGCAGGGGGATTACTCTGAGCTTGCACAACAAGCAGATTACACCACACAGAGACAAACCCAGGACTGATCTACAACACTGTCCAGCTGCACACAAGCTTAAAAAAGATGTACAGCACTACCTGACAGTAACAAATATACCCTGTCCCGTGCCACACCACTGCCATCTAGTACTGATGCCTTCAGTTTTAGCTTTCATATTTTCCAGATTCTCTACTGCATTAGTATATAACTCTGAACTTCATTTAAAGTGTTAGCAAGTTCTCTTCACCGGTCAGTTAGACAAAACAATCCTTTTCCAGCCTGAGAACCAAGGACACCATTGCAGCTTCAGGCCCAAGAAGTATGAACAACAGCGAACTGAGGAGAGCAATCTGGGACGATGGGACTGCACACCCTGAAGCTGTAACTGGACAATTAACCCCAGCATGTAAATGGACCAAAACTTATGAAAGTGTGAAAACATGTGACCCATCATCCATCTTGGGTGTAGCCTCGGCCTTGTACTGCCCAAGGTGTATCCTTGAGGGCCTTTTTAATAAATACCTACTTTATTCCTCCAACATTTTCTAGCCTCTGTTCTAGGTAGCCTCTCTAGGGCATCAGTACTAGCTCACAATGGGGAAAGACAGCAGAACAGAATTAGTTCTGACCTTTTTTCATTACCAGATAATTATGAAAAAACATTTATAGTAGCATTCAGGTCATATTCACGTTTGCTTAATTTGGCTAACCTGCCCTGGGAAGGCCTATCACCTTTACCAGAACATGACAACATGCTGAGCTTCCATCACTTGTATTTCAGCAGACTGCTCCTCAGCCTGACACTTGCTCAACTTCCAAGATTGACTGGAAAGAGGAGAAAAAAAATCCATGGTGCTCTATTACAGATTTGTGCTGCCTTGTGGTAGTACTATATTTAGATAAAAAAGTGGTCAGATTTACTTGACAGATGTGGCACACACTAGCTTGCTGACTACTAAATTACATACATATATACACGAAAGCCACACATTAAATCTCTTGCTATTCTTTACAGCCACCAGAGCAAGGTCCCTGCTGTATCTGTTTTCTCCCCTCAATCTTTTCCCATTTTTGCCCCAAGATGTTTATGCTATTCCTTGTCCGTGCCGTACCAAGAGAAATAATGAGGTGGGGGTGGTAATTTTAGCTTTCAGTCTTCGTCATCACATAAGCAGTGTTTAGGAAAAAAAAAAAAGGCTAGGATAGAAAGTACTTCTAGTCGTACAGTATTTTAAAACTTCAGGAGATCTCTGCTTTGAGGAGGGATTACGAGAATCCACTTCTTAAGGGATGACCCCATTTCAGCCCACAGGATAGGACTCTGGACTCCTCAAGTCAGGAGCTGTCCTCCATACACTTTATCTTTTCTTGTGTTTGATTTAACCAATGCCAGAAAGCAGAGACAATTTACAACTTGAACTTCTATTGGGGTAAGGAAAAATCTAGTGAAATCCAAATGGTGGGAGTTCAGCAGTACTTATTCACAGACAAGTTCACAGACTTGGGCTGTTTTGTGTCCTGGAAAGGATGAAAGGCTTTTCTCAGTTGAACCTGAAAAACACTGGGCCAAAACAAAGACAATCAATATCCCCAGCAATGTCTTGCCACACTATTTATGTAATCATGAAGAAAGAATATATATGAGCAAGTTTTAGACTATCCATTAACTCAAATAATTTCATGAACACCCTTGAGCACTTTCACAGATCATTCTTTATAGTGTGGGGAAAACAGAAGTATTTTGCAGCCCTTTATAGACCTTCTGCTTCACAGAGGCTAGCAACAAACTTTTTCCTTTAGAGATCTTTCACTATAGTTTTAGAAAAACCCTAAAAAGAAACATCAGTGTGAAACCCCCCCATTAAAACCATGCATAATCCCCCACATGCCTTCACACTATTTAGATTACAGACGATTTGCATAGTGCTAAAGTATGTGATTCATACAAAATCCCCCTTGGATGGTCTTGCTTTTTTTCTAATTTCACAAAAAATGTAACAAGTGGGGAAGAAAATAATAATCCCTTCCCAATTATTCTCTCAAACCTGTACTGGATTTCACAACAGGCACTAACCAGATCAAACAGATCATTAAAGGGCATTTCTAGGTTTCTGGAAAGAACTCTTCCAGCCCAGTATTTATGGCAGAAACACCTCACATCTGCGTAGGACTCCAGCGTGCTCATTCACTGAGATCAGATCTTAAAAGGGAATTCAGTTTTCGTTCTCAGCACCAGTGGTATTCAGACTCATCTATTGAAAACTTTCCCTATGTCCTAAATATGGAATATTTATGACAAACTGATGAGTATCTTAGACAGATAAGGCAGAATCAGATTTCTTTTTTATTATTAGCCTTAGGGATAATTCATCGTCAGTACAATTCTTTCATTTCTATTATTCAACCAGTCCTCTCAAGATGTAAAACTGTTACTGCCACAAAACCAGCTACAGAGTAATACGTATTTTTCTGAATATTTGCATCTTAAGCCACTGTAGTAGAGATTATTAGGCTGCACATGTACCTTAAACAATTTCAATTGCATTTCTGCCTCTTCACTGAAAAGACTTGAACACAAAATTCAATCACACTCATTGCTGCCAGTAGATTCAAGGCTGCAACCCTAGATAATCTGCTAAATATGAGCAAGAGTTCAGTGGGTTTACTTTAGTTGTCTGCTCTTCACACATTCTTGAAAGATACAATAAGATACAATAAAATATTCACCGAGGAGATATTTTGTGCTTCTAGCGTGGAAAATTGATTCAGAAGACTGAGTAATTTCATATTTAAATGTGTAAGTGGAGCTAATGGACAGTGATATGCCAAATAATCTATTACCACTCAAAAGAATGAAAATAAACCCTCTCAAATAATACAATTGCCTGCAGTAAACCGTGTGTTTTTTCATTGTTAATCAATACAAGACAGTGTTAAAAGCAATGGAAAGAAATTCAGTATCTCTCTTGATTTTGGGAACACACAAGAACATCAGTGTGAATTACACTTCATACTTCAGCTAACAGAAATACCAAACACTGAACATAAGCCCTAGCTTTCCATTTTATAATTATTTACTATATTTTACGTAATATATTAAATGCTTATGATATTAAATATATGGATTTTAATATTTTCTCTTTGGAAAGGAGTTCTTTTACATTTTTTTCTTTATTCTGTTTTCTTTTCTTTTATTCTGTTTACACTTATTTTCCTATATCTTCTTTTCAAGAAGCCTCAAAATAATATTTAATTTAAAATTAAACCCAAACAAACATGAATACGTATTGTATGTTCAGCCCATCACAAAAATAGCTGTTTAATTAAAATTCAAATGTAGGAATTATTTTGAGGGGTTTTGCTTTTTAGATTACATGCTACTTTTGCTTTTTTTTCTTGAATTTAGGTAATACAGCAAATAAAAAATTGAGGGCTGCATATTATTTTATATTATTTTTAAATTCTCAGAAAAAATGTACACTGGATAGATAAGATTCAAAAAGGAACATAAACAGGGCAGATGCAGTCTTATTTTAGACATTTCATTCATAATAAAAGTTCATTACTTATTCCCTCGACTGATGATGGGGATTCAAGGAAAAGCCCACGCTGTCTTTCTGATGTTCTTAAAATAAAAAACGCCATTTCAGTGTTCCAGAGGAACAAAATTAGAGCTCACGAAAATTCAAGAGAACAACAGTAATTTCCAAAACATTAGTAAAATACTGCTAGTTCTCTTCCTTTCCCCTCCCACACCCTCCCCAGATTTTTCCACCCTATCTTGAAGTAAATGACTTTCAGAAAGGAGCTATAACTTAGCTGCATCTCCAAAATTCTGTAATTTCCATGGAGTGAGAGGCAATAGTTGAGAAAAAGAGATACTTGACGGAGATAATTAGCAGGACGGCAGCAAGCCCTTGATATAGTTTGGCATGGTATTTTCACTTCTTCTACAAATGCAGGGTTTTAAAAAGTCATGATAACCCTCACAACTGACGGAAATGCTCATTATGCTGTGCTCTGCCTCGACATCAACTTATTTCTTATCAAACTCATTCCAGAATTTTGCCACCGGTGAAAAGGAGCATTTGGACGGTGCAAAACACTTGCAGAGTTTCTTGTAGTTGGGACAGATTTTTAAGATGCTGCAGCAAACCCCTGCCTTTAGCATAATGCCGCAGTTCTTATTTCAGAAATCTCCTCCCTGCACTCACCAAGTGCCTTATTGGGACATATATCAGCCTTGGCTTTGCTTGCAGCCACTAACGAACAAGCCAGCCCTCGCCTGCTGCTAACAACAGATACTTTATGCATTATTGCCTAATTAATCGTCGAATATAACGTCATGAATCCTGAAATTTCAGTTCATACCCTTGTTAATATACAGGAACAATGTCATGTCACACAGCCATAAAATGTTACAGAGACCGAAATGAGAGTCCTAGCAGACATAAATAACGTGACACAGAAAACGACTTCTTCATTTAAAGTATTTTTTAAACCACATAATTTTAAAAAATGCGCCATGACAGTTTTTTAAATTTGCATCATAGAAACAAACCCTCTGAATTATTTTTCTTAGGATGACTAAATACAATCTCAGATGAACGAATACTGATAGCACCTTTTCAGTAATACCATAACTTTACCTATCAGTTATTAAATTTAAATATTTAAAATACTGTTATTTCACATTTTATGATTTATCAGAGTACTCTAAGCTTTCACATGAATGAAATGCAAAATTCTTGAAAGCAGAGTAAAAATTTAACTTTTACTTTAGTGAAAGTACAGGGGTAACAAATTGTGTGTGCCTTCTTATTTGTAGAAATTATAAACTTTAATAAATTACTAATGTCTTTGGAGAAAATGAAATTAAGCTGCCTGTAGAGTAAAAAAAAAAAAAAGGGTCTGAATGCTCTAAATTTGACATGAATCTCAAAATAGTTCTTGTGTGGGACTAAGTAGTGTACAAGCCCTGTTCTGGCTCTCTGCACAGGCTCCAGTACTGTCAGATTGCCTAGTTCCAGTAGCATGTTTTATGTTCAGATGTGCTTAACCTAAAATACTGTATTTTTTTCCATTACTGGTCCACCCTCTTTCCTTCTTGAAGAGCTTATTGTAACTATTTATGTAAAAACAATTTCTTTCAGTCAGCCCTACAGAGAAATAGATCTGTGTGTGCACGACACACACTTTTACTGTTGGACTCTGTTTCATTTTATTGATGCCTCAAGGACTTTTAGCTTTAGGAAGCTGGGAGCTGAAATGTCAGATATTTTATTCTTGTAATGTTCCATTTATGTCTGGCTATTCTTGTGTCATTCTGTGTTGAGTTCTCCTGAGAATTCAAGTCAACACCCAAAGACAGATGCATCATGCAAGAATTTAAAAATAGATATTATCACAAAGCATTACTTATTAACTCTAAGGAAGTCTACTATCAATCTGCATAAAGAAAACAATCTTCAGTATTTTACACATTAATCAAACACATTAACTAACACATTTTTCAGTTTTTTCGGAAATGCATCACATATACAATGTCTGCAGTGGCTTCTCCAGGCAGTAAGCAATCCAGAATACCCATTCAACAAAAATATGGCAAAAAAGAAACTGATAATAAGATGCATAATAAATTAAGTCCTACATTAAAACTGAACTCAAAACAGATGCTGTTTTTTTCTTTCAAAAGCAGAGACACCAAAGTCACTCACAATGTGCTCAGTTTGATTTTTGAAGAAACTAAATCTATTTGTGAAAACACTGATACAGAAAATGATTCTTCAGTTGAGAAAGAGTATTCAGCTCAAAGATGTTCTCCCAAGCTTAAAATGTAAGTGCAGATTTAGATGGAGAAACATTTTTGAAACTGATTTATAAATCTCTATTCAGAGGACTGGGTGGGGTAAAGCTTATAATGGAAAATTGCAGCAATCTTAACATTAGGAATGTGAAATGTCTGGTCTTAATAAACCAAGTTTTCAGGCATAGTGAGTTGTTTGAAAGGATGATAGCAACTTACAAACAATTCAGTCCCAGTGAAATGGCAAATTGAACATTCCCAACTCTTCAGGCTCTGCTACAATGAGTCACACGTCTATAAAATAGCCAACACGAAAGATTCCTCCTTGAAGATAACAAAGTTCAGGTGAAGACAGACAAGGAAAAGTGGAGAAGGAAGATGATAACCATCACATGCGTGTTTGCTTTCTCATACAAATGGAATAACGATCTCGCATTTCGGTAATTATGTGCTATTTTAAAAAAATGTACTTTTCTACACTTTCAGCTCATTTGACTGACAAAGTTAACAGCTCATTATGTAATCATTGCTGTTTTAGCAGTTTGGGGAGGGGGAAGTACCTAAGAACTAAGAATAGCTCCTGAGTTCCCAATATTCAGCTGTGAGTTATAAGAGCAGAACACTGATTTGCATTCCGAAATTTTGTCCCTGTTAGTCTCGCAGCGCGCTATTGCACCAGGCTCAGGTATGTATGGGAGTGCAGCAAATCCCCCAGTTCTGCTCAGTCTAACAGGAAACCATTCCCTCGCATCTCTCGCTGGCAGCCACCCTCCCACCTCCAGCTCAAGCGATCTGATGAAACCAGCAAAACCCTGCTAGGACGCAGAAGGAAAGGACTGACATCTGAATAACTAACAATGCACTGCTTCTCAGGCAGACAGCAGGGAAGTTCCTTCAGCCCTGTTTGATCTGCTTCGCTGGCATTATTGCAGAAAGGTTTCTCATTAGGTAAGAAAAAAAACCAACCCCAACGTTGTGATGCAGCCTAAGTGAGGTTACAAATGTACCCTAACACAATGAATGAAGAGAAAATAGATGGTGTAATACAGAAAGACCCAAGACTTGCAAGTGGAAAAAAGTATAAATTACAATTTTAATTAATTTCCTAATGTAAAACACAGCTGCAGTAATGTTGGCAAATATCACCTGCGTCTTTTAAGTTTGTTAAATTAAATCATGCTCTTTAATTGGGTCTTAACGTACAAAAGTATGTTTTATTTACTTTTTATTACAATATCAGTATTTTAACTTTCAGTTTGCTTGTGCAAAAGCTTTATAAATTACTTGAATCACTTAAATCTGAATACCATAATCTGCAGTTACAATGTACCAGTTTGAGTTTCAACAATTAAATGCCTTTTTTGTGGACTCCCGCTGCTATGTGAACTAGCTGTAGGCTATTAAAATAATGAGTCCGGACTGAGTCATCTGATCTCAGCCTTGGTGCAAAGCCTGAGGAAAAGGACTTAGCCCACAATTCCTAGTCTGTTTACCAGACTAAGACCAGACTGTTGGAAGCGTTACCCCAGCACTCCCTTCCTCCCCCCCCCGCCCCCCGCGCTTGGCCAGGGGAAACGCGGTGTCACAGAGCCCTCTGCAGGCAGCGACCGCCGCCCGCACCACCGCCCGCACCACCGCGCATCCCTCATCCCGCCCTCATCCCCATCACCTCGCATCCCTCCTCCCGTCCCGCTGCCCCGCATCACTGCCCATCCCCATCACCCCACATCCCTCCTCCCGTCCCGCTGCCCCGCATCACTGCCCATCCCATCACAGCTACCTGTCCCACCCCACCACCCCAAACAAGTTGCCCATATCCGCACCCCTTTATGAAGCGTGGCCTCTTCCAGAAAGGTAGGCCAAGGTAAGGTGGGAAAGCACTCATCACAGGTTGGTGAAAAACCCGCGCCAACAGCAGCTGTGAAGTTGGGGTGCCCCAAAGATCTCGCTTTTTCAAGGTGTGGGTGTATGATGTCAGATGGCACAAGGGAATGGAGCTCAGTGGACTAGATAGGTCTCCTCAGCTTGCATGCCACAAAAATACCACCGATTTGGCTACAGCAAGGACACTTCAGACATTTTGGCCTCATGAAACTCCATACGTGTGAAACTCTCTGCCAGTTACAGTAATAAGGAACAAAACCTAAAGTCTTCCCCTACTTCACAGACCCACAATCATAGAATGGATGAGGTTGGAAGGGATCATCTAGTCCAGTCTCCCTGCTTAAGCAGGGTCATCCTACAGCACACAGCACAGGATGGTGTACAGACAGTTCTTGGATATCTCCAGCGAGGGAGACTCTGCAACCTGGCAACCTCCCAGTGCTCAGTCACTCACACAGTGAAGTTCTTCCTTATAGTCAGATGGCATTTCCTATACATCAATTTCTGCCCATTGTCTCTTGTCCTAAACACTCCACCTTCAGAGAACCACCACCAGCAGCACCTGGCACAAAAGGAGCAGGAAAACCATCTTTCCTCTCACACCCTCCAGAGGAATCCAAAAGCACTGTCATTCACTTTATTTTCAACAACATGAAATGTTGTCTTCCTACAATGTCAGTGTATAAAATACAGAAACACATAGCACATGCACATGGTGCTAAAGCAATACCCATCCCAGGTTGAACTCCAGCTAGTATCCAGGGACTGCTGTAATCTGCACCAGTTTTAATTTGCTTTGTGTGCCAAACTATATAATTTATCTACCTCCTTGATATTTCTGCAGTTTTTGATCCTGTGTCAACAGGTAAAGGGAAAATAATTAAACAGAAAACTTTCTCCAATGAATCTCCACCATTTTTTTAGTAATTTGCCATCATCATTTCCACTTACCACTCTGGAAAAGATCTGACTTCTACCTTTTACACTTTTATTCTTTACACTCCAATGACATCTCCATCCATTATCAATCCATAGTAGCATTTCTGCCTTGTTCCCCAACAACTTTGTTACACCCAAGTGACACAGAGAATACTCTCTGCATTACCAATGTCATCCCACCACTCCTTTTGACTGTGGGTCCTCCTGATCTCAGCCCTCTCTGTTTCATACCTCTCCAGCTCAGGTCTTCTGCCCTGATTAGGAATCTATGTCCTGAATTTAAGTAGCACTCAGTAATAACTGCCTGTACATGTGTCCACCTATATCTACCTC
>VZDJ01000782.1:17837157-17932030 GCA_008694505.1 Cyanoderma ruficeps | reverse complement strand
TATATATATATATACAAACACACAGAGATTCATGGATACACATACATCTATTACATGCATACATATGAATTAAATACATGTTTGTATATCAAACATACATGTGTATTCTTTTTCATTTTAACAGCCAAGTGAAAGCAGTTCTTGTGAGAGCCAAAATATTAAATAACGAAGTTTTGAAAAGCGTGTGGCCAGGATAATATGACTTTTGGGGAGCTGTTACTCAGGCAGCACATACCTAACAGGATTCAGCACACACAACAGAATTAGCAATTTGTGCAATTCCTGATGGTTCTCTAAGGTAAGCCCTGATGAAAGAAACTGTTTTGAGAAGAGGACCACAGCACTCACATCGAGACAGAAAATGTTCTAACCTGTCCTGTAATTTTCAATTTTTGAAACATTGCTTAAACTCTAGACAAGTTTGCCAATACACCTTGAGAACATGTTAAAAGCTCAAAACCCAGAAAGAAAAGAGAAATGTAACTATTAATTAAGATTTGAAATAACCACAATCAAGTGTGGTATTGTCTGCCATGAATTTTGAATTGCTGAGGTTGTCAATAATGAGGCACAATGTCATGCATGCAGAGAACACTGACCTGCATCTCTTTCTGCTTCTGAAAATGTTGTCAGAGGGAATGTGGCAGATAAATTTCAGCAACAGCCTCAAAACACCACTACCACTATTCTTCTCCATTCTTCAGTCAGTGCCTAAGCTGGCTATGCCACAGCATTTTGCAACACATATTCAAATTTCAGTTTTATTTCAACAACCTGCAAAAGCCTAGAGAAAGCCTACGAAAATGCTTTAAATGCAAATTTCTGCTCATCCTACGTAGATCCTAAACCACACCAACAACCTCAGTGCAAATATTGGCCACATTTAATAGCTGGCCTGATCAACTATAGGGACTTGAAACCTCTGTCCCTCTCAGCACAGTGGTTCCCACGAGTGCATGCTTAGTGGTTCCTTGATGATCTACAAAATTATATTAAACAGCAGTTCATTAGAAGCCAGAGGGCAAAATTTGGTGCATCACGGCCTAGGAAAATACTGAGTGTTGACTCTGGTCTGCAAAACTGCCATGCTAGAGAACCACTGTCTGGGCTGAAAGGCACACGGCCAAGGTTTGTTCCCACTTCTGCCCCAAGCATCAGACATGAACCTGTATGAGGGCATTTCTCAGCTGTTCATCTCACCTAAAACCCTGACTGGGGCCAAGCAGCCTCTTGGCAAGGGGCAGTTCTCTCCCATCAGCAACACCATGCAGAAAGAGAGAGCTAAAAGGCAGACAATAAAATAACTTTCTGTTGCTTGCTGGTCACAAAAACTTCACAAACTTTCCTCTACATATTAACATAGTACTCTCTTTGGAGATGAGGACTTAAAAAAATCTTTGGCATATTGATTTCCAGATTTAATTTTGCTCACAAGGGCTAAAAAGCTATTAAAACCTTCCCACTTTCCTTTCCGCTTTGTCGACCTTCCGAGTCTGCTTTGGCATATTCCTTCCACATTAACTACCCACCAAATACCAAGACAAAAGAGATACACATCCTTCTCTATTTTCTCCGAAACCTATGTGAAGCACCAAAGGAGTCATTTTAAAATCTACACACCTGGAAAGCAACCTATGGACTGCTGTTAAAATAAGTCAATAATAGCTACACTTAACACTTTTCATCCATCAGTCAACATCTGTGGTAAAAAGCTTAAACGCTTTCAATATAATGCACTGACACAAAATACTTTGCTTGAATTGAAAATAATCCTTTATTGTAAGCTCTCAGGAAGACTAAGCAACATAGGAACAGTATTTTGCAACAAATTTTACTCAGTAACTTTTAAAGCTACTAGGAGTTTTTGGATGCTCAGGTAAGCTTGCCCCTTGCTGCAGACTGCTTTCTCTGAAGCGAAGAATTCTGAAATAGCCTTTGTATAGAATTTTCCTATATAAATTGCATGTAAACTCTTACATATAATCAAGTGAAATACTCATAACTCTTCTCCATCCCCTGAGTAACTCATGTCTGTTGTGCTGCATTAATTGAGAAGAAAGAGCAAAAAAGTCCTACATGCAGGGTCCATACCCTCCTTAAAATGGGAGGCTCATAAAGGCCTGAAATTTAAAAGGGAATTTTTGAATTTTAAAAGGCAAAACTTTGAATTTTAATAATTTGAGAATTACTAATTTTAATGACAAATATGAAAACGAGAGTAATCGAAGTAATTAAAAAAATTACAGTGATTTTGGTATTTGTTCAAAAGTTCTATTTTCCCTCAAAACCAAACAGATCCAGTTACTTTTCAAAAACTGTTGAGTAATTACTGCAAAGCTGTCAATTGACTCTGGTAACCCTAAATAAGATTTTCAGATTTATCAGAAATTAGGATGAATATTGCTGAACATACTCCTGAGCCAGAGCATTCTTTATCATAGCAGTGTCAAAAGACTAAATAGATGAAATATTTTTATTTGCTTTTGGTGGAAATTATTGTAAAGCCCTGAAAAGTAAAAAACCACAAAAATGAAAACAACAACGCACCACTAAGAAATGTGTATTTGCAGTAAAAAACCTGTGACATTTAGCGCCAAAAGTTATCTCTCCCTCATCCCCAAATTAACTCCTTCCCCCTTAGGTAATAAACTTCACAGTGATACAGGTTGATCTGTTTGCAGGGGTGACATAGCAGCCACTTGCTGGAGCTGCTCAGCACCACTTTTATCCTCATGTCCTACTGACACTGGAGTAATTGAAAACACTTGCAGGAGGTGCTCAGCAACTTGCAAAATCCAATACCAACATCAGTGAGTTTCAGCGCGGCTGGAATCCTGCAATGCAGTGAAATGAAACCATCAGGGTCACCCCGGCACCAGAGTGGGAGCCAAGGTGAGTGGAATGAGATGGGAATGCTGCTACGAAAGGGCTTGATACCCAGGGTGTTCACATTCTTGTCAGCAGCAACTCGAAACAGCCCATGGCAACCTGACGGGACAAGAAGCTGCAAAGACGGACCAGAATGTGCAGACTGGGCACGATACAGAAGTGAGGAGGAGTTAAGATCCTTAAGGACGAAGTCCCATGGTAACAGACAAGGAGGGTAAGTTAAAACTCAGCTGCGACAAGGGAAGCTCAGTGTGAAGAAATAAATAGATTAAATGACATTCTGATTCCAAAGAGAATTTCCCTTATACATGTCCCTCAATTATCAGGATTAGTAAGGCATTGCCCAAATTCTCTCCTTAAGAACTACAGCATGTCTGTGTGCACCCATGAGCTCAGTGAGAAAACTCTCTAGATCATGATCCCTGGACTCTCCCAGCACCTTCCCAACTGGAGGAGAGCATCTCTGACCCGATACTGCACAACTGAAGGAACATTTTGGTACACCATGTGCCTCAGTGTACCAGACTGCCAAGGGAATGGCAGCTGCCTAAGAGCTGGCACAGCATGTGGGGCTGCATTCCCAGCACATCTACAGGCTGCTCCCCCAGACTCACAGGCTTATTGCTGCAAACTCTTATGCAGAGTGTAATTTCAACAACACCAATGCCTTCCTCATTTAGAACAGGGGAGAGGACAGGTGATAAGGATTAAGAGAAAATAAAGTTTGAGCATTTTCAGCACAGCAAGGAAAGCCACATTACAGTCTCATGATTTAATTGCAGAAACATGAACACGAAAAGCATAAAATTTAAAGCAAACTCTGTGAGAAAAGAACCAAACCCTCTGAACACTAACCCTCCTGTCCCCTAACCCACATAACTGATATAAGAGTGGAGGAGGGAAGCTACTCACAGTAATATTGGCAGTGATGAGCAGGCAAGAGCTAATGGAAGAAACAGAACACTTCAATCAGCCATGACATCAGGCTATCAAAAACAATCTGGCTGTTATCACATTAAAAATCTATTCAAGTAAACAAATCAAAAATAAAGATCAGAACAGAAAGCTCAAGACTCAGTTTACCAATGGATTAATGACTATCATTAGCTGGGAACACTCTAAAAAAACAATCTATGCAAGCTAAAACATTATTATCTGCAATAATTGGTTCACTACTGAGAATGCTGCCTCTCTGCCAAAATCTAGTGCTAAACCAGATAGACATGTTCGGTTCATTTTCTTTCCAAGAGTTAATGCAGTGGTTGACTTGTCTTCTTAAGCCTTTGGCTATCACAGCAAATTAGAAATTGAAAAATAACTCTTCATAATTTTTACCCATTAAAAAAGGGAGTCTTCTCCAGGGCACACAAACACCACAATAGCCACAAAAGCTCTTAACTTTTCAAAGAGGAAATTAATGATCATTCACTGTGGATTATAAACATACATAAAGGCCCTAACATTGAAATAAACAGAGGGATAGCATTATCTAATGGATGGGAATTGGAAACATTCTGGCTTCAAACTAAAAAAACCCAACACCTAGTTGACAATAAGGAAGATTTACCACATGAAATTAAGTCTTTCATTTGGCTTCAAACCAATATTGGACATTTTTCTAGAATAAACTCATTGCATCAAATCACAAATTAGAGAGTTCTCACTTGTGAGAGTTCTCACTCTATACTCACTTTGCTGCAAAAGAGTTCAATTCCTTTGCAAATGTGGAGAGGGTCTATGCCTATGTTATGGTCTAGGTAACCTTCCTTGCCTATGTTATGTCAAGGTAACCATAACAATCCATTCTACACTACCAAGAACTTTGAAAACCTTGATACAGATATAATTGACCAGGGGCCTGTTCACAGCTTTTAATTGTGATTATCTCTCATAGCCATTTAAGAGAGCTGATACTCCATGAGATGAGCAGGAAAGAACCACTGCACATTGGGGAAGAACTGCCTTCCATTAGCTACTGAGATCAAGTTAATCTTTCCAAGTGCCCACCAAATCATCTCCATGCAATACACATAAACCTCTTCATCCACCTCTCCAACCCACTGTACTTTACTCACCTAATCTTCCTGGTTTCCTCCACTGATATTGCCCTTGATGTAGAGGAGGGATTAATCTGATGTAGAGAGAAGGGATTAAGAAGGGACATTTGACTAGTCTGAACTATATCCTTGAGAAGTACCTCTCTCCTCCACTGATTAAAGAGGGAGGCATTTCAGCCCCCCCTTGTCAGCCTAATCCCTATTTTCTGTGAACACCTTCTCAGTATCAACTACCAGATACTTACAACAAGATACCACCGACCAGACTAGCAATCCTTCACATCATAGTTCATTTTACTCTCTACCTTAGCAGTCCCCTCCACATCCCTTCCAAAATTTTTAACAAAATTTTGAGCCAGTCTGCCAGGGAAATTACACAGCAGAGGTAAGGGAGGATGGGGAAACCTGAAATTCACATACAACTTTTCAGGTAAAGTATACAGATGACAAGCAGCATGTGTCACCACTCCTAAGAATCTACAGAGTTGGCCTCTGAAGGGATGTATTGCTGGAACACAGCTTATCTCATGAGACCACAAGTAAAAACTGCTTTTCTGCTATCAGATACTTAGGGAAAAGTACTTACATAACTGTACAGTATGAGGCCACATGTCTGTGCTTCAGGCAAATTTCAGAGAGCTTCCCTTAGCACGGAAGACATACGGTAAGAATTTTCGTTCCAATTTGCTAAACTGAAGGCCATAAAAGGTGTATAATATTAATACTACAGTTGTTCTTGATATGGTGGCTCTTCATTGTAATCAAAAGACTGCTGTCACTGTAAAAATTAAAATTAATAATTAAAGCAATGGAGAAGTTTCTAGGTACAAAACCTAGCCTTTTTAAGAAGCATGAAGAATAGTTGCTTCTGCGGTGGTTTTGTTCCATTTTTCCTTTTCTCTCAATTGAAAACTTGGGGATAATTAAGACGAACAGCTCAAAGTACCATAAAGTTTTAGCTCTCTATATGTCCTATTTGTTTCCACTTTGAAATAAAGCGCTTTCAAACATTCTGCCTATTTCACCATGTTCTCAGTTTTGCAATTCTTAGTCAAGGAAGTGAACATCACTTAGAAACTAGTAACTACATGTGGGAATAAACAGCTGAATCAGAACGCGCTTTTCCCACTCCTCTGTCATCATCGTCCAGGAACTGATGAAACAGCCCACAATTGGTTTCTCTCCTGGGATAATCATCACTTCTGGGTCTACAAGATACGATCTCACTGTATTCTTTAAAAAAAGAATTAAAAAAATTTAAAACCAGGACACACAGAACTCTGACGAGTGCAGGGGGAGGACTAATTTGAAATTTGGTATAAAGGTCAAGCTGAATCTGGGAAATTCTGAGTTTCTTCTCACATACACCAGTGAAACAGGGGCACACCTCTTTACAGTGTGACAGATGTCACTGCAGAGAAAGAAGCAACTGATTTCATGTTCACAGGAAGAAACCTCTGCTAATATCTCAAACAAAACTAGTTTCTATTTTATTTACTTGCAGGTGAGACTGCAATACAAGCATGTATCTAAATCTCTCTCCTCTACTCATTGAACTCAAGTAGGGAATGCTCTCTAACTGTGCTGTAGAAACATGGCAGGGAAGACAACACCACATTAAAGTAAGCAATCCCAACCAAACTCGGGGATAATTTGCCCACTGTTTTGTTAATTTTTTTCAGAAAATAACTCATTCAGCTGAGTTTTTGGGTATACCTGCTAGCCTGACATATACGTCTATGCCTTTTTGTATTGTGCTCATAAAATCTGATGTATTTTCCTCATTTATTTATACAGCTCTAGGTTTCCTCTGGCTCCTCAGCAGAGCAGTTCCCTAGAAACCCACTGCCTGTAAAAGCAAAGTCTACACCGAAAAACTCACTACCTTCAACGACAACAAACTTACTGCCCAAATAACAAGCTTTGGGAAATTCCCTGGCCTTCAAGTCACAACTTGCATTGTACTAACAATGTTTCTGCAATGCTTACTATCATATATTTTATTGCAAAGTCATACCAGAATCTAAAATTAATAACTTTATTTATCTTTCCAATATTAATTTGATTTATTATACACGTCACAGTTAAGGAGATTTTCTTAAGGTATTTTCTAAGTTCAAGGCTCTCTGTTTTCACTTAAGAACAGTCTTCCGCCAAAATTTTTTTGGTACATTTGCAACTGCTGAACAATGATGTGAAAATATAATAGCTAACGTGCCTTGAGACTAGAATAAACACATGATTAATAATATTTTATTTATGTATAGTGTTATTTTTCTTAACCTTTACAGAAATCTTGAATAATGGCACATTAATGAATTTTATTCCATTTCACAAGTTGCAGATGATGTCTTCTATCAACCTAAAGTTCAAATTTATTGCTGACAATCCTTTGCAATTTGTGCTCTGATGAGAAATAAAACAATTCTAACGCAGGCTGCTCTAAGTACATTTTAACCTAATCCACTACAACAGATTTTATTTGGCTCTCAACTTTTAAGCCTTTACACTTTCAGGACTTGATTATTCTCATATGTTGCAAATTGCATCTGGAGCTAGGCAACGGGTATATCCGTTTTTGGATCCCAAGTTCCCTCTCTGCTTGTTCATGTGGTCCTCCACTTAGCCAAAAATATTGCAGGGTCCTCGCCATTGCCTAAGTAATTGGGCTTGCTAAACCAAAACCCATTTAAAAAACCCCCAAACCATTCATCCTTAAGGATTCCCCGAGTGCTTTTAAGAAAAATAAGAAACAGCTTTACATGGGGAACGCATAACTTGTCTTTGTAAACTCTCATCCAGTGCACATAAGAAAACAAGACAGAAAATATAAGAAGAGTCTCGGGCTGTCTCTGACCTTCCCATTTTCATCTCTCAAGAGCATCCTAAAACCACGTAACAATACCTCAACTCTCAAATAACTCTAAACAGCCTCTGTGCAATTTCAGGTGTAAATCTGAAAAAAACATAACAAATCAAGCTACTTTTATTTACTACATTAGTTTTACTCTTTTTATATCCTTCAGCATCTTTATTATCAGCCACAGCCTTGTGATAACCAGCATTCTGCTTTGCAAATGAGACAAGGTGAATGCTTGTAAGAAGCCATTAAAGAGCTGGAAACAAGCTATAGGGTTCTGTAGCCATTTCTACATTTTTTCACTTTGCCAGTCTAAAAGAAAACTGCAAAATTACACACTCCTATAAGCTGTCCTTGCACTGAAATGCTGTCTTTCTATAAGGTTAAAGTGTAGCAATTCAAAATTTTACTTAATCTTCCCATTGCATGGACCTGCTATTTTTTCATAATGAAGCAGCCAACAGGAATGACATTTTTAATGTCAGGTCCCGAACTCAGTCCCTTCAGATGGAGTGTCACTACCAGAGCCTGATGCTCTTTTGAAAAGCATCAGGCTACAAGTCTTCCTCAGGTGTGGAGAGGATCCAGAATCCAGTGTTTTTCCCACCGACTTGTGTGTAATCAGGAGTGGAAGACAGATGTCCATACCATGAGCAGGCATCTCATAGGGAGGTGGAAATACAGAATAAGTAACACTAACCAAAGTGGGTGTGTCTATTAGCATAACTTTGTTGAAATTCAGTAGTTATATTTACGTTAGTGACATAAAAAAACACAGAAAATTTCTCCATGGTGTGTTTGCCAAATATGATGAAGCTAAGTCTGCTTGCCTACATTTCAAAGCTAATGCTGACTTTTAATATGTTTGCGGTTTCCCAAAAATCAGGCTCATGGTTCAGTATGCTTTGGATCCAGCTAAAAGATAATAAATACTTGAAGTTAATACTTACTTTTCCTGGACATCACCTTTTTCAAACTAGCTCCATCTCAGTAAAAACTAATAGAAGCCTCTGCTCTTGGGGTAGGCCTATATGGATAATCCAAGTTTCTCTTATCCAGCTCCTACACACCCCTCAGCATTGTGGTTTACACAAGGTGCTCAGCTGCCCAGGCAGGGAAATGTCTTTTCATAAAGGCTTGTATCCTCAAGTGCAGTGGTCCTGTATCTTAAAAGGGTGCAGTAAAAGGATCCAGTAAAAGAAAAAGAAAAGGGAAGAAAAGAGAGAGAGAGGGAGAAAGAGAGGAAAAAACTGGCAGCATTATGTTATCAATAATAAGTGTCAGAAGTTAACGACACTATTATTGAATAATTATTGAAAAATAATTATTGACGTGTAAATACTTTCAGTGCCACAACATGTTATTTTAATAGTTCCTTAACAACATTAATGCTGACTATCCTTCTTTAGCAGCTCTCTTTGGATGCAGCCTTGGACCCTCCCTGCCATCCCTGTGGGGGTGATGGTTTTGCAATCCCCTTGGCTGGCCCAACTCCTCATAAGGCAAATTGTTCCACCTTTCATTCCTCACCAACCTGCCTGTTCTCACCACTGTCTCTACCCAGCAGAACTGTTTGTGTGCTTGTGGGCAAGCTGGAACATGGACCAGGTCCAAGTGAAAGCTAACCCAACCAAAACCACGTCAGAACCACAAAGTCAGCACACAAACGAAACAGGCAGCCTGAACAGGGAGAGGCAATCATCCCTTTCTCCAGCAGCACCGAGTTATGCCAAATGAAAGTGATGACAACTTTAGACTGACTTGCCTCATCACAGACACTTTCCACATATTCCTCAAATTAAGTTTTTGCATGACAAGTCTTTCCATTGCCTGTTCCCATTTACTAGTTTAGACACTGGGCTGGACGTACACCATGGGAGCAATTTCTGAGATACATTTAAGAAAAGGAAAGGACTTCAACTGTGCAAAAAGTGAAAAGCTATTTGTCATTTCCCAGTTGTGAGTCCACTACCCATCTAGCTTAAATTAAAAAGCTCTGCAGAGAACAGAACTAATGAAGCTGGATTTCCTAAGGACATACAAACCACTTCCTTCAAACTCCTACTGCAATAAACACCAACTCCTCCTGTGTCTTCTGTAATTCCATCCTCTCCCCTTCATTTTCCTGTGACCCAATCCCCTCCACATTTAGACCCGGATCTTCTTTCATAGTGTTTACAGTTGTTTCAACCACAACTGTAACCTCAAATGTCTGAATATTCATGTCTGAATATTCACGGTAACCTGCTGGCTTTCAATAGCTACAAAGTTCTCTGAAAATGAAGCCATGCAAAGGCATATACAGGGGGGTCCTTCAAACCTCTAGTCACTTTGGAATCCTTATATGAACTCACTCATGGTTGCTATTGAACCCCGAATCCCATCAAGCTCAGTCAGTACCCTTGGGAAAACCGTCTGGGCATGGGCTGGGGTTTGCACTCAAGCCAGACCTTGGCTGCATGTGGGGAAAAGTTTAAACCTGTGCAAGTTTCAGGTGTGAAACTGGAGCGTGACCATACCTAGGAGAAATTGTCAAGGCATACCATGCCTGAATCCTCCACCCATGAACTGCCTCTGTGATGGAAAAAATCAAAAGTTTGCACAGGACAAAAAAATCCAACTGGAATGTTTTTTTGAAGAAGCTGACCCTGCGTGGCCTTGAAGCCAAGCAGAGATGTAGGATGACTGAGCATGCACTGTCCCTCTAGCAGGTCACACGTGTCACTCCTCAAAACCATGCAGTTTACAGGTGGTGCAAACTGGGGACACAGAGAAGACTGTGGCTTAGCCCCATCACGTTGGACAGATCTACACATCATCATGGAGAACACTGTCCTTTTCTCTGCCTTTCAGTGGCTTCTAAAGTGATATGAAATAACCAAATCCAATAAACAAGTTTAATGGTATATCATTATTCACATGGAGGTGTAGAATTCTTACACCGTGAGATAACAAAGTAATAACACCCTTCCCCAAATTTTCTACCAAATCGTTATTTTAAAAGACATTGCCATGGTAAAAGAAAAAATAATACATTACTATTACACTAATACTTATTATCCAACATGCAATTTCAAGGGCAATTTTTTTTAACAGAGCATTTAAGATGCTTTCTCGGGAAGTCTGTGCCTTTGATGTTAAATTTATGATCAGTCATTGCTTGACAATTGTAATTAATATGCTGGGTGATTTTCTGACTTGCTGTTCTAAGAGACATTATTATTTGTAGTCTGTCAGTGTAACACATAAATTATGAGCTATGTTCACCTGTAATAGACTGAAATGAAACTTCAAAAATGACATTTATGAAGAAAAATGAAAAAGTCCTTTCCACCATGAGAATGGATATATCACACAGTCTGAAGCAGACTCGGAACAGAAAAAAGTTTAAGTTATGTATTTTGAAATACCTGCCTGCCAAGAATAATTATATACTTAAAAATAGATTACTCTTTAGTTGCACGATCTCATAAACTGGGCAATGTCATGCACGATCAAGGAGGAGTTTTACACGCACTGTAATTTTTTTTTTGCCTGCTGAACACTAGCATGCAGTCATTTTTCAAGACAGTGATGCATATTAGTACATCAAGAAAGATCTCCTAAAGGAATGAAAAAAATTACCCTTCTGAAACAGAGCATGAACTAAATCTTCATGCACATAAGAGGTTTCATCTTCTTCTAAAAAATTTTTTTAAAAAAATAAATCTAGTCTTGTCTTTTCATTAGAAAGCTATACTGAAGTTTAAGTTTTAGATCTTGTATAATATGAAACTTTAAACCAGAATGAATCAGGACAAAATCAGAAGCTATTTAAACCAGACACTTGCCAACCTTGAACTTTGATGATCTAGTGTGGAAGAACATGCCCAAACTTTTACTAGGTATTAATCTGCAAGTCTAAAACAGCCAAACACTCTTCAAAGCTGTTGACCATTATGTCTACAAAAAAACCCAAACAAACCAAAAAACAAAAAACAAAAAATCAACCAAACAAAAAAAAAAGTGTGTACATGCTAGGCAAATGCGCTTTAAAATCCTAAACCTTCAAGGGCTTTTACTCAATAATGCAAGTAAATGAAGAATAGGCAATGTGTACTTTGCCAGGTAATAAACAAAGAGCCTCCATTAAAACTTTTTTTAAAAAGCCATCAAAACAGAAAACCAAATGAAATGCCTGAAGTAAGTGCCGTGAGTCTATATTACTGGAAATGTCTAGGTATGCCAAGTATCCCCCATACTCAACTAGCATCAAATGAGAATTGCAAGCTTTGAGATTCCTCTGCAGAGCACTCCTGCTAGTGGAGGGAAATGCTCTGTAGTCTGGGTGTCCCCAGCCCTAACACACTCTGCAAGGGCAGAGGAGAGAAACAGCACCAGCTATGCTAACCATTTACTAGCAGGTCATGAGGAAAGGCATCCTTTAAAGCAAAGAGTGAATCCTGGTTTTCCCCCCCCAGTGTGGGGTCATCTACAGGTGAGCTGTGTGGATCAGCAGGAGTTTTACTAGAGCTGAAGTGTGGATGTACTCAATCACTATGTGAATGTACCTTTAAGTGTAATGTAATAGTGTTGTGTTTTAAATTTCTGAGAAAAAAATTGTGGATTGGAAAAAACCCACGGTTTTAGGCAAACCCAGGCAATTCAGAACACCTTCAACTTAAATAAGTACTCAAACTGTGACAGCTTAAAAAAGCCTAAACCACAAACTTAAAACTGAAAAGACCAAAGTGAAAACTAAACCAAATTTTGTTCTTCCCATATTTCAACCTGAAATAAGTGAAAACACCTAAGAGTGGTTAAAGTTTTGTGCCAATTTTTTGGTTTGCTCCCAGGAGAAAACCTGAGTTTAGTCCTTTCAAGTTTTAAACTAATCAGAACATTTTGACAGTTTTAGTTTGGAAAATATGAAGCATACAGAGTTTCACAGAATAACTTTGTAGAGCTTTTTTTTTGTTTTGTTTACATTATGCAACCAACTTTGCCTCATGTTTTTATATCTGAGCTTGGAGCAAAGGAGTCTGTATCTGTTACTGCTATCTCCCCCTCTCTATACATTACTCTTTGCCTTGCTCCTCACGTGCAACCCAACAGGACATAGGTACAAAACAAAAATGTCCATCTCGAAGGAAGCTCTGGGCAAACTGCAGACTGCGCCCACAGCATCTTTCCTCTTAATTCTCATACTGTTTTTTGCTAGCCCACAATCTTGGGGTTACATTATTTGCCCAGGTTGTGGAGACTAAAGTAAGAGCGATAAAACCCCTGAAGTCACAGATGCCAAAAGAATTACTGTAAATACCAGGGCAGTAAAAGTTTAACCTAACAGTCTCAGATTAACAAATACGTCTGCAGCTTTACTACTGCTGATAGCATTATTGGTACTGTAACTCTGTAATTATTTTTTCCTGGTTTTAAAAGGCTTAGACTTTGAATTAGCACAGCCAGTGCATTCAGCCTACAAAAACATGTTTGTCCAGATTGAGGATATTTTTTTGCACACTTGTGGACAAGATGTTGGCTTCATTTTACAACCAACATCTTGTCCACATCAGGGGAGCGTTCTCACACAGACATGCATACCATGTGGGCTACCTGCTGAGTTTTGGCAAGCTTGGCAGGCTGCAGAGCATAAAGGGTAGGCAGTTGTAGTGGAAAAAACCTTCATGGGAATTTTTTTTTTATGTCGTGAAAAAAGAAATAGGGGAAAAAAAGCAAACTGTTTCCCAATGAACCACACTGTGAGCTGGCATAAGGAAGATAAGGGCAGGAAATTGGATGTAAAACTAGTGCATAGGTCCTTTACAGAGGAGGCACTCTGCAAGTTGCCAATGTGACATACACATTTCTTTTCTAAAATTCACCACTTTTTTTTCCTTTTAATTAGCCATATGGAAAGTTGAAAGACTTGTGAACTTACAGCATCAATCCCACATGTTGAACCTAATTTTGGAGAGGTTTTACTCGGTCTTGTGTCTTTAATTTAATTTTATACTCACATTCGTACACCGTTAGACAAAATAACACACGTAGAGCAAGATTTGCCTTACACTATGAGCATAGTTCAGTATTACTCAGTTCTTATATAAAGGTGCTAAAGTGTTTCAAATTAGGAAATGAAGTGCACCTGACAAGTGGTTTGTTTTAGTGTTCCACCTTGGTAAATTTTACAAATATTGGTGTAGCCAACTATTCTTAGTTTCCTGGTATGATCTAGAAAGCAAAGCAGAATAAAAACGATTGAAGCACTAAAAACAGCCACTGCCAAAAGAAAAAAATGCAACAGCACCACCTAAGGCCCATCTAAGACAGTGCAAAAAGTCACAGAGGTTTTATAGAACCCTTATTCGTATTTATACAGCTGCAACATGCATTATAAAATTGTAGCATGGCATTTCTTCATGCCTTGAGTGTTGGCTAACCAATTCCTTATACCTATTTATTCAAAATATGGCTTTCCATACAGTTCACAGTACTGTGTGAATCAAAGGTTCAACTGTTAAATAGATTTATACTCCTCATTTTTCCACTCTGAAATTAAGTGGTATTGTATTTCAAACATATCATGAGCAAGAAAGTTATTCAACCATTTTAAACTATTGTGACAAATCATCCAGCCTAGTTGCCACTGGCAGAGTTTTGGTGCACATAAGTGCCCCCTGGTGCAGAATTTTTTTTTCTACAGTAACTAAAGCATCAAGGTGACTACAGCTTCAAGTAAAGAACTTTCTTCCAGTTTCCAGGCTCAGAAGATCCATGAACAAATTTACAAACATTTGTTTTGCTAGCTATGTGATTCTTTACTTTGGATAGTTCCCTTCCCTGCTTGTTTACTCTTCATACAATATTTATAAAAGCTAAGCTGTTCTCTCTCAGCCTTAGCTAGGCTCTAAAGGAGAGCTAACCTTCTCTGACAGGACTTTATTCTCTTCGCTGCCCTACACCCCATCCCAAATGTTGCAGTGCTCACTGCAACGGCCCTGGTCTCACTCCACTGGAACCAGCTCTTCCAACACAGCACCGTTTGGCCTTTTCTGACTTACCCATTTACAACAGTTGCTATACTATGGGATGACTGAACAGCGTTCAGTAATATGATTAAAGTCTGTTCTTAGTAAGGAATACAAGCATGCTCGAGTTGCTTTTTATTTTGCTCTTCTATTAGTTTGTAAGGAATTAATTCAGCATAACCTATGGTACTATGTAAGTTTAACACTTCATCAATTAATCAGCGAGACCACTACAGAAGACAGACAAATGTTATCTCTTCATCTGACCTGTTTCTTCCCTTCTGCATCTAAATTAACACAACATTACCAAACTAAGTGACCTTTCTTACAAGCACGCATGTAAACCATTTTCACAGAGTTCTGCTAATGCAAGAGCTGTATTATTAATAGACAATCACAATGAAAAGGGAGGCTGGCACTGCACTTGCTGCCAGCATTTGTACAGAAAAGATGATGTGTGTCACTCAGCTTGTCAGCTGTGGAATCTGATGTGGTCAGAAGCAGCACTTACAGAGGAGATGGCTGCATGCAGAAAGCAAAGTCACTGAGGGCATCCCTCTACACCTCTGCTGAGGCAGGCACACATAATGCACCACCACAGGAGTTACAGGCCACCCATCACAGAGCACAGGCCTAGGAGCTGCTCCTGGGGGAGAAAGGGTGCCTTGAAAAGATGCCCAAGACACAGGTGCTTAGACAATGCAAGTTTGATTTATTATGCTTTCTTCATTGTTCAGGCACTCAGCACCCCTCTCCGCCTGCCCTCCTTTATCCTCACCTGACAGATCTGCACCTAGGAAACAGCAGCCCAGAGGTTTGGAGGGTTCAGAGCTGCCAGGCTCCCAGGGAGTGGCCTCCCTTCTTTTTCCTATTTTATTCCAGGCAGAACTCCAGCTACTGTCCCTTGTAGTTAGACAGTGAAAGGAGCTATTTGAAAGCAAATTCCTAAATAATGCCCTCTGAGCAGATGTGATCCCCAACCTGCCTGCAAACACAGCTCTTTCATTGTGCAGAATTTAGGCTCACACCTCCCCAGGATTTGTTTATGTTATTAACACAAAATTAATAATACATTAACAATGTTAATTGGACAAATCTACCCCAGACTTGGGCAGGGTAGTCTGCTGGGTCCATAAAAGCTGTATCTTACGCTAGTAGGCCTCAGCACTCATTGCAGTCGGACAAGAGTAACAAAATACTTACATACTGCAGTCAAGCCAGTGTTCTGCTCTCCTGGCTGGCCTTCAGTTTGAGCTTTAATATCCTGTGGCTCCAAAATCACAGTGTCTCACACAGTGTGTTTCTCCCCCCCAGCAAGGCTGAATGCTATAGTTATACACACTTCTGCCCCCTGCTACTTAAGTGAGGTAGCAGGACAATTCANTAATAATAGTAATAATAATGATGACATTCATACAAGTAACATAAAAAAGTTCCATTTTTCATTGGTTACAATCAGGTATTTCAAAAGATGAAAGATTAAAGCTCTCATTAGGTATACCATAAAAAATAGTGTCATAGGAATTTCAAGTGCCTGATATGAAAGACCTGCCTAATAAAATAGAGATTAGAGTGCTTTGTTCCCCACAAACAAGATGCTTCATCATTGATGCAACTACCAAAATTAATCGTTTTCATGACTTCAACAGGAAACATTTTCTAACTCTGCCTTAGAGTCAATATTGAGGCATTTTGCAATTTCTGCACTTATGACACAGGCAGAAAATCTCTTGAAAAAAACCAGTCATGCATATCTATACTCAAAGGTTACTAAAGACCTTTAGCTATTGAAAATTGTCTACTTACTTTCTAAAAATTAAGTAATACTTCAAAATATTTTTTTGGACAGTTAAAATGAAAAAAAAAATTCCCAAGATTTTGTAACATATTACTTTTTAAAGTATCTTTCATCCACGCTTCATTCTCTCCATTTCAATTGAGCAAATTTCACAGTAATTGCTCTCCTTTGGCAGATGTATTAGAATCCTATAATTATAAAAAAGGACCACAAACTCTATTTCCAGAACCAAAATAATGAGTTAACCACAAATGCTGCCAAGAGAAAAGTGGAAACATCACCCACTCTACATGAAATATTTGATGGCAGAAAGCAAATCAAAAAACAACTCCAAAATGCAAGGCTGCTAGCATCTCAAATCTCTCATTTTTTCAGCTGAGACTTCACAGTATTCCGCTGTAGATATTTCAGTAATAACAAACTACTTACTTAAAGTTCTTACAGAGATAAACAGTAAGTTATGGTCTTGCAGCAGAAAAGGAAAGCAACATAACCAACACACCACCTAAAAATGGCTGCTGAAGGTGCTAAAGAGATATGGAATGCCTTCTAAGAAACCGTATTCTAAAGGTAGCTACTGAATTTCAGCATCTCTTACAATTTCTTTTCTAATACAACATACATCTATTAATTATCATCTTTGCAGTAGCTTTTTTTTCCAAGGAAACATACTATGTGCATAAATGCTATGTTCTCATTTGATTTTGTATCCTTAAAAAACTATAGGTGAACATGGAAGTGCTGGATCCTTAACATACTAGTTTGTAAATGGATTTCAAAAACCGTTTTCCAAGTTGCATATTTTAATAAATAGGCTTCTTTAATTAAATGAAAGTGCCATGAACTGTCCATGGGTGAATCAAAACCAGGAGCCGTGTTAAATTAAAAATGCAGCATCTTACTAATGCTAACAAATTAGGACTGCCTTCAGAATAAGGTATTTCTTCCTTTAATATGTCAAATTATTATGGTGGTGATAGGAATGGAACAGTCATGCTAAACCAGGTTTTCAAAATTAATATTTCTTTGTAATGAATTTGCAATTTAAATTTAAACAGATCCTAAGTACAGACACTCCTGCACAGCATTATCTCCTTCCATAAAAAAAGCTAATTTTAGAGATATGATCATTTTGCCAATATTACATGAAATTAGCATGGGAAGTATTGGAAGAAAACGCCTCTTAAGTACAGCTTGGCCTATAATTTTTTTTTTTTGTAAAGCTGCACTTAATCTTTATTCTTCCATAATCAGTATTTATTGTGTGACCCTGACAGCTTGCTACTGCTGTGATAAATTATCTGACTCAAGTCAGATTAAAAATGCAACCCTGAATTCTAATTATCTTGGCAGATCCGCTTAGTAATGGCGTTTCTTGTCAATTCTGGAATCACAGCATGGGTGTCAATTGCAACAAATGCCCCGGCCCCTCTCTGAAGCAGGCTCCCCAGAATGCTTTCGTATCTGCCATATGTAAATCTCAGATGCTCTGTACCCTTGGTGACCTTTTATTAGCAAACTGACAAAATGATAAAGCTAGTCATGGCAAAACTCCCACTACTGCACAATTATCTGCTACAGTTCCAGTCCGTGGGAGATCAACAAGACATTGTTAATTGTGATGCATTTCATTGACTTCCCCTGCTAAGAGACCCTACAGGTCACCCAAACCGATAGGGTTAGGCTTTTATTTCACATCAGAAGGGGATGGCAATGTAATTTTGACCCACAGGAGAGTTTCTATCCTTTGTTTTTCCTTTTCAGTAAGACGCCTATCATTTGTTTTTAAAAAGATTCATGAAATTATTCATAGGTATTTCTAACACACAGACACACACACAGAGACACACACGTGTGTATATATTATATATATATGTATGCATTTTAAAAAAAAGTTTTAGAAAAGAATGATCTGCTTCAAGAACTTACAAAACTGAGATACACCCTATAGAGGAGCATCAGTCTGATTGAAATCACAGAGGACTCCCTCCCATTGCCTCACCATACTGCAAACCTTCCTCAGAACTTAAACCCTTCAGCTAAGGACAGGATTCACACTCCAGGACATCCAGCTTTGGCAACTTACTCAGGCACACAAAAAGAACATAGGTAGATTCCAAAAAGCATGAAAAACAAATAACCTTTCCATCCACAAAAAATTATCCAATGGAGTTAGGATTCCACAAAACACTTCCGCCTGCATGTGCTTTGTAAATAAATACAGTTCAATCTTGAGAATCTTCCTGCAAACATATGACATCTTGCAGTGTCTCCATTAAAATTTTATATACCTATAAGGCTAGCAAGTAAGGTAGAGAGAGAAAGAAGCTGAAAATTATTAATCAGGGTTCAGTCTTCCTGCTCTCTCACAGTTTTCCATGGAACCCTATATCAGAACAGTATCCAAGAAGTTTACAACACACCCTCATATGTTGCACTAGAGATTTAAAAACTGGAGAAGTCTGCTCTGATTTTGGCAGCAGTCACTCCACTCCAGCTACCTTCTGGTTGGCTCGAGTTGATAAAAGCATCAGGCTCTGCAGGACACAGTATCAGTCAAAACCCTGTCATTTATGGAACTGATGTGTATTTGCTTTGCAATGCAGTTTATTTCTGAAAGCACAACTTGGCCACTAAAATTACTTAGGATTTTCTCAATTGCACATGAGCTACTTGGAGAGTGCATACAGAGCTTCAGTCTTGTTACCAAGGATATGGCTGTTTGACCAGTATGAGAAAGAACTACACTGTGATGATGCGGGGCATTTGAGGGTATTCTTATGCTACTGACAACTGGTCCTGTGTCATCAGCTCCTGCAAAAGAGGTGTGTTCACTATGGTGAAGAGAAAAAACAAGAGGAAAAAAAACCCAAACCCGTTCAATCAATTCTCAATATGCATTTCCTACTCTGAATGAAATTCATGTCTTCTTGAAGAAAGGGAAAGGCTGATGACTTCTTTGAACTGGTTTCGGAGTGAATGAGAAAGAGGTGGACTATGATATCCCTTCTTACCCTTAACAGAAGCAAAAGAGTAAAAAGGCTTACAGGGCGGACAGGAAACCTATTAAACACAAGGGAAAAAAAAGACCCAAACAGTAGACAAAGAATACTTCGATCAAGATGTGGAATTCAGAAAAGATCCTGACACAAGAAAATGCTACATTTTCCTCTGCAGCCATATTTGGAATGGCCACTGTGTCCATGGTAATTCTCATTTCTGCACCATGTTCTCTGCCACCACGTTCTCTGCCTGCGTTCTTCTTTCCCTGTTTAATTTTGAGCTCACAAACAGCTTATGGCACCAGCAACTCCACTATTGAACACCATAATGGACAACCAAAACTGACACTCACAAAGCAAACCTAAAATACCGCCCAGTCTTGCACATTATTTTATAATTAAGTTCCTTGCTTCGCTAAATGATTCCAAATGCTGTGAAAAAAGTCCATCTTACTATATATGAAATACTTGTGAAGATTGTATCAACTTATAAATCAAGAAGATGGAACAAATTCAAATGTCTGTATTAAGTTGCATAACATTCTTCCAATAATATATATCCTCTGAAACAGTCCCACAGCAGAGAGGAATATTTGGTTCAGACGCGACAGCTCTCTGAAGTGAAGCAAGAAGTTTGCAATTCCAGCTGCAACGACGATGAAATAACTCAAAAAATACTGGGAAAAAGTATGAAAAGCTTTGAAAGAAGATATTTCAGCATGGCATTATTTCTTCTTTCTTAAGTGGGTTCAGTGTAAAAACCTGATCTTTGTGCCAACAGTCTGTCAAATTAGAACAGTAAATACTGTAATCAAGTTTTTCACAAGTTGCACATGGCCTGATTTTCTTTCAGGCTGCACTTTAACCCTTAGTGATCATCCTTTAAGAGTACTCTTTGTTTCCTCACAAAGAAAATGTTCTTGATTGCTCTTTAATGGTTGTCTAATTGCTTCCTTTGCTGAACTACGTGCTGTTTTCTGTAGCTCTAGAGTCTGAATACCACACCTGGGAGATTCACACCATTTTGCCTTCTGACTTTAACCAGGAATATCTCTTTGTTCTTTGGAAGCTGTCCTAGTTACTGTGGCAATATTACAAAACTTCCATTTGCTCCAGATTTGGTCAGTACAGCTGACCCAAGAATTTTAGATACTAAAAATGATTCAGAATGAAAGAAATATCAAAATCATATAACTAGTCATTGAAATTATATGGGTCTGGAAGTTTGGCACCACAGATGTGACTAAACATACTATCCTTATTCCATTTCTCTTGTGCTCACACACATTTCAAAGAAATAATGAAAATGGTTTTGATTCACATCCACACATACTGAAGAGAAAAAACTGTGCAGCAAACTAGTTGCATCAATTAAAATATTTCTACCGTCAGGCCACACTCAAATAAGTTTTCAATTTGTATTCCCTTAAATATGAGATTACTGAAACCATGTTTGGCATCCAGAAGTGCAAATCTGTCCAGAAAATACCATGCTGTTCCCATGGCTGCTTGATTTATTTTTCATAAACAATATGCTGTATACATCCAACATGGTTTGTATTCCACAAAATGCATCTCAGGCAACAAAATCTACAGTGTCGGCTCTGCAGGACGAGTTCTTCATTTAGACTTCAGCGCCATTAGCACAGCTCCACTGGCTCTCCAATACAGCATCTGTGCTCTTACACAAGCAGCAGAGAAGGGAGTGGGATTCCTCAGCTGCAGAAGTGAAAGCCAAAAGAGCCAGAACTGAAAGAAGGCAGTCCTTTCTGGTTTACTGCTTCCTTTCCCCTCAGTAGCACAGCACATATATAAAAGTTTGCCTTTGACCCAACTCCTCCCATGCTGCTGTAAGACCACACACCCTCGCCTGTAGCTTGTGGATAGAATCCCGTTTCTGCCAGGGGATGGGGTGACTACATACCAAAGCGAAAAGAAAAAAAGTTTTATAGCAAAATACTGCATTTGTTAAGCTCACATGCCTGGGAGAACATATGGCTCTTAATCCTTCAATGTTTTTTTAAACTATTAGTGATATAGTTATTAAAATACTTAGTGGTTGCATCTATAATTGAGATGAATTCCACTGAAGGCATAAACTGACCCGGTTACGTGAGCTGCTCTTACAGCAAACTCTCAGAGGCACTACCCGAAGAACATTCCTCATGCAAAACTTGGGTTGATCAGCAACTGAACATTTGGTGACTGATACTCCAACTTCTGGTGTTTAACAGTAAGACACACATGACAGACAACTAGGCATCCACACCTGTCTGTAGCTCCTTTTTTTTTGATTTTGTGTTGGGGTATTTTTTGTTATTAAGCACAGCACTGCTACTACAGATCATTGTGGTGACCGAGGGCTTAGGAAATGCTACGTCCTAGAAAAGAACTGGTAATGGAAAGAAAGCATCTTAGCCCAGAGCAAGCAACACATCACAGCAGCAATAGGTTAATCACACAGCCTGTGTTGGGTTTAGTACAATGGCAGGCAGCAGGTTGAATGAATCCATTAAATCCATCTACACAGCACTTGTGAAGATGGTTGGGAAGAGTATGTCCACTTCTGCAACCCCAGCAAAGAGGCAAAGCGATGGATGGGCAGCAGGGGAGCACAGTTGAGGCTGCGCCATGCAAGATGGGCAAGCTGGCTGATTTTGTCTAGCTAGAAGGTTGAACCAGACACTTCTCAGAGATGTGTACACATCAAAAGGGCAGAAGTCAATGGGTAAAAGTTTTTTAGCACAGAAAAATCTCAGTTGTATATAGACAAAAAGGGTTTCACAAGAGCACCCTGGCACTGGAAAAGACTGCCTAAAGAGACAAGCTCCTTAATCAGCCTCATCTAACTTTGAGGTTAACCCTACTCAGGGCCAGGGGCTGAATGACAAAACCTCTTGGGATCCTTTCCAACCTAAATTATGCAGTGTCTACAAGAAGGCAGATATCCATCCTTCCCTAGAGGAAAAAGACCTTGTCTTTGCATCTCCCTCCCAATAACAACATTTATTTATTCAATACTGGATCTCATCTTAAAACCAACATATTAGAACTCAAGTGCCTAAAACACCAATCGATGAATAGTCCTAGAAGAAAACATTTTTAAAACTTCCACTGTACTCTTCAGCATGTCAAGAGCCCCAGCTTCCTGCAAATGTTTGTGCAATAGGATTATCCAGGCTCTATCAATTACTCTATCAAAACACAGCTCCTCTTTGATGTTAAGTACTTTAAAATCCCCATGTAGAAAGCAAAAGAAGTTCAGCCCACTCTGCTAATGTAACATGTTACCTAGTGAGAGACTAGTGCACATTATTTTCTTAGCAATGTACTCCTCCTCTGCGGTTTCATTATGTGACATTTTCATTCATTCCAATATAAAGCTAGTTTCAGAGTATTCGGAGTTGTAACACACAGAGACATTAATCACCAGCCTAATACATGTCCTGTGTAGTAGCTTTATTATCTTTTCAAAGCAGAGCTGTAAAACCAGAAAAACTGTGATCTTTTATGCTATCCTTTAATAAAGTTATTTTAAAATGCTATAAAAATGGTTTCAGGGTTTTTTTTTTTCCAAGCTGCAGCATAATGCAACTAACTCTTGTACATCCAAAACAGTAAAGTCTGAATAAGTAGTTTTAAAAGTCCCTGCGGACTTGTAATCTAGCAAGAGCGAAGAACTCTAACCACTAGAGACAGAAATGGGAAGGAATCCCGAGTTTCAAGTTACAGAATATGCCTGTTCTTTTGTCATTCTGACCGGGCACTGCCTTGAAAAGTACTCTCACTTCTGTGATAAATTTTAAATGTCTGTTCCTGTATGCCAATATTTACATATTTAGAGCAAGGGTGGTCTGCAATTTTTTTCCCCTTCTTCTTCGGGCTCATTATCAGCCTACCTCCTTAAATTAGTGAGCATTTTACACTCACCAAGATTACGTCAATGTAATGTAGCCTTATGTCTTGTGTCCTCTTTCATGCAAGGCATGAAATGGACCAAGCAACTTGTCCTCTGCCAAGACAAACAGCAGGGACTTGAACGGCACAGCACCTTGCCCTTCAGGGGGGAATGTCCTTCCATCAATACAGGCTGACACCCTTCCCTTCACTCCCTGCTCGTCCTTCTGCAGATGAATGAGGACACATCCACACGTTTCTGGCTTTCAAAATACCGCTTTTCAAAGATAGACCTGAAACTTCAACTCAGATTGGAATAAAGCCGAAGTGTTATAAAAATCTGTCTGTAATAAGAACAAATTGACGACAGGCTTCCACACTGTGTGGTCATTATATGCCACTGTCTCCTCTGTGGTCTCCTCAAGTGGTGGCAATGGACACTGACTGAAGAGAAAATAGTATGTTTCAGCTGTGTGCAACTTTTACACCTATGCCTCAGGCCAGCCAACATCTCTGGGCAGAAATCTGCAAGAACCATGCAATTCCCCTGGTGGGAAACACAGTTGCCATAATTGCATGAACTGAAATCAGGCTTGAAAAAAAGTGTTCCTAAATAAATAAAGATGATTCATTGGCATAAACCCAGGACTACTGCAACAGATTTTTACCAATCCAGCAGAAAAGCCACTCCTCAGCTCTGCATGAAACAACCACCCACCCACTCCATGTGTTGCAGGGTAGGGCTCTGGCCAGAACACTGGTGGGCTTTGTGTGGCTACTGACCCAAAGCAGGAGATACTTCTTCCATTTTCTGAATGTTCTTAATATTTCTCAGCTTTTTACCCCAGTGAAAATTATAATTAGAATGGTGACTCACAGAATAAAACTTGCACCTCATCAAGTATAATTTTAAATCAATGGGTTTCTCTCTCAATGTCCCTAGGCTCAAGAAGTTTCCTTAAGAAGATTCAACAGGATACTACAGGCTTTTGTAGTAAGTTTAGGTTTGGGCAAAACCAGAGTCTTCATAAAAAACTGACAGAGGTGAAAAACATTTATAATCTTCCTCAGGAAAGACAAGGACACACATTATTCTGAAGCAGTACAAGGCTCCTGGCCTGAATTAACCACTTGGAAGTATTTTGAGACAGATATGATCAGCACCCTGTGACCAAAGCCGTCTCAGTGGTGGCCATGTGGAGATGATGGCTGTTTTCTTACAGTACTGCATTGCAAAAAGCAAGTGCTCTTCTGAAATCATCAAGGAACCGAGGCTGTTAAGCATTCTCTGGAAAGCAGCAGTTTCATGTTATTATCATTCATGAGGCAGATCCCCCAGTCTCCCTTCTCTCTACTTCCCTCTGTTTTTTTTCTTAACCTTTTTCTTTTTTTTTTTTTAGATCAGAGTTATATTCAACTTTTGTAAATTAAAACCATTTATCAAAACAAGGACAAAATTTAACTCATACTTTATTAAACCCTTTAATTGGTGGGAAAAAGATGAATTCCTTCACTTTTATTTTTACATCTGGTAAAAAGTATGGAATTCAGGTATTCTGTGCCAAGTTTTGACGAGAAATGATTTTTTCACATCCAAGTAATAGATGACTAGGGAAATGGAGTGGCTTAAAATGCAAATGTGGGGATATTAATTATTGTTGTTATTGGGACATTTACAAGAATAGTGTGGCACTATTTTAGAACTAGTAATGTCTAATCTTTTAAAACTACTGTAACAAAAATAGAACTAGAATAAAATCAAGCATTAAAACATGAATTCCCATAATGTTTTAGTTTGTTTTGTCTGAAAATGTATTTGAAGTCTGGAAATGCCTGGTGCACATATTCAATATTTTATAACTTAATTTGTTCTACAAGAACAGCAGTATTTTAACAAGGTGAAACAATTTCACGATTAAAGCATGGCCTGCTTCATCAGTAGTAAAGAGCTCATGGAAAAATATCTAATCTTTATAAGGCAGAAACTCATAATTTAACTGCTAAGAACAAATGAAGAGTCTAATTCTTATTTTTCTGCTTTAGTGGTAGCATGTGGTGATAGCAAAGTATTAGCATAAGCCAGAACTTGCTCCCACTTTTCTTTCCAGGCATGTAACAAATATCTGATGGCTATGCAAATTTCACCCAAAGCAAAGTTGTCCCAGCTGGCAAGCCATACATTAAAAGGTAAATTACACAAAGCTGAGGCCATCTGGACTAAAAAATTCTCCTGTCAATAGTATTTTAAGCTCGCCAATTCCACACAATGAAGGACAATATATTACGTATGTATTTGAGGCGCAGGCTTTTTACCAAGCACTATTTAAAAACCCCTAGAACTTAAAAGATAAGAATGGACTACAAACTAATTGTGGTATTTTCTTGGAACGTAATTTTTAAAGCTTATATAGATCAATTTTAGTTGGATTATATACACACCATGCATTTAAGTTCATAAATGCCTATTTTCTGGCAAATGGCCAGTCCAGGAAGCCAACAGATCCAACCTATTACATAAATGCTAGGCAAAAAGTATTTGAAATTTGAAAGTAGTCTACCAGCATCTATGCTTCTACAAAGCTGCCAGCATGTTTCCATGTAGACTTTTACTAGAAAGCAGCCCTTGACAGAATGCTTTCATAGTCTGGTTTCTTCTTTGGTTGAACCAAAATTTTAAAGCAGAAGATATGTAAGAAAATGAACAGTGGAGGGCAGAAAAAGTAACCAAAGCTTTCTAAATCACAGCAGAGTCATCACTTATGTTATTTCTGCATTTAATTCACATTAAATTGCCTGTCTTGTCCAGTCTTGAGCAACCAATCTCTCTGTTATATATTATGGAATTTAAAGTAACATCTGTGTCTTTGAAATTAAATTAACATATTTCTATTTGATTAGCTTATTAACTGTAATTCTCAATATGCTGTAGGAACAGACACCAACTAGAGAGATGCAGCTGACACCACCACCTGTCTGATATAAAGTACTTTTTATCATAGACATGGAGGGATCTGTCAGCAGTCAGCCAAAGCATCAGACAGATTAGGAAGTGACACAGGGGCAGAAAAATGACTTGCCTCAGATTGCAAAGCAGGTAATTGACGAGATGGGGAACAGAACCTGTGCCTTTTGGCTCACAGCTTCATACCTTTGCTAATGGCTTTCCCAAAAATCAAATGATGTAAAGAAAGAGCAATTTGTAATTTGTACTACATTTAACAGAGACAGTATTTGAGGAAAAATACATTTAAGTATTTTCCACACTTCTGGGAATATTTACTATTCATTCTCTAATTTCCACAGAAAACATTTCCCATTTCATCCCCACATAGGGTAAAGAAAACCTGAAAGTGCATATTCATACTTAGTCTCAAGGTTATAATGCATGAACAGAGGTAAAGAATTAACATGGCCTCCCTTTAGACTCCACTCTCACTCTTTTTTCCTATACTCCTCTTCATAGCAATGAATCCTTGATATCCTGTCACCACCTTTTAACCTACATGACACATCTTACATCACAAAGCGTCTCACCACATCAAATATAAGCCTTCAGCTCTGTCACTATTGTTCAGTGCACTAAGAAATAGAAATGCTCTGAATTTTTATAGGGAAAAATAAAACCACCACAGAAGCATTGTCTGAGCTGCATTAATTTTATCTTCACAGGAAACTGGGGGGTGGCGGGAAAGAAAAAAGAGCACAAATATGCAGTCAGGCAGAAGGAGCTACAAGGTACTGGTGGCCAGTTCTTACAACTCTGAGCTGCTTTGGCTGAATTGCTTCTCAGTGATTACCTGGTTTTGTTCTCAAAGCTGCATCACAGATATAATAATGAAATGTTACTTTCTGTGAACTGTTGCTCTTATGTAAAAGCCTCGCCAGTATGCTGTCTTTCTCTATGTACAGTTTTTAGGAAAGCAAATGCTAATGTAATTATCTAGCCAAGTCTTCAGCATCTGTCGCTTGAAAACTGGGGTTATAGTTCAGATACTGTGGACTAATTGTTGAAAGTTAGCAGAAAACTTCTGGCTGGAAAGGAAATTGGCACACAAACCCAACTTGAATACCCACTGTTCAAGAACATTCCCCCCTTTAGATATTGTTTTCTCTCACGGCTCCCATGGAAACCCAGGCCCAATCACAGCTCCACAGACTTTGCTTGCCTTGCCTGCAACACACAGTATCATCAGAAAGACAGGCGCCAAGGAGGATTTAATTTGGGAGGTTTCTTAAGATACCTGGCTGGTAATTCTCAATCTAAGTTCCTTCTAAAACTTTTTCTACCTTACACTACTCTTTACAACTCCCACTGATCCAAAACCAGTATTACAGCAAGGCACTTAATTTCTCATAGATATTTACTGAATTCCCCAAGGACAAACCAGTAGCTCTGGGAAGTACTGTGAGAAATATTAAGAGTGCCAAATACAAGGCCATAGGGAGTTTTCCATTAGACGATATGGACAGAAAACAAATTGCCTATGACCAGCAAAAGTAATGGAAACCTGCTTCCTCTAAATTCTTACGTGCTAAGGCTACTCCAGAGCTGCACTACAAGACAGCATTTAGCACCTGAGACCTTTCCCTCAGTACCCAGAGCATTAAATTGGGTCTTTCTTGCCCAGACAACAACTTATTAGATGAGGATTAGATTAATTTATCTAACTTCTAAAACCTCTGCCCTACTGCTAAGATTAACAAAAAATGGCCAGCAGGTTCCACAACTCTGACTGGCAGGAAGTATGGTGGAATCCCAGAAACCCGGCTTCCTGCACGTGTCTTGGGAGATTTTTTTAATTTATTTTTATTTATCATTAGACTTTTTTTTTTTTTTTGGCCAAATATATTTCAACACTGGAACTTAATCCAAAATTCAGCAGTTTCAAGTGCTAGCTAATTTATTTCAGCATCGTTGACAGAGAAATAAAAAGAGATGTTTGATAGTGGCATTACCTCCAAAGAATGATACCAAATCCTATTCAAACATGCATCCATCAAACTTCTCCTGTGGCACAGTGCTCACAAGGGAGAGCTGCAAGCACCAGTATCAGCAAGTATCTTCTGAGGATTAGCACATAAAGCTTTCAAGTGACCCCCAGCAGGAGATGACTTTATTTACCAGAGACAATTCAAAGTAGAAAGCTTTCCTTTTACATCTACTCATCAAGATCCAGAAATAACCCTTCAATAACCCTTCTCTAACTGTTAAAATGAGGTACTGGCCCCCACCCATCACCTGTCCTGGTCTCAGTTTGTGTATTGCATCCTTTGAATTCTCCTTTTTTGATATGTTTCAGTCATCTTATAACTAAGTTGGACCCAAGTTTTTACTCCCCTCAAATACTTCTGTCCCACAATTAAATGTTTTCCCCTTGCATTTCCCTGACTAAAAGACATCCTCCATGAAACTCCCATGTTTGTACCCATAAGGTGAAGCATCCTCACTTTTGCTAATTGGCCCTTCCTTGTCCTGTCTTCCCTGCCAAAAAGACCCACCCTGCCTGCACAGTCTGATCCTTGTCACTTGTCCTGTAGCTCAGTAATGACTAGGTGTGAGTTTCTCAAGTGTGATGGGAGATCCTGCCTACATCTGCCTTTCTCCTTTGTGCTTTTGGAAGTATGAAGTCTGTTGCTTTCTGTCTCATCCCTACTTGATGGTACTGTCAAACCACTTACTACACTGTAGTGGTTTGAAAACAAACCAAGTGAGAGGCTCCAAGTCAGAAAATATAATTTAGTAAGAAGAAAGAAAAACAAGGTAGAATAAAAATAAATCAAATAATTCAAAAGACCACTGGCAGAGTCAGAATACAACCTGATCCAGGTGATGGAAGCAGTCCAGATGAGGTGGTCTTCCTGAAGCAGTGATCCTGTAGACAGGTCTGGTAGCTCCGGTCTTCTGGGAATCCAGTGGGTAAGGGCTGCCCAAATCCCAGATTATATCCAGGTGAGAATGCCTGGCTCGTCCCCCCTGGGCGCAGCATCTCACAATGGGATGGTGAGTCATGCAGAAGAGTCTTTAATGGCCCATTATCAAGAGATTGCTCCCGGAGGCAGTTATCTGTGAGTCATACAGCAAGGATCTGATGGGCCATTAACAGAAGATAGTCCAGGGGGAGGGGTCTGGGAAACACTGCTTCAACAATTGGATTCAACAGTTTGTGAAGATGGTGATAGAATACTTTTGCATATTCTATACTTCAACCCAGGATATACACTTTTTACATCACTTGACATGGGCATCAGTTCCCTTTCACTGAAGTCAGGGCAAGCAACAACCAGCTTTTACTGAAGTCACCGCTAGTGTAAAGTGACTGAAGGCTGAAATCATATGAAACCAATACATTTCTTGTGGTACTTTCAATGCACAGTAAGTGAGCGCAGATTGGCTGCAAATTCAACCCAGACTTAGAAACCCCAGCAAATGTTCCTGTGAACTTGATCCAGCCTTCAGGTTTGTTTCATCCAGTTTCAGGTTTCACTGGGAAGTTTCACTCTGCCACAGACCCTGCCCCAATAAACCATGCCTCAAACGAAATAAGGACATCAGCAAAAATGAAGAACTCATCAGATAACGATGTTTTAGTTCTATACCATATGTAAGAACATGCATTGACAAGCAGTATGTATACAATTACTGCTATTGCAAATCAAGAGTTGTTCATGGTAATGGAGTTCTACTTAAGTACAATTTCTGCCAAGAAAATATTTTTCAAGAAATGTGGATGGAATACCTCTGTGCCATAGTTCTTCTCTTTCCCTGTCACAGTAATATACCAAGAAACTAAGTCTTTTCATCAGAACCTGTGCACAAAACCTCCAGCATGCTTTTTAAACATTCAGGATGTAAAACAACGAAGTCCAAGCTTTACTGAAGCAGTATTTTCTGCCTGCATTTACCATCACTGAGGCAGCAATAGGAAAGAAAAAATAATAATGAGGAAACTGAACATCTTTTATGGATCACATGAATACAAAGTCAAAATACATGTAATTGCCTAGCTCACTGAAAGTACATCATCTTTTCCTATAAAGCTTATACTTTGAGGCAATGTTTCCTCACTTCTCAATAATATTAAACCAAAAATTAAAAATTTTAAAGAATGCCTAGACTTACAATACCTTTAGAAGGTCATGTAGATTGGAATTTTATACTGCATTTCATGTAAGGAGATTTTTAAAAATTTCTTAGTCTGAAACTTAAGCAAAACCTGTGTTACATTAAGTTTTGGGACTCATTTAATTCCTGCACAAAAACATTGTTAAAGAAAAAAAAAAGATCCATAATTTTAAATTAGGTAGGAAGACAGTCAACTCTGATCTCTCACAAACAACTAAGTCACTCCTCATACACAGGTGATTTGTAGAAATATTCAGTTTGAAACTCTGACAGGTAGTTCTTCCTATAACAGCTTTTGAGTCAATGTAGCAGTCAAAGGCTCTTACTGGACTGAACCTAAGTCTGAAGCAAAATCCCTACTAACTAAAAGGGATGCAGGTTGGCTTCCAGTGGAGCAGTGGTGCTGTCTACAATCCCCAGCCTAGCTGGGCTGAGTTACACTGTTCTAACTCAGCCAGATGGGTGAAATCAAAACTACCAGCAACATTAAAATACATGATGCAAATGAACAATTATGTGCACAGGACCTTAGGTACCAATAAGAATAAATAAGATTGCACTTCATGGAGCATGAAAGAAATACGAGAAGTTCTTTACCTATTGATTGTATGTTTCTTTTACTAGCATGAGAAGAGTACATTAATTTTATATAACTGCATTACAGGTTTCTACAAACCTTTTTCCAGCTTTCTGCATTAAGTGGCAAAAAACAAAAGCAATAACGAAGGGCAACCTCTAAGAGCATTATGACTTAAGTATCATGCAAGAGAAATCAGTAGAAAAAATTATAAAAAAAAAATAAGGCAATATACCTTACATGAAAAAATTATTTGGAACAGGAAATCTAAGTACTCCCCTGCACGTTCTTAAAAGCCCCGCAAAATGTCGTTTTTCAGTATATTCAGCAGATTATGAGAATTACATTTAGCAAGAGGTATTTTCCTCATTATTTTAAATGGTAACATGCTTGGTTTTCTTTTTATTAAAGGGTTGCTACATAGTGCTGGGTGCAAATTTAGGGCGTTTCTACAATTTCAACATTGGTAACAGATAGTATTTTTGTAGTTGGTCAGATCCCAAAGATCACATTAAAAGCATAAGCTCAAAGTTTTGGAAATACTCAAACCATGCTTTTATTCCCAGGCTCTGTGGTTAAAAAGCCAGCATCAGCCCTGGTAATTCTCTACATGGAGGACAGGAACTGTTCAGCTACCTCTTGCAAACAGCATTGCCTGACTAACCTGGTTTAAATTGCTTCACAACTTTTCCTAAATACTGACCTTTTAGAAATGGCAGGTGACCAAATGAAATAAGAAGTAGTTGAGAGGGAAGTCACACATAAATGCTTCAACTCACCTTGAACAGGGATGTTTTGGGCTAGGTTTTTTAACACTTTATTAAGCATATTTCACACTGGAAGCTACTGCAGGGAAGGAAACTGCTTTCAACAAATACTTGAGTTTTGTTGAATTTGTTTTACATTGTGTGTAGCAGCAGTGGAAGTTACTACCACAAACTGTTGCCACCATCACAGGAGCTATAGGTGAACTGGATGTTAAGAGGAATGGTCCTGCTATCCACATTATAAAAGCAAGTAATAAATCCAGCCTATTACCAGCTCAAAAGTTCTTGTGAAAGGTTCATTCAAGGCCCATGGTCAATTCCCAGCAGTTATGGTGGCAGATATGAAATGTTATTTATATGCAACTTCGGAATAAGTCACCTTTTCTACACCTCCATCCAGAATCCACAACCCACAGCTACAGCCCTCTCTGTCACAGTGTCTTGCTCATACATTACAAAAGCTACTCTAATTAGAAATAACTAGATATTAAACAGTCACACAATGCAAACCCACAGCAATTCCTCAGTAATCAAGGACAAATCAGCAGTGTCTACCCCTGCAGACAATCTACACCTGTAGATGGAATTACTGCTGTAATTATTTCCATCTCTGCCTGTATCCTTATATACCACTTGGGGAAATACTTGTGCCTGATTTAAAAAAAAACAACAAACCAAAACTCCGCAAACAAACCCCCAACACTGACAATGAAAGAAAACCTTTCTCAGTTTTCTGAAAAATGGGAACAAGAAATCCAGTGTCTGCAAAATTGTATTGCTTCAGGGAAACCAAGACTCGGAAAGTACTAAATCAGCCTGACTAACTCTACTATAACTGAGCCAAATTAATTAAATAAAGCCTCCTTTAATAGCATTTGTTTGCCGAGCCAAGGAAGCCTTTTGAGTGTTTCAGGTCACCATAATTCAACATAAGTTACTTAAACAATGTGTAATATGTAACATATACCATTATTGTTAAAATGCATGGAATTAGACTTTGGACTTTCAGAGGTCAAAGATAGGCAACTGTCCACCTCTATTAACAAACACATTCAACAGCTGTACATCAGAAAAAACCCCTCATGTATTTGCACCAGTTTCAGGGGTTTATTTCTACTTTGTCATGCAAGTTCTTGCTTTGACAGCCTTGTAAATTGTCTTCACTCTTTGAGTTGTGGACAAGATATTTCAGAAAAATCCAAGGGCAAGATCAGTGCAATCTCTTCTCTGTTTTTACATTCATAACAAAAATCCAGTAAGCATTGTGGTTTTGCCTGTCAATAATCATTTTCTGATTACATGATACCATACTATCTTGGCAAAATTAGGCAGATTAAACAAAGATCACAGATGATGTGCCAGGGCTTTCCCCCCTCAGCACCTTACAAGTTTAGGATAGCAGCCCCAAAGGAAAACCAAAAGCCAAAGGAACCTTTTCTTCTTTCCTCTGTTTCCATCATATTGAAAGTTCCTTTACTATATAATACCTGCTCACAATCAGGGCAGTCAAGCTTCACTAATTCCTTACCATAACATATATCCTCACTGCTCTCTTTCACACTTACATTTCATATCCACCAGTTGCTTTCAGATGGCTTCAGTTTCGACCTTCATTTTGTTCTAGCATGAAGCCTAGTCAGTGCACAACACACGTTCCTTTCAGCTCTGTACTGAAGGTGCTTAGAGACTGCTATAAGCTGTGCTATTCCAGTCATAGGAATAGCTAGGAGAACCATCTTTCAAAAGCATTTTGCTGGTGGACTCCAAAATTCCCTCTCTGGCCTGCTAAATGCATCCTTGGCCTCAATAAGAGAAGAAACCAACTCAGTCAAGCTCTCCACCTGGTCTCCATTTCTCGGGACACGGGAGTATTGTGGAGGAAGTGGTGGGATAAGGAATGCAACCTTGCAGGATATAAAATTTTCTCTCTGGCTCAGAGTCAAACTGAGAGGTCAACCCAACCACAAAAGTATTTAATGAAAATTAAGGCTGAGACTAACACTTTGGAGTAGGTTTCATGCAGCGGAAGATGACATCAATGTTCTTTCCTCGCGAGCCAAGTTCTCCAGCGCTAAGAATATTCTCTCATCTGTACTTAATCTCTAGTCTAGGCTACAGGCTGTCCTAGAGCATGACTTGGATAGCCTTGGTATGCAACCTCCAAATTGCAACCCTAATTCTGAATGCCTGTGGCAATATACAAACTTTGTGCTGAGACTCTGTTTGCTACGTGGCCTTTATGTTCACAGGCCCCATCTCTCACTCAATACAAGTAAGACTTTGCTAAATGACGTGTAAGACCCCTTATATATTATATTTTACATTTATTTTATTATTATAAATATACATATTTATATATATTACATACATATAATATATAACATGTAATATATAACATGTAACATACAACATGTAATATGTAATACATAATATTTAATATATAATATACAATAGAAATATATAGTGCATTATGCATTATATATTATATAAAGTGTTATATGGAAAAATGAGAACAAAGGAGAAGAGAGGGAAACATCAGACATCTTTAGACGCCTTAGGAATTATGGATATGGTTTGTTGCATTTTAATAAATTAGTGGGCTATTCACTACTGGGATGAATCTAAGAATACACAATGTGCTCATATAACTAAAAGCTAACAGGGGGAGAAAAGTAATTTGATAATTTGCATTTCGAATGACCAAATTTATTTGAAAATCTAATTTTAGGTCTTTCTGTAGATTAATCCTATGTGTGATTTTTTGCAACCAATCTAAGTAGGCAGCTTTATAATGAAATATTGTTACTTTTTAAAAATCAGTGAAATTAGACAAAGAAGCACAACTACTTTTGTACACAAGGTAAGTGATAAGTAAGTTTAGGTTCATAAAAAAAATCAGGCCACAGTCAATGAAAAATACCATCAGCTGGTCTGACCTGCCTTTGGGTTTCCAGGGACGGCAAGTTTGCCAATCTGCAAGATATCACAGGTAGCTAAGATTGTCACAACAAGCTTTTAGCATAACACTGGACAGCATGAACGTTTCCTAAGAAGGTTCATCTAATCAGTCTGTAATTTTCTCCTGTGCTTGTAAGGTTTTGCTGCTGTTGTTGATGGTGATTTAAAGAAAATAAACTTACCAGGATAGGAAGTAACTTGCTGTATATGTAATTTTTCTAAATGGTAGAGACAGGAAGAACAGCCACTCCCTTCAGCCATTTTAACTCAGATTATACTTGAAAACTAATCACAGTTGTAAAATTTTTGCTCATCCTTCAATTGTAAATCAAAGCATACTAGTTTCTACAAGTTCTTATTTCTTCAGAGGATCTGAAACTGGGCACATGAATGTGTTTTCCAAATAGCTCTGCAAATATGTTAAATAACTGCAATATAAAGAATGAACATATGTTATTACCGGAGTCTAGTAAGAATTAGGACCTTATTGTGGTATGACACAGAGAAAGAGATACTGAAAGCCTTATTAGCCCACATAGCTGACAGCAAAATACCTGAATATGGTTTTCTGTGCAGCGAACACAGTTGTTCTGAGAACATTTCTACTGCTTAGGATCAAATTTAAACACCACAGAAATGAAATGCTCTCTTTTTTAAAGCAAGAGACAATAAAGTATTTCTCCTTCCCCTTCCCTAAATGCAGTGACTTGTGCAAGAGACCTATGCGGAAAGCTGGGAATTGAAACAGAACTGGCCAAGACAAAAACTAGTGCCAGGAAGACAAGATGGATTTTTCATCAATTTTGGCATGCCACGTTGACAAAAGATGAAGAAATACCAATAGAGACAAGAATCCTGAAAATCTTGAGGACTTATACTGGCACCTCTAGTGCTTGGTAATTGAACTACACAGAGGTGTGCACACATTCACTTGCAAGAAATGATGCTGACTTGGCAATGCTTCTTTCACTTGAGATTCATGGGGTGGAAAAGAAAAGGAAAGGAAAAATCCTGAGTCTTTCACAGAAAAATTACCATAAGAAAGCGAATTCCCTCTCAACTAAAACAAAAAAATCAACCCCACAACTAAGACACATTCTTTCAAGGTCCTACATTTAAATTTACCACGTAATTTTTATTTCAAGGCATGGCATTAAGGCTTTTCCTTAAAGTGCCAATCTGCTTTTTGATCTTTACTGCTGACATGAAATAGAAGAGCTGTACATCATATAAATCTTCAGCTTTGCTTAGCTTGAAACTGGTAAAGAGAGAAAGAGAAAACAAAGCCATCTGCATAAATCCTTCCAAACCAAAAAGCATTCCCCTAACCCTAACTATCATTCATTTCTGCACATCTTGTTTGAATTATCATCTGAAGTTGGTCTTGTTCCATCTCCAGAACAAGTCAAATAGCAGAGTATAAAGATATGGCTACATGAATAAAACCATATGATCTACTTGGTCACTGTTAACTTAAAAATAGGCTTACACAGAAAAATATTATCTGGCAATTGACATGTTACTTTGATCCTTTTCTTTCTGTATCCTGTCACATGCATCCAATCCAGCTACTGGAAGCATTGGCATGCACCTTCAATGTGATGAGAACCAACAATCCAAGGGAATCACTGCACTTATACAAAGTTGGGATACTCCATTCAAATGAGACAGTATCGTGTTACAGGAAGGAAAAGTTAAATTTTAAGACAGAGAGGAAGAACTGTGGTCCTAGGCACTATAAAATGTAGCAAGTCTCAACAGGTGATGCAGCAATTCTTTAACAGATTCACAGGCTAGTATGTTCCCATGCAGAAAAACCCATCTACAATAGAATTCCTGAAATGGAAAAGTATCCCTTGTCTCTACCCTTCTGTTCCTAAATCACAGCATGAATTTTAAGATGGTGTATGCTATACCAAAAGAGTTAGGATAGATCTTAGTTATACCTTTTTTAAAAATTTTGCTTTTTATTAATTCAAAAAAATTAAATTAACTGTTTTGAGATTAAAAATCAGTTTAAGGGGTTTTATATATTTATTAGTAGTATGTCTCAATCTGTTATGTACCATCAATGATACAACTTCAAAGTGGAAATATCGTGCCTGAATTAATTAGAAAGACTTGAAGCTTGATCTACTGTTTATCAGGATAATGATGCAAGGAATGGTTATTTTAAAGATGCTCACCATTTCAGAATTGTTTCACTTTGCACATGCCTTCTGCAGAGGAACTTATTATGAAGGCAAGAAAGGAGAAACAAACATACTTCTCTCCAGCCTCATGACTTTTGTTCCAAACTGTGCCCCAACAGCCATTACAGTGACAGTACACAGACATCAGAAGGCAAGGAGGAGAAATGCCAGGAGGACAAGCTACATCCTACCCCAAACTAATCAACAGTCTCAGGATTAAAACACTTAGGGAATCAAAGGGGAGGAAACTGAATTGTCTCCCAAATTACAAATTACTCAAAAAACTTAACGCTTGTGCTCACAGAAAAAAAAAGAAAGCAACAAGATTTTCACTGCTGCTGAGGAAATGTTTCATAGAGAACTCTGATGGCACATCCAGCCATGGGGTATGACCTCCGAGAGACTAAAGTCTTTCATTGGCTTCTTGTGCAACTACTTCTCACAGCTTACCCCAGGAAAATCTCTCAGGGCTGAACCACAGGAAAAGTACAATATATTGCAGTATCCTGTGGTTTGGATGCTCTGCTAAGAAACTGATGCCTAACAATTTTTAGCTTTTTCATATATTTGTAGCAACCTCATTCCTAAATTTTAATATATAGTTGTATAGTTTTTAGCACTTTCTCACACTTTAGAACAATAGCTGACTCTTTCTAACATATTCTTGAAATTCTATTTAGTCTTATTCTCAAGAAGAAAATTTCTAACATGGACATTTTGTTTTACACCCGTGCCCGAGAGACATAACAAGATATAGGGCAAAGAACCACCCTGGAGCAATGCCAAGGTGCAGACCCAAGCGTGGGTTGCTGGGGCAACTGGTCCCTTATTGGATGCACCTGCTAGATGTACTAATTAATTAACCTCATAAAAATCATAGAAATCCTCTACCATGTGTGTGCATTCCTGTATTTTGTGCACCTGAAAGTTTTAATTAAATAACTGCTTTTTATATTACCACTTCAATATTGTTTGCAAAAGTTTTTCTTCTGATTCCAGGCAACAAACCCCCACAGACGGAGTCAAAGGACTTTGCTTCAAATCCAAAAACATTCTTCTTGTTATTGCATTAGTAACACAGTGCATACTAAACATATCACTGCCTAAAAATTTGCCACTTTTTGAAATAACTTTCAAATGATCTTTAAATCCTACGGTGTTGGCTGTTTGCTTTACTCCAGGAAAAAACAGGTAATAGCAGTTGAACCAGAATTAGTGAGCTGGACAAGACACAGGAACAGTTTGCAGTGGCCAGAATGTTACATGCAAATAATTTCTTTCACAAACACATATGCTCACAGAAATGATTGATTTCACTTCTCATGGTATAAAGAAAGGAGGCAGAGTAAGGAAATTTTTTCATGAGAAGCCAATGACAGTTGAAATGAAAGGGAAGTGGGGAGGAAATGAGATGCCTGAAAGCCTATGGGAATTTATAATGGTTACAGTGAGGCAAAATCTTGCTAGTTAAAAGTAAAATCTGGAGGGAGGAGTAAAAATATTAGATTGGTTCAGAGATGTGCAAGGAGAATCTTGGGCTCTTCATCTAAGAATGCAATTCAATTTTGATCACAGGTTTCATTTGTGCTCCCAGTTGTGCACAAGAATGAACTTTATAGACATTTAACAGCCTCATTCAACAGACTATCCAGAGGCAACACCGAAACTGTTCACACCAGTGTGTTGTAATTGCTTTCAGGATTGATGCTTACAATATATTATATAACCCTTCTTCTATGACCTCAATTATGAATAGAAAGACACTATTAAAAAGAACCTGGGGTTAATATAATTAAAGTATTTTGGTAGATTTTAAAAGATTTTAAGATTACAACAGCCTTTATTTTCAATAATTCCCTAATACAGCCATTATGCAATGTGCAGTAGACACAGTATATAATTATGGCTGCTTAGTTTCAGTTGTAGGTGCACACTAGTTTCCTTTTTTCCCCCCATCAGGATGAAACTGATTAATCAAAGCAATTACTGTATCTAAGAAAAATATATAGGATGGAAACTGTATTAAATACAGAATTAATTGTTCTTTTTATGGTATATGCTTCCTATAATACAAGTTACTGTGGTATTTCCCATCCTTCATCTTCAAGGTGAAAGGAATTGACTCCAATAACTTATGCTTTTTTCCTATTTCTGGTAATTACAATCTCAATGTTGAAATACCCCCATTAAAACTTAATTGTAAAAACTTTTTCATTCATTAAGTTGGGAATAAAAACTATTTTATTATAAACATTTTTTAATATTACCTTTCCAAAGGAATTATTTGTATGCCTCTGTTGTCTTTTCACTCGTGCTAGTAATATCGGTATGTTTGTTTTGCTGTTTTTTAAAAAGCCCAAACATTCCCACAGCAGCTGCTTTCCTCATTAACAGGTAACCAGCAGTATCCACATTAAACAAACTTTCAAATAGAAGAATACTGAAAAGTCTCTCTCCATTAGACTGCAGCAGTCTAAAAGCCTTGGCTGCATGCTGCAATGCCAGGTAATGCAGCAACCAGGAGAGCCATCACCTCTAAAGACCCAGACTAGCACACTCAGAGGCACAAAAAATGCTACGCAGATTCCAATAAACACCAATCAAAATTTAAAGTCATGTGTATTAACTTAAAGTTACAGAACTTGCCTTTAAGCAGCAGTATAAGGAATATTCATCACTGTGGCTACCTACTGCATTTCAGTGCCATACAGAATACAAAGGTGTCTTGACCCATCTACAAAGGAAATACCTCTAGAAAGTACTGGAGGATGTTTGCCCAAGCGCTCATTTGCAACTACTCCTGACAGATCACAGCCACTATCCCATCCTGTAGTAGCACCATTGAACTCCTTGCAGACAAACATCTCCTGTATTTATAGGACGGAAACAGATTAACTGCATCTGCTTTGCCTGTAGTGTGCCTTTTATTGATTCCAATTCTGACTTCTAAGAAACCAAAGCAGAAGAAAGCAAGGAATAGCCATCAATACTGAGGACTGCACTAAGGCTACACTAAACTTTGTCTGAGAAAGGGATTTGTGGCAATTCAGTCAGTGTCTGATGGAAGTGTTTGATGTAGCAGTAACAAACCATTATGACCCATAATTTATATTTTGTCCACCAGTTTTAAAAGGAATGTTATCTGTCTACATGAGGATCACACACTATGGAAGCCGCATCTGTGTGTAGTTATTGAAAGCTGTAATGGCAGTAAATCTCCAGCAGAGAAAGAGACAGAGCCTTACAGATTTAGACATCCACAATCTGAGGGCTGTCTCACAACTTCAGAGCTCAAACAGTACTGCCATAATAATATGCCTGAGAAAATAACCAGGGATAGAAGGGAAGTGGAAACAAGAGTATGTTTCAAGTTGTAAACAGAGACTCCAGTACCCTTCCCTCTCTACTATCTGTTTTACTGATACTTTATCCTCCCAGCTATCAAGCCAGACAATCCAGATTTATGTTTTGTTTTAGCTCATAATAGCCGCCATACAACAGGGCAATGGGCAGAGCATAAAGCACACACATTTAATCTTTCTACCACAACATATATTTAGCGTCCATCTTATCATACAATTCTGGCAGTCCCTGAGAATCAGATGTCCCTGTTTTCCCAGGCTCCACGAGACCGTATGGCCCACACAACACATATTGAATGTACAAACTTGCAGAGGAAGATTGTTTTAAGGTCTGTAACTCACAGCAGGAACTGAGCTAAGTTCAGTTGCACTTGGAAGCCATAAAATCATGGGTTTAAAAAAAGTGCAGCAGTATCTGGTGTTTGATATCTAACAGTATGCAACATGTTTATGACACGCATTAGGCTACGAAATCTGAGTTCATAGCCTGGGACAACAAAGCAGAACTCAGCTCTGGCATATGTAGTGGGAAATAGAAAGGCATGTCTTGTGCTGTAATGGATATTCGTGCTCCCTCAAGAGCTTCAGTTGCATGGAGCAGGTGGTTCAATGAAAGATACTAGCACTTTGGAAAAAATTAAAATACAATTAAAAGAGCAACTAAATAGCAGCTGGTTCAAACACAAGTCAATTCAGATTCAGTTTTACTATACAAACCACTCAGTTCTCCAGAATTATTTTGGAGAAATGACAGAGTAGGGAAGTTTGGACAAGATATGTAGCAACTAAAACTGTCTCAGTCACACAGAACTCTATTTAAAGGGTACCAAAATAATGAAATCTAGACGAGGTATCACTTTCAAATTACTTTAAAAGTAGTCTGATTCCAAACTGACGATCAAGTCCCACTGTCTTAAAACAAGTCCCATGGTCAAGCATGTGGTTTTAAAACAGCTTTTCCTTAATTTAAAAAAACCCAAAACCTTTCCCCTCTCTCACATTAAGTAAAATAACCACAGAAGCAAAAAGAGAAAACACTCAAGTATATGATGGAAAAAGGGAAACATACCAACATGCACAACAGCATACCAAACCTACATATTGGAAAAAAAAAGCTATATACATTAAATAAGATCAGCAGAACTAAGTGTTAAAAAGGGTCATGGTTAATTTCAAAATATGTTTTAAGAGTCGGACTGTCTCCAGGAAGAACAAGAGTTACTTGCCAAGTAGGAAATCATGTCAATACTGGCTATTCTTAATCATCATAGTCTCATGTAGTGGAGAAAATGTAGTCATTTCACTAAGTGAACACCACTTCTTACTTCCACACCTCGAAGTATTCTTCCCCCACACACCTACTGACACTTTTTCCTACAGCATATTATAGAAACTCAAACAGTGGATTCTGTGTTTTTATCGGGTTTTTTGTTTTTGTTTTTGTTTCACTTTTTTCCATTTTTAAAATGAAGTAGAATTAAAAAGAAAAATTTTGCATGACTCATGAGAGTTTGAATCAACTCAATCTATGCTGAACTAAATCTTGGGTAATCTTCCAGGCTTACAGGGTTTATGAGTTTGTATCTCATCCTCTAGACAGCAAAAATAAAAAAGCAAACTGGTCTTCTATGTGTAAAAAGCAATAATCCATGCTAGAGTACCCCAGAGGCTTCAGCACCACTATCAGTCAATAACTGAAAAGCTGAGGCTCTATTACTTACAAAAGCACTATAAAACCAGTTTAATTTCTTAATTGCTTTCAAGTTTTAGGTTATACAGGCCCGGTAAGCAAGATTCTTAATGATGTATATTGTGGTTGAAAAACTCTTGAGGTTCTGTAAAAAATCCACTTATATATTGAACTATTATCAGATAGAACCTTTTTCAATCAAAAGTGAAATCCTTCTCTACTCACTAGTGTGGAGTACAATAAAATAGAAAATTAAGCCAAGAAAAATGATCTTGTTTGGCATGAGATTTAGCTAAAACATAAAAAGCTACAACCTCATTCCTAAGTATTTGAACAGTGCAGCTGAAGGTCTGCTTGTGCCCTATGCAAAAAGGATTTAAAATTTAGTTAAAGTTTAATTCAATTGTTTTTCCAAAACAGGTGTTATGATAGTGTCATATCCCATGATGCAAAACAGAGTGCATCCATAAGCATGCCATTTTGGTATAATTGTGTAAACCAAGACCAGTCACACCTGAAAAATAACCACACTTACCTGTTAATGTAACTTAGAGCAACATAGGTTGGCTGCTGAAGTTCTTGTTTCTCTAATACACGTGGGTCTGTATCTGGAATAAAAAAATACATACACAGAATTGAGCTTTCTGTATTTAAACTGAAATTAGGGGACTGAATGCTGCCAAGTAACCTAAGTGGACACAAGAGATACAAAATAGCTCAACCCAAGTTTATCCATAGAGTACACTTAGCACAGCTCAATCACTCACCCATTCATTCATAAACACAGTATTGCATTACTTTACGCAAGAATTTGAAGCATCAACAGTGATGTAATTTCTAACTGTCACACAAGCTTTCCCAATCCCCCTCATAAATATTAGTTTTCACCGCTTTCCATGATTTATAGTGTTAAATGGCTCAAGCTTGCTTCTTTATTAATGTAGCTATTTTAACATTTTGAGATGTTCCAAGAGTGATTAGATCTCCTCTGCTGGGGCTCGATACTTTTCTTCTGCATCTCTTAGTTTTGTTCTCTCCCTTCTCAACAGCTTATTTTCTGAAGCTCAGAATCAGAAAAGTCAGAGAAAAAGGCTCTTGAAGCAAAACGCTTGCCAAGCAGAGCACTGCCCACCAAAAGCCCCGAAGCAAACACATCCAAATTCCCTTGAGTGCTAACTTTCTCAGTCAACTGCAAAGGACAATGGGAACAGGGACTGAAAACATTTTTTCATTTAAGTTGTGCTTTTATCTAACAAAGGAGTTTTGGTTTGAATTTCTGAAACCAAAGCCAAGGCAGCACGTCCGTAGTAACCCCAGCATTATATTGAAGTTTCAAATACAACTTTGCCCTGCATAGTTGATAGGCAGCTTTAGGAGCTGGGCAGAAAGAGTCATCAAAAGCTCCCAAAGGAAAGCATGCATCCTGCCTGTGCAGATTACTACAGTCATTACCAGCATGTTTTATGCATTACTTGAAAAGCAATTCTGTGTGTAACTTCTGCATTTTAACTATCAAGAATAAAAGCTGCCTTTACCAAATGGCTCCCCACAGCACTGCTGCTATCTTTTATTTCTGAGAACTATCCATTTTGTGTTTGGTGAGGGGAGAAGGGTGTGGGGCACTCCAAGCAAATCCCATATTTTGGATTGTTCTTGCTTCCTCCTACAGTTTTCAAGCATTGTTAATTTTAAAAACTCATTATCTTGATAAGCACATTAGTTTGACTTGATCGGTCGCTTTTGGTGGTTTTTGTGGGGTTTAGAACATGATACCATCATTTTGAAATCAGCTGCCACACCTTATGGAAGATTTTTAACTGAGCTGAATGGGGAGGGAGCTTGAGGGTTGGTGCGTTTGCCACACCACTGCTGAAGCAGATAATGTCTTTATTTAAGGAGAAGGGAATCCCCTGTCTGCTTCTCAAAGCTTAGACTGATCCTAATCTTTCTCCTTACACTTGCTCCTGCACAGCTCAGACTGCAGGATTTGCTAACATGCCTTTATCAATAAATCCCTGAAGAGATAAATAACTCTAAGAAAATTAAGTGAAGAGGGATAAAAGTAAAAGTGTGTCCTAGGGTGACGATGATGCCTGTATCACCAATCGTCTGTTCTGTCTGTGCTGTGTGTGTGTTCTGTACCTTTAAGACTGATCCTGAGAGGAGCAAAGAAGAAAATGCGCGTAGTTTGTTTTGGGAAAACAATTTTCACTCCTACTCCTTCATCATCGTCCTTGGGGGTTGGTGTTCATCAGATGCACGGACAGCAGCAGGAGTTTTTTTTTCCTTGGCTTTGGAGTTAGTCTAACTAGCTGAGGCAAAAAAGTTTCCTGGACTGTTTTTTTTTTTTTCCTTTTTCTTTTTCCTTTCTTGGGACTGTTTNCCATTTAAGTTTTTCTCTCCTGAGGAACCCCCATTTGGAGGTTTCCTCCCAAATTTGCCCTAAACCAAGACATACATTTATTCTTGGCGCCCAACGTGGGGCATCGAGAGAGTAGAAAAAACTTGTATTGATTATTGATTGCATTTTGGGTGTACTTGGTGTGGGAATAAAGTAGCCATGTTGCTCCTTGAATTCCTAATGTCTCTTGGAATGGAGTCCTTGCTGTATTTCTGTTCCCTAAGTTTCTTTGAGGTTTTAATACCTTTTTGGTCTCTAGGCTTGTTTTCTTATTCAGAATTAGCCCCAGTGTTGTCCCTAACACATAGCTTTTATACTAGAGGTGCACAGATTAAGATTGCTATTCTGTTTAGCTCAGTGATCATGATTTATAAGAAGTTTATACAGGTACTGGAGTTTATGCCAGGTATCTCTAACTTATGGTTTTTTCGTCCTACCCTGCGTCCTAGCTCCAGCAGCATGTTTTAAGAATTTATGAATAATTGCACCCACTTTGTTAGAGGAGGAAGAGGGGATGAAGCTTTTCAGTCTTGCCTATCCCTCTTATCTTTTGAATCGGTTACATCACTTTTGAGGAATGTTCAGTGTCCCCTGAGTATTAAAAATATCACCTTCCTGGTATTTCATCTGGTGAGCTTCCTCTATATAGTTTGCAGTCTTTCTAGAAGAAAGTCTAAGATTTCCAGAGGGGCTAATAAGACCCCCGACCCAGAAGTAGACCCTGAAGCAGGCCCAGGTGTAAAAAATCCTGAGTAGTGTGAAGAATAGGAAGACATAGGCCAAACCCTGAAAGAATTTTCTGACCCTATAGCCTGGGACTTTCCATGTGAACACATTCAGAACCCGGCCGTAGTGAGGAAATACCTAAAAGAAAAGTGCCAAGAAGATTCCAAAGACAAAAGAATTGTTGCGATAAGCTGGGCCTTGGCATACGCTTATCGCACGCTGCTGGATACTGTGGGGCAGCAGATGGAGACAGAGGGGCAGGGAGATAAATCAGCAACTCCCCCAGTCACTCAGACAGCAGCTGAACCGGGCAGTGAGCCTAAGTCAGCAGCTACACCAAATAAAGAGCCTAAGGCAGCTGCTAAACCAGACAGTGAGTCTAAGACACTGGCAGTTGCCGGAGCAAAGAAAAAACACAAAACAGATCGACCAGTAGATGATGACGATGCAGATGAAGGACCCTCAAGGACTCCTGACGACACCCAATCAAATACTGACCAAGCTAACACAACAACAAATACCCAACCAGCCAGCACAAGATCAGGAGCCACTACTGAGTCCTTTTCCCTGAAGGACCTTCGAGGCCTAAGAAAGGATTACACTCGGCGATCAAATGAATCTATAATTAATTGATTAGTCCGTCTTTGGGATACTGCAGGCGAGGCTACAATGCTAGATGGCACTGAAGCGAGGCATCTGAGATCCTTGTCACATGATCCAGTTATCGACCAAAAAATGATGAGAAAGGCTACCCCTCGTAGTCTCTGGGAACGGGTCCTGAGAAGTGTGGCACAAAGATATCTGTGTGCAGATAATCTCTATATACAGCAAACCCAGTAGAAGACCATAGAACAAAGAATTCAACGCTTAAGAAAAATGGCAGTAGCAAAGATTATCTTCTCAGATGTCCTAAACACTAAGAACCCAGACTTAGTACCATGTACACCCGTGATGTGGCGAAAACTTATACGGCTTGGGCCACAAGAATACTCTTCCGCCTTAGCAATAATGAAGCGGGATGACACAAGAAAGAGTGTGCTGAATATAGCAAAGAAACTTCAAGCATATGCAGATGCTGTGCATAGCCCTACACATGCCAGAATCGCAGCTGTAGAAACCCGTCTGCAAAAATTAGAAAACAAAATTGAAGAGAATCACCATACACTCAGAGATAAGATTAAAGAGATGAAAGACGGCTTTCTCCAAATCTCGGCAGTACAGGTCTAAGGTTCTGGCACCAAACGCAGACGTTCCCCAGACAGAGAGGAAGGGGGCATCTCACGAAGTAAGCTGTAGTCCCTCCTGCGTGATTGTAAAGAAGACATAAGGAGATAGGATGGAAAATCTACTGATGATCTGACACAACGGCTGCGCAAATTGTTGAACTGCAAAACTCAGCGAAAAAATTCCACTAAAAAAAAAGTAGCTCCAGTCACTCAAAAAAAAACGGATGACCAGGCTTAGAGGGGCCTAGCCTCTAGCCAAGAAGAAGTTAAGAAAAACCGTATTTTTTGGATAGTATAGATTCGTTGGCCTGGCACATTAGAATCACAAGAATATAAAGCTTTAGTTAACACTAGTTCGCAGTGCACATTACTCCCATCCAACCATGTAAGAAAAAAATCTGTTTCTATTGCTGGTGTGACAGGAGAATCACAAGATTTTACTTTAGTAGAAGCTGATGTTAGTCTAACTAAAAAAGAGTAAAAGAGGCACCCTATTGTAACTAGCCCAGAGGCCCCACGCATTCTGGGCATAGACTACCTCCGAGATAAGTATTTCAAAAACCCAAAGAGACTCAGGTAGGCATTTAGAATAGCAGCTGTAGTGGCAGAGGGTGTTAAGCAATTAAACACCTTGCCTAGACTATCAAAAAACCCATCTACTGTAGGACTTCTGAAGGGGGAAGAGCAACGAGTGCCAATTGCCACTTCAACAGTGCATCGCCGACAGTACAGAACAGCTCGAAATACTGTGATCCCCATCCACAAAATGATCCGTGAGCTGAAGAACCAAAAAGTGGTCAGCAAAACCCACTCACCCTTCAACAACCCCATCTAGCCTGTGCGTAAATCTAAAAAAAAATAAAAATTGACTGTAAACTATCGTACATTGAATGAAGTGACTCCACCGCTGAGTGCTGCAGTGCCAGACATGTTAGAGCTCCAGTACGAGCTAGAGTCCAAGGCAGCAAAGTAGTACACCACTATTGACATTGCCAATGCATTTTTTTCCATTCCTTTGGCAGCAGAATGCAAGCCTCAGTTTGCCTTTACCTAGAGGGGTGTGCAGTACACTTGAAACCAACTACCCCAGGGGTAGAAGCACAGTCGTACTATCTGCCATGGACTAATTCAGACTGCACTAAAAAAGAGTGAAGCTCCGGAACATCTGCAGTACATCGATAACATCATTGTGTGGGGAGATACTGCAACTAAAGTGTTTAAAAAAAAAAAAAAAAGATCATCCAGATTCTGCTGAAAGCTGAATTTGCTATCAAAAAAAACAAAATTAAGAGGCCTGCTCGAAAAATCCAGTTCTTAAGAATTAAGTAAAAAAATAGACAGCGTCAGATTCCCACTGATGTCATCAACAAGATCACAGCAATGTCTCCACCAACCAACAAAAAAAACCCACAAGCTTTCCTAAGCGCCATAAGTTTTTAAAAAATGCATATACCTAAGTATAGCCAAATTGTGAGCCCTCTCTACCTAGTCACCCGCAAGAAGAGCACTTTCCACTGAAGCCCTGAACAGCAACATGCCTTTGCCCAAATTAAGCAAGAGATTGCTCATGCAATGGCCCTTGGCCCAGTCAAAACAAGACCAGATATGAAAAATGTACTCTACTCTGCAGCCAGAAGCCATAGTCTGTCCTGAAGCCTTTAGCAGAAAGTACCTGAAAAAACTCGAAACCAGCCACTAAAATTCTAAAGCCGAAGCTACAGAAAGTCTGAAGCCAACTACACTCCAACAAAAAAAAAATTTTAGCAGCCTATAAAAGAGTCCAAGCTGCCTCAAAAGTAATAAAAACTAAAACACAACTCTTCCTGGCACCCCAACTACCAGTACTGGGGTAGATGTTTAAAGCAGAGGTTCCCTCTATCCACCATGCCACCAATGCTACATAGAGTAAGTAAATTGCTCTCATCACACAGCGCGCCCGTATTAAAAAACTAAATCGCCCTAAAATTTTAGAAATAATTACAAATTGGTCTGAAAGTAAAAACTTTAATCTCACAAATAAAAAAAAGTCAGAACAAGTGACACATGCTGAAAAAGCTCCACCGTACAACCAACTGCCAGCAGAAGAAACACGCTACGCTCTTTTCACTAATAATTCCTGTCGCATTGTGGGGATGAACCAGAAGTAAAAAGCAGCCGTATGGAGCCCCACGCGACAAGTCGCACAAGCTACAAAAAAAAAGGTAAATCGAGCCAATTTGCTGAACTCAAAGCTGTTCAATTGGCCCTAAACATTGCTGAAAAAAAAAAATGACCAAAGCTCTACCTCTATACTAATTCATAGATAGTAGCCAATACTCTATAGAGATAGTTAAAAAAATAAGAGATAGTTAAAAAAATAAAAAAAAGCTAATTAGCAGCGTAGAGAAAAACCAATTTAAGCTGCCGAAGAGTGGAAAGACATTACCACTCGAGTAGAAAAACTACCTATAAAAATCCGTCATGTAGATGCCCATGTCCCCAAGAGTAAAACTACTGAGGAGCACTAAAACAATAAGCAAGTAGATCAAGCCGCAAAAATAAAAGTGTCAAAAATAAATTTAAATTGGCAACACAAAGAAAAGTTGTTCCTAGCTCGATAGGCTCATGATGCCTCAAGTCATCAGGGCAGAGATGCCACCTATAAGTAAGCACAAAACCGAGGAGTAGATCTAACCATAAACAATATTTCTCAAGTTATCCATAACTGTGAAACATGTGCTGCCATCAAACAAGCCAAAGAGTAAAGCCCCTATAGTATAGTGCGCCGAAGAGAACCCAAACTAATCAAAGACTAAAAAAGCTGAGCTAACACACGGCAAGAACTTCCCTCAGTTTTGCCATCTCTTTTCAAACCAGCGAAAGGTTTTATTGTTTCATATTATTCATTCCTATGCTTGTGGGCAGCTTGTTTGTTAAATAAATAGTTTTTTCCACTTTTCTCTGAAAAAGTTCTTTCCCCAGACCAACTAGGGGAGGGGCCATTTAGGTTTTTCTCTCCTGAGGAACCCCCATTTGGAGGTTTCCTCCCAAATTTGCCCTAAACCAAAACAAAGTGCCAATCCAATCAGCAAACCCAAGCCTGTTGTTCTTAAGAGGAACAGATCTTGCTGGTGCCTGGGGAAATTCTGCAGTAATTGCCAGCACGTCACACTCATAACCAAAGACAGCAGAGCTTCAGTGATCTCCCATGCTGTCTAATCCACTTCTCTGAGGAAGTCAGGTTCACACAACATACAAAGATCTTTTACTTGGCTTTGTTTCTATAAAACCCACCATCATTTAGCAGACTAAGCATACAACTACTGTCATGGTGAGCTCTCTTAGATTTACACCTCGGTGGTGCATGGCCTGCCATGAAACTGTCTCGATGCAGAATGTCTGTATGGCATTAATCCCAGCCAGGACTATCTGAGAACTGCTGCAACCCAAGTTCAGGCATCTGTGGTTAAATGACTATGTCTTTGCTAATCCAGTTCTTAAATGGGATTAACCTCCACCTATAAACAACAGTTTCTGTGACTGAAGGAGACAAAACTGGGGCTGGTTTACATCAGAGTGCTGCACATTATCTGCAGGAGAGGACAAGGAAAGGCTCTAATGGAGAGTCCAGCACTCTTTCTGAAGCTTGCCAGCAGCTCCCCATAACGCCAGCTGAAGATGAAAATACAAAGACAAAAACCAAAAGCCCCATAACTTTTGTAGGAGTGTGTTATCAAAGCAGAGAGCAATTTGCCTGCTGGCACCTGAAGAAAGCAGACTCCTATCTCTCAGTAGGTGCTGCCTGACACACGAGGAACACCATGCAGATTCTTTCTATCCCTTCCCCCTCCGTGTATCAGACTTCACACATTTTTAAGTCAAATATGCTGTATATACTAATTCCACAAAATAATCCATGCCACGGTAAAAGAAATCTTGTATGAATTTAGCACTTAGAATGCTTGACACATTTTAATTCCTCTTGCAACCAGGTGCTGAGTTGCCAGTCATGAGAATGCTGCATTCATTTCTGCACTGCAGCAGGAACTACACATAACACTGCTGGGTATTATCTCTCTTCCTCAGCTATAATCTAAAAAAAACCAAACCCACAGAAACTTGTTCTGGGGCCACAGCAAGGCCCTCAGAGAAGAGCAGAAAAGAGAAGAAACCAGACCACCTGTGCCACAGGTGACAAGCAACCATGGGGCCATGGGGCCCTGGCACAGTCCTTCCCCAGTTGAGGGGCATGACGACCACACTGGCAGCCCCTCTGCATCTACCTAAAACCGGCACGGCTGTGCTTTCCAGGCACATGCACATTTGGCCCACCACTGCCAGCTATTTTCTCACTGTCTAAAAATGTCACCAGTCCCTTCCTTTCTGCTTCCATTCCCTCTTCCTCTGCCCAGCCTTACAGTGTCCTTCCTCTCTCCTGCCCCTTCCTAACTCCAATTCTTCCTATCTATGCTGCCCTCCATCGCTCTCTACTGCTTTCACTGTTATGCTCCCCTCTCAAAATGTCCCAACATAAGAACAAGTTAAAACTTTCGCAGACGTGTCTATAACCACTTGCTCACTCTTGTACCACAGGATTGCATATAAATGCAATTCATTCTCTGGTCTGCCCTCTTCCCTTCTGCCCCTGCCTGATCCCTCCACCCCCTTTATTGTATTTTACTTCCAATTTAAGCAGTCTCTGCTTACATTCCTGATGTTAGTTAGCACTCTTTTGAGCAGAGTGAATATAAATTGTTACCAACTACAAAAAAATCACAATCATCTCAGACTTGATACCAAACAACCCAGTAACTGGTGCTTTTTTTTCCTTTCTTTTTCAAAGAATAGCAAGTACACCTACAGTGAGATTAAGCAGCAGTATTCCCTGATGCTGAACCTTCAGCCCTGGACTTCCAGCACTCTGTTTTCTCATGCCTAAGCACATTCATGCAAACACTAGCAGTGTTTTCTGATACCACACATGCTGCCCAAAGCATATCTTTGAGCACATGCCACCTCACTGACCAGGACATTATGCCTCGGCCAATGGCCTCAATCTGACTCAGAAATGAGGAGCAGGGGGGACAAAAATCTGTTGTCAGTCTCACAAAAATGACCCTGTGTAATGTTACATGTTTAGTCAATGTTTCTTCAAACTCACCTAGACCGGTCAAAGTCAGCCAAAAGTAGCCTAAATAGTTTCCAAACAGACACCTATAATGGATTAAACACTGAGAAATGGCAAATTTCTTCTTGAAAATATTGAAGCAATATAACCTAGGGCTGATCTGAGTTCCTCTTCTTGTAAGAAAAATATCCAGTACACACACAGAAACGACTCCAGAACTTGAAGGGAATGGTTGATTAATATCACTTGAACTAGTTACTCTCACTTCTTGAATTAACAAGGGCTATCCAAAACTCATTACTTGTTTTGCAGTAACACTTTAAATCCAGTAGAACAAATTGCCACCCACTGTACATTAGCTGCCTTCATTAAGTGTCTCTTCTCATAAACATTATGTGCCACTGATTTCATTCCACAGTGGGAAGAATTACTTTTTGTAATGCTGTGAGTGCTTTTTTAGCTATGTCCATTTACTATGGTGCTACATTTTTTTCTCTTCTTTTTAAAAGAACCGCTATTAAAATAAAATTTTTATCTTATATGAACTACTCCAGAATTTTGTTCTGCATCCCAGCACCTCACTATTTAAAAGACTGAAGTGTGGATGCTAACATCCGTAAGAGAGACAGAATCCCTCAGTCATCTGCAGGATTAGACCCCTCCAGTTTCTCACATCCACAATCTGTTTCATACTGGGCAACTAGACAAGTGGTATGAGTGTATAATTAAGGCTGAGAGATCATAAATTGCACTGAGCCATCTTTGAACTGTTCACATAAAGCCAGGCATTTTCTGTGGAGTATGTTCTAAGAAAATAAATCACTGACTATTGAAGCATGCAACGATTACTAAATCACCTCACTACACAGAAAGAATTTGCAGCCTGAAAGCACTGCAAAATCCTAACCTGGCAATGTATTTTAAAGAGAGCAAATAATAAACACAGGCATTCACATCCTGTATAAGCAAAGTCTTCAATTGTATAACTTGGTTCTACATTAATATTTCTGCACAAAAATGCACTCCACATCTTCATTGTATATAATGCAGCGATAAGTTTTTACCCTGCAAGATACAAGAAAGTTATCAGATGCAACTTCACTTCCATAAGAGCCCTGGTTTTAAATCACTGTGAAAGAACACTTTTCACCTTACAAAATGCTAGCAAATTCCAGTGGCATTATTTTATAACCACAAGCTTTCTTCTTATGGGAACCAGGAAAGGTCACTACCACTAGCAAAGTGGTAAAGATAGTCTCAGAAGAAAAATAATGACCTAAAGTTGGTAAAAATTATACTGCTCTTCAACATCTTGAATATGAACTGGGCAGTCCTGTTTTTACCCCACCCTGCCACCATTTAACAAAAGCAGAGATTGAGGTCAAGATTGACAGAAGTCCAGATGCCTGAAGAAGGAGACACAAATCCCTGCTCACTTACAAATGCAGTGACTGGATTGTCAAATATTTTTGGTAGATACAATCCTACAACAGATTTCACAGACCAACAACCTGAGTCGATTCTTTATGGCTGATAATTATCCTTTTATGTATCTTTGTCATAGCAGTTAGGGCACTAATGAGCGTGGGGGTGATTATTAGGGAACAAATTTTAGCCTTACAAACAAGGTCTCTCAGTGAGCTCCACTGAGCCTCTGGTGAGGTGAGAAGTACAAGACCATTCACTGATGTTGCAGATACTACTTTTTGGAGGGAAGGGTTTAGAGATGTCCATATCTTAAAAAGACTTAAGTTTTAAAATATGTCTTCTGTAAGTCATATCAATTTTATACCAAATAGTTACAACAAAAGCAAAAAGGCAAAACTCCCCTTGCCAACCCAAGGGTTGGTTTTATTTCCACTTCAGTTTAATCTCTAAAAGAGTAACAAAGTGCTTTTAATGTAATGAAAATAAAGGCCCTGCAAAGGATTTTAAAAGGATTTATAAAAGCACGCATTTGCAAGGACCAAGGACTTACAAGTCTCTCCCAAGTCACTTGGAGATGTTAATGATAATCTCATCTTTTCTGTGCAAGATCACACTGGGGTAAATTGCCAATACAGAGGTTCCCCAGACTCAAATCTGGGTTTGCCAGAACATCCATACGCACGTTCTGCTCGCCCACCAGCAGGTTCACAGAGTGCCTGTCTTGTATTTCACTTGGCCTTGAAACTGGCTGATATAAGTCAGCTCAGCTAGTTAATTAAAACCTACACTTCCCTTGAAACTAGCTCGCTTCACTAATGACGCCAAGGCAAATATTTCTGTTGGCTTCCTCAAAAGTCTGCAATTGTTCCTATGTGGATGTAGCTTAAAAAGCCAGAAATAGATAAATTCAATGTTACTGGAAATTGCTCCCCATCTAAAACCTCCATCACAAGGAAACCATTATGTATCACAGTATCAATTCCAAATGCAGTGTTATTCATGTCTTCTTATAAATAAAAAGAAAAAAAAATCACAGACATATTAACACTGTTCCTTAATTATATCATTAATAGAAAAAAAAAGTCTTCATCTTCAAAAAGGAGATTATACTCTTCACTTCAAAGACAGAACACTGGAGAATAAATATGATTCTGCAAGAGTTTTACATCTAGAATTCAAGAACACCTTTACTATTTAAGCACAAATTTAGGTTCTTTCCAAGATCAAGGTGTTAAATGCCACAGAGATGGACTTACTAAAATGTCTGAGATCAGATACCAAACTTTCACATTTCCAAAATAATCTCTTCTAGATGATTTAGCTCTCTACAAAGATGACTAAGAAGGCTACACTCAGGCAAGTACAAACAAGAAAACACTGTAGCTATGTCAACTTTCACAGTTTTGGTGAATGCTAGAGGCTCCAGAATATGTTTCAGGACAAAAGTCTGCCCGCCTGGTCTATCCTAGAGTTGCAAGAATTTCTCAGTTAGCTGCAAACAGTTTATTTCCCCCTTCAAATTGTACTTAAATGCATGAAGCCATGAAAAAAAAAATCCTTAAAGACACAGCTGATGTAAGTATTACAAGAAGGTGATAAAACTGCAGGAGTTTTGGCCTGCTGGGGTACTGCTCTGTTGGGCTGGCACTCTGCTGCTGCTCAAAGCAGGTCCATGGACTTCCACACAGGAACTGAGTGCAACTGCTGCATCACAGCAGGAGAATAACACAGTCCAAAGACAAGGTAAAGCATCAGAAGTCACAGCCCAAAAGCTGAACTACTGTGGACTTCTCCTAAAGCCTTCAAGCACAATAAGGTTATCATTAATCTTAATAACTGCAAATTACATATTAGGCGTGTAGACATGCGTAGCATGCGGTTAGCAAAAGGAAATGTCAAACAGAAGGTTTATTTAAATGGAGGCTGCCCCAGTTAAAAAAACCCAACAAGTATAAATTGGGAATGCACACACAGGCAGCTGGAAGGCAAAGCAGCAGCTGCTGACTTAACACCCTGGATTAGCACACACTGGCCCCTTCATGTTGGTGCACCTCCCAAGGAAGTGAGGAAGTCCTTGTGGAGTTCCCAAGGAAAATGGTAATTTGTAAAAACTGCCTCTTCATTGGAAAGACGCCACGATCCCAGGGACAGCACTCCCAGCATTTTAGCTTCACTGAGTCTTTATGAATGCAGGACCTCTACGATGCAACCAGAGCACCTCACTGCAAGAGGGAGCATAAAAAAGGGTCAGAGAAGTTCAAAAGCAGAAAATCATCGAAAACTAAAGCACAAAAACCTCTGAGAACACCACAACCAATAGCATCTATTCACTAACTCAGACTAACACAAATGAAATTCCATTTTGTAACACAAGCCCTTCAAGACACAAGAATTCCAGGTTTTATCATATGAGAAAATGGTATCTTGGTGGGTGATAAAGTAACACATGATATTTCAGATGACCTACACAGAAACAAGTCTGGGCTTTGATCTTACAGCAGAATAGAACTTTCTATATATAACACTACTTTGGAGCAATCCTGTTTCATCCTTGCAAGCTGACACTATGTAATTCAGACGGTGAACTTTTAAAAATAATGGCCACCCCTTATCTTGTCCAGACAAACAAGGTTCTGATTACAGCTTCACATGTATTAATTTAATGCACAGTTACTTGAAGTATTTTAGCAACACAACTGAGATGATGACTTGACATTTTCCATTTTTAATTTAAAAACCAAATAGCCAAGTAAACAAACAGAAGGACTTGCCAACCTGAAAAAACATCTTTCATTGAAAACAAAAAAAAAATTGCGATATAACCACATGCAATAAAAGGTTATTTCAGATATGGACAATAGAAAAGAGAAAGAATGTGTGGAGTCCAGTCAAGGATCCTGAAAATTTTTAAAATGTTCTAATTTCTGCAATTAAGATTATTATTGCACAATAGTAAGTGACCACAGTGCTCTTCAGTTGCTGAAAGCAACCTTTGGATCTGTCATGCTGTCTTCAAATAGGCAATTAAAGTGAAAAATGAGAGTGTGCATAACTTTCCAGTACCATATATTATATACAAATAACACACAAATAAGAACTGAAGTTTGCACACCAAACACTTGCTCAACTTAGTCATGCTTTTATCTGTTTATATGAACACGTATTACTTTGCTACTCTTGAAATCCTCATTACAGATAATCTACTACTTTAAGAAGGGTTTTCCCTTACCAGAAATTAAGGGAACTTTCCAATTCTCTGCCCCCAAAATAATTTACATTAACTGAGGCTGAGTAATATAAAACATTCTAGTGTGGGCTTTCCTGGTCCCTTTTGGAGTGGTGCTGACTGCAGACACAGCCCAGTCCACGAGGGCCCTCTCAGACCTCCGGCACACCTGGACAGGCTGGCACCCACAGTCTGCAGGTGCCTCTGGCAGAAAGAATGGAACCCAGTCAGCCCATATTTGAGTCATCTCCTGCTAGGACCTTCTCCTCTGAAAACCCAAACAAATCTCCAGCAGCAACTACAAGACAGAGAGCTCTGTAGGAGGGTACAACCCTAACTCAGAAAACATTATTGTGCACCGTGATTGAAGACACCCTCAATCTCAGTAGCTCATGCCTCAGCATAAAAAGAGTAATGCTGTAAATCAGCTACTTAATTTCTATTCAAACAGAACATAATTGCTGGTAACTGGCTGAAAAGCAACAAATGCCAAAAAGACGTCTTTGTGATTTTTCAGATGTAATGAATTGCAAGCACACTTCATGTGCCATGATGCTTTTCCACTTACTATGCTAATTAGTTTTTATTTGAAACACACAATTATCGCTGCAACCAAATGCAATCATTAATGCATTTATTTGATAGGCAAATATTCATGAATCTAATCCACAGGAAACAAGCAGTGTTGGAAAAGTCCCTTAGAGAAGGAAAAAAGCCTCCAAGACTGCTGCTATTTAATTTTTCTTTTTAAATATTCAGTTTTGAAGCATTTGGAATGTTAACATCTTGCTTGCAATTTCTAAGTGCAAATACATTTAATGAAGCTTGACATAGAGAAAAATTAGAATGCCATTTTCACAGAACTTAACAACGTTTAATTCAAGTCAAATAACCTCATGATATGCCACTGGAGAGTAAATAAAAGGTCCATTTGCACTTAACAGTCAAGCACACAGGACATAACATATATCATCAGTAATCTCTAAAATTATCCCATTACAGTAATTAAATGAGCATTTTTATTCCTCACCACACCATGATGTCTCTTTTGGCTGAGAGATTTAAAAACTCGTATACTGTGGAAAGGCATTCACTCAGATCAGGGAAGGTCCCCAGAATCAATTAAAAGAAAATTTAATTCATGATCTAAGGATACTATTCCCTATGCTGCCAGACTGGAGAGAGTGGAGGCAAAGGAGTGGACCCAGCCCTGCCTGCAGCATTTCTAGGTATTCAGTCAAACCACTCCATTTCCAGCATTCACACATTTCTCCCCTCTCTAAGGTCATGCACATCATTACCCAGTACGTCTGAAGTGACGAATAAAAAAGAAGAATGAGAAACATTCATCCCGCTTTTAGCATTTTGCAAAAAATTATATGGAAATAAATTTTACAGTGGGTAATTGATTGATTGAGGGTTGAATTTTGTGGGTTTCTATGAGAACCCAGGCCTCGTTTGGGCAAATCCATTGGGAAGCCTTTTTTGGGCAAAACTTGGTAACTAGTAGTGGAAGAACAATCTTTACATAAACCACAAAGCTCTGTTTTTTCAATGTGAGGTGAGTACATGCTTAAGACCATGTTTTAGGATAAACAGTTTAGCATAAAGGAAGCAGTTATTTCAAAACAGCCAGTTTTCCTACTAAGAAAATTTAAAATTTGTAGGTTTGTGTTTGGCCTTCATATTAATATTACTCAAATACTCAAACCCTTGTTCTCATCTAGTTTTAATAATGAAAACCTGGCTAAACATTCAAAAATAAATAAAACCTAATATTGCTTTATATAAAATTTCAAAATATATATATCTTGACAGCTTGGATGCTTGAGGGTTTTATTTCCCAAAGCAGTAATGATCTCCAGGAATTAAAATAATATGATTATATCCCAACTCCATGACCAGCTAAACCACAACCGAACTGCAGTGGCACATATTTCATTTGCAATGTCAGAGGATCTCCATTTCAGACTATCAACACAGCAGTAAATTTCCAAGTGTCACTGGAAACAGGCCACCTCCAATTTTGGTTGGAAACCCTAATAAGAACAGCTATAAGCAGCACAGCCAGTATTTTACCAGTTCAACCTCTCCATCTTTACCAGGAATGAGAAAGGAAAGCTTGTTTACTCTCAGTTTCATACTGAGTCTTTCCTCCACTGCAAAGTGGCTCAGGGACTTTTTGGTTTATTTTAAGGGAGGATGGCATGAGAAGGAAGCAAACATATTTTTCCTGTGAGTCAGTAAAATTACTATAAGCAGCTTATCTTCCGTGCTACTACGCTGCAGTCTTGCAAGAGACACTATTCCTAATCTTCACTTCCTGCTGATAGGAAGAGGGAGTGCACAAAAGTAAGCTATTTCTTGTAAGGAAGAAGAACAGAGCATAATTACCTAGTGTTGCTCAAAAGAAGCTCCAGAAGATAGCAACCATGCAAGGTGAAGCACAGACAGGAACCAGATGTGTTAGAACACCAGGTGCTCAGCTAACCTTTCTTTCCTGAAATGTCTTTCGCCACAATTCGTTGGTACATACCGTGTCTTACACAATTTTATTATTTTATTTCACTGGGAATAATTTCACCACCACCATGTCTCATCCAAGGCCATGAACAACTCCAGATTTGTCACCAGAGCTACACATGAAACACCCAGCAACAAGCCTACTCTGCACAAAAACCCATATCATTTCCCAGAGGGAGTGAGGGTGTGGTGTGGGGGTGTCCCTCTCTTTAAGAGGAAGATATCATAACTGAAAATAGTGCACAAATGTGAACCTATTACTCTGAGATGAAAAATCTATTTTTCTGCAAACAAACTGCCAATAAACTTAAATAAAATAGTTATCCCCAAACAGCACCTTTTGGAAGTCTAAGACTCAGTTACTGGGATAACAGGAAATGGCGTATGAATTTTAAGTGCTGTTAACCATCAACCTTGAGCAACAAGCCTATTTGGTTTGCCCTTAAGGACTAAAACTGAAAACTTGGAAGTTTATTTGGCAATAAAACTTGCACAGCATTTCCCATGACAGAAAGTATCTTCTCTGCAGTTTTGTAACTTTGATAGCTGCTTTTGAAAGAGAATTTCAAAATATCTTGAGAACTAAGAAGGTGAAAGATATTATTCATACACTAAAATTAGTGAATTGGTTCCAGTATCCCCAGCCACTGGGAAGCCAAGTGCAGCAAGGGGTTTGCTGCCCTCCATTGAATGACATCTGGCCATCTCAGTCTGGCTTCCAGAAAGGACAGGATTTTGCAGAGCAGGGAATGGGTGAAGCCTCAGAGCTCCACTGGAACTGGATCCTGCCATGTGCTCTCAGTTTGAACCCACACAGCCCAAAAATAAAGACGAGGATTTACTCTCACGCAACCACTCACAAACTGAGGCTTGCAGAAGGAGAATAAAACCAAAAGGCGAATGGTCAGTTTAAAATAGAAAATAAATTTATATAAGCTTTAAAATATTGACATTAAGCACAGATTTAAGGAAATAGATAAGCTTAATAATCAAAGATGTTCTAAGACCATGGTATGGTCTTATACAGTCTAGTTTTACTCTATTATCCCAATTGAAACCACGTAGCAGCCAACAAAACAAACAAAAAAAACCCCACAACCCCCCCTAAACAAGAAAACAAAACCTAACCAACAAACTGACCAACCCGTTGCCCTGAGTTTTCTGTCTTTTGTCTTTCTGTAGAACTTTCTCACGTAGCCTTCATTCAAACAATGTTTATTCTTAGAATGTTTGCATTCTCCTCCTCTGAGAGAAGAAATGATTGATGGTGATGTCCACCATCCAGGTTGAGAGGTGGCGACCTCTGTAGCCAATCTCTGGACCTCTGTACAAATGTATAAAGTAGTTAAATTGTAAATAAAGTAGAAGAGTTTGTTCCCCTTCACGATGCTTCTGGCCTGCTCTCTTTCTGTCCCTAAAGTGGGACACGCCCAGCCTCGACTAGCAACACTTGGTGACCCCGAATGTGTGAGGACTGCAGCCTGAGCAACACCAACCTCCCCGTGTCCTTCCCCCTAAAAAAACCCCACCGAAACCAAACCAAAAAAATTTGCCTGGTGTGAATACATATGAAATACAGGAAGTTACCAATTCCTTCAAAATACTCATACTATCTTTGCCCTCACATAGAATTTGAATATAGAATTATTAATCAAACAGTTACACCAATGAATACAAAGTTAGCTGACCACAATTAAAAAAAAAAAAAGTCTTTGCAATTATGACAACAGGAAGACTATTCACTATAAAAGCTCACAAAAAATTACATGCCATTCGTTGGCTTCCACAGTTTTGCCTGACATTCATGTAAGCCTGAAGTGTCTGTACTTCCTTAGTGATTGCTTTAATAGAAAGCAACAGAAGGGCACTGCACTTCTTGCAGGTGAAAGTGGTGCTCCAGGTTCACACAAGTCAAGCTCAGGCAGCCTTCTCACCAGAGAAAGCTCTTTTTCTGCTCAGGAACGTCTAAGGGGATCAAACAATCTAATAAATGTACTGGTATGTCAGAAATCAGTTTCAATTAAGTAAAGGTAAGAAAAGAGATATGAAAGAGAAAATTTCTTACAAGCAGTAAAACTTCTCCTTGCATTCAATTATGTACAAGAGAAAAATCTGTTCACTCATTTTTGCATGTGAGTTTGAAATGTCAATTATTTCTGATGTAAAAGTGTAGACAAGCAATGCCTCACTCCTAGCTCAGGGTAAGTTCGAAAGGTAGCACAGCCCTGTTCAAAACAGTGTTAAATTCACTGTATTTAGTAATTTGAAAAATGGATTATTCAGAATTTCCAGAACATCAGTTATTTGCTATTCTAATGTGTTGTAAGCAATTAGAATCAGGAAGAACTTAGAAACAGGTAGAGAGGAAAGGAGGACATTCAAGCAAGGCCTTCTCAGATCATGATATTAAAATATCAACCATATATATGCACACCTTTCAGGATACACTCAAATAAGGATTCTTCTAAACACTCCAGCTGCTGATTTTACAGTTAGCAGCTGACAAAGAAAATTACTTCCAAAAATGATGGTATAATACCTTCTAAATTCTACTACTGTTACTACTAAGCAGCAATTAATTAACAATTAGGAGTTGATAGCATTACCAATTATTACAGCAATAAATCTTAATATGATTTTTATTCTGCACTGTTCCTCCTCTGATGAACATTCAAGTATGAAACAAAAAGCACAAAATATATTTACCAAAATTATTTAAGGGATATGATAAGAGGGACACAATGGATAAAGATTCTGATGCTGAATTTAGGGTCAATTTAAACTCTGAGTTATTTGTTTCAATATTTATTCTGCGATGCTGTTACTTACTCTGTTGGAGTTATTTGTAAATGTAATTTTGTAGAATTCTCTAAAGAACATTAAATAATTTGGCCTCAAAAGACTATCAATCTATAGAAAAAGACATTTCCAACTTTAAAAAAACCCATATTTCAATAATGATCTTACAAGTGAAATTGCACATAACATCAGAAAAATAACATCACCTTTCCAAGTATGTTACTACCTGCAACAGCAGGTGCTTCCTGCTAAACAGACGTTTAGTCTGTTTCTCTCTTTTTAAGAAACTGCTTTAGAACTTTGACAAAACCCTTTAAAACATTTCCATCAAAGGGTTATTTAAAAAGGCATGGCCTGTTAAAGGGCATTTGTTCAGAGGAAGAGCTTCTTTGGTTTGCTATTACTAAACAATCTAATAAAAGAACCCAAGTGGCAACGAAATACTTCTCCGGGTTCAACAGACACCTGCACACTAGCATCAGGACAATATAACTGCATTCCTGCCAGGATTAATTCACAATATTTAATTTAAATTACTTGGAACTCTTTTTATATTCTGGACTAACATGGTGTGAAAGTATGGTGATTGGATTACAAGAGATATTAAGACCACCAGCAATAATGGTCCCCCTCCTCCAAAGCATTTTCCCTGTCCCTCCAATAAGCTAAGCCTTTTCTCCTCCCTCCTCCTGCCTCTAAATCCATCTACTAAGGCTATGTGAATTCTCTCTCTCTATTCAGTTTGGATTTTAGCAAGTTCCAATATTCATTCCTTAATGCAGCGTCAGTGTGCTCACCCCTTGCTCTACAGAATGGTGTTGATTTGCAGAGAGAAGCAGAGAAATGCATTGTAACTCCTCTGTAATTTATTCTAGCTCTAAAGTTTTCCACTGCAGTCAGTAGACTCCCTAATAGCCTAGTCAAAATGAAGACAAACATCTTCTATGACAGAAAACTGTGGGGAAGGTGGCATGAATTAAAGAGCTTGAAAATAAACACCTTAAACAAACCACCTCAGCGGGAGACTGAGATTGTCTGGCAATGAACTGCAGACAAGATGCTTAGAAAAGCCCCATAACAAAGAAAAATCTGCATATTGTTCGAGGGTTCCCATGTCAGCCCCATCCCCGAAGCCAGAAACATTAATAACTTCTCTTTTGTCTTTATTCTTTCTGGGGAGGAGAAGGGAGTTGAAACCAAAACAAGCAAATAAAAGCATATAAAGATGATTTCTTTTCTTGCTAGTTGAAATTTGTTCGTGCCAAGTACTAATGTACGATCTTGGGGTTGAAGGTTGTTTTTATTTTGAAAGAGGCAATGGAGTCCTACAATTTGGTTGAATTATAAAAAGCTTAAGACATTCCTTACCAGAGGCTGTCCACTGCATGAGCTCAGCAGCCAAGCTTATCAGTTTGATGAGGTAATTGCTTACATGTTTTCCTAACTAGATTTCTCTTTCTTCCTTGCACACTTGGAAAAAAATTTAATAAATTGATTATCAATTAAATGTACCAGACTGAAAGCTACCAAAAATGCTCTCTCCATTGCCTTGATAAGCAGAAATTTACTATGAGCAGTCAGAATGTAATTTTTCCTGCTATTGTATCACCAGGGTAAAGACCAACGTCCCAGTGTGAAAATACAGGTGTATCATTCCAATAGAGGATGAGACCCAAGTACTCTGACAAACCTTTGCAATCTGACTTCAATGGAAAGAAATCCAGTAGATTGCAGAAGGAAGGCACAGGAAGGTACAACATGCTCTAACATCCCTCAGTATAAATCATCAGTGGACTGGGACAGGGATGGATGACAGGAGGCAGACTGCACTACAGTCATGTTGCAGCCTGAGGAGCCTGAGGTAGTGTCTGCTGGGAATACAATAGTTCATTCTCCATGTCCATGCAATAAATGGCCTCTCTGCAGCTACCAGTTAAGATTATAAATCAGTATGTTTTGCAATATTAAAAGCCACTCCAGCTGCAAAGGAACCAAGATCATAAATTCTTTTCAATGCACTTTTGAACAGCTTCAGACAGTAGTGAGGCTTTCCTGGGAACACCAGACAGCTGTAAAATAGCTACTTCAAATTTAGGTTCTATCATAGGAGATGGAAAAGACCTGTATGAACTATGTAATTAACAGATCAAGTCACCAAGACACAAGGGAAAAAATCAGCTCTCAACAAAAGGTTTTAACTGTTTCTTGATCCCCTATGTGATGTTTTTGAATTAAGTCAAAAATCCGAGTTGAAGGACATCTCCAGACCTCATCCCCCCGCTGCTATTAATGCATGTCAAGTTAACAGTAGGGGCAGAGTTTGAGGTATTTCTCAGAAGGATGAGCTTGCATACTAGAGGTCTGAGGAACCCACACACTAGCTCTTCCTCAAACAGGCATGAAAAAGGCCTTTGCTAATCTGTTTCTTTTCTCTCGTGAAATCAATGGCTTAATCTCCACTTGATGACTTAATTTACCATAAAGGAAATTAGACTATTTTTTCTATAACTCAACAGCAGCTACAGTTGCCCATGCAAATTATCTCTCTGCTGTTCACCAGACCTGGTTATTTAAGAGCAGGTTTGGAGTGGAATGGAACATTGTAGTATCTGCCATGACCAGTAAAGGAACATCACGATTCCCTGGCAGATGATCAATAGCTGCAATTATTGCTCACTGGTTTCACTGAGACTTGCTTGGGCTCTGCACGTGAGAGGAATGCCATCAGCAACAATCAAAAAACCCCTGTTCTTTAAATGTTTAGTTATGTTCAACATGAAAAAAGAAGGGAGCCTACCAGCTAGCACATTGTCAGGAATGGTGGACATGGAGAGAGCAACGTGCTGTGCTGTGCTTCTGCAAGACAGGACCCTCAAGAAGTCAAGCAGAGCTAGGAGTTGGACTGGATGATTGTGATGGGTTCCTTCCAACCCAGCATATTCTATGATTCTCTCCTTTTCTGCTTCTCACAATTAGTCTGGACATGATCCTTGTCTCCAGAACAACCTATGTGTCTCAGGTCTTGTTTTCTGTCCAGGTATAAAAGGACCAGCTTCTCTCCTTCAGGTTTAAAGCCCAACATGAAAAAGAACTGTCACAAAGCACCTTGAAAAAGGATTGCATAGTAAGTACTTTTAGCCCACTATCAATAATGGCAAAGCTTATCTTAAAGAAAATTATTAAGTACCAAGTTACTTCTGGTCCCAGTTTTAAATAAGACAGTGACTATGCTGCATGCCTAAGATCAAAGGCCTCAAGCTCAGTTACAGACTGCACAGCAGTCCTGACACTCCTTACTTTGCTCAATTCCCATTTATTTTTACTTTTTCAAACCTTCTTCTGCTTACTGTGCATAAAATTCAAGAAGATTCCTGAGGCTACGTGGTATTTGATGGTGCAATTAAGTATCTACAGTGAGATGTGAGCATAACTGCACTTCAAAATCTTGCCATAAACACACTTTTTTTTCACAGTTCCAACAGTGCCTTTTGCCTTTGTTATTACCAGTAGTGAAAGGCTGCAATCGGGTCTCCCTGGAGCTTTCTCTTCTCCAGGCTGAAAGAATGGCTGTGCCATTCAGCTTTGTGTCATCTGCAAACTGGCTGAGGGTGTGCTTGATCACCCTCTCTGCCACTGACACATTAAACAGCACCAGTTCCAGAACAGAGCCCTGAGGGACACCATCCATCAGCAGCCTCAGCCTGGACATAGAGCCATTGACCACAGCTCTCTGCCTGCATCAGGGTACCAAACAAACAAAGAGCTCAGGCTCTAAGGTACACAGCACTGAGGAGAATGTGTATAACTCCAGTCACAGCATGCATCCAAATATTCAATCATCCACAACTGCTTGGAGCTGCTAAAACAGAGTGATCAGGGTGGGTGGGGAGGATGACACCCAAAACCACCACTACCACCCTGAAAATAAAAAAGAAGCACTCGGTTTGAGTTCACTGTCATATTCCTGGCAAAATATCTGCTGAAGCACTGCAGAGAATTTTACAGGCCTGGCGGAGACATTGAAGAAATACAAACATATCAATGAATACCAGCAGTGAGAGATAAACAGTTTCAAATGCTTTGTACAACCAGAACCATTTTGCAGCCAGATTCATTGCCAAGATGAAGACTTGGAAGGCTTCTGTCAGGCTATTTCCAATTACAGTGTTTTATGAAAACACAGGGCATACAGTATGCCTTGATGAGAAAAGCCAGTGTATATATAGGCTCATCATCCTCAAGCAGAAAGCACTGAGGTAAGTACTAGTTGTTATGGATACGTCTGCATAAGTAATAGGTGTTATTGCATCTAACCTTCGGGTTTCATTTATTTTATATTGGAGGGTGTGGGTGTGTGTAGAGAGATTTATGGTTTATGTTATAAACTTTCATCCGCCACAAAATCCTGAAGTGTTCTTACACCGACTGAAAAAATACCTTCAAGCAATGAGTTTAATGTAAATTAAGAGGAATCAAATACCTTTAGATGACTTTGAAAAGCGCACTGTTGATTGTTCTTTTAATCAGTTTGTGTATTGCTCAGAAATTCTTTGATAAGCAATGCTTCTCACTGAGTATGCACAATTAAATGTGAACAGATATCACGACACTACAGATACACAGCTCATTTGTGTGCTCCTTGTGTCAACTGACCTCTCAGTCTAAGAGCTGTTTTTCTGAAGACTGATGCCATACTGTGGGAAGAAAACCCACCCAACATCTTTGATAACCTCACAGTTACTACATGAGGCACACACTAGCTAAAAATACCATAATATTCTATACATTTTTCTTTGTATCCACACGAGACAGGAGGAAAGATTCTAAGGACCAGAAAAATCAACTATCAGACAACATTCTATATCAGTTTTGGTACTGATACCTGGTAATACAAAATTAATATCTGAAACCAGGTGTGTGGGTTTAGAGTTTTTTGTGTTGAGTTTTTAAAACAATTTAATTTCAGCTACAAAACAGAGTGTTACTATTTAGAGACAGTCTGTGTTCTAAGCCCTTCTGTTGGGTGAACCTGACAGATCCAGAAAAAGTTCACGTGTTTTGTATTTTTAAATGAAAAATACAACTTACTTTGTCCTATTTAGGTAATAATAATAATAAAAGCAAATAAGTGCATACAAATATATATACACACACAAACACACATACATGGCACAGTTTGATAGATCTGGAAATCAATCAAATGAAAAATTAGTAGTAAATTTTTAAGCCAACTTCACAAGTTGGACCTATCAGGACAGTATAGAGTTTGGAAGCTCTGGGCCTACAGATCTCATAGACCATGACTTGAAACACAGTAAACAAAATTCAAACCTTGGCCTATTTCCTCGGACCTCTGTTCTCCTTTAAAGACAATCTCAAAAAGCTTTGCCTCCTCTCCTTCTCTCCTCTCCTGTCAGCAGTCCCTAAAGGCAGTTCTTGTTCACTCTCATTTTTGGTCAGAAAAGCAAGAGAGAAAGCTTTCAGGTCTCCCATCCCAGAGACTTCAGCAGCCTATCAAGAGTTCCAAGGAAGCAATCTTTCAAACTCTTCAACTAACAGCCTCTGGTAAACTTAAGGAATTCTTAGAAATTTTGCTTCTTTACAGTCTCATTACAAATATCTACTGTGCTAAAATAATGAACAACTTCCAGAGATTGAAACCTTGCCAAATTTGAATAGTTTTCACTAAAAAGAATCCACTTTCTCCTCTCTTAAGTTCTAAAACTTGCTCCAAGACAGAGACATGGATCATCTGAATGAAATGGGTATATTTTTAACACCACAGAAACATGGTTTTTCCTAGTTTTCTTTAAAAAACACACAAAAGTTTTTATTAAAACTTAAAAACAAAGAATGTGTCCAAAAGCTGTCACTGAACACAAAAAACACTAGTCCAAAGGGTTTAGATGTGGAAAGGATATAATTAAAAATGCTTTTGCGCTTTTGAAATAGAAAATGGAAGTTCATTGAGAGGTCTTACCACAATTTCTTTACAGATCTTGGTAGCTTGCTGTTTTATCTGCTGAACAGGTATAGAAAGAAGAAACTATCATAAACAAAAAGCCTTACTGACATAACAAGAGAATGTTGACAACATAAACATAAGGAGATACTATCTAGCATAACCTTTCTTTCTTCTGCTCTTCTAAGCATTATTTTAACCCCTTTACTTTGAAACAAGAGTAGAGAGGTACAACCTGCCAGGTAACTTTGCATCTTATCTATTTAATCAATGCCAGCCTCTGAAAGGGAAAACTAAATCCTTCCCAGTTCAGAATTTCCCAGCTTAGTGGGTGCCATCTGGCATCATCAGCATTTTATTTCCTGTTCACTTTTTTCAAATTTACTTCAACTTCTTGCTTGCTCCTTGAGTTTGTTTTTTGTAAGACAATGTCAGCTACCTCCATACACATCATTGGACACACTCTTTGTAACACTAAGTTGACAAATAGCATCAGTACAGACTGAAAGGACAGCCAGTTCTCAGAGTCACATATTTTCTGATCTCATCTCATCTCGTGATTACTTTGTCTTCACAATCAGCTGCACTACTACTTCTGCAATATCAGGATCAGCTGAACTCCTTCTAAAGTAAGTCCTGCTGTTTTTAAAGCTTTAATGATGTTCCCAAATAATTTGCCACAGAACAGAATTTTACCACAATCCACCTATGTATGGAAAGGATGACTGAAATGAAATAATGAAAGAAAACACAGGGAAGAAATTAACATCAACCTAATATGGAAGTTATTTGAATGTGATTTTTAGCTGCATGAAGAGATTTATATCTGTAATTCCAAAGTTATGGCACATCCTTCAGAAAAGAACTCAACTTCAACATATCACTGAAGTCAGCCAGTCAAATCTGTAGCAAAGAAAGATTTTTGTTTTCCAAAAATCATTGCTTCAGTTAATAAAATAGGCTTTTAACAGCTAGTTTAGCTGCATCTTTTAACAACTTATTTATTTTTATATTTTGACCTCACACACACAAAACCTATAAAATCATGTTTAAAATGCATACAGCTCCTAAAACTAGCTCAGGAGCATGAAGAAATTTCTACTGAAACAGCCTACTGAAACAAACAGAACTCCTGAAATACCAGTCTCAAAAGACTTGCGTTTTCCAGGTGCAGTAAACTCTTCAACTCTTCTCATGGTGAATAACATGGATATTTCCCACGTTCTCAGCAATATCAGGCCACACCATAAGGAACTTTTCACAGCAGCATTTTTTCCCCCTTCCCCCAGCCACGCTTCACAACTGCTTCTGGGAGAAATCCCAGTTTCAGGAATTGGTACATTCAGCATGACTGCTGCACTCTCACCATGCCTGAACTTCATGGACCCTGTGAGCTACTGGCATTTGGCTCCAAGTTCAACCAGAAAATACTGCTGTATGTGAGAACTGCTATAACTCTTATTTATTTTACCCATTCTGGCATGTTCTCTGTCTCATTCTCCCAGCTCCAACCTGCTCGTAACAGCTATGCAGCAATTTAACTTCAGAGGAAATCTGAAGATCACAAAAAATTATCTCCAATAACAAAACTCAGGTCGGCATTTGACCTGCCAAACAGGTTCTTTCACTAAAAGACAAACCAGACACTTGAATTCTCAAGCACTGCCAGGACAGAGAGCAGCTCGCCTGTCCAGATGAGCAGCCAGTCTTTTGAGACCTTAGAGATAAACCAGACAAAATGCTGCACAGGAACAAAATGTACAGTAACAGTATACAAAAGCTGGAGTCTAGGATAAGAACACAAACGTGGGGGGAAATAACTTTGCAAAGCCAAGTTTAACTCATAAAACTAAATTTGAAGCATAAGATTTTATCCTTCATTCTTTGTGACTTCTGGGAATCTCAGAGTACACCATACCAACTCAAGACTACATAACAAATTATGGAAAAATCTGTTTGTACTTTGATACTTTCCCCATCACCAGTTTGGAACAGATTTATTATGCAAATTTCATTTCTAGCATGCTATAGACAGGAGTAAATTTCTGCTTGTTAAACTGTCTCCATCTTTGTTGCTGTTTCCTGCCTAGTATGTGAGAAAGTAAGCAATAGTGCCAAAACCAAACTGAACTCAGAAAATAAGAGATATAAGAAAGGCATAGGTATTTACAAAAGCATTTCCCAGGCAATTTAGATAGTTATTAAGATTGATTTGTTTTATATGCTGTAGCCTCTGGCATAAGCTTAGAAGAACAAATGACTTGATCCTGCAACCTTTCTTCACACAGCTTAATCTTACTGCCTTTGAGGAGTAACCTACATGATAAAACGGCAAACAATAGAGGAACTGAGATCAAACAATTTAGATTAGCAGATACCAAAGTGAAAATAATGTCAGAAGAACGAAGTCTAGCTGGTTAAGAACTAGGTGTGAAAAGGACTCACAATATTTATTTTTAAAATTCTTGTAACACATTGCACTCATCTTTCGGGCTGTTAGGTTGTGATGATGGCACTGGCAGCAGAACACAGAAGATAAAAGTTACAGAACACTCTTATCAGATACCTCTCTGAAATAATCACAGACATAGATTGCCCTGGGAATCAGGCACTGCCTTCCACTACCTGCAAGCCTGGCAGTGCCGCAGCACACTGCCAACACTGTTGTAAAAGTTCAGCTCTTGAAATAGCTGCCACAGTGGAAAATAGGTAGACTGCGCTGGGCCACAGTTACAGAAACAGAGCAGAGATTTTACTTTTCAAAATACTACTGCTGTCATGCAAAATGACTCTGGGGTCAGAACTCTCCAGCAGAGCAGTCAAAAATGAAAGCAATTAATTTGTCATTACTCAGTTTATCAGCCAGAATAAAATGAAGTGTGCAAGAACTGTACCTTCTGAAGCCTCAGATAAATGGTAATTTGCTCTGTGAAAAGTTCATGAGGCAAAAACAAGACCTTTGATACACAATCAAGTGTGGTTAAGAGAGGACAAGGGTGGCAGCGCCTCTGAGAACAAGCTTCCTTCTGTGCCAGAATTCAAAGTTTCAACTAAGATGAAAGTTAAATTTTTTTATGTCTGCTTATGTTTGTGCTATGTGAAAGGTGATGCAGATGAAAACTTGCAAGAAAATGGCAGCATGACATTATTAAAGAACAGGAAACTAGCAGCCCAAAAAATAACACCAAGAAAATGATGATGAGAGAGAACAGTGGCCTAATGCAAGCCCTGGGATATATGAGTATGCCCATATGTCTTCTGAGCTCATCAGCTATCATGACCTTGATTTTTGCACAAGATGTTTTGTCTCACTTTCATACTTTCCACTAATTTTCCATTTCCTATGTATTCAACAGAACTACTTCTTTGGAAGAGAGTCCATATATTCAAATGCCTCCACGTGGTTCAGAATAGTGTGTCACAGCTGCCTAAACTCCTGGCATGGCCTTGCACCTTTCAGTACAGGATTATGACATCTTTCAGCAAAGCATTTTTGAGTTTAAATGGTTTGTCTCAAGGCTCTCAGTAGGGAACTGCAAGGTTTTATGAATCATTGCAAAGATGGAAATACCTGCTGTCAACAAACAATCAGATCGCAACTGTTTCACATAAAACCAGAGGACAGATGTATCCGGAATGGTCCCACTTTGCATTGCTTTACCAGTGGCTCAAAAAGCAAACAGCTGTGGAAGTCACAAGACCACACACCCTTGGATGAATAAAGTGTTTTCACTATGGTTGCTTATATGTTCTTTTCATAAAAGTTCACTGCAATTTTCACTGTTAGGGCCAGTGATTTGATTTCTATTAGACATCTTGCTATTTATGTCCTGCTCCACATCCATGTGACACAGGCTTAACTTCCACATGGCCAAAATACGCCAAATAAACGGTAGCTCACTCCAGCTTGTTTCTTTTCATTATCATGATAGTTGCAAATGGATATGTTTCACCCATCTGTTTGGATGGGACATCGTCTGAGAGACTGGAGAGCACCAAAGCGGAGGAACTCCCCAGACACCACAAGCAAGGATGTCTCCATGGTGACAGCATGTTTTAGATGTGTTAAATATGATTACTGCATATTATTTTAGAAAAAGGATGAAAACAAAGACACCATCAAGATAGGGATGAGGTATTTCAATACCTCATGAGGTACTGAGGTGTTTAAATAATTTTTAATACTTTTAAAATACATACTAATTGGACTGCACTAAGAATCAACAGAAATGCAACTGAAGGAGCACCAGAAAAAAGGCACTTCCAGTTTTCATGGGAAACTGGTGATGATGTTTTGACAAGATAAGCACTTGGGTGCTTTGTTAATCAGCTTTTGAAACATGAATTTTAACACTTTGGAGAAAAAAAAAAGTTTTAATGAACACAGCAATGAGAGATGACAACTGTTCATGTGATTACCTATTTTTCTTTGTTACAGTTCAAAAAGCATACAGACCTAGCAACGGCTAGAGTATATCCCAGAGGTAACTTTCATGAAAACATCTTTCAGGGAATAAGTGACAACATTTTATGTTGTATTAGCAGAGAATGGCAAATACTACTCTATGCAGCTGGTGATTTTTTTCCTGGATTTTGTCTCATATTCTTCCTCCTCCTTTCCCCCTTACATTCCTAGATTTATTTTCTTTTACGGTTCATGTGCTAAGGTCCTATGTAAGTCTCAAAACTGTAGCCAAAACTCTGAATTCCAGAGCAATGCAAAAGACTACTGAGGAAAAAAAAATCTCTGTAGTTCTTCCATAACTTTATATACATACATTATTACTAAGTTTTAAATATGAAAGAACTTCATTAACCCTTCTCCAAAGTCATGCAGAGGTATTATTACATGAAATAGTTTTCCTCCTTTATATGGGGTTTCTTTTAAGATTAATACCTCAAATACCTGAAGTGGAGACCAGCAATGAACAAACACAACCAGTTCTATAAACACCATCTGTTCTTCTAAGGAATGAGAAAACCTTTTAGGGTGCTCAACAGACTTAATTTTTAAGAATCATGATGAAGAGATAACCCACTGTCTGTACAGAGTATTCTTAGAAGGAGATGAAATCTCTGTTCTACACACATTACAGAGAAATGCACATTATAAACCGCATAGTTGTAATTTAATGGAACTAGGAGCCACATCACAGACACAAGATAGTTCTCACTATGTGTATAAAGGAACTGGTTTAATCTTTAGGAAAAGAATAGAGTTACATAAGTCCATTATAGGGTACCCAAGGTTAAAACAACCTCCATTTCTAAAGTAGGACATTCTCAAACAAAAAGTCACTTGGCAGCATTTCTTTCAAAAACATTGCTCTACATCAGTGCTCAAGACTCCATATTGAATCAGGGCAGACAGTTGTTAAAAGGACACAAGGTAAGACAATAAGACATTTGCTGTACAAGCCACAGAAGAAAGCAATAAAAACTACTGTCTTTTATTCACAGATCCCTTTGTTCACTTCCCTATCCTCATCCACTAGTATTACAACTTCACATTTTCAGGCTGAGTTGTAATGCACCCAAGACAACTATTATAATATTAAAGTAAATTTATACCTTTTATTCTGTTGTATTACACAAGACAAGACAAAATAATACAAACTTTTATTTCCTGGAGACGATGCTACAGAAGAGAACTGGAGCTATGGTAACAGATGATTAAGGTCTTTATTTCCAGTTTAAGTAATCCCATACCTGCTACTTTGACACACAGAAATTCTAGCAAACCTATCACCTAAAAAGTGAACTCTCTGCCAGCAGTCTGGTTTGAAACACGAAAGTCAGCAAATGCTTTTTTATCCGCCTGGGATCATGCCTCAGGAGACTTATATAGCTATTAAGTCTCTCTTCAGGTGCCCAAGGAAGTTAGAAATTCAAATGGCTTTTCAAGAAGAACAAACACATACTCCAAGCCTATTAAAACAATTTGGCGAGCACTAAGTACAGTAATTCCCTGTTGCAATTATATTAATGATGGTGCAAGGGAACTTCACATCAAGAAGTCTCAGAAAAATCTAATAGTAGTTAAATATGGTGGTAGGCTACTAAAGGTAATCTGCATTTATTTTATTTAAAACAGCTGCATAAAGGTTCTGAAGGAATAAGATACAGTTATTACCATTAATAATACTAGAAGTTGCTCAGATTCAATTTGTAGCCATTTTAAACTGAAATATTTGCACTCAAGAACCCAACAGCAGATGTAATTATCACAGTTTAGTTTTATTTATTTATTTAAAGTCATCCACAGTTCTGGTAAAAGTTAACATTTTTAAAGAGACCAATTTCAAGTAAAACATGAATGTATTTTCCCCTCAAGAGTAAAACAATCAGCACAGCAGGTTTTAATCAAGTAGTTTACATTCCCCTACCCAGAACTCTCCAACTACAAGCATCACAAATAATATCTCTTTTCAGATATCAACAGGCTAAGAAATGCCAGTTGTAATTACGAACTCTATGAAGTTGACAAACCCATTTATAGTAACAACCACTCCTTACCCCCATGAACTCTCATAAACCCAGGTTAAACCTAATGGATTCAGCTCTTCTATAACCATACCCTAGCAGTTGTCAAGAGGCCGTTCGGCAAATTCTTTTTTACAAAACTAAATAAACAGGATCAATCTAGCAAGTAATTACAATCTACAGATTCTACAATAACTTGAACGAGGGAAATATAAATTGAAAAATGAGAGCCCTATTATCAAACTAAAAAATACTATAACCAGTAATCTTACTTTGCAGACCTCCAGCAATTATATAGGAAGAGCCATGATTTGTTTCCAAGTTCTGTGTCAAACGTGGGCAACATAGCTGTATCCCTCAAGAACAGAATTTCATAGCTCTTGAATTCACTAAACACCAAACTGCACATTCTCATTCATCATGACCTCTCGAAAGAACCTCCTCAGCTACTTAAAGAGTGGTCTTTCTAGAATAAAACTTCTCTGGCCTGAACCCACAACTTGATCTTCTAAGCTGAGTTTTGGACTAGACTGTTTTATGTACACAATGAAAAGCCAAACCGATTTCCATTAACTTTGCTGTATGTTATTTATACCTCCAGTGTTTCACAGTACTACCTCTGCTGTCCTCAAACTCTTCCCTGCCAGTGTCAATGAATGCACTGTAAATCCCACGTAAACTATCCTCGGTTTTCACACATATCCCAGGACATCCCATTGCTTTAAATATGCAACCCCTATGCTTGTTACTGGCCAGGCAGAAACAGCCTTCTTTAAGCTCCATCCACATCAACCAACTGCCAAATAAAAAAAAAACTTCACAGTTCTCCCTCTCTCTTACTCTGCAGAGGCAATAATCCCCTCAACCCCAAAAGCTGCATAAAGTTTTTGAAAACCTATAATCATTAAGATTTTAACTTCACAGCGGAATTGTAGCATGTATCTGCCAACACATTCAAAAGCTATTACAAGGAGATACAGTGGTATTTAAAATTTTGTTCTGAGCCAACCTAAGAAAATAACCAACTTTTGTCATCTTCCAGAAGGGCTGGGTAAGAGTTACTTTAATCACTTGTGTGCCTACATTAAAAATAAAACAACCCAAAAACAATTGTTAAGCATGTTACTACTTCCATAGTGTATTAATTCCTCTAAACTTTGTAGAGAATGAAGAAGCAATGGTGACTTGACCTGATGTGGCTTCCCCTCTTCTACTCCCCCATGACCTAGTGCAGCTTAATTGTAAAGGCAAAAGGAGCAACATTCAAAACCTTAAAAACAGCCTGCCTGCTCTGGCAGCCTCTACTTTCCTCAGCATGTTTGCCGCAGCATGCCTGCCATCCTGGGAAGGGTTTTCCATATGACTGCTGAACTGTGGAAGCCTCCCTACCTAGCACTGCATACACAGTAGTATTCTATTTATCACCATGGTACAAACGCAGATCACTCTTTTGATTTTAAGCAAACAGGACAGAATGTTCAGACACACTAAAATTGAGAGATTCTTCCAGCTATTATCTGTTTTCAGTCGCTTTCTCTCACTGTCCTCATGTACCCACTTCATTTCCTGTAACTACAGAACAAATATCTAACGGCAAAAATGCTACTTGGTTGCAAATCACATCTAGGAATTCAGCCTCTTGGTGCTGGGATGTGAAACTGCTGATGAGGGACAAACACTTATGTCAAAGTTACAAAGCTGCATGTGATTCCAACAGCCCTGGCACAGTTCCATCTGTGTTGGGTTACAGAATAACATGGGAAGCCACCAAATCGTTACTGAGACACAGCAATTTCAAAATTGAACTGGGGAAAGGGTGGAAGCTGAACACCTACACTATGTCAAGGGTTACAGGGTATTTATGCTACAAGCCATAACTATTTTTTTTCCATTTTGTCTCTCTTGCTTCAGCTACAGAAGCAATACAGTAAGAAAAAAATACCAAGCTCTTTTTCATAACCTTAAATGAGTGATGAAAGCTGTGAAACAAGAGGAATCATGAGTCAAATTTTAAAATTCAGGTCTTGGCTATTCTATCACACCACAACGACAAAGAACTAGTAAAACAACGAAATTGCAATATAAAGAAGCAGCAGAGTGAATTAAAATTCAACTCTGTTTCACTGCTTTCTTCTTTTTGAATCTAATCCCTAATCAACATTTTGGGAAAATCATCTGTGTAATTAGATCCTAAGGTGAAGAACAAGATCTTGCAGTCAAAATTTGAGTCCCATAACAGGCTCTCCATTAGGACTCTACCTAATATCATCCCACCAACACTATGTGAGGTAGCAAAAGCAATTACATTTAAAATAAGTTACCTGGAAGACCAATTATCTCACCTAACGCTCAAGGCAAACTCCCTTATGTTCTCAATTAAGAACTTGAGGCAGAGGACACTTAAAACTGTGTTCAATAGTTTCATTAACATTCAATGCTTCAAGATCTATGACATGTGCTACAGTTTTAAAACTAAAATTGAACTGAATAGTTCATAAAATGAAACATTCAGAACAAACCAGGGCTTCTCTCATCTTCTAGTGGTTTGCTAGATACTGATTCTGGCAATGCTGTTCAATAGCAAAGTGCTTATAAAAAGACTGTTGCAGAGAATCACTTTACCCTGCAATACACATGAACGAATTGTTTTCATTTGAAATCTGATTAAAACACTTATTTTGATGATTTATTACATTCTTTCACAGGATTTTTCTGGCCAGAACTACTGATGAGCGGTTGTTTGCTAGTACTGAAGCTTTAAGTTAGTTCAACAGAGATGCTTCAGATCCTTCTAACAAAGTAATTTTTATAGTGTAAACCTTTATCATTTCAGCTACTGTCAAACACAATTCAGCCTTGTGGTCTGAGTAAGTTTTCTAGAACACAGACCAATGACTATTTCCACATCTGGTCAATTAAATTGTTCTCCTGAGTCTGCAACAACACGTAGAGAGTTAAGTCTCTTAGCTGAGGTTAAATGGCCTTTTATAATCCATATGATGCAATCCTCATCATTACCTTCTCTCAGCAGACTGTAGAACAAAAATGTCAACATGAAAGAAAGCACAAAAGTACAAGGAAGGTAAGAACAAGATCATCCAGTGAGACATGACTCCTGGAAGTTAGAACACCATTGGTTCACTCTTATTCTAAACTTCTTGCATTTGCCCTGCTTCAAAAAGGTCCCAAATGATAACTGTGCCATTCAAAACACTGAATTTATGAGACGATGGATGGAGAGCATATTACACAATAAGCTGCTGTTAGGAGACATGTATGTTGGGTCCACTTTGCTCAACTCTTGGCACTACTGGCTGCAGCTTCAGAGCATAATTTTTTTACATATAACATGCTCACAACTTTGCCTCAAAAAAGGGAGAACTGCAGGACACAGTGGAGATGCTGAGTAGAGAAAATGGGGAGACTTGAGAGATCAAATGAAGTTTCCTCTAACCTGCTCTGTGCCAGACAACTGGCTTGCTTTTTTCCTTTCAAACACAGATAAATCTGGAGAATTTCAACAGGAAATCCAATGCTGGTTTCAGCATCAGCAGCACCCAAATCCCAAATTTTCCCTTTAGTGCTAAAGGATATCTTTTGATTAAGGTTAAAAGACAACAGACAGAGAAGGACAAAGCTCTGTTTATCAATGCAATAAAATATTACTAACTCTGCGAGTCATGCTGCAGCAATGGGCACTGAAACAGTGCTTTGCTACTTAAAAAAAAGCGTTTCCTTCTAGCACTACTGAAAGCAGCTGTACCCCAAGAGAAAACATTGCAGCCTTGTCACCACTTAGCTTAGACACCACCAAAGACATCTTTTGTCAATTTGGATACATTCTTCCAAATTACTCTCAGAAGTTATTCTGTTTAGTACATGAGAAGTAGTGGGATATAAACACTTATAATGTGCAGCCTACATAGGCTATTTCTGCTTTTTTTGTACTGTACTTCTGCCAGCAATGGTACTTACACAGAGCCCAGCATCAAAATCACAATGTTTACAATCTGATTTATTCTCATGTAGTGGTACAGTTTTAGTTTTTTTTAGTTCCATGTATGTATTTGCTTCATGTTTTCATGCTGTTTGTATAAGTTGTAATGGTTTGGTCCCTGTACCCCATGTTTAACCCTTCATTGTTTCCCCCGAGTTACAGTTACGTGTCAATATTCAGTTAAAGAACCCGAGTTCTGTCAGTCACTTCGGGGCTCACTCTGTGTCTGGAAAGTTCCAGTGAGGGCATCGAATGATTGGGCAGGATCCAAGGAGTTCCCTCCCTTGCATTATTGATTAGTTCTATTGATTGTCATTTATGGACAGGGTCACCCCCTCCATACCCCTGATTGGTTCCCCACTGTGCCCTTCCTCCTTTCTCCACCCCCACACTGAAGGTGTCACACAGGGAGATCTGCGCTCTCGTGGGCAGACGCTCTGCTGGACACACGGTCCCATGTGGGCCTCAAAAAACTCCAGCAGAAGTTCCCCACAGGAGTCCTTCCTTTATTCCTCATCACTGTTCATGCTTCTGTGGCACAAGGACCCACAGGATTGGGGATGTATCCCAGGATACGGAACCGTACCTTCACTGCAGCCGGTGCCAGGGCTGGACAGGCAACGTGGGACAGGGGCCCGAGAGAGACACCCCCCCACTGCATTCTCAGGCAATGCACAGAACCTCCTCAAAGAGAGGCTGGCAAGGATTTCATTTGGAGCAGCCACCTAAAAGATGTTGCTCTTTCGAGAGTTTTAACAAGAGCCATGAGGAATATATAAACATAAATCTCAAGGTTTTTTGTGAACATTGTAAGTTAAAACAGTCCTCCTTATTTCTATTAATTTAAAATTGAAAATGCAACATAAGAGAATAATATAACTCTGATATTTCTGCTCTGAATTTGGGTTAGTTGAAACCATCCAATGTATTTAAAAGTTGGAAGCAGAAGAAGAAAAAGGAAAGGACAGAGAAAACCTGTGATGTGTCTTCCTTCCTAAAAAACAGAAAACAAGAAAAATTAGAGAATGTTAAGAGACAGCTAATGTCATCCTGGCCAAAACAGGGAGAAAAGGTTGGAACAGGCTTTTCAGAAGTACAGAACAGAATAACTAAGATGAGAAAATTCTGTTCTTGTACAGCCATAAATTAGCTAAACCCAAATTAGTTCATGTTTTTCTAACTTCAGACTCTTGATCTGCACTTTCCAAGAGGGGAAGAGGATCATCTTGTTGCCAGAGATGAGTTGCTGATGTTATCAACCCTCAGCAAGGAAGGAAAATTTGCATTAGTTACAACACCCTAGTCCAAGTGCTAGAGCTTTGTCCCTGGAGTGGACAGGGCCAAAAAACCTGATGGGCCGTCATGCTTACCCACCTCATATCCTTTCAAAAAGGGCAGATCAACTTTAAAACAGTGGTCTTTTTGGACCTGTCAGCGGAAATAATTAGAACAAACCATTGGTTCTTGACTTAAACATCTATTTTACTCTTAGAGTCAGCACCATCAAGGTGGTCATGAAGTATCCTGTGGGTTAAATCTAATTTACTCTGTTCTACTACTCTGCCCCCTGTGCCCTGCCATGCTGATTTGGACAGGCTGCTGTATGCACTCGAGCTGAGCACAACTAAAGCTACCTGAACTTCATTACACACTACCATCCCTGCACTGCAGCAAACTCCATTCCCCTTCCTCCACCACCCCTTCCCAGCCCTGATGCCTTGTTAGTTTCAGCAACAGCTTCACTGTAGGGACAGGAGGTCTTAGGGTAAAGCTCATTTATCTTTCAGGATGACACACTAACAGGGGACATGAGGTTTCTTTGCACCTCAGTTTGTACAGGGTACAACTCCTCCAACTAAAATCAGCAACATGAAGGTGCAAAGGGTAGAAATACTGCAACTGACATGATGAGAAATATTAGTCTGGGACAAAATTCACAGTAGGTTGTTTTTGTCCAGGAAAAAAACCACAAAATTTCATTCACTAGGGACTTTACATTTGGCAATCTGTGCTTGCACAGTTTCAGTGTAGGTTTGCAAAATGTTTCTATCTATAGTGTAACCAGATTTTTATAACATTGCTTTAATCAGAAGACCATACTTCTGCGTACTAATTTTTATAGCTAGTTTCACTTACATACATAAAAAAAAATGCCACCAAAGTCCAATGAAAACATGTATGAAATTTCCCTATGAAGGTCATTGTGCAATGAAAAGGGTTATAAATGACACAGTCCATCAACATTTAAAGCCTGCAAATAAGAACAATTAAGATCAACTACAAAAGGGAAGTTAAACAAAAATAACAGGGAAAGGAATCACACCTTCGTTTGATTTAAGAGGGCAGTAGAAACCCTGGCATGTGATTTACTGGCAGAAACTAAACACTCTAGTGTGGGCTAGTTGTAAAGAAAAAATACTGTCCTTTTTTTTCCAGTTTGAAGTCTAGTGCACTGAATCTTAAGAAAGTACAGGTTCACCCAAAGTGCAGGCTTCTTTTGATGTTAAAGGGAAAAAAATTAGCCTCCTCCATATCTTCTATATTAAAAGTTCATTAAAGAAAGGCTAAACATTTCATTCACTGGGATGGTTCTGTTTTTTGTCATTTTTGCATAGTTAACAAGATCATAATTCACATAGGTCACACATTGTAAATATCCTCACTATATTGTTTTCCTTTCCTCTATAATTAGACCACCTTTTGTTACCAAGAATCCTATAAACTGTTTAACTGTGAATGGTTGTAAACTGCTCGTATTAAAAATTAGGCATCTCCTCCTCCCAACTTTATGCAATGAGAATTGCATCCAACCCTGTCCACCNCCCCACCCCCCCCCCCAACTATGGCATATAAAATCAACATTACATCTCTGACACTTCTTTCTGCTGGGGTTTGACCCACATTACATCATCTGCACACTTTATACAGTTTTTCTCCATCCACACAAATTACTCTTGCCTAGCTACCAACAAAGGGAGACATACAAGCTTACTGACAGCAGAACAGATTCAAGCAGCTCAGCTGCTGTGGAAAATAAAATCACTCAATCTTCACCAGAGCTGCAGGAAGGACACCACAGCAGCTATTCCAGTGGCTTCTTGGAGGCAAATGCAAAAGGTGCCCAAGTCCTGCCTGCTCAACCAGCACACAGCAGCAGCCAGGGAGTCCAAGAGAAAAAACAAGGTTTCCCAAGAGCCAAATGTTGCTCAGTGTTGCTCTGCTCTTCCTTCTTCCTTTTTTTTTATTTTTATTTTTTTTTTTTTTTAATTAAGGTGCTTTCCCTAATTAGAAACAAAGCTCGTCCTTCAGGGAATTGACCCCATTTCTGAATGACCTGAACCACTGCTGCCCCCCACAGGTATTTCCAAGGTTTTATTCAGTATGCTTGCTTCCTACTTCTGGTCATCCTCTACTCTTTGAAATCAAGCAGCAGCACCAGCCACAACACTCAATATTCTTTTGTACTAGAATTTACAGTGCATATTTATTGGAATAAGTAGACTCACAAGACCTAGGTAGAATTATTTTAGCTTATGAGTATTAAAACCCCATGGACTGACAAGGTTCATTGAAGCCATTACTAGGATGAATAGAGCCTACCAGTGAATTTTCAAGGAGGCTCCTTATGAAGGGTGCAGTCCTCTTAAGCACACAGATTTTATGAAAAGGATAGTTTGAACTGCTTAAAGCTGTCATAATCTGAATTGTTTTCTACAGTGTCAGTAGTGATCAAGAGGCAAGAGCAACAGGCTCACAAAAATTCTCAGAAAGCTGCTGTACTTATTCTCAGGCCAAATGGACAAGAATGGGGAATGTATATGTGCCATTTTAGGAAACTTCGCACCTCCAGGTTATTTTTTTTTTCCTATCTCATCTGAAAAGAAAAGAGAAAGGAAAAAAAATTGTGGAGGAAATCTGTCTGGATGATGCCATCATTCACCCATCTACTGGAGATTAAATTATTTTCCTGCAGTTAAACATGGGTTTGGTGTTTTAATTGTGATTTTGAGAACAGCTGCTGTTTGACATCCTCTGCATAAATTCTGATGCTGTGAGTTTTCCAACAGCAAATTCCCATCCACTATTTGACGCCAGTGTTAAAAACCCCCATGTTTCTGCCCAAAAGGGTATGTTTTGAATTAACAAAGCATAGTCATTATATTCCAAAGAGAAATACACTTGAAGAAGCAACTTCAGATCTCTTAGATTTCAGGTCATTTGGTCAGAGAGAGATTATGAATTGCCACAGTTCACCAGGAAGAGCTGGGGGGTTGCAGTCTGCTTTGCTTTTTCCTGGTGGCACTGTTAATGCTACAGCTGAGACAGCTATAAAGGAAGGTGAAGACAGACAGGATTGTACAATGGAAGATGGATCTGAATGCCCATAATTAGGCAGGGGGAAACCCAACCAAAACCACCCAAACCTGAAGAATCTATTTCAGATATTATTCAGAAGTAGAATGTAATAGAACAGAAAATAGCATTAATAGATCAAAAAAGATGCTAAATCCTTGAGGGGATTATAGTCTCAATTAAGTAGTATAGAAACAGCATAAATTTTCAGTAAGTACATCTATGCTCTGTTAATTTGCCCAGGACTTTGCCATAAAAGAACACACAGCGGGAAAAGCCACACAGATTTGCATTGCATTTAACTGGCTGCCTCCCAGCACATTTCACTGAAGGAGTCAAACAGCTCCCATGACCACTGTGGGTGCAGATACCAGACAACACATCCCCAGTGCTAACAAAGGTATTTAAAAAAGCTGCCAAGTTCCTGCCTTTCCTGGTGTCACAAAACAACTGTGAAGCTCAGTCCAACATACATTTGTAAAGTTCAAAGAATATTTTTAAAGCATTTCATTATCCAACTGACAAAAATTCTGAAGTTTCCCCACTGCCTGTTTTCTGCCATATTTCAGAGTTAACAAACAAAGACAAAAAAATGGTCCAATAAAAATAAAATAGTATTTGATGCACTACCATCATTATAATAACTAAAAGAAAACAATCTCTAATGCAAACTACTTTCCACTTGTAATAAAAACCTTGGTTTTCTCCTTTTAACCCCCATTAAAAGATCAGAGGGAATGCTGACATACAAGATTTGGCAGGCACTCAAGGAAGAGTGGGTACCCCATCAGACATCTCTTGTTCTTAAACACTAGACATCAAGTAAAAAATGAATCTTGGCCTGATATCAGACCTTAATAGTAATCTATGGTAATTTAGCTCTTCATAAATGAGAATGTTGAACCTTTTTACATTTTACCTTTAGCAGAAGTGAAGAGAAAGGGAAGAGTAATTTAATATTGAAAAACAGCTTGCTAAACGGGTAATCTCATTATTAGATTCCTTTAATCTTGCTCTGAGCACCAATATGGTGTATGGATAAGAAACCTGTATTTGGATATAGTGACTTACATCAATGTCTAAATTAACATTATTTCCCTTGAGTCTTGATTCATATCCCATTTTCAGTTATACTCTTTTGCCAGGTTCTTTTTTTCCTGGTACTATTGGTCTCCTCTTTCTTAGTATTTTCTAATGATAAATATGATTCACCCTAGTCTGTCAGAGAGTATGAAATATTTTTTGTATAATCAGAAGAAACATCCCAACTAGAAGCTGGTAAATCATTTCTCTTTGGTACAGTACAAAGCTTAATACCAATACTGTAAATCATGTCAGCACTGAGAGAAGGCCAGCTTACTAACGTGATTAATAACGTTCACGTATTACAAGCCTTGGAAATTCAAATTGTTCCAAATTCCCATTCAGGCTAGTTCAGTCAAGCCTTATGCTGTGCTCTTCATTTCTTCTGATATTAAAAAAAACCCAACCCCCCTCAAGCAAACCAGGAACCATGAAGTTAAATAAAACCACCCACAATCACTTCAGGCCTAGACACCAATCCTATGGATGACCCTGTTGGTAGAATACCAACAGTGCATTTCCCAAATGGTTTGGAAATCTAAGGTCTGAATTGATTCAAGAAGAGAATCTGTGACCATTCCTATGGAAGTAGAAAATAGTTTTGAGCTCTTCCAAGCCATGACCACCATATCAGCTGTGAATTTAAAGAATCAAGGTATCTTACACCATCACCTGCTCCTCACACATGGAGGAAATCAGATCTGACAAAAAAAATAAATCTTTTTTTTCCCCCAGAAGTAACCCTGAGACAAAATCAAGATGTTATAGTATGGCTAGACTTAATGCTGAACAAACATAGCAGTTGTATTACTCCACAGAGAAGTCCCTAACTTATTAAAAATGTATGCAAATACAGACACCTTGAATTTATTACAAACCTGCAATAACCTTAAAAACTCTATTTGGCAGATAATCCTAGAAAGGCTTGTTTGTTATCTCCAGAAAAAATAATACTTTAATATAATGCGGATTTTCCTCTTTCAATACTGTAAAAAATGTGGTCCATTTGACAATTATTCCAATACTAGTATTAACAACAGCAAAATGATAATCCCAAATAAGGTTGCTGAATTTAAGAAGAAATTATTACGTTGCTATTAAACATAGCCCATTCTTATACATGGGATTACCATACTGTGTATAAGTGCTACAATTTGTTCCTTTGCAAACCATGTACAGAATGGGAGTGTTTATTATGGATATTTTCAAGACCACAACAGTACTTACATTCCAAAGACTCAATAAAATCAACAGGAATTGACATTTAGCTACCATGTGTATTTCAAAAAATAGTCATTCATCATAATGTAAACTTGGAAAGAGTGTAACTTCCAAGTATTACCACCAATTTAATATAGCATTATTTAGCTAGCAATGTTGTTTGCCATAACTGACATTTTCATTTCACGATGAAAGGCAATTTTTTATATTTTGCACAGTCTTCATAAGAGATTGTAGTGCTGCAAATCATAAGGTACTAGAGATACTTCAGAAGTAGTGGAAACTTAATTTTGAAAGACTGCAAGAACAACTCTTAATTGGGAGTCTCTCAGCAATACAGTCAATAAGCAGTCATGCTGCAGTTACTGAAACAATTAAAAACCCTGGTAACAATTAGGTTTTGCACACTCTGCCTAAATTTAGAACACAGAGAGAATCAGTAAGTGTTATTAAGTTTTACTATGAAAAGCAAGGAACTATGTTTTGTTTCCAAAATACCTAAAAGCACAACAGTGAAACACACATTATGAAATACTAAGAGGTATTTTATCAGATTCCAGGTCTAATTTCCCTTCAAAGCACTAATGAGAGAGATTCCAACCAGCCAGCCCACGGGGTTCAGTTGAAAATAGCATCATACAACTAAAAGAGGTGCCCAACAAAGACAGAATATGCTGCTTCTTGTAAGTAGTAGAATTATCCCAAGACATGCATGCCTTGTTTATTTTGGGCAAAACTTGCCCTAAATCACAAGTGTAGACATGTTTAATGTTTCCCCTTCTTCCTGCTGTACTACTGCATGCTAGAAGGCTACAAAGGGTACCTAAGAAACTTTCAATGAGGTACTACAGTAACACGGGGTTCCACACCCTGCCCTACTGCAGATATATTACTATCCACAGAGCCAGAATAGCTGTAAATTAACTATAGTTGTAAGGTCGATGCTCTCAGGATTCATGTAAGCCCCATTCAGAGAGCCCCCTACTTTCACCTCTTACAACACAGATCAGCTCTTAAAGAAGGGTGTGAGATATCTTGAAAGAACATCAGAGCTCCCATCATTCCAGCCCGTAACAGGGGATGGATTTGCTTGGTATTTCAAATATTACAGTTATCCATGTACTGACAGCATCCAGGAGAGGGCAGGAAGGGAGGGAATTTCCTTCTAGGACTAAGTGCAGAAAGCTAGGAGCAGTTGCAAGATATTCACAGACGCAGTCAAACAGATGAGGAATTTGAACTATTTGGCAGTCGCTGCTCAAGAGAGAGCCAAACTGAGACAATAAAAGTAGTATTTTGCAAGGCTCAGGTGCAGCTGCAGCACAAAAGAGGAAACCTGCAAGAACTCATTCAGTACTTGCATTGTTAAATGTAAAAGTAATATTTCAAGTAAATATGTTATAGAGAAATATTAGGAGTACTTAAGATTACAACAAACTACAGGCTTGAACAGTACATATCTAATACAGAAAGAAATTATAATTGGTTCAGACATATTACACAAGAAGTTGCTGTAGTATTTCACAAGCATGTGAAACTGTAACAAAAAAAACAGCCTACAAATTACAGAGAACTTAATAATCATTGCAGCTGTAAAAAAGTATTAAAATAATGTGATGTATTTACTAAGGTCTCCAAACATAACTCCCTGACCATCACCTCTGGTAATGGGAATAAGGAAAAACATGGAGGTTAATTTAGCAACATTCATGGATAAAAGGCTGCAAATGCTGCTAAATTTTTGGCTTTGAAGCAAACAGAGTAAGAAAATCCCTCCTCTAAAGATAGCACAAGTAAAGTGGAATTACACTACAAGTGGAAAGAGAGTCATACTTTAAATAGTAATAGGATTAAGTTTGGGTGGTGTACAAAATAGCGAAAAAGGCACAGAACAAGCACATGCAGACAATTAAAAATATCAAAAATATCTTCACCAAATACTGGCATGAAAAACCCGAACAATTAATCGTGTGTAGATACTTAAAGTACATTTATTTCTGGCTGGATGGCTGGCTGTATATATAAAAAAGTATACCTTTTGCTATCTATCAGCTTGCAGGAAAACAAAGAACCTCCCCACAGTAATATTTATAAATATAATTTTATACTATCTATCTAAAAATAATAACCATTTTTTAAATAAAGGAAAATACATCTGGAATTTCAGCTATGCAAGCAGTTTCTAAACACTCAGAGAAAAATCAGAGCAACAGATTACTGCTATTATTTGTGTGTGAACAACCAAAACCAGATTTTACAGCTGCCTAAGTTAGCTCCCTACAAATTCTGATCACAATTTTCTGTCAGTGGCTCTTGTTAAACCCTCATTTGATTTATTTTTGGTAAATGAGCACCTTCTTCTACGTGACTGTAACATTACCTCAGCATTCACACCATCAAGCAATGTTAAGATACAAACCGCCAAACATTAAGTAAGAAATACACATAACACAAGCATGGCCTTGAAATTCCATTTGCATGTTTTTGAAAACTCTACTGTTCTTTATGACAGTTCATAAATAAGTCCACTATTGCTATCAACTAATACACTCAGTAACCAAAATTCAGTCTTTAATATGGTGACTTTGTCAGGAAAAGGAAAAGAAAATCATTAACAGACTTATTTCTCAGCAGCAATTAAAAATTTTTTAAGTAAAACAGAACACAGAAAAATATCAAGATCTCCCATTCATCTTCTATCTTCTTGAGGTCTTTATAATCTTTTTGCGGCTCTTATGCAGAAGAAAACCCCTCTGTCCCTTCTCTTTAGGCATAAATTAGACTGTCAAGCATAGCTACCCTGATGTACTCTTCCTTAATGAAATTGGTTCTGGTCAGGGTTTTGTTTGTTTGTGGGTTTTTTGGGGGCTTTTTTTTTGGTTTGTTCATTTTTTGTTGGTTTTGTTGTGTTTTGTTTTTTTTAAGAGCAATTATTTTCTTCTGTACAAAATAACTACCACATGGATGCTTTTCAGATTAATTTTGAATCCATATTTTGGTTAAATAGGACATCAATAATCATGGCACTCATTTTGTCAGGGCTGAGTTAAGCCACACATTACAAACTTTCTCCATGCAAAACTTGACCAAAAAGATAAAAAAAATGAAAGAAAAAAAATAAAAGGCAGCACTGTATATTTATTTCTGTCACTAGTCATCTTTCTCCAGCAGGTTCAAATGAACCCCAGGTAGCTTTTTCTTTTTCCCTTGTAGTCAGCATACAGTTTAGAGTATTAACATTTTTTGCTAACTACTTGTTCATGTGTGTACATGAAGTTTACACTCACCTACATGTTAATATGATTGAACAACACCAGACTCAAAACTTAAACAAAGCCTTAATTTAACTTTTTCGGAGAGGTGTGCATAAGTCAAATCGTATTTTGACTAGAGTGATTCTTCTAGGGTATTCTAGGGAATTTCTAGGGAAATTCAATGGGAACTGCAGGTGCTTATCAGCACATGGGAATAAATAAATAAATTGTTTTTTTAAAAAAAACACTCCAAATGTATTCTCAAGATTCCTCCACAAGATCAAGCTAACCTGACCTTTCCAATCCTAAATCCACCACAACTGGATACATGTTTCTAATTGTTTGGAGGGTGTTGTGCACATGTATTTTGTAGAATTTTGCATTTTATTGAGATAAATCCAGCAATTTAAAGCTGCAGAATAGGCTTTCCCTTCAAAGGATGGATTTCTGTTAAGTCCTTATCTGCATATAGATGTTTATTTATGATCCTATTACCCACAAAATTGTGACTAGCGCTTTTCAAATATTCCTTAGGGTTTCAATTGTGAGACTTAACAGGCAAGAACAAAGGCAGCATTTTAAATAGCCTGCGTTGAAATTTTATGCCTACTATGAATTGCTCTCTAAGAAGTGCCCCAAAAGTAATCAGGAGAAGAATCCTCATTTGAGGTGCAGAATTGTGTCTAGAGAAAAAGCAGCCCCCCGACCCCGAGTCCTGCATCCCACAGTCTCTGTCAAACAGCATGGCAGCCTATCCTGTGATAATATATGAACAGGAAACTTCAAAGCAGTGTCACAGCTTTGAAATTGTAGTTCAAGGGTAAAAGGACATGAGTGCTTAAAAGGACAAGAAGTTTTCAGCAGTACTACCAAGCAGAACAATAGAGTTAGGTTGTCAATCAATGGTATGAGTGCTAACCAGCCAAAAAATCCTAAAACCAATTAACACCACGCACATCCAAACACAGTTTAACACCAAATTCTAAGAAGTCTTACAATTTCACCTGAATAAATACACCTTCTTTAAAGCAGAAACCTCCTGTCCACATCCACTGTTCTTTCTTCTTAAAGAGGTCAAAGGGAATGGATGAAACCACAGAAGACTCCAATTATTCCAAAGCAATATACAGCTGGTATACTTACTATTACTACTTAAATATCAAAAGAACGGCAAAAAAGGCTACCACAGGTTACTTTTGCTTAAAAGAGGCATGAAGTAATTAAGCAGTTCAGCAGGAGGTTTCTGTTTGAGTAGGATGCTGTATTCACTGGATAGAAGAAAATCCAAGCACCTAATAACATATTTATCCTCCCAGAAGTATTTTTCAAATTAATTAATAAATAAATGTTTTTAAAATACAGACATGTTGGGACACCAACTATCCATCTTTTTAGTGAAGCCTTCACCATTAAAAATCACCAGAGAACTTTCCCCCCCAAGTAACAGCTACCACTAAATACTGAACCAGTTATGACAGTGCTTTTCCTCTTCTAATTTCTTTTTCTGCTACTATGTTTACCAGAAGTTCTCACAAAGGGTAAATCATATTTCATACCAATATGGAGTATTCACTTTCAGATCCCATAGCAATGCTCTCCCACGAAAGCACACGTTCACACAGGTTTGTGAAAGACCTTATAGTTATTTATCTCCATACAATCTATTTTTGGAGTTACACCAATGTGCATGCTTTTTATTGCCTTGAAGGTTATCTTTCCTCCTGAATTTCTTTCAAGTGTCTTTATCTCTTCAATGCATCTTGGCAAGCCTGCTATTTCCTGGTATTTTGAAATACCTTTGGAGTTTGAAGACTCGAAAGTTGAGAGATTTTTATAACATCTAACAAAGGAGCATATCTTTAATTAATGTCTATCTGTCTTCTGGTGACTGGAGTAAACTTCATTATGAATAATGCACTTCCCTGCACTCTAGTTTTTAGATTGATTTCACAACAGTTTTCACAAAATAGGTGTGCTAAACTTTTTGAGTGACATCTTTCAACACCACAGATCTCCTTAACATAAAAACTGCCAATATCTCAGTATCACTTTTTTGAAAATTGCCTACTGTATATATTTCTACTTAGCTTGAAGTTTACCTTGAAACATTCTGGTCTTTTAAACAGGGTACTGCTAGGCACTGACTGATAATGTTTTGGTACCTTCCTGCAGGAACAATATTATTTGACATCATTATCCGATTTCTTCTTGAAATGCTAAAAAGAGACACCAAGAGAAATAAACATTTTCTGTGAAGTCTTTGACCCATCTCAGCTACCAAACCTTTTAGGGGCATCCTCTAAACTACCACTTACTACAATTTCATCTGATTCTGCCCTGTTCACTGATAGCAGTGTTAATTCTCTTTGAGCATGGAATGTGACAAGAAAGCAAATAAAAAATACCTCCTGTTCTTGCTAACAAGCTTTCTTACCAATGGGAGAGTCTGGGTAAAAAGCAAAACATTATACACCAAGGCCTATCCAACTTCAGGCTTCATTATTTTAATTGGTTTACTAAGTGGTCTTGCTCAGTGTTACCTTGGTTTGGATCCCTGGAATTTTACACAGAAAATAACCAACATGTCTTTAACTTGAATATGGGACTTTGCTTGCAAGTATCAGGATGTCTTTCCCATTGAGATCTCTACTACTATCACCTTCCCTGCTTCTTCTTTCCTGTATCTCTCAAGCTTTGTTGCCTACTCCCTTGTCAGGTTGCTTCTCTTTCAGTCCAAAGAAGCATTTTCGACCAAAAAAGTTCAGCTCTCATCCACTAGTGCCAAGTTCCAAGTGCCCATGCAAGACACATGGTAAAGGTACATTACAAAAGCCTTCCCTTGCTCTTTTCAGGGAGGGAAGAAAAGAAGATTGAAACTCTCTAAATGGAAGTGCTTGAGGGACCCTAATGAGGCACACTGAACCACCTATACATTATGCAACAGAAACTTCTCCTACCATAAAATTAGTATTTGCAGTCAGCTACACACACAAAACCATAGACACTTCAGTGTTTTGAAGTCCACATTGGTCTTCCAGGGTCAATATGACTGATGGACTGTGTCTTCATAAATACATGTGCATACACTAGCCCTGAGGCTGGTGATCACAGAAATACTGCGTGCAAGAAGGTACCATCAACACAGAATTTGAAAGAGTTAATATTTTTTTCCTGGAGTCAAAACTAAAGACACTCACCATAGAGCAGACCCTGTAAAAGAAAAAAACCCAAACCTTCAACCTGTAGATTATGAAGCCTAATGACCATATATCCTTATTTTCATAAGATTAACACTAAAGCAGTACTTTCTCATGGGACAGCATTTCCTCTTTTTAATTCTCTTATTGGTTTACCATTGGTAAGAATACATGACGGATCTTCTGTTTTTTACAACTTTATTTTGACAGCTGATAAATAATTTATACAATTTTATTTTCCTAACTGAGAAATGACTTTTGTGGTATCCAGACAGAGTTCAGAAAGGCTTATAGTGTGATCTCATATGATCATAATCTTATATCTTACCCTGCCTGTATTCTGTGTCTCAGCGCCTCATATGTACAGGTACATATAAAACACAGAATTTCATACTATCTCATGACTAGGTAAAAAATTCTATGTGTGTGGATATACACACATATATATGCACATACACTACATTTGTGTGTGTGTATGTATATATATATACACACACATACACAGACAAGAAATGTAGATGTACACATCTATCTGCACATGCAGGAGCATGCTTTCATAGGCAAATGACCTTTATAAGCCCCATGTTTTCAGGACAACCTAAGATAATAACAGGATTGCAGAGAGAATTTTAAGCATGAGGACACGGCATTTCTGTTCAGCACAGGACAACCTAAGATAAAAACAGGATTGCAGAATTTTAGGCATGAGGACACAGCATGTCTGTTCAGCACAGGGAGCTGAACAAAGTACATAATGAAAATCTGGAACCTTGGAAAATACAGACGGAGGATTTTGTCTTTAGTGTTTCAGTAACTCCCAGCTTTTGCAGAAGTGTCCTGAAACTAAACTTATAGTTCAAACATTGTGTAGGCATGCATGTGGAGAAGGCAAATACATTAGATAACATGGTTTCAGAGATTGAGCTCACATGAGTGCTAAGGAGAAGGGCTTTGCCCTGCAAATGCTAAATCATTCATGCTTGTAACTTCTGCAGATGCTCAAGTCAAGCTCCACAACAGCAGGGGCACAGAATTACTGAGCGCTGTTGTGCACAAAGCGTGAGGCACAGTCAGATTTCCTGCTACTGTAGAAAAGGCAATGTTAAATGCAACGTAAAGCATTCCCCACAGCCTCCATAAAATATAGCTCCTGCTTAGTCGGTATTAACTGCTGTCAAGTTCAGCACAGGGATTAGAGAGGACAGTCAACCATTTCACATGGGGGCATGCATGTCAGACAGGAGCCATCCCTCGTAAGAGAGTAAAGCCCTGTACCAGCATTCATCATGTCCTGACTGATAGCAGGCAAACAACTACCCTGAGCCATAGATCACATTCAGCAAGGAAGAGACTTTGCTTTCCCATCCTGACTTGCTAACAGGGCACAGCGGGCTGCCTCCTCTGACACCCTCCTCCCTCCTGCCGCTCAGGAAATCATCCCATCTCTGCGTCAGACAAGCAGCAGTTTGGCAGTCATCTCTCTGCTGCACGATGCCTGCTAAGAAAGGGTTGCAACAACAAAATCTGAATATATTTCTCTGTAGAGCTCAAATAGTGTATTTGCTTTACAGTGTGGAAGGACTGATAACTTGACGTGTCAAAGCCATTTTACTACTCTGTAGCTTCCAAATGTTTTTTCCTGCAATTCTTTTCCATTTTTTTGTGCTCTCCACTGCAAATATTCTAATCCAGAGTGACAGGACTTAGGGCTGATTAAAATGTTTGCAAATGATCACGAACATTTGCTCAAATGGCACACAGGTTGTACGGACAGATCTGCAACAGAGAAGGAAAATAATTTATGAGCATAACCAGCTTTAAATTTGCAGTAGAATCATTACCTTCACCATCCTCAATCCATCAGGAAAGCAAATAATTGTAATTTCAGATGGGACATAGCTTTTGCATATTTAAAATACTCAGTAATTAATTGAGTGAAGGAAGTCGAATCAAATGCAGTAACTTTTTTTTCCTTCCACAGAAATGAAACAGATTTAATATAATCCTTGTCTAAAATTCATTCAGGTCTTTAATATTTGTTTAAATTATATTAGGCTTAAAAGAAAAATCTGACTCCTACACTTTAAAAAATATCTGCTTTAGACAGATTTAATGAACTTTTACTAGGTACTTCTTTTTTGCCTTTTTTTTTTTTTAAATGTGAGATTGATGGCACTTTTTCAATCTCGGCACCGTGCCCGTGGGCAGTGTGCTGGCTTCAACAATTCACCAGCTACTACAGCCCCCTGTTAGGCACTGTGCCAGACAAAGTCTTATCCAGAAGAATTAAAAATGACCTATTGACTGCACTTTTATTCTTGCCCAAGCTAGGCCACACTATTGGTTTCAAGACAATCCTGTGGTACTTCCTGACACATAGTTCTTGCCAAGGACAGGCTCTCTGCAATGAAAAGCAAACAAGCCATGCTTCACAAGCTCTGGTGAGGCTCAAAAGCTGCCCACAAACTCATCTGTGTTGGCAGAAGAAATTTTGAATGAGATGAAAATATGAATGAACACTAGAGGATCCTTATGGAGAGGAACATTGCTTGAGAAGCCGATTCTTTGATATTTAATACAGTATTAATTCCTCTGGAATACCTCCCTGTACTTAAGAGCACTCTCTACCTCCCTGTCACACCAGATGACAAAATAAGACCACTGCAAGTCACTGCATAACCCTTCCATCACTTGAGTCTCTCCAGAAAATTTAATAGGAACATCACCTCTCTGAAAGCTTCATCCCAACGGCAAATGTGGTTACAACTGGGCAAAGAGGAGGCAGGACCTCAGGTGAATAATGGATCCACTCACTGCCAAAAGGATCAGCTTTATCATTCCTTGTAGTTGCTTGAATAACCTCCAGGAACAGGGAGACTCTCAAACTATTTTCATCCCACCCAAATACTGCTTACTGCAAGTTCAGCTGGTCACTCTTCGTCCAAATACGCATTTGGAGGGAACCAAAGGACACAAATTCCTCCCTGATTCTTACAAAGCATTACGTCTGACTGTCTGACCGACTGACTGCTCTTTTGGGAGCTGGGACTAAGCTCAGCTGGCCCACTTCTTTTGTTGATTCAAAACTGGACTTAACTATTTGAGCTCATGCCTTCCCAGCACCACTAACAGCAGTGAAACGTAGACTCTCCTTTCTACTTCATCCTGAACGGGGAAGAGGCCTGACACCACTGGAAAGGGTCAGGAATTAGTCACCAGCAGAAGAAAAGATGGCAGAAGGAACTAATTGTAGAGAGGAGCTTATTGATTTGCCCCTTTTACTAACTCACACCTCCTGCTCCATTGAAAACAAAAGCACAAAATGAGCATTTAATCCAAAACCAAGCTCTCCATAACCCAGACTGCCCATCACCATCTGCCTGGAGCCAATTCCAAGAGTAATTTGGCATTACTCTTACAGTACATTTGTCTACACCATGACACTCTCTTAAGAAGCTGTGTGAAAAGGCTTAGCACAGGGAAGACAAGGGAGAAAGAAGAGATGCTCCTTCTGAAAAAGCAGCAGATATTAGGCGAGAACAAACAGCCAAGTTCATTGTTACTCCCTCTGTTATTTGAGGATTTGTCCAGGATCTCCTAAAAACCTATCTTCTATCTTAGTTTCTCCTTTCAGCTTTTTAAGAGGTAGGCAGTAATTTTGGCTGTTTTTCTAATTTACATACATACATACACACACATACATAT
>VZDJ01000782.1:17797629-17837152 GCA_008694505.1 Cyanoderma ruficeps | reverse complement strand
ATATATATATACACACACACAAATACATTTGTAAAAACTCCTGAGATGAGTGATAGTCATGTAGAAATCACAAAATCTTCCTTTTCCAACTCATCATGACAATGAATCAAGCCTTGAGAATGTCTTCATGCAGTAATTTCTGAATACAATTAAAAAGTTTTCATGCTAACAATCATAACTCATAATAAGTCAATTCTATCTTTTTAAGCCACTAAAGCAATTGATTTAACCAAAGAAATAGCAAAACACAATTTGGTCGACCAAATCCCACACAAACTACTTTGTAGTAGGATTTCTGCTGCCTTTCCCATCTTCATCTGAAAACTGAGGCAGATTCAGAGCAGATAACTTACATTTTTTTCTTTTAGGTAGAGCTTGAAACTCAGACTGTGCAAAAGACCATCTTGTCTGCCCTATCCCAAAAGCCAGTCGATGGGAAAAAGACCAACCTAATAGAGTCCACCAAAACAAAAGTTTCAGTATCTTTGTTTATATTTTTGCTTTATACTTTAGTTTTCTACTTTGCAACCTAGTGAGGCTTAAAACAACTGAGACACTTTGCCAACAAAGGAAAAGCAGGGAAATAAATGAAACATCCAGCTGAGGACTATCCTTCAGGAAAGAACTTATTCCAGTAAAGTCAACTCTAACAGTGAGCAATGGAAGAAGCAACAAGCCAACTTGAAAATTCTAATTAAACAAAGGAAAAGAGGAAAAAAAATGATGAGCCTGCAAGTTTTCCATCCCTTTGCTTTCAGTATCAATGAATCACACCCAGTACGGAAATTACCTCAAGCTGAGACTTCAGTAAAAACAGTGCCTCACTGCAGCACTGCCTGTTTTCTAGGACTTTGTTCTACAGACTTCACGTGTTCTGATCTGTTCTGATGTTACCTTTCTTTAACCAGCAAATCTGGAAAACCCAGTGATGAACCACTTATGAATTTACCTAATCTAGGGTATATGCAGAGACACAGGCACTTTTGACATTTAAAAATGTGCTTTAAGCCTTAATTTGACAATAAATGCTTTGAACCATGAGTATTAATAATGCTATAAAGACAAAGCTAACAGATAAAATAACAGTGAGCTAGTAAGAAATGGGAGTATTTCTCCTAGTATAAACCCCCCCCAACCAACAGCCCAACAAAAAGAATCCACCCTCACATAATGTGTGGGAATGACAGATCCGCTCTGACTAAAAAGACAAAGCTGATGTGCCTGAAGTACATGTTTAAGATCCTAGACTTGGCTTAACTCAAACAACTCTGCCTGGATGGGGTCCCTCAGCAGTATTAAAACTGCTCTAATTGCATTCTTCAAGCCAGCTGAAAGCTGACAGCTTCCGCTCTCCCGCTCGCTATCAGGGCACATCAAGGACTTCTGTTATGAGAGGAGCACCTGGTCCAAATTTATTTCAACGGCCCAGAGCAAAAAGGGAAGGTGCTTAATGTTCAGCTACAATGGTGACATTTTTACGATATGTCCAAAGTTCAGAAACAAACAAATGAAGGATTTGAAAGGCGCACGAACAGAAAGGGTGACAATAAAAATTCAACATTAATATATCAATTTTAAAACACATACCACCCATGTACTTGAGGGCAAGGCCAAAAGTTCGAAGCAGAGAAAAGAAGAAATCTGCATTGCTAGCTTGGAAGAAAAAAAAAATTAATTCTCTGTATCTGTTTGAAAGAAATGTTGACCTTTTACTGAAAACGACACATTTCATTCCATCTTGTTTTAGATCACTACAAGTAGCACCAGTCATTCCATCCAAAAGTGGTGGCACATTTCAGCTTTAGCAGAATAACAAGCGATACGGCTGGATAATCTCTCTACATTTTATGTTAAATTGTCCGGTTTGTGCCCCACTCCCTGCCCCAGGGTTAAAAATCAAACTAACTGGAGGAGCAGAAGGAGATGTACACAGAATAATACTATAAAATCTTGAGATCAGCAGAGATGAATGAATAATTATTGAGAAATTTATCATAGTGTTAAAAAGACTTTAATAAATGTTTCTCAATTTATTTGAAAAATACCATTGCTATTTTTAATCGAACTTTTATGAAAATGACACTCTTGTTCAACTCAAAATTAGGCCAGCTTTATTTCTGCGGCTACAACTAGGCTAAAATTACAGTCATTATGTAAATTTAGAGAAGATTTTTCATGTACAGAATGACTAAAGATTAGACAATTTTAGAAATAGAAATGCTGAAATTGCACCACAGTAATCAATGCATATCCACACAGTAAAGCAAAAATGACAGAAAATCTCACATATATGCAATGACATAGGATGCATCAATTAACTCTTTATAAATAACAACATTTAGGAACAATTTTAAATGTGTGTTACAAAACCAGGAAACAGATTATTTCACATTAAGCATTTCTGTAGTACGTACAGTAAAGAGCCTAGCTCTATGCCTTGAAAATGTCTACTTAGGCATAAGAATATACTGAAACAGAGAAAATAAATTCTTAAGTCAGTATATCAGCTTTTGTTTTGCAGCAGAAACCATATATTCCCTACTTACTTTCTAGTCAATATGCATGGCCAGATTTGCTGTCACATATGAAGTTATTAGCAGGGCCACATGTGGTATTTTTCTTTACAAAAGAGACAAAAGTGTAATTTAGTAAGTGACTGAGACAATCTGCAGGAAAATCTAAAGTGCTAAAAAAAGGCACCTTTCAAGAAAGACTGAAATACATAACTACACAGGCAAAGCCACACCATCTTTAAAAATGAATTCCAAGTATCTTATGGAACAGTTAATACTACAATTTCTTGTAATTTGATGCTGAAGCTCTGCCTTCTCATGCAATTTCCCCTGTATTCTGCAGGGGAAATTAGAGAACAATACCCAAGCAGAGACTTTTCTTGATGGCTGATATCAATCATCAGTATTGGCTAATTGTGACTATTGTGCTTGATCACGAGCATACTTCCCAAAAATATTCTCCTTCAGCTTGCGTCCTACTAACTGGAACAAGCTTACTTAAGGTCTTTGTCAAGAATTGCCTGATTTTAAGAAATACCACATTTCCTTATTTTACTTATTGAATGCTTATATTGACTTCTTCAGATAGCAATTTTTAGTGCACTAACAGACATTTTCTTTTCACTAAACAAATAATGTTTGTTATTAAAAAGCTGTCTGTAACAGGATTTAGTGATCTTTAAAAACCAAATCCCACCCCTCCTTTCCCCAAATCTGCTAATGAAATAAATGTTTTTTTAAAAAGAAAACAAAAGGGAAAAAGAAAGAGGGAAGACATGTAGAAGAAATGCATGCATAGTGGAAGAAAGAGTTAACAAAATCTGCAGTGTGCCTCAAAATGAGCTATAAAAGTTCCATAATGAACCTCCTAGTCCTGAACTATCTCTCAGGCGCATTCACTTATATTTCTTTATGCTGCCATCTCTCACTGCAAGTATAACAAGAGAGTTAAAATGTAATTTTACATGTAGGTATATCACCTCAAATTAGCAACATAAAATTACTGACATTTATTCTAAAGAAAGCCCTACTGGCTGGAGGTAAAATGCTGAACTAGCATCTGTCAGTACTGCTAATTGAGGTAAGGTTGGGAACTATAAAGTACTATTAAAGGAGTAAAATAATACCAAATGGAAACGCTGAAAAGGTACACTACCCTTCTGACACTCTAAATTATTATCCCGATTAAAGTAACTAGTATGTTTGACTCCTAAAAGTGCCATGGACGGTAATGTGCTTCAGAATTGCAAGGAACATTTTTACGGGCCACAGTACCTGAAAAAAACCCCGTTAACAAATTCTAGCAATATAATATCTATATGTTTGATGTATTTTTAATGAAGTATTCCGTCTCCTGTATTTTTAAAAAGCATCTGTCTTTTTTAGAAGGTGCCACATTTTCATACCTCCAGCTTCAGCAGTTCCATCCTGTCGTCTTCAGGTGAAGCTCTGAGCAGATCTTTGGACCACAAACTGCTTGCAAGGCTCTTGCCGTCATCTTACGAATGACAACAGGATAAAATCCAACAATGGACCAAAAGGTGAAACAGTTAAATCTAGAGAAGTATTAATAAAACTTATCCAACCTTATCTTTTTTTCTTGTTTGGCATATCTACTCCTTTGACACCATGGTGTAGAGTTCTGTGTATTCATTAAGGAGGACACAGCAATTTTTACTACAGCATCTAGAAGTCTTTAAATAAAGTCTGTTTATCAAACAAGCATTACTGCTTTCTCTTTCAGGAGGAATAGCCAGGGAATAGAATCCAGTTTGTTGCCAGGCATAGCCTTACGAAAATTCAGAGACTTACAAAACAGCAGCAGTCATGGTACAAAATAAAGGCAAAATGGAGAACATTCAAAGATGAGAAGGACTATTTTTTATCTACTGCTGTGTGAATGAGAGTGATATGTAAATTTATTTGCAGCTACCTGCTCTTTGAGAAAAATGCTGAAATCTGATGGTAGGTCAACAGTGTGTCTATTCTGCTTGAAATAGACACATAAGCTCCACAATTTCTATGTGCATTTTACAGTCACCAAGGAAGAATTTTTTGTATTCTAAATGATCTAATACATAGGCTGTATTAGGTTAAAAGCAATCATTTATGGTCACATCCTAAGGGATTTACTTTTGTACAGACTGCTTGCGTGAGGAACAAAATATAGTATATATTTCTGACTTGCTAAAACCTTTCTTAATAGGACTAGTTATCAAAGGAAAGTTCATGCCTGCCCTTTCACCCTCACAGATAAACTGAAAAATTTCAACTGGTTTAACATTTGGACACACTAAAAGGAAGCCAAATAGCACACACTTTAACTTGAAAATAATTTCCAGGCTGAGCTGTAATAAAGTTATGTAGGTCATGCACAGAATCCTTAACCTCACGAAGTTCAACAACGGGAAGCACAAAGTCGTGCATCTGGGAAAGAACAACCCTATGTACCAATAACATTCTGGGAGTCACTGCTGGAAAGCACCTTGGCATATAAGGACCTGGGGGTTCTGGTGGACACCAAGCTGAATGTCAGTCAACAGTGTGCCCTTGTGGCAAAGAAGGCCAGTGGTGTCCTGGGCTGCACTAGACCTGCCAGAAGTGTTAAGTAGAGGTCCTTTTCCCCCACTCAGCACTGGTGAGGACACAGCTGCAGTGCTGTGTCCTGTTCTGGGCTCCCCAGTACAAGTGAGACATGGACATACAAAGGAGAGTCCTAAAAAAAGTCCACCAAGATGACAAAGAAACCGGAACATCTCTCCTATGAGGAAGGGCTGAGAGCTGGGACTCTTCAGCCTGGAGAAGAGAAATGTCTAAAGGGAGGATGCAAAGAGGACAGAGCCAGGCCCTTCTCAGTGGTGCCCACTGACAGGACCAGAGGTAAAAAATGAAGGAGAGTGTGTCTGAACAGCTGGAGACACTTTTTCATTTCGAGGGTTGACTGAGCACTGGCACAGGTTGCCAAGACAGGTTGTGTAGTCCCCATCTTTGCAGATATTCAGAAGCTATCTGGACAAGGTCCTGGGCAGCCTGCTCTAAGTGACCATCTTTGAGCAGAGGAGTTGTACAAGATGACCAACCTGCAAAGGTCCCTTCCAACCTCAACCCCTCTATGGTTCTGTAAAAGAAGCTCCACAATTTCTATGTGCATTTTACAGTCACCAAGGAAGGATTTTTTATATTCTAAATGATCTGAAAGTCAATTTTTCTGTGGGAGACTGCATGCATGCACACGTGCACGTATATACACACACAGATATCCTTACTTCTTTGAAAGGACAGAGAATTGGTACTTAATGTTTTTATTGCCTCAAGAATTCCACATCCCAAGACCTTGCAAAAAAAATACCTAGCTTGAAAAGTCATGGTGAATCTACTACACATGGACAGTTTTTATGAGGGCAAAAGGACACAGTTCTTCTTCAGTTAAGAATGTCAGAATAGTCCATCAAGCTAATTAAGGTGTTACCTTAATTAGCTGTAAAAAAGTCCCCGTCTTCAAAAAAAGAATAAAGAAAATCCTCAAAAGCTACCAAAGTTCTCATCAGTATTTTGTCAGCATTCCAGTGACATCCACAGATTTAAATGAAATTCACCAGTTAACTGGGGCATTAAAGCAATCTCTGCAGAGCTGGACAGTTTGTAAAGTTCATTAGCACCCAGATTACTTTCCTACAGACTCTTTGAGCCCCTCGAAATCATCTGAAAGATCATTAGATTCTGACACACTGTTCTTATATATCTAAATGACCTTTTGGATACGCTTTTCAGGTTCTCACTGTTAACACTGCATGCCAAATGTCACCAAAATTCTTTTGAAGTTAAGTGTCACCAGAAGACATTTTGACACGCCATTTTGTTGCTAGATACAGCAACAGAATTATGTTACACTGAGGGCGAGGGACTAAAAGGGAGAAAAAGCATCTGATCTTTAGCCAAGTACACCATTACTTCAGAGGTATCAGAGAAAAGCTTATGGAGGAAGGAGAGGCCACTACTCCAAGCAGCTCAAGGTTCCTGGAATCCTCAATCACAGGGGGTGTTTTCAAGAGATTAAGGTAGCTGGAGAAGATGGGCAGCATGGGTTGCACTACAGGGTAGTTCCCCAGTCTTAAGCAGCACCTAGGTTCCCAAGCAGGCCCCGCTTTTCAGTGACAAATTTCAACAAAATGCAGACTGACAGCCTGTGTCCCCAAACCTCACACATACTTTGACATAAGGTGTTGAATCTCGTCTCTTCCAAGAAGGAGGCTCAGCTTACATCTGATAATATGAGCAAAAATGGGGGCACTCACCACACCAGGCACCAAGATAGCTCACATTGCCACGAATGTATAGAGAATGAAAATATGGCTCCTTCCTGCAAGCCCACTGTACCTCTAGGTGCAAAGCAAGCATGCAAACTATGCTTTTTAAGAGGACTAGGGATGAGAGGAGGGAGGGTCAGGGGACACGTTTTTATAGAAGTGGAAAAATGCATTGTTTTGTCTATACTAGATTTGAGTGTCCTACTTTTGATCTGCCAGTCCTTCCCTTCCAAAGAACTCCGTGGCAGTAAGACAATCCAGTTGAAACAGACATCAGAACAAGCCTGCCACGTTATCTGAGTCAATCAGTACAAGTGAAAAACCATTAGAAACTGCATGTGAATGAGCAAACAAAGCATCAAAAGACAGGAGTTCATTCACCTTCAACTTCACAGGGACAGCCAAGACCAATTTTCAATAAAAGGAATTCCTAGTAACTTCCAGAAAACTGAAAAATTTCTATTAATTACTCAGCAACTAAAAGAGAACAAGGCCTTGGGTCAGACACGCTTTCTAATGCTTATCTCCTATCCCTCTGAAACTCTTTTTGCCAGCATTATCTCAGCATTATCTTTTTGCCAGCATTATATGGTACACCACGAGAACTCAGGACCATGCACTTACATGGGAGGAGCAGAAAAAGTTTCCCCATCCTTAGGAGCAGGGCTGCACCTTCCAGTGCTCTCCAGTGACATCCGAAGACAGTTCATCTGACTGCCACCAATGCTACAGGAAGCTCACTCCACTGAAACAGTGCTAGAAAGCCATGGAATTCCAGAGAAGTTGTACTTCTCAGAGCCACAAATTTCACAATGTTAACTTGTTATTAGACAAAGAGCTTACAAATGGAATTGCAACATACAGGCAAACAATTGTGACCTATGTGCTGATGAACAAGCCCCCTAAAACCTTTTTTTTTTTTTTTTTCCCAAACAAGCAAAACATAACATTACAGGACATGCATGAAATTTCACATCACACACATTGAACACATGAACTAGGCAGTGGGGCGTAGGGTGGTGTGAGTCTGCTCTGCACACTACTCAAAAAAAAGCAGACCACCTGCAGTTTAGTCAGGAGGAGACTTTAAAAATACAGATGATAAAAGGAACTGAGAGGGTGGTACAAAGTAACTAGCTTCTTCAAATAAATACTCTTCACAGCTGTAAACTAGATCTTGAGTTCTTGGGTAAGCAGGAACAAATCCTCAGATAAAAAAAATGCCACACTGACTTAATAGATATGTAGGAGCAAAGAAAGGCTGACATTTCTATAGCAACACAATTAATAGGGCATGGAAGTATTTAATTCCAAATTTTCATTTAAATTCCCCGTCTTTCTCTGGGGTTTTCTTGGTGTGGGTTTTTTTTTTTTTTTTTTTNGCTGGTTGGTTGGTTTAGGAGTTTTTTGTTACAGTGCAAACTCGGACATTTGTCAGCGTTTGGGAATACCTAGATTTGAGAACTCAAGCAATAATGTAAGTGTAAATCAGCAAAACAAGCTTGGCTTTATTCCATCTATAAGCTTTCCCCACCCAAACCTTGAAGTTTGTTAGACGCTCTTTCCCAGGCCTTTTTAAACAAAAAGCAATAAAACGTTGCAGGCAAAGCATTCTGATCTTAAGACACCATGTACAGTACTTATAGCAACCACCCTATGGAAGTCTTGTTATTGCTGCCTATTAAAAAAAGAAATCTGAAAACCAGAAAGTTAAAGCCTTGCTGCTGCAGAGTAAAAGAATGGTCTTTTTATGGCGTGCTACTGCTGCCTTAAGGGGTAAATCCTGTTTAGGGCAAACCCTAGAAACAAAAAAGCCCAGCATCACTGTTGTATTAAACAGATCCCTCTTTTTGCTGATTTTATGGCACACATAGAGCAAAAACCTCCTTATCAGAACAAATGCTCAACTACTTACTTGGAGCCAATTAAAAATGGTTGTAAGACGACTTTTAAATTAAGGCTTTCAAGATATTCAACCAGCCAAGTAAACTGTGAGAGCCGGATGCCCACCCTCAAAAGTTTAGTGCTAGCGTCCCACCACCCACTCCCTCTTGTTTCACAAATAAAGTTATTTAGGAATCCAGGTCCCTTCTTTGATATATGCAAGCTGCTTTTTGGGCAGATTGGTCTTTTTTATTTGCAGATAGAGTAGGGGTAAGGGGAGGAGGAAGGGGGAGAGAGGAAAGAATCAAAGCTACAGATCTTCAACTTGTGTTACAAATGGAAAAATTCTAGGCTCCTAAAAATCCCAGCCATTAGAAATTTTATGCCAAAAACCTAAAAGTGAACGAAGTGGAGAGGCAGTATCAGTAAATCAAGTGAAGGTATCCATCTAAGGTTAACTTGTACCTTTAAATAAAAAGAAGCTTAGATCAATTCTTTATTAAAAGCTGTAGAGTGTCAAAGCATTGAGACTTTTAGTAATAGCAACAACCCTCATCTTAGGCTCATCTATATATTTTTAAAGGTACTTAGAGAAAGAAATTAAGCCCTCCTCAGCTATTTCTATCTATAATTCATAAAAATTATAGCTAGCCAGACATCTTAATTTTATTTTAACCAGCAATGGGAAAGAACTGGGGAAAGAAGCAATGAAGTTTTCCTTCCCTTTTTCATCAGTCTGTGAAAAGTAGTAACATGCACAGCAAGAAAAGATGAATGAAACTTAAGACACATTAACTAATTAAATTATAATGATCCAGTTTTACATTACTTTTAAATACAGCCCCATTGGAAGATATGTCACATATTAAGGCCCAATCATTATCTGCCATATCACCAGGCTGGAATATGGAAACAAACATTACCAGTGTTTTCAGTTCTCTTTGATATCCAAACGCTAACTTTACAATGTGCAAAAGCAAGGAAAAAACACAAACCTAACCACAATGTGTATTTTTAAAAAAACCTCAAAGCACAGAAAAAATTTCATATTGAATTAAGGACTAAGAAACACCATTTAAGAGCACTCAAATTCTACTGTAATTTAAGAAAACCCACATCTTATAGCCCTGTTTACCACCAACAGCACAGAAACCTTTGTAGGACTGTTCTTCTACATTAGACAGAAGAAACACAAAACATTACCTGCTAGAGGTTTACTTCAGTAATCTCAAAGTATTTTTAAAAAGCGTGTTTTAAGATAACACATCAGAGGCTGTTTAAAACAAGCTTTAAAAATTCATCCTTTTAAAAAAGATCACACATGGATCACCTGACATCTTGCTCATAGAACTGTGTATATATTTACTGAAATTAACTTAGCCCAGGTGAGGTTTACACGCAAATCCCTGTATTTAACTGAATATATTTTTAATGCTTTTCCCCTTGACCTTCATGCTTCATTGCAGCACTTGTATTTTATCTATAAATTGGTGTTTAGTGTTGGTTTATGTTACGGATAAAAACTTCAAGGTATTAATACTACAAGCTTTTTTTGAAAGAGTTATTGCACACATATTATGTTTTAAAAATATTTATGACAGATGTATACTCATGTATGTATGTGTGTACATACAGACACCCACACAGAGCCTGACTTCCACTAGGGAGCAAAAGGCAGCAGCCTTTCATCTCAAAAGTGAAGTCATTTCTCAGCTACAGAAATAACATGCACACATGAAAAAATGGGCAAGTCTGGGGCTTTTGCCTTTGTTCAGCTGGGCTTTTTTTAGTATACCTGCATTTTCAATGACTAGCGTACAGTCTAGAAGCCTACGGTATAAATTTCATCCCAGAGTGAATTTTTATGATGGAGTTATAAACCCCTAAAGAAACAGGGTTTACAATGGAAGTGCTGACATAACTAACTATAGCAGCACTAGCAGTGCTTCTGTAATCAAGGCACATTATATTTATGAGGTAGGTAAAAGTCTGTAACCATCAATCACTGGAATCATATTGACAGATTCTAAGTTTGAGGTCCAACAGAATTAATGTATTCAGTGTCTCACACCATTGATACGAAGAGGAGAATTTGCAGGCAGTTTTACGGGCTTAGGCTTTGACATCTTTACAGAAATCAGTGAGGGGCTGTCTTGCTGAAACATTTCATTAAACTGCGGCCTCAGCATTTCTAGGTTTTACACCAACCTTTCACAAAATGCTGGAGAAATAGATTGTCCAGAAACCAAACGTGACCTTATTCACATAAGCATGCTTCATGAGCTGGTCACTGCAAACATTAATTCTACATATATCTACCAGACATTCAAAGTTATACCTAAGAATGATTAATCACCCAAAGAATATCCAACTCCTAAATTATAACTCAACATCCCTATATAAAGCAATCTAAAATGTCAGCACCTCTGTCTTTATGATATCACACCGTTCCAATAATTCTGTTTTACAAGTAAATTCCTATTATACATTAATAAGTGCTGTTGGTGGCTAAACTTCATGTCTTTGAGTAATGACCAGGTTGAAGGCAATTAGGCCGGCCAGGTGCAGCTGGGTTAGGTACTAATAAAAAGTTTTTAAATTTTACTATTTCCGTTTGGATTTTGGGGATGCATTCCAATCTGCCCAAATTAGGGAGGAAATTGTTTCCATGTTTTCAGCTGTTCCATGGTCTGACTATTACTGACCGATAACCTGCAAAGACTGGTTTTTTCACTTGCACACATACACACTCACAGGACCAATGTCTATTTTTCAACTTGTCAGAGCAGCACAATTGGAAAACTAAGAAACTATTATGTAAGTTTGCAGAAAGAGTTTTCAATTCAGTCAAAAGGGTAGCTGGGCTCGAGTGAAACTTCTCTGAAATCAGAAAATCTGTGTTGGTTTTTAAAGTCTTTCTATATAAATGCAGGATAAGACTTAAAATGCAACCATGTTATTTGCCATTCTTCCTAAAGTCTAGACTGTTGTATGTTTTCTGTAACAAGTTAACTTTTTAAAATTAGCTAACTACTTTTGTTTGGTTTTTTTTGATCAAGCTGGCTTAACACCATTTGTACCGATTCTAAAAGCCATGGTTTTACTGAGATGTATGTAGGAAAATGGTGTTAATGCCTGTGGTTTTAGTCAGAGGAGGAAGGCTTTCCGATGTGACACCACTGCAGGCAGCCTGCAAGAGTCTTCTGTGTGCACACACACATTGACATGCACCATCTTGACCTCTTACATTTTTTCATGTGTGACTCTTCCTCCAAAACTCAGCCTGAAGTTGAGCACTGAGAGCAACACACAGTCTGCTTCCAGAGGCATCAGGAAACTTCCACACCTTCTCACCAGGATTTTCTCAGGAGGTAGTAGTATCACCACGGACCTGAAGAACTGGGGGGCAGAAGAATTATTCCGTTCCCCCCACAAAAATTTCTTGAGATTTTGTATGGCCCTGAGCTTCTCACACACATTATAAACTCACTCTTACTCATGAGGCTTTACTTTTGGAAAATAGGAGCCCAGGACATAGGTTTATTTTACTTTCTCACAGCAGCATTTGTTAATTTTGATTTTCTACTTGTAAACCACATAGAGACAGCACTGGGTTCAGGAAGGTCCTGAACCACAAATCACAGGTAGCTGTGAAAATATTCTCTAGCAGGATCAACACAAGCTTTCCCCATTCCTACTGTCCAGGAAGGCATCCTCAGTGAAGCCTGTGCTAAAATGCTGCTCTTAACAGGGACCTTGGGTCTGACTGACTTCAGCCACTTCTGATGAAAGCTCACAGCAAAGTGATGACGCTGAGAACACACCGCACCAGTGACTGCAGAGACACACTTCCCTGCTTCCCAGTGCCCTCAGTTCAGCATCACAGGCTCTTGAAACAACGGATTTGTATTCTGAACGCTTTTTAAGCCCCAACCAGAACTTCAACCTCAGCAAGCTATAAAAGTCCAACAGCATTAACAAGAAGGCATCACTGGACAGGATTTCAACACAACTAAGCTGCAACCCCTGCTCATTCTGAAACTTTTGCACAGATTTGAGCTTGGGGGAAAATACCATGAATTTTTGAAACCAGAACAAAAGTACAATTCTATGTGCCAATTAACACCCCCCCCTCTCAAAATTAATTCCTAGGACTCTAAAATTTGAAATTAAACATGGCATACTTTCACTTTCTTGAAGGCATTGCCTTGCAGGCAAAATGAAATAGCAATGCAGCATGCAGATAAAGAGAGCTCAAAGAAAATTATTTGCTTTGCTTCCACAAGTGAGCATCGACCTGAGGAGGGCAACATGTAGGTACATATTTAAATATGCAGAAAACTGCTCTGAATCACATGTCTTGCTACAACTGCCTGGCCTCTCAGGGGATTAGTGAAGTGCCACACACAGTCAAACTTCATCATTAAATAGAGGCAGAAAGACACAGGATATTAAAACAAAGCTCACTAAAAAGCGTCAAAGCCCTTGCTTTCATGAGAATCAATAGGAACAGATTCTTAGAAGCTGCAATATCTCGCAATTTCTTGACTCTAAAGCATTGCCATTGAATCAAGATGTTCAAGAAACAGACCATCTAATACTGACTACACAAGTAAAATGGGAACAATTATCAAAATCTGGAAAAAAAAACTATATATGTTTTTAAATAGAATCCTATTTTGAAATTATTGTATTTGATTTTCCAGTAAGTCAGTTTGACAACACAACTGATTGTCTGATACAAGTGATACATGTGATCCTCAAAACCCTCCCCTGTAATCCTGCACATTTTAAAACTCAATTGCTTAGATTTCATCAGTAAACTTCATGAAAATAAATCATATTAATAATAATAGCAATAATTACAATAACAATAATAATGATATCAGCTTGCAGAGAGTTTTCTCAATTACTTACATAAATCTCAAAATCAGTCATACTGTCTCTTAAACAGTACATGAAGGAAGACGGTTTCCAATTTACAGATTCTGAAAGGAAGTTACAATACTTAGACAAAGTAAGACTACAAAGAAATCCACCACATATTTGGCTCTGTTCATGAGCAAACTGGAGGCATTTTAAAGCTTTTTGTATGGCACCATCCCTAACTGTCCAGTCTGCCTTCTACCAGTCCTACTTTTGTCAGTGACCTCAAGATGATTATCTTTGTCCTGAAGAATAAACTTGGACTGTAAATAGAGCCTTGGGACATTTTAATGAATAATTGCAAGTTATCTTTAGAAGTCTCACAGAAAAGTGGAATCTGGGTAGCATCAGCATGTGAACAGAATTGCAATTTCCAAAAGAGAGCTAAAATAATTAGGGAACCAGGGTGGCTATCGGCACTTAAAAATCCAATATATGACATTATACAATAGTACATAATTATCATCAAACACCTCTTATGTGAAATAAAAAGCACGTATTAAATGGAATCAACAGCGGCGGAGGCGGGGAGCGGGAGGAGCCGCGGCGGGAGCGGCGCCGGGCCATCCCCTGCCCTGCAGCGCCCTCTGCCGCTCCGCCCGCCGAAACGCCGCCGCCCCGCGCTCCCGGCGGGAGACACGAACACCAGGGCCAGCATCTCCTCATCCCGGATGGATCCCTTCATCCCGGATGGATCCCTTCGTCCCGGGTCCCTTCGTCCAGGACCCGGCAAACACACGTGCGCACATTTAATTCAGGGAGCGTTAACTGTGGGAAAAGAACTAAACCGCACAAGGCGTCGCTCGAACGAAATCCCACCAGGAAATATAAACCTGCAAAACAACTGGTTCCCTGAGAGGGATAATCCGGCAAATTATCCCAGAATATAAAAATATACAACGAAGGAAGGTCAGAATTAGATTTCCACCTGTTCACAGGACTGCAAGTCCCATATTTCTTTCCGTTTTTGGAAGCTACAAAGAATGCTAACACTCACAGCCTTAACCACAGAAATTTAGGAATGCATTATTTTAATGCCAGTGATGTTGTGATCCCTCCCTCCCCGAATAAAACAAAAAAAAAAAGAAAAAAGAGCAATACAGACGGATGCTTTCAATAGGATACTCTCACAAGGACAAGAGATGCTTTCAAAACAACACAAAAGGACAATAAAAAACTGCACTTGACTCCAAACTGAAAACATCATCAGAGCTCCTCCTGAAAACCCTTCAGAGTAGTTTGAAAGACTTGATTAAGCAGCCCACATGCAGTATGCTTCCCTCACCCACACACTGGGGCTATACTGCTTTGCTTTGCGTTTTTACTCCACAGGCACATGCCACGTCATGAGGGAAAAATCCATATGTAGCTCTGGAGTCTCAGGTGCCCACATCACCACTCGAGCACTGCTGCGGACGAGGCTGCTTACACCCAGATAAGCACTTCCACGCTGAAACTTAGGAGCAGCCAGCACTGGTGCATCAGCCCCTAAATTACAGGACAACACCATATAATTCAGCATGAGGATGCAGAGCTGTACAATTCCAACCTGCAGGCAAGATGAAGTCAGCCCCAGTGCTCATGGAAACACATCCAGTCAGATAAGGTTTTGTCTCAGGACTGCTATTGGGAACCCCCTCCACCCTCCTCAAAGAACAGGGAAGGTCAGGAATATTTTGGGCCACTAACTACAAGACAGACATTGAGATGCTGGCGAGTTGTCCAGTGAAGGGCAACAAACATGGTAAAGGGTCTGGAGCACAAGTCTTATGAGGAGGGTCTGAGGGAACTGGAACAGTCTAGCCTGGAGAAAAGGAGGCTCAGGGGGGACAATCTCATTCTCTACAACTGCCTGAAAGGAAGCTTAGCCAGGCTGGGGTCAGCTTCTTCTCCCAAGCAACAAGTGACAGGATGAAGGAAAAAGACCTCAAGTTACCAAGTTCAGATTTACTATAATCACTGAAAGCATTGTCAAGCACAGGAACAGACTTCCCAGGGAAGTGGTGGAGCCAACATCCCAGGAATTATCTAAAAGACATGCAGATGGGCACTTAGGGACACGGTTTAGAGCTGGACTTGGCAGTGTCAGGTTAAGGGCTGGACTCTATCTTAAGGGTTTTTCCAATCAAAATGATTCTATCAACATTTGAACATTTTAAAAAACTAAAAGATCTAGGAGGACTTTTTTCCTGTGACTCTCAAGTTTTCTGTAGCTACATGAGAAGGTCATATATTTTTCCAATATTAAGACAACTTTTGCTACCAATGCTTGAGCAGAGATGTTAGACATTAATCTTCAGATGGTTACAAATTACTTTAGAAGGCTAAGCTTATTACAATGAACAAGCACTTAAAGAACAATATCTCAAATTTAGTTACAACAGACAATTCTCAAATGACAAATCATATGCGCCTGAAGCTGTAAGCAGGTGCAGGTATTTAAAGTATCAGGAATAATGAAACTGCTCAACCTGAATCAAAATCATTTAAGTATTTTTAACATTAATTCTCTCCTACACTAAACAAAAATGTAGTTCCTTTCCCAAGCTATGTGCATCTAGTGGAACATGAAACATGTCTTTCAATTACACCCAAAAGTACTTTCATTAAGTGCCTCTTCCACTTCAGTAAAATATGTTCCAGTATTTTCAAGTTATGTGTTTTGCTTTTAGAATTATTATTTTCAATTGTATTATTTTAGTGTTTCTTCAAAATTCCAGACAGCAAAAACATGACAGAGTTTTTGTAAAGCAGACAAACTGCTGGCGATGCCATATGAATTTCAGTCACTGTATTTGTTTGCAGCTCAGTAACAGAACAAAGAAATTAATAGAAGGGAAGAAGAAAGAAAGGAAGAAAAAGGATCCCTTTCTAAAATGATCATTAAAGAATTATAAATAATGCTGTTAGGTGGATTGCTGAAAAGCAAAAATAAGTAAAATACAATAATCCATCATTATGGCATGGCACACACATTTTGATCTATCAGGCATGAAAAAACATTTTTACAGTAACACTTTGCAGAACTGAACAAAAAGTTCCCCTTCTGAGCAACAAGGTGCAACATCCAGCACACTGGAAGGGTCCACCAACCCAGGCTAAGCAGAGCAACAGCCTGGAGAGGAAGGCAATGACAGGAGACACATGGTCATACTTCACTGAAGCACATTATCCTAAAAAATGCAGGAAGAAGTTTTTCTTTGTTTTCCTCAGAGGATAGTAAGTGTGGGAAGGAAGCCCTGTATAATTCCTCTTCTCCTCTCCTGTAAAGCTGAGGCTGTCAGCTATGCATGAAGACGATCCAACACTGCACAAGAAATTTAATATTTCAAAAGTAAAAGTTGCAAGCTGTGTTCTTAAGTTTTAACTAAATAAAACTAATGCTGCGATAGTCACAACCATTAGAGAAGGAATTTAATTAGAATACATTTCAATGGCTAACTGCAACTTGAAATACAAAAGCTCAGAACTGACAGATTATTTTCAGGATGACTATCAGACCAGCAAACACTTGGTCTTCCAGCACTCTCTATTCTTTGGCAGGAGTGTCTTCATATCCCACCTTTTACTCTAGTGAAAGACACTACTGTTAGGGTATTTGGAAAAGAGTTTAATTTTATCCACCAAAAACCCCAAACCAAACCCACAGCAGGCAAGATATTTCTCACTCTTACTTTAAGCACATCACCTTACAGTTCATGGAAGAAGTCAAAGACAGCCAGATGGTTGTGCTGTAAACGCTTTACCACCACGGGTCTTTCCCTCTCTGTCCTCAAAGTAATTTCGCTATGAAGAGAATTAAGTGCAATGGAATGAGAGCAAAAGTAAGACCAGTATTATGCTTCATTTAAAATAATTTATCAAAAAAAAAGAATGGAAAGAAAAAGTACTGCATGGGTCACTGGCCCCAAGCACCTTGTGTCCACCATGTGAATGTCCAAGGCAGCCAATGCCATCACAATGATTGTGGGCCACGAGAGATGGGATTACAACACATGTGGACATGGCCAAGCAAAATATGACCTTAGCAGCTGATGTAGCAAGGCATGAAAAGCCAGAGGCACCAGCCTCTGCATGCCTGAGAAGGCCCTAAGAGCACCCAGAGGAATTGCTGAACAGAAATCTTTTTCTCCACAGCACTTGTAGTTTTTATACCAAAGGAAGATGTATTAAAACTGTGTTTGGCTACATTATTCGCACAATGCCATTTACTTCCTGATTCCATTAGATTTTGAAAGTGCACTAATTCACACTAAATGGTCCAAAACTCAGACGCATAGTATTTCAACCCCCAAATCCCTAAAGCTGCAGGTAATCCTCCCCATCCCTGCAGAAATGCAAAGTTTTGCACTTCCTTTGAAAGGAAGCTGTTCAAAAACCAACTGGAAGTATACAGAAAGCACTTTGAAGTATGAACATGGCACGCTTTAATCTAAGACTTTTTTTCCTACTCTCTTTAGGAGGATACTTGAAATCTTTCATTTCCGCATACTGCCATAAAAAACACACAAGGTGAGGAGAAACAGCATTGATTATTCACCTTAGTTATCTGCAAAGCTTCTCTTCCCTGGACCAGGCACTTCTAAAATGTCCGACCTGACCTTCATGTCTGAAGCTGTAAGATCAGAGCTTCCTGTGCTCTATAGCTTAAAAATTACATCGAAATGAACTTGCAATCCACCACGATCAGACTGCAGTTTAAGGTGATGAGAAAGGAAAGGATTTTCATTACATTCAACACTTCAGCTGAAAATCAGGAACTTTTTTCTAGTTCCAAGTGTAAATTCATGAGCTGAATCTACTTGTTATTATAAGAGGCCCATTATCAGTTTGTGTGTACCTGCCAGACCTGCTGCAGCTGAGCATCTCCTTTGACAGCACTTTGGAGCACAAGATATAAAAATATCCCAAGCAAATCATAGAAAATGGGGAAAGGGAGATGGGGGTAAGGAAGTAGTGCAGCAATTCTAGTAAGCTTAAATAGTTTAAAATGTCGTAAGCCCTTCACAATACTCCGTCATTATCAAAATTTTTATCAACCAATAATGTTTTGAAACAAGGAAAAACAGAACTAGAAAAGGGGGGGAAAAAAGAGAAATCATCACCATCTTTTAACTCTCAGAAACTTTTTTTAAATTTTGCTGCGCAATTAAGTTAAAGAGCTACAAGAACATGCCCAATACCTATTCACAGGATATTTTCAAGTTAAGAGCAGCCACAAGAATTAAGTTAATTAAGAGCATGAGAATTATGAATCACTCAAACTAAAGGTTTAAAAGAAATCAGTAAAATTAAAAAAAACAAACCCTTCAAATGGCAATAAGGCAAAACCTGAAACAGAAAAAAATCTTCATACAAATCCCTTAACAAAACATCTGTTGGTCTTCTGGGGCAAAGCAATTTGATATTTGTTTTGGTCCTCTCTTCTAACAAAAGAGAGTTGCATGTGAGTTTCTAAGGATTAATAATATTTAACAGTGGCGTGGAAATTAGTCTTATTAATTCCATTGGGGACGGTATTTTGATGTTTCTTTTTTAAACAATGTCAGCACTAGCCAAGCCATTTCACATGACATCCATTAATAGAAATAAATTAAAAAGACATTCGTCCTAACTTAATTGAAAAAAACATTTATTCCCCTGGCAGATTAAGGAGAAAATGTTTTATTATTTCCTTAATTTTCACAGCTACAGTAAAATTTTGGCAATGGGACACACAGCTGCTCTTAACTTTAGAATTATTAACACGAACAAATTTTAAAACCACACTGTTGTTTTAAGTTTTTTGTGTTTTGTAAGTGTTTGTAATTTTGTAGTGAAGATTTTTATGCAGTTTTATGTAAACTATGTATATATTTAGAATTATTTACTTTGTTTCCATATTTCTCCTCTGGGAGGAGAAATATGATTGATAGTGATGTTCACCTACGAAGTCGGAAAAGTAGCAACCTGTGTAGCCAATCTTTTGCCTTCTGTAAAAAGTGTATATAAATAAAATCAAAAAAATTAATATAGAACTTTCCAGCCTGGCTTTCTACTGTCTGCCTCGTCCTTTGTGTGTCCAATACTGCGACACCACACCATCTTAAAGCTGACAAATACAGTAAGAGTTCTCTTTGGTCTCTTCATGCTGCTCATAAAACAGCATTCATGTTCTTCGACACTAATATGAAGGGAGGAAGTGGGATTTAATTTGCAGTAGAGAGAAAGCAGGGAGCACAGACAATTGTGACTGTCCATTCCTGTTCAGTTCAGCGTGCCACACTGCATCAGGAACACCAAGACAGAGCTGTGTGACAAACCACCCCACGTGGCCTGACACAGCTGAGAGCTTCTCCCGTGTCAAGGCATTGCCGAGAGATGGTGTGGCAGAAACTCTGCTGAAAGCTATTTCATTTTAGAAATACTCTTCTCCAAAGCAGTACTCAGGAAATTTCTTTAGGAAACTCTCCTGATTGCTATAGATACAGCAGCTCAATTCATTGGAGACATGGAAGGAATTGGCCTGCAGCAGCATCTCAGGTCCTTTTTTAATGTTGGCTAGTAAAACTTCTTTTCAACAAGTCAAAGAATGTAGAAGTTTTAAAAAATCTCATAGAATGCATTTAAAGAAAGGCAACATAGGTAATAATTAATGTATTAACCTGACACTGGCATGGATGAAAGCAGCATTCTATATGTAAAAATATCAAGAAAGATACTATAACTAATGCCATTCAATATGGACTTAAGGATTACTGAATAGCTTTCTAATTGCTTTGAGAATAAATTTCCTTAGATAAAGTCAGTAACATTTAAGTCACAAATGAAGCTTCACAGTAGGTTCTTCTGCTGGTATCCAGGGATGTACAACAGGGAGTACAAAAAAAACCCAACGACCCCCAAAAAGTATCCTCCCACAGCAAGCGGCCTTGTGCCAAGGGCTGTATATTGAAAGGTGCTCATCTCTCTTGCCTGGGCAAACAGAAGTGAAGATCTGACGGCACAGATATTGTCGTAAGCCAGACATACTGAACACTGCAGCAGTCAAAGTAAAACCTTCCACAAGCAGTGCTAGAACAGCCTGTGCAAGTCTGGTACCACCAAAATGCAGCTGCCTGTTGGATAAGTGCCTACAATCTTTTCCACACCCATAATTTGCATGTCCCCTTACCTCCCCCAAGGAGGGGAGGAGCCATGAGCTCCTGGCCATCACCAGCACAGAACACAGCCACTGAGCACTCTGCTCCATGCCCCAGCATGGAGGGAAGGGGAACAAAGCTGTTCCTGGGTAAGAAACTAATTATTTCTTTATCAAAGACAAGTAAGGTGCCTAAACCTACTCGCTTCATCTGTGCTGCTGTCAGCCTGCAATTCTTCATTTTCTCTCACGCAAGCACAGCCCCTTGCACCTGCAAAAAATAACTGCCCATCATGAAATATATCTTCTACCCTAACATTTGGCAATGCTAGTTACTCACTAACATCTTCCCACAGCGTATATAAATTTTTAAATAGAGTTTTAAACTCAAATATGCACTTTACTAACTGAACAAACAGAAGGAGAGTTGCAAGTGTGACATGGTTCTTGTAAGTGAGGAGTCACCCCAAGCAGATGGGCTTTAGGCAGTATTACTGCCACACCAGACCCTAGACATGTATTATGTGACCTTTAAAGGTTTATGTTATTAAGCAAGTTACTACTGACATATTTTCAGAGGATACAAATCCTGAGATACAGAGAGAAATGGCAGAACGTTGCTGATGGGAATCAGCATGAGAGAAACTAAAACTGGCCAGAAGTCACTATTGGAATGCCTGCAACAGTAACAACATGGTGGAGGGGGATATTTTTTTTTAAATTTTTTTTTAAAAGACTAAGGAATCAAGGCGGATAAGCTATTGGGTGGTTGGGTGGGACGGCTGTAACAGAAAAAAAAAAAAATCAAATTTTAATTCACAAGAGTCCAAATTCTTAACAAAGCACATGATTTTTATAGGAAGAATAAACCACTGGAAGAGCGTAGCAAGTATTAAGATGATTGGATACTAGAACCATTAAGCTCAAAATGAAAAGATACATACTTTCAAGAAAGTATTGGGGCAAAGAAGTCCTGGAACCAGTGCTGTGCAAGAGGCTCAGACCAGATCGACATTGTGAAGGTCTCTGGTCTGCAAATCAAATTTTGGTGTCAGTATTCTGTTAAGTTTTTGGGTTTTTTTAATAAAAAACTCAAACTTGAAACAGCTGCTACAGTCGAGGGAAGAACAGACAGCTAGCTAATACTAGTCTGAAGCCTAAACATTAATCACAGCTGCACATAACCACTTTTATCTGTGCCTCTGAGTTGGGATTATCTACAGAAGGATGTCAAACAGAGCTAAAACTCCTGCTGCTCAAACACACTATCAAGCCCAGGAAATTCTTACCCCACAACTCATTCCTCAGGAGCATGGGGTCAGCCCTGGAAGAGCTGAAACTTCCCTTATGCAACAGGAATCCAAAACCAGTAAATAAATGAATCAATAAAAAGAGCTTTGCAAATTCTAAAGCAAACCTGACAGATTAGGGAATCCCACTAAACAGAGAAATATTACTTGCCATCCAGTTGCAACAGGCTATGGTTTCTCTTGATGTGTGATACCACCACAACAAGAAGAGTCAGAAGAACCCACATCACACATGCATTAACCTCTTCCTGCCTCACTCAGAGCAGGCAAAACCCACCCAACCTCACCACACTTCTGAGCCATGCCCATGTCATTGATGACACATGAAAGGCTGCACACAAGACAGCAGCACCTAAATGCAAATGTTTATCTTCCCCCTTGTGCATTCCCACACATACTCTCTGCACAGTGTTTATACCTCTTTCCCCAGAAGTCATCTCACTCCTACGAATTTGGGAATGAGTGAAGTTAAAGCTCTAAACAGATGGTACAGATTTTGCTTCTTGACATTCACATAAAGACATTTCAGTCTATCATTTGCTCAAAATCAGGCAGGGTTTGTTTTTGTTTTTTTTGTAATACACTGTAAAGCTCTGCCAATCTTCATTATGGACATGGTTTAATGGTGGACCTGGCAGTGCCAACTTAACAGTTAGACTTGAAGATCTTGCAGTTTTTTCCAATGTAAATTATTCTGTGTGGGTGAGAACGATTGTCTAGATTGCTAGCAGCTCAGCTTTGCCACAGTGAAAAACAATAACCATAAAAAGGAGAAATCCTCCAGAGATGCACCTTTGTTTGTTCACTTTGACAGCTGTCACTGATAACAGTTTAAACAGTGTAGGTGCTGAGGCTGGGAACCCTTCTGATTTCCATGCTTTGTGACTTGCTTTCCTGGGACACAGGAAGAAAGTCCCAAAGCAGCCCCTTTCAATATTTGAGGAGTAGCTCATGTTCATACAGAAGACCACTTCAAGCTAGAAGATGGTGACCTATGGAATCTTCACACACACAACCACCACTGCCGGGGTGGGCACTGAGTCTTGCTGTGGTTCTGTGTGGAGCAGAGTTATCACACCTTCTCCTGCCAACCCAGTAACAAACTTTCCAAATATCCTCTGTAGTCTTGCCTATACCAGGCAAGCAAGGAGGAGCAAGCTGTTTGCAAATCTATAGCCGAAGACAGAGTAACAGAAAGCAAGGCATTAACTTGGCCTCTGAAACAAGGCTCTAAGTTAAGAACATCATCATCGTCGTCATCATTATCATTATTATTATAATTACTACTATTCCCTGGAACTACTGGATAAACTAAGAATACCCCCACGGTTGGTTTTAAGACACTAATTTTGGGATTAAGGTTAGAACATGGACTCCCATCAATACTCCTTTTAAAGTTACATTACTGCCAGCTAAATTTGTCATAAATTTGTTCAGGTAATCCAAATGAGCATCAATACCTACATCAGCACTTTCTCGAAAACCATATGTGAATTTGTTTTTCCACAATCGACTGGCCATGGGGTTCTAAGAGCACATAAGAGCACATATGTAAAATACCGTGACTGGTGTAAAACAATCATTTAAAGACAAGAGTAACATGCAAAGTGCAACACCAAGAACAACCATCAGTCTTCGTGCCAAATGGAAAAGAAAAAGTGCTTTTCTGTGTACCTACACTGAAAATGTTCCTGGTACTCAGTCATGACACTTCTCACCCTGGGCTTCCAAGGAAGTGCTCCTTGGCAGCATTTCATCTGATGTACAAGACTTGGATGCCAACCAAACATCCTCAGAGTAATCAAACTGAAACCTTTGACAGTCACGCTTCAATAGGAGCCTGGTGCATGTCTGAATGCGTACGAAAATGCAGCCTGTGGGCGTGCCTGGGCATTCTCAGCTGGCCCCAACGCAAAGCAAGAAGCCACAGAAGAGCTGAGAGATGAAACTAACAGAGAACAAGAGTACCTGAAGGCCCATGTGGCTTACAGAGTGCCAGCCTGAGAAAAGTCTGCTGCTTCAACACCAATGGTCATCAACAGTCGCTTGAATATACCAACTTAGCTCTCGGGTAATGGTTGTAAGGAACAGAGCTAAGCATAGCAAATGGTGAAGTATAGGCACGCCCACTCCAGCTTTTGAACTTTGAGGAAATCTTCCCCTTAATCCTTCCTTAAGAAGGTAAAGCTACTGAGAAACAAAGAGATTGTTTTCTACATAGGAAAAAAAACAACTCAAAAGACACAGTTCAAAGAGGTGAAATACTGTAAAGGGCATAAAAGGAAGCAGAAATAAAGGCAAACGAAGCCAGGTGTTATTCATGCTTGCCTGCACAGTAGATCACCTCACTGCAATAGAGGGAGCTTTGCAAAAGGTACCAAAACCCCAGGTAGCTGCTTCCTCTGTACCCAGGCAAGAACAAGAAATAGAAGCTGGCAAGAGGGAGGGGAGAAGAAAGAAAAAAAAAAAAAAAAAAGAGAAACTTTTAACCCACACCTGGGGGAATCAAGTCTAAGAATCTTAATTGACTCAATTAAATCTGCAGAGAACAGAGATACTGTAAATATTAGAACTAGCTTGAAAAAAGGAAGGAAAAAACCCTCCAAGGCAAAACATTCTTATTCTATCATCTCCATTGTGCCATGCAATTCAGAAGACAGAGGTTTGCCCCAGGGCTATATTAAGGGTTATGCTTTGTGGTTTACAATTTTGATATGCCATTTCTGAGGTTTCTCAAGATACCTCATGGGAGAGCAGGATTACCGAGTATGACAAGAACACTTGTTCTATTACAGAAGTTCAAATCTGAAGAAGAACACACAGTATATTGAACTGTCAATCCATCTGCCCATTTTTTCCTGTAAAGGGGACAAAGAAAAGCAGAGCCTTTACTTCTTTTTTTCAGCTACACGCTGTGATTCGGTTTAATAAATTCCATGAGGCTTTTCTCTTTAGTACGTTTTCAGTGTAACTAAGGAACTGGGGAGTGCTGTGTCAGTTTTTATGGTGGTACCACAGCTACATAAAACCTACAACAGTGATGGTACTTGGCCTTCTGACCAGGGAGAGAAACACCTCATGAAATGGCAACACAGCCACAGGAGACAGAAAGCAGTAAGGGACCCAGCAATTCTATTCTAAAGTGCATCCTCACGCCACGCATTAGCTGGGGAATTTTAACATTTCAGCTCCAGAAACATACACACGAGCCATGACAGAGTGTATGAATACTCAACAAAATACTGCAAGTGTCGGCCCACTCAGCAACAGAGGGAAAGACCTGAGTTTAAAGAAAGGGATTTAAGACTCATGTGTAGTTTATGACCTGTACAGTGAAAAGTTTAGCCTCAAAAACCCTGTTATCTAAAACAGATGTCGCCTTTGCAATGCTCAATTTATGATAAATTGTTTTAATATTTATACCTAGCACAGGCACTGCAATAAATCAAGACAACTGAAAAATATAACGAGCATTCCAAGCACAGAAATTACAGGCTCCCAGCTCTGTGAGACCTGTTTGTTTTGAAAGCTAGGGGAATAAATCTCTAACGGTGTTTTTCTTCACTGGCCGCCTCATGAACTACGAAGCCAAAAAGAGAAAACCAAATTATTATCGGCCGCAGCGAAACGCCGGGGTCAGCGGCCGCGAAGTGATCCCGGCTTTGGGCGCGGAGCGGGCGCTGCCCGCGGCCGCCACGCGGGGGCGCGCCGGGAAAGGGCCGCGGAGGGAAACGGGGGAAGTGCGGGCAGGGAAAGGGACACAGGTGAGCGGAGAACCCCGGGGACACAGGTGAGCGGAGAGCCGCAGGGACACAGGTGAGCGGAGAGCCGCAGGGACACAGATGAGCGGAGATCCGCAGGGAAACATGAGCGGAGAGCCGCAGGGACGTAGGTGAGCAGAGAACCGCAGGGACACAGGCGGGCAGAGAACCGCAGGGACACAGGTGAGCGGAGAGCCGCGGGGACACAGGTGAGCGGAGAACCGCGGGGACACAGGTGAGCGGAGAACCACGGCGACACAGGCGGGCAGAGTAGCGCGACACGCCGCTCACCAGGCGGTACTGCTCGAGGGCCCCGCCGCTGAGGACGCTAAGCTGGGAGGAGCTGCCCCCTAGAAGGCATTGACGCACCGCGTTAAGTTTAATAAGCTTGTTTTGCTGTCAAGAGGCTTCACCTCCATCCCCGCCTCGCCACAGAAGTTCAGGTGCTGCCAAGGACTATCGAGTGGGCAGCTTTGGCACCGCGTGTTGCAGGGAGAGGATACAGCTATGGATCAGCACATTAAACAATGTGAGCCGCAAAGAAGCTTGTTACAATACATGGTGCCGATAATGGTGAGGTGGTGGGTTCAATCCCCATAGGGGCCATGCACTTAAGAGCTGGACTTGATGATCCTTGAGGGTCTCTTCCAACTCAGAATACTCTGTAAGTCTGCATATGTAAAAGATGTAAAACACTAGTTTCTGCCTGAAATATCTTGCTGGTAAAGACAGCAGGTACCCAAGCAGGAAAGCAGAGCCTTCACCTCCCCAGACCAAAGGGGACCTGAACTATTTCACATCGAGGAATAAAGGGTGCCACAACTGCACTGAAATGTTGTTTTCAAAAAGCTGGACTCTGGGTAAGAAAGTGGGTAGCTTCCCATGCTAGAAAAGAACCAATGGAGAGTGATCAGAATGGAGAAAATTGCCTGACACAGCTTCAGAACCCACTAGTATTGTGAAGAAGTTTCTCATTTTTCAGTTGTGTCATGACAACCCTGCAGAAGGCCAAGCCAGCCCTGCTTTAGGGTCACATGCTGTCTTTACCGGGCATTTGCAACAGGACCTACAGTCCAGACAGCCAGGGAGCCACAGCAAGCAGGGGGAGCTCCTAGCTTTTAAATTTAGGGATATTCTGATTTACTTTAGCAGTTCCCTTAAACAGATTTCTACTGCCAATATTCCAAAATCAGCTTAAAAAATAATTAAGAAATCCAGCCACAAACAGAACACCACCATCCCTCAACAAAAAAAGGCTTACATGCTGTTGGAAGGCACGCTGACAGGGACTTTAATAAGCAGGGACTTTATGTTCTAGGTGCAATTTGCAATGGCCTTTCTCAATGACAACCCAAAAGAGTGCAGAAAGATCAGAATAAAAGCAGCAATGAAGCCAGAGCACTGAAGAATCCCCTACAGTTCAGTTTTCTCCAGCCCACTTGCATAGTTTTGCAACTCCTCTCATCATTCTGCTCTATACAAGTGGCAGCAACAATCACCCACCAGCTGAATGAACCAGAGCACTAATTTTGGTTCTATTAATCTAAAAAATCCCCCCAAATTGAAATCTACATTCCATTTGTTATCTGTGCCATTTAACCACTGAGGATTCTCCACCACAGGGCAGTGTTTTAGTAACAAGCCTGTGCTACAGGTAACATTTGCTGCAGAGCAGCTCAGTTTAAAATTTGAGCAGCCTGCCTGAGGAAGCAGAGATGCCACAGCTGACATGTCACCTTGATAACCTACTGTCTGCTGGTGCCTTGGGGACTGGAGAGGGCACTGTGCTTCTGGCTGCTTTTGGCATCACCACAGGTACAACCAACACCAACAAAACTGAGATCCACTTGCAAAAATTGAAACAGATGCCAGACATGGGAGAGTACAATCAGAATGAAGTCAGAAAAAAAAATCTCAGTCTAAAAGTAAAACCTGTTAAAGTAAGTCATTTTCATGAATCTGCAGGTGTTGCTGTATTACATTATTTGCTAGAGCAAGCAGGCAGCTCATTTTGTGCCAGGCCACCACCAGTTTGAACAATTGGGTTTAGAACAACAAGAGGTGGTGTGAAAGCTTGGCAATTCCTTGAGACTGGTTTTTTTTTGCTTTTGTATTCAGAATTAGCAGCAAAAGACAGCCCCAGGTGCAGACACCAAGAGGTTTGAGGGATATGGTTTAAGGCAAGAAGTACAATACATTAAAAGATCATCTTCACCAATTTAAGACAGCTACTTTGGTTTGGATACTACCATAATAACCTCAACTCAGTGTTCCCTTTGAGGAAGCTGGACCTACATGACTTCCTTCCAATATAAAGGACTGAGTGATCTTCATAGTCTGTGATGATCCAGTGGGGACAGCTTGAGGAGAGGCAGCTTACATACTTCCCCAACACCACAGAGCCTGTGAGCCAATCCTCACAGGTTCCCAATCTCCTAGGTGCCTTAGACCTCACTGGCTCTTTCCAGGCACAGCACAGGTCAGGAAGCCCTACCAGCCTAACAGGTACTTTTCTTGCCTTCACAAGATCCCAAAGATCTTGGTTCCCAGAGGCAGCAGGGAACCTAGGGAGGGAGACGTCATCTCTGCAACTCTGCAATTCAGCTCTGCAACTTCGGATAAAATCAGCCTTAAAAGGTCTATAAGTGGTATCTCTAACAACAGGTTGGAGATTACAGAGGTCTGGCTCAAAGAAGGTGTAGAAACCAGGAGTTAGGAGAAAGCACACAGAGTAACAAGCTCTACCAACAGCTTCCTGGGACCTGGTGCTTCTGGGCTAAAGCATAATTTTTGCAGTCAATCCAGAAGTAAACACCATCAAAAGGAGATACTTTGACAGGACTGTTATTCAGTTTAAGGCTTGAGGCCCCAGCTAGCTCTGCTTCAGAGGCAGTTAATACATGTGGCATAACTGGCAGTTTAGCAGATACTCTCCTTAAACATCTGAAAACCTGCCCAAAGAGGGAAAAGTTTAAGTGGCTAGTTAAAGGACAGAAAGTGATGGTGCCAACTCAGAAAACTCCCACATGTCTGAGATCAAGGTCTCTTATATATTCTCATACATAAGAACTAGTTTCCAGAATGAGGATTGTTTGCATTTTTCTGCTGGGCTGGAAATGGAAGTACAACTGAGTAGTTGAAATTTCATTGACACGAGAGTTGTGCCAGCTCCAACACGAACTATTTCAATAGTCCTCTTTTTTCCAGTTCATTCAGGAGGCACACAGATAGTTGGTTGTAGAGGGAACAAAAAACCTTGACTCATCATCACCCTAGCCAAGCATTAGAAAAGTGAGGCAGTACAGTCATGAGATGATGTCAGGCACAGTGCTGGGGTTCAGTTCATTTCCATAGCCAAGATTGGAAGAAAAACATTAAATACGCTTTGTCCCATAGCATAGTGGTATGCATCAAAACACAGGGAGCAGCCAGTCCAGAATCCAGAAGGATATACAGGAGGCAAGCTGCTAGAGTAGGCCTATTCCTGCTTCTGCTCCCCAAAGTGATCATCATCGTTGACTAGACACCATATTGGGGCCTCCAGCCACAGAGTCATAGAGCACGTGTCCCTCCCCTCAAAGCCTGGACATTTGCAGAAACTGCTGCATTTATAAGGACACACATTCTGTAAAGGAGTTCTGGTTTGTCATTCATTCCCACACTTGATGTTTCTGCCATCCTCTCACACACCAGGACCAACAGTGCACCTCAAGTGCATCAGCAAGGCAGGAGGGACAGAGAGAACTGTCCCTCCTCTCCACCAAGGCAGAGGCAGGGCAGGCTGCAGCCCTCCTCATGCAAGAGAGAGCTCCCAAAAGGGCAGGTAACTGAAAAGGCTGCCTTTGCTGCTACACGGGCATGAAAATATAATTCTTACACACATGCTAGGGAGTATTTCACATTTGCAGTATGCTTTCAGACAGCCTCATATATGAAGTCAATATAAAAATACTGTTAAATAATCATTTTCATAGCAGGGTGCCCCAAATCACTCCCTTGGAAATACAGCAAGAGAATGACAAATAATGATTTAGCAATATCAAGTTCAGCAACAACCTCAACCTCTTTGTTCCTCTTAGAAAAGTAGTTCAGATTGTAATTTGAGCTCCTACAAAAGAACAAATATTATGATGTTGACTTAACATAGCACTATGTCATAAAACACACACACATCTAGCATTGAAACTTATGCTGGCAGAAGTTGGCAGAATATGCTTTTGAATGAAACTGAAAAAATTAAGTTTTGAGTAATATCTTAGGAAGCCAAAATCAAATACACATCAGTGTTTGAATACAGTAAACACCTGGTGAACAGTGCTTTGCAACTTCATGAAGAAAGAACAAAAGGTCCTCTTTCAGTCCACTCCCCTTCTTTTCTAAGCCTAGTCTCAGTACTCACATACAAATTATCAACCATTTTCAAAAACTTGTGCTGCCTTCTGAGGAAAAAAGCTGCAGTGTCACAAGAAGTCCAAGAAGATTATTAAAACCTATCAACTGAACATTACTAGAAGTGATATAATTTCCCTTGTCATCTCATCCACAGATGGAATTCCATCATTATAATGAAGCCAACATACCTGCCTTCAATAACCAGCCTTCTTCCCCTCCCATAAACTGAAGACCTTGGTGAAGCACAAACTGCCTGTGGTATTAATAATGTACATGACTCTTGGGTTTGGTTTCCTTTTCCCAAGATTTAGGTGGTGGTTCTGGTGGTGGTTCAAATGGGTCTTTTTTTGCCCTCTGCCCTCTGAAGGCTTTGAGCCAGACGCGAGAATGAAACGGAGTCTTCAAGGTCTTGTTTCTTGGTTTCTTGCATGTTTATTAATTTCTATCTTACAAGTTTTTCTTTGTGCCTGGCCGGGATGTCCACAGCAGCTCAGGCACAGGAAAACTCTCCCCATGACGGGAGGTCGCTACCTCTGATACAGATAATCACGTGTGTCTTATTTACAATTTTGTGCCAATGCCTATTACCTACACTAAAGGGGTCATCTCTACTCTGACCCAATCTCCTTAAACTACTTTATGTCACCGTCACTGCAAAAGATGGATGCCAAGGGAGAACAAGAAGAACCTAGGGTATCACTCTGAATCCTCCATCTTGTTCCCCATTCTAAGAACCCAAAACTACAAAATTTTCCACCTGGTGATAAACTACACTACTGTCTGCTACACCTTTGTGATTTGTAATTCTTCTCTGTGTTGGAAGTTTTTCTCATGGACTGAAATCAAAGCCTGCATCTTCCTGGGCTCTGTGCTAGGCACCTCCCCTGGACAGACCCCCCTGGACAGGTCTCAAACACTCTTTCTCAGGTCCCAGACCCCTCTGCCAAGGTCTGTGACCATCCAGGGCGCCCAGAGGGATGCCTGGGACTCCAACACATGACAGCTTTGGAAAGGTCATCTCTAGGCTTTACTAAGACCTAAAGTTTTCTCTTTTCTTTCTGCACACCCCGAAGTAGCCATGAAGATGAATTCTACGTACTTCTATTTCTAGCAGAAATATTGATGTTGTCCCATCAGAGTTTGGGAGGGTAAAGCGTGTCTTTCATACCCATTAAGCTGCAATATTTTATGGGGATGGAAGTTGGAAATCCCTTTGCTTTAATGTTAAGACTATGTTGCAACCATGCAAACAAAATATGCTGGATATCCTGAGCCGTACACAGTTCCATGATATATTTGAATTGCTGTTAACAATTAAACACCAAGTAATAAGAATATCCACTTTTAGGGCTACACAATGATGTTTACCTCCAGTGAAGAGACTTAACATAATAGAATACTCTGATGAAATACAAGGATTGCATACTCATAAAAAATATTTTTAAAAAATTGCTTCCCTCACATTTAAAGTTTTAGTAAATCCAATAGGTCATTACTCCTAAAAACCTGATGAATGCAGTAAACATTCAAGACTGATTTCTTCCACTGCATTAGGAGTCTCCTTTGGCTATCCACGGCTGCTGAGCTTTTATTCATTCTGTGATAGGATACCCACAAAAGAAGTTAGCCTTACTAAAATCATGTAAATTTCTGACTGCCAGCAGGTAGCAACTGAGCCATCACTGGAAACTCCCATGAAGGAGATGCCTACAAATACTGGGAAATTTAACACAATTACCACGATTACACATTAGTCCCTGGGAGAAAGTCAATCCCTTAACATTACTTGACAGTAAGCAACCTCAATAGTACAAGGAGAGTTCTTTGAAACTAAAACAAAGCAGCAAGTAATAAAATAAATGGCTCTACAAGTATATAGTAATACACAGGCAGTAAAACACACGTACCAAGTCCTGGGCTTCCTTCCTGAAGATAACCCACAGTGAACACATCAGTGAAAGCAGTGGTCTCTATACTCAGGAAAAGAGCTATAAAGAGGTTCAGAGATTGCACATAGATCAACCTTAAATAAAAAACTGGACAGGGAAACTTCACTGCTAATACAAAAATTAAGAGGTGAACTAGTAAGCTCACCTTCTTAATGAGACTCTGCTGGGTGAAGTAACCTATCTAAAGAGGAAGATTACAACACAATTTGCATCGGTGCATCCATTATTAAGTTATTCTCTCCCCTCCCAGAAAAGCAGTGGGGAACAGACAAACCGAAGTACGACAAAAAATACAGTTCAGGACCCAGAATAAAAGCTTGCATGTAGAATTATCAGACAAGAACACTTTTCGTGCACTTCCATGACTGCAAAATCAGACAGTGCTTCCATCTCAAGTATAACACTGTTCAGGAATAAAACAAAACAAAATCCCACACCTGTGAACAGAAGTATAAATGAGTCATAAGCATCCACTTAGCACAAGCTAGTACTACACCCGTGACCTTTCACTACATAACTACATCCAACAGATCATAGATTCAAAGGACAGCATCCCAAAAGGCAAGTGCATATGCTTCTTGAGCACCATACATAAAACATGGGAACAGTGGAAGGTATTAGAGTTTACTGGAAAAAAACAGTCACCTAAAGTAATACTAGAACAGAACTTCTCAACACTTTTGCCAAGTGAAAAGTTCTGCTTTTTGTTATGCATCCCACCTGAGGCCACACCTTAAGGCTCTATGGTTTCCTACAGGAAGATAGCCATTTACAGGAAGTTTCATTCTGCCAGCTCTAAGTGCATTCTCTCTTCACCAAAACTTCATGCTAAGAAAGATACATGAAGTTATGTCTTGAAGAGAGAGAAAATGGGACTGAGACACACGAGGTCTCACCTGTGCATGCACACCATGCTATACCCCAAGCTCCATAGCAAAGTCCTCCTTATTCTGCTCAGATTTGCTCAGTTTCCTTCCTAGAGTCAGAGGCTCCAAAAGCTGCTGAAGAAATGCATGTTCAAAGCTACCAACACTTGAAAGTTAGGAGTATGCAAATGAGAATTAGCTGCCTGAGCTCTCTTTCCAACCACATTGCACCCCAGAGGCAAATATTTTATTAATTTTTTTTTAAGACATATAAAATGAGTTGTGAGAAAAAGCTACTTTAATCAGTATTTTCCAGTAAGGAACGTAGCAGGTGCCAAGAACTGAAGGAAACCCACATCTGCTCCACTGTGACCGTAGGCCCTGCTTGATCAGATTTTATAATATGTATTTTGCACATGCATGGATTACTTAGAATCTGAGGAATGCAGCCCATACCACTGGGAGACCATAAAAATATAAGGAATCTGCAGTCTTTCCTGCAGCATGGATCTGGAATGCCTGTGCTGTTTAAGCAATGCTACAATAATAGTAGCTCTCAAACTACTGCCAGTATGATTGATTTCAGTAGCTTTCTTACCCTGGCCAGAAAGCTGCGGGGTTTGCACGCCACGCTGAGACTTTTAGCTCTGCATACAGGGTAGAAGCCCACCTGCCTACTTCACTTGGCCTTGAAGGTGGAAAGATAAGAATAACCACTACTTTTTGGGAGGGATTAAAAGGGGATAATAGGCCAGCCCTCTTCCTGGGTTTGCACAAGTTTGGGTGCCCAGGGATGCTCATGAGCTACTGACATGAATAACAGCTGCTGTCTTTGTCTAGAGAGCTCACCAGCCTCGACTGACTGCCCTGAGCAAAGCTTTGAGGTACGTGAAGTGACGAGGACCATATATCTACAGTAAAATTGCATTCTGCCTGGTTCAGCAGGGTGGGGAGGCAAGAGAGCCTCTATTTGGCCTTGTAAGGAGCTACATTCCTTCAACTGCCTTGTGGCAAGTTTCAGGGGATCGCCACATTTATATGCGCCACACAGATAATGCACTTGAAATGCTTTGGGACTGATATGAATAGGAACTATTCTTCCCTTTAATTAGCATTTTTGCCAGATGAACACTGCTGTGAAGTGCCAAGCTGTGGAGTCGTCCTACAAGTTCCAAAAGATACACAACAGACAGCCAGAGCGTATCCAAAATCGGAAGATTTCCTTTCGCAGCTACAATTCCTTTTGCCCACTTGAATGAAAATAACACAGTTATCAAAATGATCACCCAAGATAAGGACAAAACCAGTGTACTACACAAACCCCGAGAGGTCACACACAAAACTCTGCTGAATTCTTGGGCAGCTGCATGATGTTGTTTGAATGGTGACTAACATTATAAACATTGACCACAGAAAAAGAAATGCATTAGTGTACTTCCAAAGAGACAGCTTATCATAAGAAGATACAGAATTTATGGGTTTTTTAGAAAGTCAAACAGCTGATCCTACCTCTGACCACACACACAAAAAGTAGTCATGGGTGACTGTTAGACATTTTACAAGAGAATTTCTCCAAAACTTCACCTTAAGTTATAACCAGTAGGAAAACTATAAATCTAGAAATATAGTAGAGATGCAAGTTATACTGTTTGGGTGTTGGTGTTCTTGTATTACCAGATGAATTGCCAATAGAAAGACAGTATGGATTAAGGGAAAAAAAATACAAAAACATTGGCTAGTTTCCTAGCAACAGCTCAGCTAAAATTACTTAACATTTCTACTCAATCAAATGTAAATTTGACTATGTTATCCCTTAAATGTTGATTATAACAGGCCTTTTCAAATGCAAATTCGGTGTGTAAAGTGAATGTAAACGTTGACAAAGCTGACACCAAAATCTCCTGATTAACATCATTTGCATGTACACAGCAACATTATTACAAACCTTCTAAAGACTGAAGGAAATGAAAATTAGAGAATCACCTTCTGCACTATCTCATTCTTTCTTGCTTTAAGAGCAAAACAGACAGAAATGTAAAGCCTTTTGGATTGCATGCAAAATTCCAAGAGTTTAAAAGTGCAACACAATAAGCTGTACCTGAATGCTATCCCTTGTGTTGCTAGCAAGTACAATGGGTGAAAAGGTCTGGTTTATTTCTTACTCGCAGAACTTGAGAATTACACATATAGCACAAGCAGACAGTAAAGATTGTAATATTATGTAGCCAGTGGCAGCTTGCAAGTTTTCTTGCCTCTTTTACCTGCAATTCTTGCACGAGAAAAACAGGAGGAAGGGGGGGAAATGATTATATGTTACTCTCAAAGTTTACAAGTTTGTTCTTTGCAACTTAATCAACTCTGGGATTAAACACTTCAGTTATGTGTGCATTCACGCAGGGCCAGATTATGTCTGCCTAAAACACGTAGAGGAGGCTTCAAAAAGGATGTCAACACGTTTCTTCTTGTTGCAGCATTTCACAATATGGGTATGGAAGTGTATTATTTTACAATAATGTACACTACATCAGGCTGATTTACCACTAGTTAACCACTACCACCCTCTTAAATTGAGAATATTCCCTAGTTGAAACCACCACCCTTCCTTCTTAATCATCTCAAGAAGGATACTGGGCTGAAACACAAGGCTTTACATCTACAGACACCACAGAGACTTATCTTTGGCAACAGGGATTTTATTTTCTATGGTGATGCAGACAGGTACTTTGATAGCTTGCTGTGATATACACATCCTAGTCCAGCGCATTGACATGATGAGAATTTGCACAGCATCAGCTACTGCAGTGCAAAATAAACAATTTAGCATTCACCAGCCATGTCCTAAACTTTCATGGTGCTATGTTTTTAAAGAAAACCAGAAACACTTTCTTCCTTCACTGCACAGCTTCTTAATAGAGTTATTAACAGGCCTGTTGAGGATTATCTTTTCTACCCTGGATTAGAGTTGCTACTTAAAGTATTTTAGACAGGACATAATCCACTCCCCCTACACCTCCAACTTGCAAATTTTAGCCATGTCAGATCCTAAAAGTTTCTAAGAAATTTCTAAGAAATCAAAAATGACAACAGCAGAGTATTGGGAAGGCATAATCAGTGAAATGTTCACATCCATATTAGGCACAAATCATACCCATCTCAAAAAGCCAGTCCCATCTCAAAATTATGCCTCTGGGACAGAGCTGAAAGCAGGTTTTGAACTTGGCCTAAGGGGTAGGAAGGGAGAGAAACCTGGGAAGATACAGGCAAGAAAACTTCATCCTGCCATGCCAACTCCTGCCTGTTACCCCACTGCTCACACATTTCTACATGCCAGACAAGGTTCACACTCGTGTGTGAAACAGAGTCTAGTTTTAAAGGCAGAGCTCATGTCTGGAGGTGCATTCTGATGACATATGAGCTGGTTTTCTTCAGCAAAGCTTAAAGCAGCAGGAGCTCTACACCTTACCTCACTGATCCTTCACCCTGATGCCGCACATTTGCTGCTCCATTCAAATCCAGCTTCTGATAGGAGAAACGAGGAGATGCAGACTTTTGGGAAAATCTTGAGAAACTATTTTATTTTTGTTTGGAAACGTTCCAGAGGCACTTTTACTGCCTTTTAGTATATACACATGAAAATTAGTACTGTTCCCTCCTTATTAATACATTCTTTCAAGTGACTTTTACAGTCTGGAAGCAAAGGTCAGTTACACTGAGTTCCAAGAATCCACTGCAGTAAAAAAGTAACTTTATTTGACCATATGTTACTATAATTAAACATACAGGAAAATATTCTGCTCTTATGACTCTCTTGGACTAGATGGATAACAATCCCATTTTTACAAATGATGATTCTAGTTGGAATGCTAAAAAAAAAGAAACCTGAAATACTTGCATCATTGACTTAATGATTTACTATTAAAAATACCACTGGGGTATGTGATATGGCAGATCATTTCCTAACTGGGCTCACACCTCAGAACCCTGACACAGGAGGTTGGGAGCTCACACCCATGACAGTGACTGAGAGAGATGCAACAGTAGTTGTTGAAACAGCAAGACATTTGTATTTGGGAACTAAAATAAATGCCTCTCATGCAGCATACAAGTTCCTGGAGAAAAGGCTCATTAACATGAGAAACATTTGCTACAGAACAAAACTATGTAAACAAAACAAAGGCAAGATGTGCACAAAAAGTTATCTGTTATTCTACACCATATGGGCTATTGCTGCCAATAAAGTTCCAGAGACAAAGATTCTAAACAATTGAAACTTAAAAATCAGCTAAAATGAGTTGAATGCAGACAAGGAACCGACTAGCAGCCTTTACTTCTGTACAGAGACTGTAAGAGAAAGGAATAGTCTCATAGGAATTCTCCAAGGAATTGTTCAACCTTAGGTGAGATCCTATGGACACTCCTAAAAATTAGGAGTACACTTTTTCACACTTCATGATACACTAGGAAAAATTAAAACACTCTAAATTAACCAATGGCACTACTGTTACAGGAAAAAAACCCCCAAAATTTATTCTGAATAAAGTAGTCCGTAGCTGTACATGTAACTGCCTTTCACATATGCTTAGTGGGATAATTCAATTCAGTATACTTCCAACAATGACAGACGTCAAAGTTAAATTAAGAAAGGTTTTATTACCACTCATCACACCCTTAAAGACCAGAGCAGGTGAAGTTGAATGTTCCTCCTTGAGTTTCATATGCAGCAGAGAAGTGCAAAAAACCATGGTAAACTCGATGCTGAAACAGGGAAGAGGAAAGCTATATAAAGGAAGACAAGAAGAACTAGCTCAGCTTTAGACAGGGTATTTGAATAGGATTTGGAAGCATCACAGAAAATTAGTTTTCAAATACTTTGTATTCTTAATAGAAGGTCATATCAGCTTTTTCATCTTGTGGGAAAACCTCTCTTGATTTAAGAGAAGAAAATAAAAATAAATAAATCCCACACACCTCTGACTGTATGTGTTGCTCAGGAACAGAATGGTGACACAGAGGCATTGTCCTGCCTCATGACTGAGACAACCTCAGAGAGTCACTATTCATGCTGTCAACACAAGGTTGGGAATATGTTGTGTTGGGAGGTGCTGAACTTAAATACTCATGAGCAGTCCTCATGACATTTTTAACTCTACCTTGGTGGCCTTCAGCCAGACCACAATAAGGTGTGATTTATAGAAACTACAGTACATCCATGCCTCTGATTTCTGCCATAGCTTCTTTTATAAGCATAAGATAAATTATCTGATTTAAGACTAAGTAGCTTCAGCAAGCCTCTTTCAATTAACCAAATACTACAAATACACTCCTTTCCAGCTACTCCATCTAAGAAAGGCAAATGATTATTCTGCATTTATCTTAGTGTGCATAAGCACACTACAAGAGTACAAGGATGGGGGAAATTACAGTGATTAAGGGACAAGCTGCTCACTGGTGCCCACTTCGATCTTTAGCAACTTGACAACTGAATTTGACACTACTTTCTGGGTGAAAAAGCAATTCATTCAGGAATCGTAGCATGGTTTGGGTTGGAAGGGACCTTAAAGACCATCTAGGTGTCCCACCATGAGCAGGGATACCTTCCACTAGATCAGGTTGGTCAGAGCTCCATCCAGCCTGGCCCTGAACACTTCCAGGGATGGGCCATCTTCAGCTTTTCTGGGAAACCTGTTCTAGTGCCTCATCACCCTCCCTGTAAAGACTTTCTCCCTAATATCTAAACCAAATCTACCCTCTTTCAGTTTAAAGCCATTACCCCTTACTCTATCACTACACACCCTTGCCAAAAATCCCTCTCTAGCCCTCTTAGGGGCCCTCTTTAGCAATGGAAGGTGCTATCAGGCCTTCTGGAGCCCTTTCTTCTCCAGGCTGAACACCACCAACTTCTGTGAATCTGTCTTCATATGAGGGGTGCTTCAGCCCTCATGTCATCTTCGTGGTTTCCTCCGGACCCAATCCAGCAGGTCCACATCCTTCTCGAGTTGGGGACCTGAGAGCTGAATGCATTTCTCCAGGTGGGGTCTCACCAGAGCAGAGCAGAGGTCTGCTGGTCACGCTGCTTTTGCTGCAGCCCAGGACACATTTGGCTTTCTCTGGGCTGAAGTGCACATTGCTGGGTCCTGTGCTTGTCCTCCACCCACACCCCCAGGTACCTCTCTGTAGGGTTAGTGTCAGTCCATTCTCTGCCCAGACTGTATTTGTGCTCGGGATTGCCGTGACCTGTCTGCAGGACCTTGCACCTGACCTTCTTGCAGTTCACAAGGTTTGCACAGGCCTGCCTGCCAAGGTCACTCTGGATGCCATCCCCTCCTTCCAGTGTGTCGATGCAATGGAGCTGACTTGTTGCCCAGGGTGGCTGCAATTCCTTTGTGCTACTCTTCAGGAGCTCTCCTGCTGACCTGCAATCCATATCCAGGCTCTGGGCATCTCTTGCTGGCACTGGCGTCAAACTGGTAGGAGTGGGATGGATGGATGGATGGA
>VZDJ01000782.1:17756244-17797597 GCA_008694505.1 Cyanoderma ruficeps | reverse complement strand
GCCCTCTTCACATCTTTTAAGACAGCTCTGTTTTAAAAGAACTAGCCAATCTGTTCTTACTAGCAAATGTAATCCTTTACCCCAGCATCAAAGACTCCATTTAGCTCAGCTCTTGAAGTTTATAAAGAACTGAAAGGAGACATGAGGCATGGAAATTAAAAACAAAATAGAAGAGAGGAAGCAGGCTTGCTAACTGCAGGAAATAGGACTTTTTCTACAATCTCAGCCCCATCACTCCTTATGTTTTATTCATCAATTCTACTTGCAGTTTTCTTTAGGCAAAGGCAACCTGGCAGCACCACCTTTTTGTTACTCCAAGTCAAATATAATCCCAGATCATTAAAAAAAGAGATGAAGTACTCCTCAGACTTTTATTAAAGAGACTCAGGAACATTACCTTGTTACCCATCTATGGTGCCCATCTCTTGCTCACATTCCTAGGGTTAATTTTGGCACAGTGTACTGGTCCAAGCACACACAATGGAAGACAAATCCTATCCCTTCACAAGAGAGACAGAGAGGCAGTTTACTTTTGCTGGCCTCTAACTCAGAGCCATTTTTGCACTTCCCTGCCTTCAGCACACTCCTGCTACTCTGACAGTCTCAGGAGTTTTACTCACTACATATAATACTCTTCTGGTCTTCACAGAACTGGTGTTCTGTCACTTCTCTCTCCTACTCTCCACCTCCTTCAAGACACGACTTTTTAAATTACTTCTTTTTGAGCCAGGTTCAAGTATTGCTAAGGCTATAATATTACAGAAGCTTCTGGTTATCAATGTCAAAAAGTCAATGATTTACTGCCAAATCCATGGAGCTACAAGTAAGAATGTGTAAGAGAGTCATCAAGTTCTACTGTAATGATGCATAGTAAAGTTGTTCAATACTTGCCACATCAAAAGCTCTGACCAGATAAACTTTAGAATAGGAAAATTTTAAAAGAAAGGAAAAAATCCAAACTAAAGGAATATAAGAACATGAAATTGAAAAGACACCGAGAAATAAACAGAGCAACTAATAAAAATAATAAAGTCAGGAATGGTCTCACAGACACTTCTCTGAAATTAAAGCTCACAGACACAACACAAATCTTAGAAGTTAAAATACATGGCTCCTCAGATAACCACCTACAGCTCTCCTCACCTGCCCACGTATTTAGACCGTTTAAGATTTTCTTCTTCAGAACCAAGGTGATTGTTATCAATCTGAGATAGTTAGCAAAGCCTAAGCAGCATGACTTGAATTATAGAAAAAATAATGTCAAGAGTATAGTTACTATATCTGTTAATAAAATAAACCAAAAAACAAAAAGGCCTTCAGAAATAGAAGGTATTTAGCTAGTCTCTCTAGAGTAAACCCCATTTTTGAACTCTGTGATCATGCCTCTTTGAACAGGAAACTGCACTTTAGTGTCTTACCCAAACCAAAACCAAAATATTTATTTACATGTCACATATTTACGTGCAAAGGAACCATAAACATCCTTCATGCATGTATATGTTTGGGTTTATATATTTATGTATAGACCTCTTTATGAGCCTAGATCTCCTGATATCCTCACTGGAATCTTTGCAGCAGAGAAATCATTCATGTTCCATCCAAAGGTGTCATGGATCATCCAAAGGTTTTGCTTCTGAGAGCTGCAAATTACACACAGAAGCCTTTCCTGCCCACACACCTCCCTGGCATCTCGCAACAATTCCTGTAAGGAGAAGACCCAGCCCTGCCACTAGCCCAGGACTGGTTTCACCTCCTCCATGGTTTGCTGAGCCATCTAATCCTTGCATTTCTAAATGGAAGTAACACATTGCCAAACACTAATGCTTATTATTACAGTCAACCAATTAAACTGTAATTCTACCATTATTATCCACCAACACTCTTCCTGCTTAAGTGCAAGCTATGTTTACTTTATTACTGAGGAACTCAAACATTTTCTTTCACAATAATGTATTCTCTTCCTCCTCCCACCTCAGCCAAGGTGAATGCTCATGAATCAGACTGATAACTAGAACAATATTTTCACTTCTACACTGACATGGACAGATGCAGAAAAACTGACAATTAGTACTTTCACCAGTTTTAGGATCCATAGGAAGATTCTGCAAAAAAGGGAAAGATGGCAGCGATTTCAAAAAAAACAACCAAAAAAACCCCTTCTTCTACACCCCAAACACAACACCACCACACAGAGTATTTTCTCTTTTACAGTATCTCTGCTGAGGCTAGAAGTTCCAGATCTAATGAAACAAATGAAATAGCCATAAAGGAAGAAATTAGATGGCAGAACAAGCAACACAGCTCTTATAAAACCTCAGACCCATCAGCACTGTAGATAAAAGTATTTTGTATTTTATTCCAATCTGCTCTGCAAAAAGCTTCTCCCTTAGCCCACTAAACAGAATCTGCACCAATAATGCTGGTTCACAGTTACATAGAGACAAAACCATGCAAATTCCACTTCTACACTATTTAATAAACAGATTGATTCTCTCTGTGGTCCATATATAGAGTGTTGGCTACCTCTCACAGACAATGCTTTATCTGTTCACTTATAGTCAGCTAAAACAGTCAGAAATAGCAAATAAAAATGCAGAACTCCTAATCCTCGATCCAGCTCAACTATTTTTAAAACTGGATGCAGAGAAGTTATGGAAGTTGGAAACAATGCAGAAATCTCTATCTAGTGGTAAGGCACTGGCGAGTTTTAGAGCTCATTTCTAGCACCTTTACTTCTTCAGAAACACTGCATATATGATGAAAAGGAAAACTCAATCCTGACACCTTGTATTCACAGCTAAATATGGAGTGCAGTGCTGGTAACCCACACTCAGGAAACATGGAACACTGTTTTCATTATCCTATAGCCAGTTCAAAATAGCATAATTAAGCTGACATAAGTGTACATCACCAGGAAAAGACTGTATCTATCCGAAAATCTTTACTCTCCATCAGCAGACCTCTGTATGTGTTGCTCCCTCAAAAACTTGAACTGATAAGAATCAGCCCCAATCACATATGCACACTCAGCATGAGACTATTTGCAGATCATGAAACATGTAGAAACTTGCTGCTTCTTAGGAAATGTCCACAACTGATTCTCAAATTCAAGACCAAACGTTAAATACCACAAAATACCATGCTGCTTATCTAACTCCTTAAACTGGGACCATAGCTGTGGTTATCTGAGCACTTGAACACAATTGACAAACATGCGCTTTGCAGCATATCTCATTATTAAAACATTTTTGTGGCAGACAAACATACAAACGCTTCTCTTTTCTCCTCCAAAAAAGATGTCTTCTGAACTCTGCACCTGCCCAAGACAGCAAAAGTGTTATTCAAGTCATTCTCCTAAGGTCACATCCTTACAATACATTCTAAGCATCAGATACAAAATTACATCTAGACAAGTTCCTACTATATTGACAAGTCCAACAAATCACTAGGAATGCATGCTCTTAAACACGTTCTCCAGCGTAGAAACAGCTCTGTGCTCTCCTCTGTGCCATCTCCAGGAACAGCATCCAAGAAGGGAGGATGGAGCTGCCTCCACTCAGATCTACCTCTTGCTACCACCTCTTCTCTTTCCTCAGGCCATCAGGTGGGAAGAGCTGCCAGGCTCAGTTTAATCTGCCAAAGTACTACACATTAATACCATGGATCAGTTTTGTTTTACTAAACCGTATATGCCAATTATAAAAAGCGCGCAGGACCAACATGAGACACCACAACAGACCACCAGTTTTCAGAAGGTGAAGAGGTCAGCACCTCCTAAATACCAACCCCCCTACAAAAATATTTAAGATGATTATGCAAAACTAGGATACATGTCATCCCCCAAATCACTGGTTTTCCCCTCTCAGAGTAGAGAAAACCGTGTATCTATAGACACACTAGAGCGTTACAAACAGAGCAACATAACAGTTGCGCTTTGCTTGGGGATGGCACCAAACCCTGCTGGTGTCTCAGCATCAGCTGGTCTCTCTTTCCCGTATGATTGATGTCTCACCATGAGGTATCACATGGGCAAGCTGTGTTTCATGGAACTTGCAGGGCTATATGCTCAACTAGAAGTATGTTCTGCCCAAATAAACTTGTATTGCTCAGGATATGATTACTCAGTAGCTCTTTTGTTTGTAGGAATCCTTTTCTTCATCCTACCACACAATCATGACCACACCAACTAGTAGAGAGCAATGAGACAGGAGGACTGTGAAACTTCAGCTTTATCTTCCTAGTAATCGACAACATATGTTACTCCACTGCACGGACACAGAGAGAAAGCAGTTCCTCTGCCACGATCTAAAACACTTTGGGGCTCAAAATACATAACACAGAACAGTTCAAAGTGTTTTCAAATGGGGGCTGTCTCAGACACTTGTGAAACAAAAGTCTGTCTTGGAAAGGAATCCAAATCAGGTTTGCATCCACTCAAATTCAAGTGTGAAACCTTCTGGTAATGGTCTTAATGCTTGCATTCTGCTCTTCATAAAATGTCAGGGGAAAAAAGAAAACACAGACCAAACTCAAAACAAAAGATTTGCTTTCTTGAGTGCTTATCATCAGCCCTGCCTACTGGATTCTAAAAACTGCCATCATGCAAGATGTTTGATTGCTTAACACCAGAGGTTCAAAGATGGGCTCAGTGGAGTGAAAGCGAGGAAATCAGAGTAAGTCCACATAAACAGACTGCCTCCCTAACAAGCTGTCATTAACAAGTCTGTTCTACTAAGCTACCTACCCACAACAAGGTAGAAAGCAACCAAAGGGTACCCAGAAAGGAAGGCCTTCATGATCTTGACAAGAAAGGTGTTCTACTGTGCAACCACTGGTAAGAGAAATGAGGGGGGGGGNAAAAAAAAAAAGACAAAAGGGAAAAAAAAAGGGCAAAAAACCAGTTATGCTACAATAACAACAAAATAATGTTTGCTTATGAAGGACGGGCTACCAGCCCAACACTTAAATCCTAGGACTCCAGAAAGGATTGCTTTGGAACTGACCTTAAGAGAAAGGCTAAAGTATTCCTGGAAGAACAGAAGGGGATATGTCATATCTGAGAATGAGATTGCTTACTTACCAGGAGTGCTTCAGCACACACATTCAGCAACAAAACCAGTCTTTTGGACTGAGCATTCAGCGCTCAGTATCCTGAGCAGGAAAGCTAAGCAAAAGAATTCAGCTCTCAGATATGTAAAGTTCTGCTTCAAAATGAAAATATAGAGGGGAGTTATCCAAATCCAGATCATTAATGCAGCTCTAAAGAAACATGATCTACACAAAATGAGTTAAAAATCAGCAGTGTGACAGGTCACCTGCAAGGAGGGAAATTCAAAAGAATAAACAAGAAAGGTTTTCAGGATAAATTAGGTAAAGACTTTGTAGGCAATGAACTAAGGATACTTAAAACATCCATTAAGAACTCTGAATCTCATTAAGTACACACATCAAGCAGACTGCCTGAACAACCCCAAGCATTCAACCTCAAAGTGAGTCAGGAGAAAGAGAGCGGCCTGTATACTTGCTACAGAATTAGACATGTGTCTGCCTAGCAAGAAAAACATGGGTTTTCAGGCAGGCAACTGTCCAGCTTATGAGATTCAAAAACCCCAAGACCTCATTTTAGAAAGCAGACTCCTTTGCTTTTCACAAACTCCTTTTCTCCCTTGCCTCAATTTCAGATTTTTTAATCATTACTCCTTGCTATATTCTGCTTCTTTATTTTCTCAGAAATGCACCTTCTGTATTTATATGGTTAATACAGAGGCCCGAACAACACAAGTACAGTATATCTTGTAACACCTATGTTCAGTGTCCTGTTCCTAAGCTAAGCCTGTTCTATAGAGCACAATAAATAAATAAATTAGAACAATGGGTATTCACAAGAAAAGAAGGCTTTGAGACTTTACAGGACGAAGTGGTTCAGTGGTTCCAGGAGAGAAAAGCAGCAGCCACGAGAAGGGCTCCAATCAACCACTCATCTGTGGAGCAACAGGAGAAGAGAACAGAGCCAGCAGTCAGAAGGTGAGCAGCAGGTGAGCACAGACACCGGATGGAGACTTTTAAACTTTGTTCTTTAAAAGCAATAACAGAACAGTAGGCAATTTCTGATTTCCCTACAAAGCCTGAATCAGGTACCCACCAACTCTACCACAGTGTGCACATGTAACACCTTTCTAGGTGGATACATTCTGTGCAAAGGGTAAACCACTTCGGGGCACCCAGCACCACAGTCTGGGGTCTGGGTAGGTGCAGCACAATGCTCAGGCGAGCATAACTCCTTATTAAAAGCTAAACACTGCTGGAGCAGAGTTTCCTCCACGTAGGTATTGGGTTCATAATCCCCTTCCTTAAACCACCAGTCAGAGCTTGGCAGGTAAGCAGAAGTGTCAGGTGATGAGAGGAGTTGAACAGTAGTACAGAACAGAAGAAAGATGTAAAGGTTCCACTTCGCTCCACAAGTCAACACAGAAAAGAAAAAAAATTAATTCCAACCCCAGGTTTGTATGATGTTTTTTCAATCATGAAAGGATGAATAACACCTCCCAAGTGTCTTGCCAAAGTAGAGATACTGGAAGGTTTGGGTTTTTAATGCCTACCTCTGAAATTTACTATCTTCTATCAATTTCCCAAAACGGAACTAGTATGTGGGCTCTTTTCAACCTCCTCTCTTCAGTTCTCTCTTCTTCTCCTAACCACCTGCAGCTTTTCAGTCTTCTGAAAGAAACATAAACCTGGTCTTCAATTACAATTAATATGTTCAAATTACATGCAGAAAGATCACCATGAATCATTGTTCCTAATTATCAATATAGCAAGTCTAATGGCATACAATAGGTGCATAATAAATTTTAAATTATTACACCACGCAAACTGACAATACTTTCTAGAGAGCTGTATACTCAATTCTGTGCCATGGTTCTAGCCACACAACATCACAGAGATTATGAGCAAATACTAACAGGCTTTCAATATGTATGCACACCTGCTACTACAGAAGAAGCAATTGCAAAACTGCGTGTTTGGGCTCAATCTTGAATTCATGAGGTATCAAGTGTTTTTAGTAGCCACTTACACCACTGCAGGCAAAAGTCCAATCCTTTCCATTATTAAGGGGTTGTGCTTTGTGGGGCAGAGCAAAGGGATTTGGTTTCCAAATGCAGATGTTATGGCTCCCATATAGGCAGGGTCAGAGAAAAGGCATTCCCTCATTTCCAGAATGTTTGGTGGTAGTAAGCAATCCTGTGGCTGGAACACTCTGCCATTAGCAGGAACAGAAGGCTTCACTAACTGAACACCTACTACATTTCTGAGGTCAGTGGGATCAAGTGGAAGTAGGGTGACAATGCTATAGGAATTACACTTTCTATTTAAAAAAGAAACAGAGGAAGAAGTTAGATGACCACTGAGAAAAAAATACACCTATCAAGTAACCCAGTGTATCTCCAGAACACTCATTAAGTTTATAAATGCATGTCATTTTTATATCTGTTTAGATATTTGAAATGCTTTTGAGGCCATATATACAATTCAGACTTTGCAAGAGCAGATATAGAACCTCTTGCCTGCCTCTTTCACAATGATTTTTAATTCAGAGTTATGAAAACTGCTGCAGAGGTAAAATTCTTCTCAAAGCTGCTCAAAGGCAGGGGTTTTTTTTTTAGATTTCATCAAAATCCAACCACTTAATAAAATACAAGAGTGCAACCAAAAATATCCACAGAAAGCAACAGCAACAAATACCTTTCCCCCATCCTGTGCATTCAATTATTGTTACATACCTGAACAAGCACTTGGTATTTACCCTGGCTCTGGAAGCAGGTTGAGCAAGCCACTCAAAGTCCCTGGCATATAACTACATCCCAGGTCACAGTATCCAACACAGACTTTATCTCCCCACTCAATCTGGTCTAAAGAGAGCCCTGGGTAACTGCCCCATGGTAAGTGTCAGCAAGGATGAAGTATTTGCTTTGTTCTGATGGCAGGCTCTTCACAATCATTAAAAAAAAAAAAAATCTGCCAGGAAGAGAGGGCTTATTCTGGATACATGAAATGAGAAACACTAGGCACAGGTAGCTAAATCTCTAGACAGCTCTCCTAAGACAGAGACCAAAGTCTGGAACCCCTGTTAAGCATGGCTGCTGAAGATAAAGCATGAGGATGGATATAGCTACAATGTCAGCATTTCTCATCAATAAGAGAGTATTTAGTCAATTTATGAGATTTTTCTAAGGTAAAAAGAAAATACAGTTATTACGAAAGGTACAGCTGTGTCCAAAGAGTCCTACAGCACAACTAGAAAGCGTCCCTCAAGTACAGCAAGTGCTCACAATGAGTCCAGGAAAATGAAGACTCCCTAGAGAAGCGCTGTGAGATGAAAGTACATACAAAAACTCTAGAGATGAAAGTACATACAAAAAACTCTGTGTAGCATTATCTTCCCACTCTCCTCACTCACCACACCACTACCTTGCCTCATGAAGCACAGAGCACTTATAACTACAGTAGGGACCACAGTCTTCCCAGTTCCTCCCTGGGGGGATCTGCAACCATGGATTTTACTTTTAAACACATTTAAGCTTTCCTTTTTCCTCCAAATATCACGGTAGTTACAAGCAATTTTTAGTGAATTTGTTACTGTCAGCTGCCTGGTCCATGCTGCCACATCCATGGCACTCTGCATTGATGAATAACCCTCAGCTCGGGCACACAGAGCAGCATACTTCCGAGCCTCTCCCCCTTTCTGTGCTGCCACTGCTGTGGAAATTTTTCACTCCACTTCCACAAATCCATCTTCTTCACATTAAAATACTTATTAAGTTAGCAGGAAGCTCTTGCATTATGTCCAAAAACAAATTTATTGGGAAAAGCAATTATTTGAAGTTTTCCTTAGTGGTTTTTTTCACACATCTTTCTCCATAATCTACTATATGCAAAAGTAAAAATAAAAATGTTCAATGAAAACCTGGTTCCTCAGGAGAAAGGCTCTGCAGATACCCCCAGAGCTTAACAGGATAAACAGAAAAGCTCCCTGGTCGCAAACTGAAATAAAGATGAGTATGTGCATGGTTCACTGTTATCTTCTGCATCAAAATTGAGATCTTAACAACTCTCACACCCCCCAGTTAACCCAGTGTAACAATCAGGTAACAGACTCTCCTCCACTTAACAGCAAGTTATAGAAGCTGTAACACTTCTCCAACATATTGCTACAAAACCATGTAAATTTCAAGGGCTTCCTAAAAGTTTGTCATCAGATTTACTTGTGTCAATGTCAGTTCTTTGATCTGAAGACAAAGGAAGCAAGGGTAGATTTGAGTAATCGGTATGCAGCTTTCACCTGCCAGCAGGCAAACATCTGAAGTCTACACGAAGCCTTTAAATGAATTTTGGGGTCACTTCCACAGCACTGATACAGACATTCGGCTAAACATACACAGGATTACATCACAATAAATTACTGAAATAATTAAATAGTGTTTTCCACACTGAATGCCTCTAAGGGGCTGAGTTAAGTTTGTTGTATCTTATAGCAGAGAAACTGCATCTCTTGCATCTTAAATGTACCATCTCCCTGTTTCTGGGTTATGGCTTCTATCGGGATAATTCCCAGAAAGTAAGATAGTGACTACATTACACACTTCTGGAGAAACAGGTGATCCTCCTTTCCACTTCATACTGGGGTATTTAGAGGTTCAAATTTTATTCACAGAGTATTTACTATCTGTCAAAATATGTTGGCAAAAAAATTAATTTTCATAAGGAACAGAGACATTTGTAGCTTACTCAAGCTTTACAAAGTACTTGGAGCAGGTATCCCAGAAGCGTCCAAATATTCTCTAAAACCATAAAAACATTTTGTTGGACCAGCTTCAGCAATGTCAGTATTTCAAAATGAAAGTGCTCAGCTTTTTGAAAAAAAAAAAATCTTAATAAAATAAGATGGCCTTTATTAGCACGCAATGAAATCTTTCTCAAAATCAAAAGAAATGTTTCAAAATACATCCACAATCAAGTTCTTATCTCTTTTTCCATAAAGAACTGACCAACTTGGCTTCAAAATCCCATTCAATTTTTCCCTCAAGCTGGTAAATGTCTTCAATGTCTACCCCATCCTTTGTAACACAAAACAGAACATTAAAACTATACAACTAACACCTGTATTCAAGTCAGTTCAGTCTTCAATGAATTACAGTGTCTGAAATGAAACTGCACAGTTGTAATGTACATCCTCTGCACTTATGAGAGACACAAGTGCAGTGTCATCAGCATCTCTGGTGAAAAAATCCATTCCCCTTGTTTATCACAGCACAAAGTTAAGACAGAGCCTTGTAAGAATTCAGGGAACAAAAATATTAATAGTCAAGAAAAAATCATTAAACCATAAACTGGAATATTTCTTCTATTCTGCAGCTCTGAATATTGGTCCATCATCTCGTAACTAAAGTGTAATAAACCATATGTACTCTCCCAAAGCATTTCTAAAAGTCTCAAGCTAGAATTAGACACTGAGTAACAGGAATTGGTTGTTTAATTTTTAATGTGAAGTTATTCACTGAGACAGTCCTTTAAAACCAAGGACTCTTTATTGTTAAACACAGCTGATTTATCAAATCAATTCTCTAATTGTCACCATTTCAAATTAACACTAAAATCTTTGTCTCTGCCTTTCTCAAAGTGTACAGAGCAGCTATTTTCTTGGATGGTTATCATCCAAATTTTGAATAACCAGTGCTTACTAGAGATAAATAAAATTAATTCTCAGTGAAAAAAACTATACAAGAAAAATAACTATAAATAAAGAAAAAAACCCACAAACAGGAGCAATATAAAATGTACACTGCAAGCTGCAGGCCTGTAGTGCTTCCTTCTTCTGCATTAAAGTATTCTGCAGCTTGACACAAAATACTTCTGATTACTTGTTTGCATTGGCATTATATTCTAGAAGAGGGAGGAATGGTAGGTAAGATTGTCTCAAATTGAACAGATGTTTCTTCATCTTCTGGCATCATCCCTTCCTCAAATTATTTTTTACTATACAATTACTATTTTTTATGATACAATTTCACATTCCTCAAGAAATGATGAAGTAAAAAAAAGAAAATTTGACTGGCAACCACCTGATTATTTTACAGTTCTCATAAGAACCGGAGGTCAGCTATGAAAACACCCTCTCAAAGCCTGAAGTGCAGACATGATAATCACTATAAATTTCACCACAAAGGTAAATATGCCCTACACAAGTGAAGTGTAATGCCACTGCTACAAAGTTACCTGATGTTTCTTCAGGTTTTAACTTTCCAGCTCTTTTGTAGATCTGCTGGCATACAAGAGGAACAATCCCTCCCAGTCCTATGGATTGCACTGCAACGGGCCTCACCCAAAGCCACTCCAGCAAGCAGAGGAAAAAGGAAAGATCCCTATCAGCTTTATGTGAGACCTTCAATCTTAAAACTGAAAAATCAGTTTGCAGCATTTTCCCAGATGTTTGCTTCCAGTCCTTTCTTCCCAGAAAATATATGACTCGGGCTTTACACCATTAAACACTTTATATCTTATCCTCCATGTACTCAGTAACCTCAGCGCAAGAAAAAATTTATTGTCACAGAAGAACAAAAAAAATTATGTTTTAGTCAAAGTTTAATGACAATTCCATTTTCCTCAATATGATTAAGATATTCTAGATTTTTTTACAAGAGTCATATTTACGTTTTAACGCAATTTATATTCAAACCCAAAGAGCAAAAGAACCCATACTTGTAAATGCAAAGTTATCCAAAAACCTGCTCTGCTCAAGATTACACGTGAGGGGGGAAAGTGCCTATTAGATCTTTTAGTCAAAAAATACTTCATTTGATAGAAACGCCTTCCTGAGATAGAAGGGCTTTCCTCACTATACCAACTTGCAAAGCAAATAACCAACATCTTTGGAAAACAGATCCTTCCACTTGCCTGTGAAATGCATTTTAAATAAGAAACAAAAACTACAGTTGCAGAAGTACTGGGCAGAAGATGAACTTTAGCCAAACGTAGCCGTTAACGTAGGAAGTTCTTTTTCATGAACAATAATTAGTACTCCCCGTTGAGGTAAAGGCACATAATTGTTTGTTTATTTTGCAAGGACACACATTCATGCACATTACTGGCAACTAAGTATGGGTCTACCCTCTGATTTCCAGATGCTGATGAGAGCACACCACGTATCCAGCTACCACATCACTCCTGGTGTAAAACGCCTTGGGTTAAGATCTACCACCTTTTCAAAATAGCCGTTCTCAACTCCAAACGTTAAATTACACATTGAGCAAATGCTAAGAGAAAGTTACATGATGGCAGCCACTTAAATGATGTTCACACTCTTGGGAAGAGCTCAGCTTTAAGTGAACACAATCTGTCGTACAGACTTAGGTTTTCCAGCCTTCCATAGACGTGTAGCCCCTCATCCCCATCTTAGCAACATTCAACAGCTGCATCTTCTTATGCTTGTTTAACACAACACGTGGTCGGCTCCAATATAGAAGCTGTCACCTCTGCCAGACTGCACTTCATCCAAGATGCTGCTGGAAGTCTGGGCAACACAGCAGCGGGGAGCAAAGCCCATACTTCAGCAACACCAAATGCCACTTTAGCACATGCTCACAGCCAGCTCATCATTCAACACCTCTAACAATCAAAGTGAGGACACCACACCGTTATTAGCATGTCTGAGAAAATATTGAAAGGGACATCTTTAAGAAAGGTATGTGCATTTAGCCAATGGCTTATTCAACTACTTGAGTTCTTTGCTGGGGAATCTGGCCCTTTGACTGCATAATATTAAGAACTGAAGTCACTGAAGGCAGCAGATGTCATACCAGACATGGAAATCCATAAGCCTCTTTCTCCCTTCCTATGACCTGAACTTTCAAGATGGGTTGTATTCTTGCAAGGTTTTGGTCTGTCTTCTGCAATTATTCTTTTATGGAGGAAGTTCTACTTTTCCTGCTAATCCTACCACTTACGAAAGCAGCTGCCTCTGCTCCCTCAGCAAGTACTGTTGTGTTGCAGGATCCATCCTAGTATTTGGGAATCAGTCAAGTTTAAAGAAAAGCTCCCAGTTCCAACAGCAATACTACAAAAATACCCCACTGAAAGCTATCCAAGACTGGGACTTCTTGCAATGCTATGACGAAATGTTCAGCAACAGTCGATCATTTTTTTGTGCAATTATTGTATAAGCAGATGGTCTTTTTTTCCCCTCTCTTCAAATTCTACTATTTCAGCGCAATACAATTATCAAACTCTTACTTACAGGTAAGAGTGTATTCAGATTTATCTTTTTTATCTTGTCCACCTCTTCTAGCCCACCACGTCTGACATTCATTTCAGCCCACCACTCATTTCATTCACGTCTATTTCCTCAATGCTTGATGAGCCTCAGGAGAAGCAGGATTGCTCATATCAGCCAAAGAGCTACACAGGTCCATACACACGTCAGCACTTGTCATGAACCAAGTGAACACAAGGAGCCTCATACAAACAGCAACCTCACTTGATTTCAAAGTACTTTAGTAAAAATACCATGCAAAAATTAAAATAAATTAATGGATTTTGTCAAAACCTGATGAGGAGATTCTGTTTAAATACTGGCCCTTCAGCATCAAAGTAATCTTCATCTTAGCAACTAAGAAACTACTTGAATCACCACTCTAAAGGGTATGGTTCAACTGCAGGTAGATTGAGGGAAAAACAAACTGGGGGAAAGGGGAGAGGAGTGAAAAAAAAAAAACAAACCAGAAACCTCACCAAAGGTGTGACCCTCTGGACTTCTTTGACTTCTGTGAACAGCTCAAAATGCCCCAGAAGACTTAATGTATTTTCAGAAACACTCTGTGGAAGCATTTGTGCTGGTCCCAACATCATAGCTGAGGACACTATGGGACTGCAGAAATGCAATAAAGTTTGCCATGCTGCCACAGCTGAATATTTGGCAGTTCAAAATCGGTAGGTTTGGGAGTCTTTTTCCTCCTCTCTTGACATTACCAAGGGGAATTGAGCCCATTCGATTTGACAGTCTGAATCTGGCTAATTGTAGTGAATTTGGCCTTTTGCTCATGGACTAGAGATGTCAGAAAAGTCAATTGAACTACCTGCAAGGGGCCAGAGCAGACAAAACTGAGAGGCAGGGAGACAGCCTAGCAAGGCAGGCCAAGAGCCCCCCTTCTCAGCACACTTGCAGACAAGGTAACAGCACTTCAGGTTGCTTGGACAACGTGCTCATAGAAAAAGCTGACAGAGAAGCATTTACAAATCAGCAGTTTTAAATCAACATCCATTTCCAGCTGTGAGCCACAGAAAATGTGAACACACTGTTTAGTAGTATTGCTATGGACTGCAGAACACAGTCTCATTGCAGAGGATACCAGTAGGGCCTGGCCTGCTTCATGAAAGACCCCAGAGCAGTGCTTCCAAGTGAGCCCAATCCTTCACAAGTCTTGGATCTATAAATGCAAAACCCAAAAAGCAGCTGATGTGCTGATGCACACCCAGCACCACCTCGGAGTTGAATACTTCATCCAATGGCCACAACACTCCCAGATTATATGCACAGATACTCTTCCAAGTAACCAGTAATTTCTTACCTGATCACTAAGATGTAGGTGGAAAAAAAACCCCAAACCACACCACTGTACATAGAACCATTTCATTACAATATGATTATTCATTAGTATTATAAAAAAAGAAAGCAAATGCGGAATTGCTCAGAAATGCCTCCACAATGCCACAGCAGTGTTTTACAGAAGCACAGAACAGGTAAGGCTGGAAAAGACCAGGCTGGGTCATCTGATCCAACCTCCCTGCTTAAGCAGGGTCATCCTAGAGCACATAGCACAGGATTGCATCCAGATGGTTCTTGAGTATCTCCAGTGAGGGAGACTCCACAATCACTCTGCACAACTTGTTCCAGTGAGTAACCACGCACATGATAGAGAAGTACTTCCTCATGTTCGGGTGAAAATTTCTGTGCATCGCTTTCTTCCTATTGTCTCTTTTGCTATTTCCTTATGCTAAGCTGAGTTTTTTTCCAAAGCTGGACAAAAAAAAAAAAAAAATCCCTTGATTAAGTGTTTGCTCCCACTTTTCAGATACACAGTACAGCTCTGAGAAACAACCACATTCCTACCAGCAGCGCACTGATGATGTGAAGGATTACCCTATCCCATGAAATGTGGCAGAGCAGCAGCCAGACCACCTAGAGCCTGTGCCACAGACACCTCCCCACACACAGCTGTGTGCAGCATCATTTGTTATTTGTGCTGTAACACTGTCTGCCCAGCAATCACCCACTTCAGTTTAAACTAGTAATGGAATATAACTCAATCAAGTTTTCTTTATTACTGCAGCACACGCTGAATGGCCAAAGCAATCTATTTTTATGTGGCATGTTACTCTTCACTACCTATGCCAAAAAATCCAGTCAATTTTTATAGCAACACATTTCAACACGCATTTCTAGGCCTGTATGACAGCAAAAGCTGCACATTGTTTGCATCATCTTACTGAGAAAGTGATTCCAACATAAGTTCCTAGTCAGAAATTTAGTCCTTTATTTCCCAGTTGCTTTCAGAAAGGTTAATTTCACCTGAGTGCTTAGGTGGGGAGTTTTCATAGATCATCATCCTTTAGGCTGTGGAAGGAGTTCCTCACACACACCAAACCACAGAGGTGAGCCTTCACATAAAAACTTCAGTGTCACTGGTTCAACTACCTGCCGATTTTCCCAGTGTCTCATACAGGTAACACAACATTGCCACATCCTGTACTCACAAGCAGATGAAGTTCACCCTGCTGTCATACAGCGGCGAAACATTAAAAATGAAGCACAAGCAACCTTAAGTCATACCGCAGCAGTTTGTACTCAAATCAGCTGCTTGTGTGACACTACGTGCAGAGCCTTAGATGAGTGTCCAGAAAATCCTGGCAAATGACACACCCTATTAAATGTGTGTGTGCTCAGTCCATAATGCTCTAACTTTGTGAAAAGAAAAAAGTAATCAACACTGGCTATAGAATTAAATATATAATTATTAAGAAATTACAGTATTTCAGCATAAAGTTCTCTTCTTTTCTCTGTGAAGAAGTCTCAGAACTGCTTATTGGGACTCAAACAGCAATGCACAGACCACGTGAGCAGGGCTGTATCTTCTCTGACAACATGAGGGCTGTGGCACCTAAGGGCTGATAATCAACTCAAGGGACACATAAGATGACTTATGAACTTTCATTTTAAGTAACTTTCCCGTAAGTTTTCTGGTGTAATGTGATGCATGGTATAGGAAATGCTAAGAATCTGACATTAAAAAACCCCAGTATCACAATGGTATGCCTGCACCACGTCGACTCACAAATAACACAGTTTTGCGGTATGTGGTTTTGTTACCTCATACTAGGCATCGTGATAATTATGAGAACCACACCTTTCATCTTGCTGACCTATAATGCTGCATTAATGTAACGTTACACTCGCAATTCAAGCTTCAGTGATTTTTTTTCAGGTATTGAGGCAGGCTTATTAAAACTTTAATAAGCTGAAATGCATGCTAGCTTCATCGTGTTGTAGCAGCACTGCTTTTTCATACTTCTAGCGAAGTACTTAGTCTCTAGGTACTTAAAACTTCTGCATTTTCCCCCCTAGTTTTAAAACTTGGTCTGCTTCAAAGAACTGGCTCGTTTTTTGATAGCTTAAGCGCTGTTTTATTCGCAAAAAGAGACACTCGGGAAGATGCAGACGGGAAGCTAGCAGCGCAGCAGCCGAGGCAGCACACCTGCCGAGGCGGGAAGGTGCGAGGAGGTGGCAGCGCCGTGCCCGGCTGCGGACGAGATGCTTTTGCCGGCAGACCCTGTGCTCCAGCACGCCTGAGGCCCGGCCGGGCGCGGGCAGGCCGGTCCCGCCGGAGGGGGGAGAGGGAAAGTTGGCGCCCGCGGCCGGCCGGGAGCCGCGCCGCCCCCTCCTCCCCTGGGCGCCGCCCGCGCCGCCGAGGGCCGGCCCCGGCGCCCCTGCGCACGCTCCCGCCCGCCGCCCATGAGGCGCCCGCGCCGGGAAGGCACTGACGAGTCATCGCCCCGCCGCGTCCCCGCCCCCGCGGCCCTGGCGGGACGGGCGGCGGAGGGGAGCGGCGGCTGCGGGGGGAGCCCGCAGGTGATGCTCCGGCGCGGCCGGGCCTGGGCTCCGCGGCTCAGGGCGGCGGGTCCCGCCCGGCGCGGCCGCCTTCTTCGCCGGCCCGCCCGGCCCCGGGGGCTGCGCCGGCCCCGCCGCCGGGCGCTCCCTCCACGCCCCCCGCGCCGCCGGCCCCGCGCTCCTGCACGCCGGTGCCTCCGCCGAGAGGCGCCTCCCGCGCTGCGGCGGCCGGAGCGCGACCCGTGCTCCCCGCCACACCTAGCAACAGCGCTGACAGGACGCAGTGGCGGCGGCGGGAGGAGGAGGAGGAGGAGGAAGCGGAATGGCTGCCGCGGCGGCGGCTCCCTCCCTCCCCGGAGCCCTGACAGCCAGCGCCGGGGCGGAAGCAGCAGGCGGCGTGCTGTGCCCGTCCTCCTCCCTCCTCCTCCGCCGCCGCCTCCTCCTCCGGGCTCCTGCGCTCCCTCCTGCCAATGCAAACTAACTCCCCCTCGCCAGGGCCGGCGGGCTGCACGCCTCCCCCGCACCCACCCATGCCGCCGCGCCGCACGCCGCCGCCTCCCCGAAGAGCGCTCCACGTCGCCCGCAGGACCTGCTCCTGCCACTCCACGCCCGCAGACCCTCCTCCCCCGGCAGCCGCCGCGCCCCGGCTCCCGCTGCACCTTGTGCCCCCCACCCCGCCCCGCGCCGCCGGCGCCGCACACGCGGCCCCCGCGCCCCCCGCCCGCCCTGCCCTGCCCCGGCCGCGGCCCCGCGGGCACTCACCGATGTGGTTGTCCTCGATGTGCTCGATGAGCTCTGCCAGGGTTGGGAAGTGGAGCCCGCAGCCCCCGAACCTGCAGGCGTTGGAGAAGAAGGAGGCGGCGGCGATGCCTGTCATGGTGTTACATCGAGATCCCCCTGCGGTGCCTGCTCTGCCAGGGCCGGCGGCGGCAGGGCGGGGAAAGGCGGGGGCAGGGGGGGAACGGGACGGAGAGAGAGAGATGGGGAGCGAGAGAGAGGGTGGGGGTGGGGAGGAGGAGGAGGTGGTGGCGGCGGCGGCGGCGGCAGCAGCAGCGTCGGGAGCGGCGGAGGGGAGGGACGGGCTGGGTGGGGGGAGATGAGGCAGCCGCAGCTGGGAGGAGGGACCAGCGCGGCTCTGTAACAGCTGTGCTGCCCCGGCGGCGGCCGCCGGCGGCGGGAGGAGCAGGGCACCCGCGCCGCCCTCCGCCGCCGGGGGACACCGCGCCGCCTCGTCCGGCCCCGCGCGGGGCTGGGGTGAAGCGGGGAGAACTTTCCCCTTCAGCCTCTCGGAGGCAGCGGCGGGGCTGGGGTCCGTTCCTGCGGCCGGCGGGGCGAGGGGAGATGCTCCAGGGTAGTTGCTGGGGCCGGGAAGGTGGTGCCTGCCCCAGGGGGCTCACCCCGCCGCCGGGAGTTGGCTCCTAACGCGGCCGTCACCTCCACCCTCCCGGGGCGGGGAGCAACCAGCCCTAGCCGAGGTCGCTAAACGGAGGGGCGGTCACTCCTTCCCCCAGGGGGTCGAGGCCGCCAAACACAACCTTCACCTGCCCGGCGACGAGCCGCAGGCCCCGGGCACCTGCTCGAGGTACCGGGGTCCCTCCGCCGCCGGGTGGGCTACGGTCCCCCTTCCCCCTGAGCTGCCGGTCACAGATCCCTGTGCCAGATCCTTCCCGTGTTCGCCTCCCGCTGAGGCGGATCAGGGGTATGAGACTGCGGCCCTGGGGAGAAAAGTTAACAGGAGTCGCGCACACATCGCTTCCAAATCCTATTTTGACTTTGTCTCCAGAAAGCTATTCAGCAGAGAGGCTGACTGATTAATTGATTTTAATGAAGGTCTCCCTAGGCTCAAATTTGCAGACAGCTTTATTTAAAATTAAAAGAAAAAAACCCAAACCAGATCACTTGTCAGGAAGGCTCTCCTTCCCCCCCCCCTTCTGTTTCATATTAATCTTTTTTCTATAATTACAAGATTCTATGACATTGTTAATAATTTTGAGCAAAAGTGGGGCTAAAAAAAGCTTTAGAATCTGCACGAGACTCTGAATTTCATGGACATAAGTGGTTCCACTGATCCTGCTGACAGATTACAGTACCAAGCTATTATCTCTGTAAAATCAAGCGTGTGCGCAAGAATAAGCCTAAGCCTTGCATATCTTGTTACCTGTATTGCAGGTGAGGATGTTCGTAGCATTGCTGTGGGAGCCAAAGAAGAGCAAATCCTAAAAATGCAGTAGTATGATTAGTGAATGAAAAAATTAGTGTTTGCCCATTTCCTAAAAGGACGAAAACTCTTGGAGCCAGTCACTGGTGTCCTGTATATCAGAGAACCCATCATTTGTGTTGAGAAAACAAGCTTTATATTGCAGTTTATTTTAGTCATTTTCTTACGTCTCCACTTAAATATTTTTCTGATGTTTTGCCCTCATCCACTTGTATTTTTCTGGATGTATAAATCCACTCCTTTTAGTTTACATCAAAGCAAATAAAGCAAAGACAAAGCCTTTCCAGAAAAATACCATGTGGAGAGAAGCCTTCTCTTACTTCAACACTCCGCCCAAGCTGGAGTTTGTAAATAGAGTTTGATAGCCATGATATGCTGAAACATAGAACTATTACACTTCAAAAAAGAATAGTAACATGGATACATGATAGCCCACAATATGTTTTCAAGGTTCATTGCAGTCAATGTATAGTTTAGAAAGTTGGAAAACTGCTGCTTTTAGGCATTTCATGGAAATGAATAATTCTTTTGACTAATACAGAGGCACATCTGTCATTTGGTCCACCTGTTTCAAGCCTAGCTACTTCACATTTTACTATTCTTCTGATTTCTCCAATGTCTCTGGTGTTATCAAAGGAATTTGCTCACTGTGAGTTGACTCAGTGAAGGAGGAGTTGTTCCTACCTCAGATGATAATTCTGGAAAGTCATGTCACACAAGCTGCTGTCATGAATAATACCATAAAGTCAGGTTTGTGGAAGTGCCCTTGTAGCCAAGAGGTAAACAAACACGGAATGAGTGTGGTTGAGGAGTGAGAAGGGAAGATAAACGTCTTCCCCAATAAATTGCAGTTTTAGAGACTAATTTTTAGAATCAAACTCATAGGCCTTTTAAAATGTACAAGTAAAAATTCACCAGCATAATTCAAATAGAAATTTTTTACGGCAGTAAATCAATATTAATCAGAATGGCTATTAAATACAAGAATTTCATGTGGCTAGTCTATCAAGGTAAACAGATACGTGATTTAGTGTATTATGAAACAGAACTGTGATGGACATTGTGTTGTTATCAAAAACTTTTAATACCCATTAACAAAGAGCACTGGTCACCTACAAAGAAATCAAAGTATGTTTGTAGCTGACAAGTAATAAACATTATGGTTAACCACCTGCTAGTAACATACAATGTAATGATTGCTTTCTATGTGACCTTGTCCACTTAGCTGCAGGTCTCTTTTCATTAATTGTTTGCTAAACTCTCAGGATTTTTGTGACCCTTTGAGGTAGAGAGAGAGAGCTCAACTCTTGCAGCAGTCAAGAAGAGCTGGAAAGCCAGGAGTTACTGGTGTCCCATAGGGATTCCATTCAGTATCTTTTGACAAAATTACTCCTATTCCATAGGGCCTGTTTTTGTAAATATTCAACTTTGATGACTTCAGTAGAATTTAGGGTAGTTAAACTACTTCATCTGTTGTTTCCTATGATTTAAAAACTTGCAACACTCTCCCTGTTTTTCCATAGAGGCGGAAGGGGTTTGTTCCCAACACAATAAAGAAGTTTCTGCCCCTGGTTTTGATGTCCAGGCTCATGACAGATAGGCATGAGCAGACCCAGTGAAGAATGCCCCCAAAATTAACTCTTCCCATCCATGATTCACTGTTGTTGTCATGTTACCATCTGTATATTACAGACAAAATACATGATGTCCTGATAATAAGTGATGCTTGTAGACAGAACACCCACTTTTCCTCATGTATTTATTATTCTTTTCTCTAGTACCTGGGAGATGGAGTAATTTTACCAAACTTCTTATCAGTAGTTTATCTGATCCAGTATGTTCTGAAGTTCTTTAATATGAATGATCACAATGTGAAGAGTGTTGTTCGTCACGGGTCGGTGTTGGGACTGGCATTGTCTAACATCTTTGTTGGCAACTTGGGCAGTGGGATTGAGGGAACCTTCAGCCAAGTTTGCCAATGACACGCTGGAGGGAAAGTTCACCAGCTAAGAGGGACCTTGACAGGCTTGAGAGATGGGCCTGTGCATTCCTGAGGAAGTTCAACAAGGCTAAGTGCAGGGTTCTGCATATGGATCAGGTATATGCCAGGCACAAATACAGTCTGGGCAGAGATTGGATTGCAAACAGCCCTGCAGAGAAGGACTTGAGGGTGCTGGTGGATGACAAGTCTGACATGACCTGGCAACGTGCGCCTCCTCCCAGAAAGCCAAACATGTCGTGGGCTGCATCCTGCGTGGCTAGCAGGTCAGGGGAGGTGATTCTCCCCCTCCACTCTGTTCTCCTGAGTCCTCACCTGGAGGATTGCATCCAGCTCTGAAATCCCCAACATAAGAAGGATGTGGACCTGTTGAAACAAGTGCAGAAGAAGGCCACAAACATGGTCGGAGGGCTGGAGCACCTCTCCTGTGAAAATAAGCTGGAAGTTGGGCCAGTGCATCCTGGAGAAGAGAAGGCTTTGGGAACACCTTTCAGTGCCTAAAAGGAGCCTATAAGAAGGTTGTAGAGGGACTTTTGACAAGGGCATGTAGTAAGTAATAGGACAAGGGGTGATGGCTTTAAACTGAAGATGGTAGGTTTAGATTAGATATTAGGAAGGAGTGTGGAGAGGCACTGGCACAGGGAAGTTGTTGGGATGCCCCATCCCTGGAAGTGTTCAAGACCATGTTGGATGGGGCTTTGAGCAACCAGGTCTAGTGGAAGGTGTCCCTGCCTGTTTCAGAGAGAGATCTTTAAGGTCCCTTCCTACTCAAACCGTTCTGTGATTCTATGAGCATTTTCTTATTCAGGCTTTATTAGGATAGAGAACTTGCATGTACATATGACAAACTGCCAAAGTGCTCAGAAGCTGCTCTGTCATTTTGTTCTGTGAGAGAAATAAATGGAAATTAGGCCCAAGTGATTTGTCAAGCCGGAGGTAATTGCTGAGTAGATCCATTTCAGAGGTGTTAATAGCTACTGTAAAGGATACTTCATATAAATGGAGCTGAGAAAAAGCTTAAACAGCTGATAGGACCCTGTTTTGTCTGTTTTTGAAGAAGTTATTTTGAAGACCCTGTAAGACCCTTAGTTTAATAATCATTCCATCTTGGGCAGACTCTTAGGTGCAACTGTGAGCCAGGACTGCAGGTGAGAAAGGTGTGCTGCTACTCAGACCTCCTGTACAAGGCTAGGAGCTGATTAACTGAGTAGATTTCTAGATCATCTGATTACCTGCTTTAAAATGTGTATGTTAGGGCTGCATCTTTTCTTCACTAACTTAGTATCTTTGTGCCTCACTTTTAAGTCCATTTTATAGAGTAAGGAACATGTTTAGAGTAATTTCAATTCAGTTCTACCTTAAACTGATCATCTTGGACCATTTATCTGCTTGAATAGTCTGGTTCTTAGACCCTTTTCAGTGCCTTTTGACTGCTCTTTCTAATAAACAATTTTAACTAATAACTTAGCGGTTGGATTGTGGTAATCAACTGTTGTAACTGCTGGGTCTTATCTGTGGATGGGTTATTACCAGCCACTCATACTATTCTGGATTCCCAAAAGCCAATTATTCTGTCCTAAGGCTTTCTGAAGGCTAGAGGTCTGATTCTGAAAAACTTGGTAGTTGCTACACTTGGTGCTTTGTGGGTGATAAGATTTTAACTGAAGACACCATCCCCCTGTCAAATAGGAAAAAGCCAATACTTTCTTTAGAGTCTCATTTAAAGCATAATTTAAGTACTTGTTTTCTGCTGTATTTACAAATCTGTGAAACTTTTTAAAATTACTCTTTTAAAACTACATGTTATGACTCTTACACCACCAAAGTCAAACTTGAAAATATTTATTTAAAGAAAAAAAATAAACCAAGGGTAAAAGGATATTGCAAAGAAATGATTGGCCTCTCCTTCCCTTAAAAAATTACTGATTCATTCTTCAATAACATTTTTAATCATTTTCTCTCTTCTCACCTCTGCATACTGGCCATTATCAGAAATGTCACACAATTTGTGAAGATTTCATAACAGAGACATATCACTGCTGCAAAATAATTACACAAGTAAACCATATTTATGCAGTTTTGTGTCACGAGAATCCTATTTTTAATTTATACTGCTGAATTAGTTTTCTCTTGGCAGTGTACTGTATAGCTTCAGGGTGCAATGGAAAAACAAAATGTTAAGCTGGGAAAACACTGTATTCCCCACTAGTTCCAGATGCCCCAAAACAATAGATAGAAATCCTGCTTAGTTGAACTTTCTGAGAGACTTCACATTTCAGAGGACAAAGCTTCAGATAAACAGGAGATCAAACTGCCTCTGCATTTCCAGTTACCTGTAACCTATAAAAAAAGAAAATTTTCTTTTTTTGACTACTTCAGTAAATTTGAAGCTAACATGAAATTATAGCACAAATTACTATTACAGTCTTAGTATGCCCTGGAATTATAAAATGCCAGCTATTTCAATGGTCTCTTGTAAGAGCCCACAATTACATAGCTATTGAATAACCTACTCTCTTCTTACTATGGATTATAGTGGAATACTTTTGCCAAAATCTTATATATTGTTTCACTTAGACAATGGGGGATAATTAGCACATCCATTTTAAAATAACTGGCTAGAAAAGTAATGCAATTTTGTAAGTTTATCTTAATGAAAGGTAAACTTGTTATTTAATGAAGATTAGTGGTATAAAATGAAGCTTTCATTTTAATAGCTTTGTAAAAGATGCTGTAAGCATCTTAAAACTGCAGAAGTCTGTAATTTTTAAATTTTTGCCTTTTCCACTTTTACTTCCTAAATTGAGTTCTCAAGTTGCAACCAGATTTCATGGCATCTGCTGACATCATAATTTGCAAAGTCAATTAAAAAAGACAAGTTCTTTCCAAAGTATACTGAGATTATATTATCATTTTCACAAAAAAACTAAATCTTACATTAGAATGAGCATTTCTAAGTGTTCATTCTTTGGACTAGAAGTGTCATCACAAATGACAGAGCATAAAACTCTTTTATCTCCTGGCTCAAATGATCGTTTATGATGCTGTAGTTACAGAGTGATTTAAAGCAGTTATAAGGCTATAACTTACGTCAGTGTTCTGGAGTCCAAAGACATGGGATAGAAATCTCACATGATTTTGTGCTATGTCATGTATCCTTCCTATTCACCTATTCCTCTGCCCCAAATGAAAGTTTACTTAAGAAAATCCAAGTCCTTCATTTCTGGATTTCCCAGTCACAGGGAGCTGTGTATTTTAGAGCCTGCAAATTCAGAACAGACTGTCTTCTGTTTAGCCTGAAAATTCCCCATTTAAAAATTCTTCTCTGAGCCAGGAATACTGGTGACAGAGAGAATGCTGCACTGAGGCACGGATGGCAGCAAAAATCTGCTTGCTAAGTCGCATGTAGGGTCAGAGAATCCCTGGCGTTCAAACAGTCAATTACTCAGGGAATTCTCCCTCTTCTTAAAAGACATGCCTCTTCTCGTTCTTAAATTTGGTGGGGGAAAAGAAGGGTTTGGCATAAAATAACTTACAGCACTGGGGATGGATGGCAGTTTCTGAAAAGAGAGAATCAGGTAACTATTAACAGGAGGCTTGGCAATTGTTGGCTGTGGAACCTGACAATTGGAAAGGAGATCCAGAGTTCAGAATAAGATTCATTTGCAAGGGAAAGAAACGCCCATCTTAGTAAACTTCTCAAATGATTTTCTGGACTAACTGAACTGTCAGAAGCTGAGCTGCAAGAATATTGCAAATCAGTTGCTATCACCACCAAGAGTGGTTTGTCACATAGACATGCATTTCTTGTGACAGCTTAAATCAGAGATACAGACAGTGTGCCTGTTATCGTCACAAGGATTGTCAGATGTGAATATGGACACTTCAATTCTGAACAAAAGAACAAAAAGCCATCAACTAGTGGAAGTTTAGATAGTTCTCCAGCAACAGCTGAAGACTTTTTATAATAATTCTTTGCCCTCCACTGAGCAGATTGCTACCCATAGCTTATGTGGAATCACCTGTTCAAATCCACAAATACATTGTATGATTGGAAGTAGATATGGAGCAGGAATAAAGGAAACAAAATCTTTAGAAACTTAAAGTGGAATATTAAAATTTTGCTGTGCCAAAAATCCAGAATGAGGAAATCGGGTGAATAGTACAGTGCTAGAAAAAAGAAAAAGCAATGGGGGAAAAATACGTGAATAGGTACAGAAACATGGGAAAGATGATCAAGAATGGGGATCTAACACTTTCACAGAGAGTGTTTTCTGTATGCCATCCTAGACAAGGAATACAATTCTGTATCATGTAATATATGAATACTCACTGAAGAAAAGTGCCGAGTAGACCCAAAGGCTCCATTGTTTCCATCCGAGGAATGCACAGTTGGGAAGTCTTCAGAAGGACTCTTTTGATACCTTTCAATCTGTATTGCATCATAAATCTTTTGTTTAAAAAAAAAAGTTGGCACGTTCCTACAACATTTATTCTTTTCCTCATCTTGATAGCAATGTGTAAGTGTTGGAAGCTGTGAGACACATAGTTACTTGGAACCCACATTCATTTTGTGTACCTTCTGACTTGTGCAGTGACTTCAGTGTGACCTTAGGTATTCAGCACTTTGCAGAATTTTGTCTGTAAACAGCTGCAGAAGGTCCTGCTTTACATAAACAAAAAAACCTACTTATCATAGTTGCAGAAAGTCATGGGTTTCTTTCTAAACAAACAAACAAAAATGCTTGTGCGTAATGCAGTATTTGGAAAGAAACTTGGATGTTACTCTTCAGAACATCTGAAGAGACATTTCACACGAAACAAAATTCCCCCCCAAAGTATCTAAGGACACAGTGAAATGAGAATCCTTATTCCTGATTTTCTCCTCTATATGGAACAAACAGAACAGATATTATTTTCAAGAGCTCACTCACTTCTTTGTGCTCCTGTTTGGAGTTCAAATTACTTGTGCTTAATTCATTGCTTGTACCAATCCATCTTCCAGTATATAATTTGAACATCTAAAACCAACATTCTACCAGAAGGAAAAAAATTGGGGAGCTTAATAAACAGAAAACTTGATTAGCTGTTTTCTGAAAGAGAGTCACCAATGCATACATGTGATTATATTTTTATTCTGCAACAATTTTTCTACTTTGTTCTATATAGTTTTGGGGTATACAAGTGTGTGGGGTATACTCTTCTGTAGAAGAGTAGTATTAGAGGCTGCTTTTGTGTTTAACAGATGTGACTCCTTGTGATGATAGTAAAAATGTATTCAAGCACTGGCAATCAAAGTTCACACTTTGTCTCCAACTCATTTGTGTAGCACGTTTCCAGTTTAGCTCTAGCTTGAGATGCCACATTTTCATATTGTATTGAAATATTTCATATTGTATTGTCTTGGAAGTATATATAAATATCACCTCTGAAATTGTAAACTTGAAGCAATTCTTTGATATACAAAAATAGAAAAAATATAATTTAATTTAAAACTCTTAGTATGTAACTATTTTCTTTCTGCCTCCTCATTGGATTAATAATCAGATGTTTCTGGTTGACCTTTTGCTTTGATTATTGCTTTGTCCTTTGAGCATTGTCACAATAATTTTTATATGCATACAAGAATAATTAGATCTTTAAACTTAATTTATTATGTAGATTAGAAAGACTCTTCCAACTGAAGTAAACTATTAGTGGGCCATAAGTGTTGTTGGACCTTTCATTTAGAGTAGGATTTCAGAGAAAAGACTAGATCAGACTATGCAACGTGTAACTCTGGCCATACCTGAACCTCCACACCCCAGTTTTTCCACTGGTGATATAGGTCTGGATCATAGAAAGCAGATGGATTCCTTTCCTCCAACTAACCCCAGGTGAAGTCAGAGGGGTTCCACACCTATGTGATTTACACGAAGTTCACAGCTGGTTTGAAGTGCCAATGTTTTCTGTGTACAGCTGTTCTGTCAGATCTGCACTGTCAGACTTCACAAGATTGGCAGTGGGAAATTTATGATTCACTTTGTTTTGGTTTTGTTCTGATTTTCTTTTGTTTCTGCTGTCTGGGAAAGCAAGAGCCAAATTCTTTTTCCCTCCTTTCTGCAGGATGCTGGTTTGTTTGATAAACATATTCAAAGGACTGTTAGTATTCAGGCACTATCCTCGATTCTGCAGTGTCTTGTATACCTTTGATCTTCCACAACAATGATGATGATGGCTCAACTTGACTCTTGAAAGTGATTTCCTTGGTGAAATGATGAAGATGAGCCTTGAGAAGGGTCTGCATGCCATATTTTCCCACCTCCCAACAACGCATCTAGGACAAAAAAAAAGTGAAAGGAAGAGAAAATCCCTGGTGAAGCACAGGAGGCTAGTGCAGGTGGTCATATTTCTCTTGCTGCTGGAAATGAGTTGCCTTAATTGGTCAGGACAAATCTAGCCCAGAAAGAAGCTAAGTTCATTGGTCTATAAGAAATGCAGACAGTTTGGTAAAGTGGAAGAAATTGGGTTTTATTTTATTTACCACTGTTGAAGTTCCAGAGGGAGCATTTGACACAGTACCGAGTTTTAAGGACCTTAGTGAATCTAAAGACTAGTTATCCCTGAAAGCAACTGTTAGTATTGATTTAAGTGTTACCAGATCCCTTCTTCATTTCACAAAGTAGACTTGTGCAGGCTGTTTTCAGGTGAGCGGTCTATTTCATAGAAAGCTCCAGGCTAAATCTATTTCTGGAGCCATCAGGCCAGACTGATGCTTCTCATGCTTAACTTTCTGCTCTCACCACAGCACCTGCATAATCATAATCAACAGATTTAATTTGGCTGGACAAGGTAAGTAAGTCAAAACCATCATTGCTCAAGAAAATTGTTTGAATATCCTTCACTGCAGGGAAGCTGCCTCTCCTTCATGAGTGATGCTGCTCAATTTTGTCAGAACTGTCCATTTGTAGGAGAGGAGCAGAAGTGCAAAGAGGGTCACATCTTCATTACCAGCATTTTTTGCTGGAATAATAGAAGTTTTGGGGGCACTTCTAGTTCCCTTTAATGTTTGAGACTCATCTCCTTTTTTACTTCTGGCAGTGTTTGGGGGATGTTAGGTCCCACACTGGCAGTAGTTGTCAGTGCTTTATTAAGGACCATATACTTGAAGCACACAATTCCCTTACTGTCCAGTGATAATCCATTGTTAATTATTTCCCAATACTCTTCTTATTACCAGATATTACCTGGTGTTTTTTTCATTTCAGTTTTGAGGCTGTATGGGGACAGTTAACACACTGTCTTTTGGCCAAAGTGCTCCCTGACCCACATTTTTTTGTGGATAGAATAAAAACACTCTAACATCTCCTCCTGGACGTGGATTAAGATCTGTATTAAGAGCTGATGGTATTAAGCATCTCACTGCCTTGGATCACAAAATGATTTTGTCTATTTTGCTACTAAAATAGTATGGGGTACCCGTTGGAGGGTAGTATTCTTGCCTGGCTGAGCATTTCCAGTGGCCAGGTTGTCACCTTACTGAGATCCATACAGTGCCTGCTGGTTTCCTTTTGTTTAATGTGTATAAGTGATTATTACAGACTACATTCAGTGTCATTTTTACCCCTTTTCCACACTCGGTGACCAAGCTGCCTTTATTAGTAGCAGGAGAAAGTGGTTGTGATGGGTAAGGGCCAGCAGCTGGATAAGGCAAGAGCAAGGTGGTACAACAATTGGAAGAGATAATGATGGTTTCTGACTAATTGATTTCAGAAGATTTTGGACACCTAGCTGCTTGTTCTCTGGTGACTCTCTTGTTATCAGGGATAGAAGTTGCCTATTCAAGGATGGCAAGGCTATATTTTGGGGGGAAGGCGGGAGAGGGTGATCAATCTCATTCAATTTTGAGGCACAAGCCCATGGGGCAGAGATCACAGTGCAAAGGGGAGCAGACAACTAGTACAAAGTAGATTGTGAAGGGTGTCATAAATCAAAAGAACAGTGCAGTTCTGTAATGTGATCATTTTATGTAGACTAGTCTGTTGGAAAACTTAATATCTAACAATTTGGAGCCACTGTAGAAAAAACCCAGTGTTTATGCTTATTAAGATGCATTTCTTTCCCAGCTATGTTGTAAGTCTACCTTATGATCTGCACTGTCTGCCTTCTGGTTTCTGGGGTAATTTTTACCTCTTAGTTGTGACCTGGAAAACCACCAATGACCACAGTTCTACTTAGTTGAGATGTTTATTACAGCTCCATGATATACCAAATCACCTGAGGCCAGGTGAGGTGCCGGGCTTGAAACCCATCATTTTTTAGTGTTTGCAGATCCCTTAAAGCTTTTTGAGGGACAAAGACCTTGTTTTTTCTTTGGACTCACCAGAAGTAGCATAAGGATTCACTGGCATATCTAAATTTAAAGTGAGTTGGGAGTGAGTGGTCTAGGGAATGAGTCAGTCTTCAAGAGGGCCCTGGACTATTGGATCTTCTTTCCCTGGCTTATAGTATATATTTCAGGACTACCATTTTTCCTGATTGTAGAAACTGAGTGTTGCATGAACAGGGATGTGAGGTTTGGAATTCTGGAAATTATTAATAAAGTCATGTTTTTAATGTTGCTTTTATACACACACATTCATATATATATGTATAAAAATATACGCATATACACACACGCATACATGTTTACATTATTTGTGATAGGGTTTTGATAGTTGTGCTTATTTCTTTAGTGGAGTGCCTGGGTTTTTGGACAACATGGACGAGAATGAACCTGCCATTTTACCTAACAGGGGAAGGGGATCATAGTTGGCAATTCTGGACTGCAAAACAGTGCCTTGTTCCATCTCATAGTGCTAACTGGAGAGTCAAGAAATAATCCTGTTAGAAAGCTTCAATAATGTCAAAGGCTAGGAGAATTAAAAAAAAAAAAAGAGAGAGACACGTTGTTTCTATACAGCAAAAATTGAAAGGTAGAACTTATAAAATACTTAATTATTTACAAATTTGTACAAAACATTACAAATGTATTTTGTTGGTTTAGGTTTATATATATGCCTATTACAGAGGAAACACATCTTGGTGATTGTCTTTCTGAGAATTTTTATTTCTTTGTAGTAAAAAATTCCTTATGCACGGTCTCAAACCCTTAAACAAAAAGCATAAGTAACTGAATCTTTGCAAACAGGAATTTATTTCACCTACAGCGGAATCTGTTCCTTTTCAATGCCATCTCAAACAAAAGAAAAGCAATCAGGTTGCATGGTCATGAAGCAATTTGTTACAGCTGCACAACTTTCATAGTGGGAATGGGTGTTTCCTTCCAAATGTGATGCTTCCTTCTCTGAAAATAAAACTGGCGGATGAGGGGGAATTTAATAGGCCTAATTTACTCAGAAATGCAACTGAGTTAAAATTAACTTTTGTGGCTTTAGGACAAGTTTTTTTTGTCGACATTGCTGTTTTCAGTAAACTACTTAAAGTGTATATAGTTAAAGATTTGAGATTATCTAAAAGTTTCCAACCAGGAATTTGTACTGACCTAAATACATTGTGGGTTTTTTTTTTTTTCTAAACCCATTTAACTCAAGCCAATGCAACTCCTTTGTACAAAAAAATCTTTGTATAATCACTGAACAAGAACAGGCATTAATAAGTACCCAGGCAAGGTGCAATATCCTTTAGAAATCTTTTCCTTCTAAAATGAATGGAGGCTAGATTACTAGTGTGATCAGAAAGAGAAAAAGGCATTAGAGAAGTAAAATAAAGAACGCATACAGAAGCCAGGATTCTGCCTATAGAAAATACCTATGGTACTATCTCAATCCCAGCTGCAAATATCTGCAATATTATTATGGCCCCATTTAAACCACTGGGAGTAATGCATGAATAATAATCAAAGCAACAAAGAGGTCTCTTCAAATAAAATTTTGAAGCTGTGTCAGGAAAGGTTTAGGTTGGATATTAGAAAAAAGATCTTTATCCAAAGGGTGTTTGGGCACTGGAACGGTCCCAGGAAGTGGTCACAGCACCAAGCCTGACAGACTTCCAGAAGCATTTGGAAAATGTTTTCAGGCACATGGTATGACTCTTGGGGATGATCCTGTGCTGGCCCAGGACTTGGACTCAATGATCCTTGTGGGTCAGTTCCAAATCAGGGTATTCTGTGAGTCCATGAAAATCTCCTGGAGCTTCCTGACTTTTTCAAAAAGGCAGAGTTAAAAGGGTCCTGATTCATTGCTAAGCTGAATGGCAATAAATAAAAATAATTAAAAAGAAAAAAGAAAGAAGAAAAAAATATGGGAGTAAAATAGTGATTTCCCCCAAAATGCAACACCCAGCCCCACCAACGACTGTTTCTGGTTTTATTCCACTATGTGAAGTTTTACAAAATTTAACATGCTGTGTTATATCCACCCCAAACTGCTCTGCAGTTGCAAACATCTACTTACACCTTTATTTGGTATAAAAGTGGTTTGGTTTTCATTTGGTTAAAGTAGTTGATGTAACGCAAACTGAAATAAGCTCAGCCTGGACCAGATTGAGCCTGATCTCACTGTTTCTTGCACAAGGTAATTTATATCACTTAAGAAAAGGGTTTCCCCTCACAGTTGGGATAATAATTCTTGGAAAAATAGTAACCACAAAACTGAAAGCAAGTTCTTTAGACAAACCTTCTCTGCAGAGGCAAGAAGCCATCCTATCTTAGAAGGAAATAAACTTCAGAAAGGGCCTTCTCTCCACAAGGGAATGCTCTGCCTTGTCACTGCCAGCCCACACTACTGAACATTGGTGGTTTTTTGGTTTCGTTTGTTATGTGTGGTGACTGTATGAACATTCACTCTCTGTATTCTGGAATAATGGTGTGGTTAATGCTAATTTCCCAAACACTTAATGGCTTTTTAAATAATTTGAGCATTTTCAGAGTTTGGCACTTAGTTTCTGACTTCAACATTTTCCTCTTTCCTCTCTCTCTCATGTACATTTGCATATGTAGTACATGTGTGGTATAGAAGAATGTGTAACAGCCTTTACTTGTTACTTGTGAGTTTTTGACTCTCCAGTATAAGGATGCTGACATACTGTGGTGGGTTCAGCAGATGACAACCAAGATGACCAAGGACTCCTGCACATGATGTGTAGGGAGAGACTTTCTTTAATCAGCAGGAGAGAAAGCTACAAAGGGATCTTCCTACCCTCCCAGCCCACATTGTGGCAGCACAGCCAGACCCCTCTCAGTGGAATACAGGGACAGGAAAAGTGGAAACAGTCACAAATCAGATAATGGAAAATACCAATGAGATATTAGGGAAATCTTTGTCACCATGAGCGTGGTCAAGCTTTGGAATGGGTGCCCAGAGAGGGTGGGCAATCTCTATCCTTCTGAGAGGCCTGAATTTGGCTGGACAAAATTCCAAGAAACCTGCTCTTGGTTGGGATCTGGGCTCAGCAGGGACCTCTTCTGATCTAAATTATTCTGTGATTTTGTGGTTTTCATGATGCATAACACACTACTCTATGCATATTCTAAGCCATAGTAATTAGGCAGTTCTAGCCACCTCCTCTCTTGAAAAGTTTTTTAAAATCTCCAAAACTGAAAAAATGATTGTGACTCTTCACTACACAGCAAAGCTGACCCAGGAAAAATTATGAGCAATGGTTTACAACATAAAGCATGGGATCATTATATTTAGAAGTATGGTTATTATTTTTGAAACTCCTTATGAGTCATATCTATTAAAATAACATTTATCAGTCTGTTCCTGAGACAGGTAATGGCATCATTCAAGTTATGTGGCCAAGGGTTCTTTCATGAAATACTATTTTCCTTCAGAAAACCTTTTTCTTTTCTTTCCAGTTAAAAAACTGGCCTATGGAATTTTGAGATATGTGTTGAAATAGTACATTTAGTGTACTTCACATTCCTTACATGTTGTTCATGTTTGTACCATGAACATGTTTCATGCTGGAAACCATGGGAGTTTGGGTTGCACTGTGGCCTAAGTTTAAACATTTTGTAAGCATAAATTCTTGCCTTTTATATTTTCATTGCAAGATCCTGTTTAAAGAAGAATCTTGGCAGGTTTTCTAAAGAAGATAAGACAATTTCTTGTAGCATATGTGTATTTGAATGGTCTTTTGTAATGTGGAAACTGGGCTATAAATGTATTGAGTAAAGCCTAATTGACCTTCAGGATTTGCCAACTGGATTTCATAGACTAGTACCTTTAACCTACTAATATGATAATATGATTGAATCAAAAATTGTAATTTACTTTGAGTAAGTTATATAACTTTTCCAGAGAATTCAGGGCCCATGGGTGTTTCAGCCTCTATGCTAAAACATTTTAAATACTTAGGATCTTAAGTATTTTTCTTTGCTTTGTTTTTTGTTGGGGCTTAAACGTGGCTTCATTCTTGTGTCTGAGGTTTTGCAGATAACTGAGGATGCATAAATTTTTCTGTAAACCATTTTTTTTGTTGATTTGCATATAGCATACTCTACCTTCACTTTAAATAGAATGAAGATTTACTGTTGAAGAATATAGGCTATTTTTGCTGTGAGGTGGGTTTAAAAATAATCAGAAAAATGTATTAATGTAATCTCTGCATACAAGTTAACCTAAGCATATTCAGTGTTGGAGGGGCAACAGCAGGTAATGGCAGGAACAGCCATTATTCACCAGATTTCTCAAGGACAGCAGGGGGTACTGCAAACTCAGGTTTGTCTGAGTGGCTCTCAGAGCAGAAAAAACCTCTCCACTGTTACAGAGAACCGCTTTTCCGTGGGTTTAGGTACATCTTGAGAAGTGCCGGTGAAGATAGCAATCTCTGAAAAATATTGTCCTCTATTTATTTACAGGACAGCTGTTGCACTAAACTTCTGGCTACACTGGCTGCCTTGACAGCATGCCTGAAAATCCTGTGGGAATAGTTAAATCTCCACAGAACTTTGGCCTCTGTTGCTGCATATGTCAGAGAGTTCAAAACTTTATGTGTTAAGTCTCTTTTTCTGGCTCCTTCGACTCTCATATCGCCTAGATGGAACAGAAAGCACCAAGTGAACAAAGTAACCTTTTTGTTCTGGCTTGACTCAGATTAGTAAATTATACCTCACTCGCAGTACTTAACAAATAACACCCACACATAAATGTTAACTTTATTCTCTCTGCATTGCTTTCTTGAAATATGAGTTTATTAAATCAAGCTTTGCCTTTCTATTTGCGTTTACAAAATACACTTCATGGATACATAATCAAGAACTCGTAAATTACATCTGTTTTCTGTAAGTGATTGTACAATCAGGTGTTCCATCTTATTCTGAAAGGGGTGGATTGCATATATGTGGCATGAAATTACTTATAAAATAATAAAATTATAAGCTCAACTGGATATTATTCAGTATTTACTCTATATTTCATTTTTTATTTAGTATGTGCCTCACTGTAACTTCAAAAATGAAGGCTACATAAAAAATAGAAATCTAAACAGAAAGTTTCCTTGGAAAAGTTGCTAACCTAAGTACAGTCAAACAGTATAATTACAGCATTTAATTTATTTTGGTTCTGACTCTAGCTCTGCTGGAACCCCCTTTAGAATTATACGATAGATTGGCATCATTTTATTTTTCCTTTCATTCATAGACCAAAAGTATAAGCTGTTTGACCAGAGAGATCACGCACTTCAATTCCAATTTTTGTTTTGATTCAAAATTCAGTGCAGGTAGTAATTAAGGAACTTTTAAAGAAACATGTTTTTTAGGATTTCTAAATTCTTGAAGATGCTCTTTCATAAGTTATATGGCAGAAATATACAATTTTTAACACTCTGGCTAAGGTTGTTATGAATTGTTATATTTTCAACCTGAGATAAATAAGTGGTCTGATATTCACACAAGAATTTGCCATTGCTTTGTATATTAAATATAAAATTGGATTCCTATAAGGAAAATACTTGACTTAACTCAGAGGGCAATGAGAATTAAAATTCATGGATGATGAGGCAGAAGGTGGTGAGTTCCATGGCCATTACCTGAGGGCTTTTGGTATAAGCTGACCTCAGAGATGTAGGTGGATAAGTGATTGTGCTACGAATTACATAACAATGATTTTCTCAGAAGGGATCTTGCATGGATGTTTCCTCTGTACTAAGAAAACTCCTCAGAGATGGAAGGATTTTCTGTGATCAGTGAGTCAAGGGATACAATCAACACCCAAACAAGATTTCTTCACCTAATGAATGAGGCACGAGGAGTCTTGAGGTCAGAGACAATGCAGAATCACAGTAATTCATCCTTATCTCACCTCTGCCTGGGGGAAATAACCTCTAGTTGTATCAGATATGAAAAAAGAAAACAAGTGAAAGGAATACAGGAAATTATAAGTGGTATTTCTTTTTTTTTTTTCTTCTTTGAAAATTGTCTAAGAATAGCTACCAGACCATGCAGAGCTAAACTAATTCTATCTATACCTGAAAGTATATTTCATATATGTAATGATATAATTCTATATAATTCTATTACCATCCCTAAAAGTGTTCAAGAAACAGTTCAGCATGGCACTTAGTGCTATGGTTTCGTTGATGCAGTGGGGTGTTTGATCAATAGTTGGACTTGGTGATCTTGGATACTTTCCAACCCTAAAGATTCTATATATAAGAATTTGGAGGAAATAGCTGCCCTGGTTGCTTCAGAGGTGAAGCAGCTAAAGAGACACTGTCATAGGTTGAAGCCTGACAACATACAAAGAAACATTAAAAATGTAAGCTTTCAAAATGAAGCTGGCCTCATTCAGTGAATGTCAAAATTAAGGCTACAACAAGCATAAATTAATCCTGAAATAGCACAGTTTATAACCAGTGGTCTGTAAGCTGTGATGGGCTACAAAGCTTATTCCTGTATGTACTGCCAAGAACCAAAATGGCCATACCCAAACTTTGTATTTAGTTATTCATTTAGATAAAGCAATTATGGGAGTGCTGCAAAAGGTAGTCCTGGGATTTTTTCAAGAAACTTAGGTGGATCTTTGACTTTAGCACAAAAAAGCACCTTTATGATGATATTTCATGTAACATCTTTGTGACACAATTAGGGGGAGAAATAGAACTCCTGGAACCAATCCAGTGCATTTGAAAGAGTAGCTTACTGTTTGCCCAATGCAATAAAAGAATTACAGAAAAAATATTATGTGATAGCCTGTTTTCTGCTATACATAGAGGGTCAGAGTTAATTCTGACATTTTTAGTATTTATTACATAGGCAACTTAACTTAATTAACATTGTTTTGACTGCAGCAAAATTATGAACAACTGAAAGCAGAAATTTGAAACAGAGTATTGGTGTTGTGTATAAACTTGTTTGTCACAGTCTTGTAGGAAAGAAAAGAAAGAAAAGGAAAGAAACAAAGAGAAAAAATCAGGCACCTGACATAGCTGTTCAGCTGGCAAACTACACCCAACTGATACTCCATAACTTCTAGTGGATCCAAATCCTAATTCATTTCTCAAACTGGATCATGTGGTGGTTTAACATTGGCTAGGTACCAGGTGCCCACTAAAGCCACTCTATCACTTCACTCCTCAGCTGGACAGGGGAAAGAAAATAAAATGAAAGGCTCATGCACGAGTTGAGATACACACAGGGAGAGATCACTCACTGATTAAAGAAATGGGCAAAACACACTTGACTTGGGGAAATTAATTGAATTTGTTACCAATCAAAATCAGGGTAGCTAATACAAGAAAAGCAAATCTTAAAAATACCTTCCCCCTTCCTTCAAATGTCCCGCAGGATTTGCTCAGTTGGTTAGAGCATGGTGTTAATAATGCCAAGGTTGTGGTTTCAATCCCTGTATGGACTGTACACTGACAAGAATCAGGACCTTCTGGGTCCCTTTCAACTCAGAATATTCAGCAGATGATATCTGTAGGTAATGTCACTCCTGATTTCTACCTTCTCCTCCCTAGCAGTGCAGGGAAATGAGGAATGGCGATTCCAGTCAGTTCGTCACGTATTTCTGCTGCTGCTTCCTCATCCTAAGGGAGATGAATCCTTTCGCTGCTCCAGTGTGGGGTCTCTTCCACAAAATTCTCCACTGTGTGTCCTTTCCACAGGCTATAGTTCTTCAGGAACTGCCTCAGTGTAGGCCCCTTCCACAGCATGCTGTCCTTAAGGAAAAGCCTGCTCCAGTGTGGGTTTCCCATGAATCCAAGTCTTGCCCAGAAAACCTGCTCCAACATGGGAACCTGCTCCAACATGGGATCCTCTCTATGTTTTCCCACACATACATCTCGAATCTTATCTGAAGAGGTTATCTATAAAATCATCCATTTAGCAGTGCTAACCTTAAACTTTAAAATAAAAGCTTCAGGTACAGTGATATTTCTGTCAGATATCCACTAGCAACTAAGCTAGAAAGCAGCTCACTTTACAGAGATCATGAAATAATTGTAGACGAGTAATTGTGCTGTGATCATACGTACCTGGGCTAGATTGGAACAAGCAGCTGAGAGCCAAAGTGTCTCAGGTCCCATCACCCATAAAAGCCAAAAAAGCCTTCATTCCATCTGTTGCTGTGTTTTTCATGTGACACAAGGAATACATTTTATAAACATCTTTTTCTAACGGATTAGGCTGCATTACATTCTGAGATTTTATGTGGCAAAGTTGACTCCTGATTAAGCCAGTATATACCAATGAACTGAAAACTGCTGATTTAAAACAGTACAAGGCAGGGAAGAATCCACCTTGTTTCTCCTACATTGTTTGCAATCTCATTTCTAGATCTACATCTGTAACAGACAGCACACATTTCTAGTCAGGATACTTCCCATATTTACACCTGTTACATGCCCTTCCAAATAATTTGTCTGCAGATTTTGATATTAAAACAGTTTCTTCTATAAACTGTGCCATGATAAGAATATTTGCATAGCTCAGAGCACACGACCTTCAGATTATCTCTGTAGCAGTGTGAACTGATGTCAAGAAATGTGGGGTTTAATCTGAATAAACAAGTTGTTTTCTTAAACACTATTTTTTCTTTTGGTATCAGATTACTTTCCTCTTGAGTCAGTGGAAAACTCTTGTGAGTTTAAGCAGAACTTGGACTGAAGCTTTAAGCATAAGCATGTGCTTCTTTTTTACTGTATGCCTTTTAGATTAAAAAGCAAAAAAGTATAAGAATAAAACATGCAGTAGAGTGAATATTAAATAAAAGGAACTTCTGAAATCAGATGTTTTACAGTTTACTCAAAGGCATTTACAATAACCTACATAGCAGATAGGCAATGGGACTGGGAGTTTTTGTAATGTTTTGGTGCAGACAACATAACCATGTTTAATGAAAGATGAACAATCTGCATTTGCTAGAAGGGGCAGCTGATGGTTTTAGGTTTTTCTAGTCAAGGAACCTGGAAAAAGCTAAGCAGATATCTAACCTTCATCTCTCAGGCTATAAACTGAGCCTGTGCTTTATTGTCCACATCATAGTACCACCCAGTTTGGCAAAGTTTCTGGCATCCTTTTAAAGGAAGCATCAGAATTGCCAGATTGCCTTAGTAGGAAAGGTGCAGGTCCCAAATATTTCCCCAAGGAATGCACTGGTGGTAACTGGCAGGATCCCAGTGGACGTGCCACAAAACTGAGTATCCTCTAGAAAATCCAAAATGTGAAAAGGACTGATCCCGAGGTCAGGCACATTAAGGAAAGGGGAAATATGCAAAAAATCTCCAGTACAGCAGTTAAGTAGCTTGTGAGAAGTTAAGTGAATATAGATGAATACTACCCCACTAAAGTAAGGGAGTGCTTTAACATGGACTTCAAGATTATCATGGTGATCTTTGTAAGTGAAAAAAGTCTCTGTAAATGTGTGATCCCAGCCATGCATGCCTTATTCCTGTGAGTAATTCCTTTCCTAGCTAGTCTCCTCTCAAATGGTTATGTTCCTGTGATTTTCTCTGTGTATAATGACTTGGCCTATCATTTGAGCTCTGAATTCACTGCTGGTGGGTACTTAAAAGTCTCTGTCACAAGACCAAGGATTTAATTGCCACTTTGCTTACCAGTCCCTTCAGAGAGGCTGAAGTATGTGGGAGTAAAGGTGTATATGTCAGTCCTTCCCATGCAGAACTGTAGGACCTCCAAATCTCCATGACCATTGATATAACACTGTTCAGCTACTAAAACTTGCACTATCTTTAAGAGGAAAAAGTAGAATTCCCTTCATGTTCCTAACTTGTCATCTTCTGAATAAAATACTTGTTTCCCCAGATGAGGTTTCTCTTAAGAGATAAGACATCTTTCCTTTTTTTCCTTCTGTATTTAATAATTTCATCATCCATTATGTAGTCCATCTGCCCTCTTGTGGTTTCCTTTTTGATCTTTCCACTTTTTCTTTGCATTTTTCAGAGATTTCTTGACTATTTTATATTTCCTGTTCTCTAAGTACGGGATGAGCTCACAAGTCAGGTTTCACCTCACAATGTATTTTTCTAGTCTGAGTAATTCTGAAATCCATTTTTAGTGTTAGATGAGGCTGGGAATTAGTTGCAGCCCTGGACAGACTCCAGTGTCATGAACGGTACAGTCAGTTCTTTTAGGACTTTTCCCAGTTTCTCTCGCAGTCTGAGGAGAAAGTCTTTTCTCCTAACTCTCTGTTTTAAATGGATTTTTCAGGTTTTTCTCAGCTGACTTGTAACACCTTTTTTTTGGAAATAGAGCCTTTACCTAAGAAGTAGCCTTCACTTAGCCTGGTGGGCACGATGAAGTATGCATTAACATTATTGATGTCAATAGGGCTATTTGTTAAACATTGCTCTTTAAGAGTGGCTTTGTATTCACCTTGGCAAGACAAACTCTGTTGGGCAATAGGAGGAGGTCTCTGTGGTGTGTGGCTGTGTCATGTGATGCAGGATGCTCACTGATGATAAGGCGGAAAAACCTTATGATGAAAATCATCATGAAAAGGTGTATTTGAGAAGAAAGGTTCTTCCCAGTGTATTGTTCTCTCGTGCTCAACACAGATCACTGGAAGGAAATCTAGGATTTGATTCCTGGCTGATTGCAGTTCTGGCCTTCTTAAAATACTTTTCACATCTGTCACCCCAGATGGAGCAGCTGAGGTGTGTGTAGCAGGCAAGAGAGAGTCAGGGGTACTCTACAGGTCTTCAAAAGGGACAAGGTGTCTCACTGGTTCTCTTCTAAATACTGCACGGTGCAAGCATTTTAAATAAACTTCTGGACTGCCTATGGTGTGTACTAGAATTTACTGAATGCTGTACTAAGATTTATCTTATTTGACATTTGCTTTCTTCTTATTTTGATTTCCAGGAATTTTTTATTGTTATCTAATTTTCAACCTCCTGTTTGACAGAAAACCCACATACAATGCCATGAACCCCTCCCACTCTTTATGGCTCCTTGGAGACTCACAAAATGACCCTGAATCTCACTTAATGAGACCTGAGAAGTGTATGTGTGGGGAAAGCTCAGTGCTGAAAACACCAAGTGTTTGTGAAAGATTCCCAGGACAGAGTATAGAAAGTGAGAAAAACAAAAATGGACCACAGCTACATTTTTATATTCCTTAGCTTGGAAAGAACAACTTAATATTATTGCTAAAAGTACCCCATAGGCATTTCTAAGCCTATATGAGCTCTGAAAATTGAGGGAGCTGGAAGCTGCTTCCAGGAAGCCTCAGGGTACATCTATAGAGAGAGTTGCAGGCAGATGGAGGGTACTCATCACACACTAAGTTTACTGGCTGCAAGCCAGCTGTGAGCAAGGGCCAGGTATGGCTATTTTAGCACTGTCCTGAGCTTCAGATAACATGCTGTCTGCCTCTAGAACAGCAGGCTCTTGTGTGGAAAGAGAATTGTTTCTTTTTAAAATCTTTTCTTTAGAGTTGCTACTCTCACAGCCACTGAAAACTAAATTCTCACCATTTGTAACTATACTACTAAGCCACTGTCTGCTTCTTTTTCTTTCTTTCTTTCTTTC